>OX463765.1:10910166-11565226 GCA_949825005.1 Gasteruption jaculator | reverse complement strand
TTTTTCCTCCATTAGTAATAACTATTTTCTCCGGAGTGTGAAGACAGCCAATATAATTTTCGTTTGTGTGTGTTTTAATTTAGATTTTGTAGAAATAAACTATCAATAATTAAAAATATTAATGTTGCATTAATGAAAAAACTATTTACTGATCATTCCACAGGAAGAATAATTATAATTTTTTCTTTTACAAAATCTTATTTACATATTACTCAAACGTCATTTTCATAATATTAAATAAATGTCCTAAAAATCATTGAAAAATTCCAAATATAAAGTATTTTGAAAATAAAAGTTATTATTTTTTATGTTTTTTTTTCCATTGGTTAAAAAATGTATATTCTTTTAGAACCTCGAATCCATCCTATTTTTTAAAGTCGAAGCTTTTTCGTCCCTTCTGGGTCTTTTTAAAGCAAAAAAGTATTGGAAGATTTGTATGATTTTTCTAAAATCCTAATTTCGATCAAATCGCTAGCAGCTAGATCGAGCAAAAAGGGTTGTTCGAGTTGTTTCGTTAAAAGCAGTGTATCTTTGAACTGAGACGAAAGCTACTTGCATACCGTTTTAAGTAAGCCGACAAATCGTGCTCGACAAAGCAAATACCGTGGGAAATAAAGAAGAAGGCTGAGCGAGCATAAGATTTTAAGCGCTGTAGTGGTAACAGCGAGACAACACTTTAGCGTGTATTTCTTAAGGCGACAAAACTGCTTTTCAATTTTACACGGCGGCAATTCAGTAAATTTTCGCATAACAAAAGACATCTAACGTGAATTTACTACCCCTATTATTATTATTATTATTATTATTATTATTATTGCTATTACTACTACCAGTATGACTATCATTCATTACTATTTACCATTATTTGTTATTTATTATTCGTGAAAAGTGAAAAAAAATCCCTCAAAAATGGTGTAACTAAAATCGTTAGATATTAAGTAAAAATATTTTCAAAAATTTCGATTTGAAATTTTTGTCATTTTATTATAATTTAAAGCCTAACTCGAAGAATTTTTCTTGAAATTAGTATATTTTTAGAATCTTAAAGTATATAATACTTAAAAATATTAGAATTTTCTGTAAAATTCAAAATCTCATGGTGACTTTTTTTTATGTTTATTTTGGGTTTATTTGAGTCGAGAATAAAACCAACAAAACTATACATTCGCAGATAAGTGAAAAATGAGTCCCTTTGTATATGTGCCGACTATGAGTAACAGCAAGTAGATTGTTAGGATAAAGAGTTTTGGGAAAACATTTCCTATGTAAATCCTTCGCATAAAGGAAGAATAGGAAGAAAATCCGTTTCTGGAACTTGGGGGAAAAGCTGCACCGGCTAAACTGATGAATCCACTAAAACGGAGTTTAAAACCAACCCTGTCGCATGCATATACACGATTTCCACATTTTTTCTCTTGTCATTTCTGTTTCTCCCGCATCTCTCCTCTTCTTTTTCATCCGAACGATCGTAGAATCGTTTTGTACACCTTTGAATGAGTTACCTGGTAAATTCTTTCTTGTCTCCAATTTTCTAATCCTCAAAATGCTTTTGACATCACGTTTCGACATTCTCGCTGCTCGTCTTATGGTGGAAAAAATCTTGTGTTCAGTTTCTTTACATTATTTTCATCTCATTTTCCCTCTCTTTTTTCCCTTCCATATTCATTCGATACGATTTTTCTCAAAGGATTCACGATACGAATTTTTTTCTCTCGTTTTCAAAGAAATTCCTAACACCCTTGCAAAATGTTACAAAATTACTCTATAAATTTAGAGATATTTTTGGATTAAAAAAATGGAAATTTCAAAATTACAAATTTACAGTATTTCGAAATGAAACTGTTAACCCTTTTCTAGAAATTTCAAAAGACATTTTTTATATTCAAGATAATCTGATCCAAGTTTCAAAAATGATTTATAAATGATATTTAAAAATCATTTTTTTCTTCGAAACTATAGTTGCGATTTTTTTTTGTATTCAATCTTCAAAATTAGTGATATTTAACTGATACCAAAAAACCAAGCCCGATTTCTAATTTCCTTGAGAATTTTAATATAGATGAAATTCATTTTAATATCCAACTTTCCTTACTCGCAAATAACACCAGGGAGTTTATTGAATGAATACCGTTAATTACTTCGTTTAATTACTATCGATGTACATTTCCTGCAAAGACGAGAAAGAAATTTCAATATAAACGAAGTACTTTTTCTTTTTACGCTATTTTTCACGATAGGATGGATGTTACTAATTAAGGCCCCGTTTGGCCTCGTTAATTTTGACGTTCAGGAGAAGCCATGCTTAAAACAAACGTTTAATCATTTCCTCAG
This sequence comes from Gasteruption jaculator, assembly GCA_949825005.1. Taxonomy (NCBI): domain Eukaryota; kingdom Metazoa; phylum Arthropoda; class Insecta; order Hymenoptera; family Gasteruptiidae; genus Gasteruption; species Gasteruption jaculator. Next base: position 11,562,895 of record OX463765.1, on the reverse strand, counting down.
TGAATTTATATATCAATTATATTTCGCTCCCCTCTTCCTTGCATTTCCTTTTCTCTTTACATTTTTAATTACTTCAAATATTTTCTTGGAATTTTCATTTCTTACTTTTTTCCGTTGCAGATGCGCTAATGGCTACATTGGACAAAGGTGTGAATTCAAGGATTTGGATGGTTCCTATTTACGTAAGTTTAATGTTTTTTCACTGAAAATGGAAGTTTTTGCCCTTTCCTCCCTTTTCCTTTTAAACCTAACGTTTCTTACTTCATTTTTTGTTTGCAATAATTTAAGAAATATGGGAGTTTTTAGAAAATGACGAGCAGCTTTTTCATAAATTTTAACAGAATTTTTGGTAGGTAAAAAAAACAATTTGTCAATTTTAAATCCCACGTAAAATTAACTATTTGAATTGAAAAATAATTTGTTGTAACTTGATCTGGAACAACTGTGCAAGCCTTAAATAAATACAAAAATTTTAATTCGGGGCGAAAAAAAATTACCCATTGCGTAAAAATTTTTGAATCCAAACAGAAACGTAAAAAAATGTCTCGCTTTCTCTTTCTTAATATATTTTATACTTCCAGTGTAGCATAAATACTGGAATTCGAATTTCCAGTGTTTCTCTTTGCTTCTCTTTCCCGTCCTGAGTTCCCTCGCAAGGAAAATTTCCTTCTTCCTTTCTTTGCTTCTTTGCTTCTTTTCTTCTTAACTTTGCAATTGAAGAAAAGAAGGAAACCCAAAAAAACCAGAAAATCACTTAATTCAAAGATAAAAATGTAATTGATATTGAATTTATAGCTTCCCGGCAGCGCGTAATGCTGGAAACGGCGAGTATAGCCGGTGGTGCGACCATAGCAGTATTCCTCGTCGTTATAATTTGCATAGCAGCTTACATCCACTGTAAACGGAAGCAAAAGGAATTGCGTACAAGGTAATTATTAACTATATCCACTGTGTACCTTCCTACCGATTACTATTATTACCATTACCATTACCATTACCATTACCATTACTGTTACCTCTTACCTGCTACGCAACCGTGTGGCTATTGGAAATATCCGAAACAAAGTCTTTCTCTTTCCCGGGTTCTTCCTTTCGTTCCGATGGACTTGCTGCTTCCAGTGGCATTGCCTAAGACCCTTTAAAAAATTTGAAATATCAATTAAACGAATGTAACACTTGGACTTCGCTACCTTGCCTTGCCTGCCATTCATCTCTCGAGTCCAAGTCGTGAGTCATTTTGTAATTCTTCTCTCTTGTATTCAGCAGTAACTGCGTCGATACGGTGGATGGACCTGGCCGAGATCCGGAGCTGAGGCCGTTTAGCAACCGCAGCCGCTCCCTCATGATCTTCATGGCTAAAAATCCCAGTATGGTAATAACAAAATTGAATTTTTTCTGTAAATTTTCCTACAAGGTTTTGGGATTTTTTTTATTGGGTTCGAAAGGAAGAGACGTCGTGAAATTTGATTTCAAAGATTAAAAGAATAGGGGCTTTTTATGAGTATCTATGCAATGTCTTAGAATTTGAGAAAATGACGATGTATCTGAAATTCGGTAGTACAAAAAATGAAATTGGCAATTCTTATAAACTTTAGTACTCTATCTGATGCTCGCAATTTTGTTTCCGACGATTTAAAAAAAAAAGTACGTATATTTGAAGAAACGTATGAAAGCAGAAATTTAGGTAAAAGTTCTATTTATTATAAAGTTTTGGATTTTTTCCCTAGTTTTCGAAAGTACAAAAACATTGTATTAAAAATTGTAGAATTTAATAATTCTTTACAGTTGTATATTTTCTACTTTCTTTTACCTAATTTTGACGTTGAAAAAAATAATAGCACATTTTTATATAAAGACTTTTACCGAAAATGCCCAATTTAGGAATATAAAAAAATTAAGAAAAACTTAAAGAATGCCAATATTTTTCAATGTCCCAAATTTCACTGGAATTGACGATTCCAAAAATTATACGTTTTTATAAACTTTTCAATATTTTTTCCAAGGATTCTAATGGTAACAACAATTCTCATCCAATTTTCTCTGATTACAGACGACGAGTCCATCGATAGAGCAAACGCGAATGCCGGCGTGGAATTATCCAACGAACGAGTCGGCGAGAATGGCCTCGGTAAACGAGGGGAAAAGATCGAATCAATGATCGAGCAGCAGTATTTTGGAGTCTGCCAAAAATGAAAAAGGGCCGTTCAACGAAAGCAACGTCGGAAAAGGTGCATCTTGATTTTTCGCGATCGTAGAAGACCGTGGGAAGAAGTGAGAAGAAAAGAGAAGAAGCGAAACTTTTCGTCGTTCCTTACCGAGGAGGAAAAATGGGACTGATCCTCTTCCCTAATTGCAAAAGAAAAAAAAACTACACTTCACTACTTCGAAATTGGTTGTAAGGAAGTAGGAGAAACTGCTGGACGGAAAATAAGATAAAAAAATAAGAAAAGCGATTTTGCAGAGTCAAGGGAGAGATTGCGTTATTTTTTTGAAGCGCGGGACGCTCACGAAAGCGCAAATCTTTTTTTCTGATCCTTAAGCCGAAGAAGAGGAAGGAAAAGCAAAAGAAAAAAAGAAGAAAGACTCTTTTTTGTTTTTAATTTTTTTTTCTTTTGAAAATAAATCAACGAAAATTTCGAATGGAATCGATTTGAGCAAAGAAGGAGACCGACCGTATCGTGGGAAACGTGTTTATTGGCATAACTTTTGCATTATGACGAGAAACGTATTGCGTTTATGATCAAGATTGAACGAAATCGTTTTCCATTCACGAACGAAACGTAACGAGGAACGAAACGAAAAATAAGAAAAAAAGACTTGTTATTGTGACACAAGTTATTGTTGTACTCCACTCGTTTGAATTCACGAGTGTTAGTAAACTAATAAAATAAACGAAAACAGAATTAACGGAAGTATCGAGAAATAGAGCAGTTAGATTTGACATTAGATTGCACCGAGAAAGTAAATCGAGAACCGAAAAAATGAAGGAAAGAAAGAAAGAAATTCATAAAATACAGATATTGTTAATTAAGAAAGAATGAAAGAAAAAATGAAAGGAATGAAAGAAAATGGAAAGTACTGGAAAAATGTGAACTGAAGGTTCAAGACGAAATCTTTGGAAAACGCTTTAAAATGGAAATCATTATGATTAGTTGTTTTTCGCTCTTCTCGTCTGAAGATTAAACGAAGGCTCCGAAAGGAAACGTGTAAATAGTTAAATTATATTATCTTCGTTGAAAACAGTTCAAACGAGCCGTAAATTTTGTTCTCTTTTGGGGAAGAAAAGTAAAGTATCCAAATTCGAGGTATGTAAAGAAATGGTCGTGAATTGAAAAACAAATCAGAGGAAAAATCAAGTTCATTCAATTTCAAAGGAATTTTAGTGAAAAATAAAGCCTAAAGTGAAAAAGAGGTTAAAGAAATAAGGAAAGTTTCAGATTACGAATTTTTTATGTTGTCCTTAGGAAATGGCGAAATTGAATTCACTGAAATAGAATAATCAATTATTTCACGAAATAAAAAAAATATATATATTAAGGAGTGTTCAAAAAGTGAGGTAATTTAAGAGCATTAGTTTCTGAAATCCACGAATCTTGGAAATTCGAACTTAATATTTATTGAAAATGAAAATTTCGCACGAAATTTGGGTATTTTCTTTTCTAAGACTACCTTCTATAAAAGCGTAGAAATAATTTTTTTTACTTTCTTTAGCAATCGGTATAAAAAATGTTCTTTTGAAATATGTATATTTGTAGATAATTTGCATCGTCAACGTAAACGTAAACGTCGTCTTTCAATTGTCAACACTGTTTTCTGTTTTTGCCTCAAAAATACCTAAAGAACAAATATCAGAATCATTTGGTAAACAAAAAATCAGAAACAGGATTCTGTTTGTAGCATCTAAATTTTCTTGGTACTCTTTTTGAAAATCAACCCTTCTTTTGTTAACAGTGACAGTCAAAGTTCCAGTAAGAATTCCAAATTTTGAGAAATCCTTCAGTATTTAATTTCAACAGCAACAGAAATAGAAATTATGATGGAAAATTGGTAGAATAAGAAATACTATTTTACTGCTTTCCATGGCATATTTTTTGACAGTAATTTCTATTTTCCTCATTTTATTATTAATTTCTTTTCCAAGGGAATAAAATTCGGCTTTTCTTCCCACCAATGTAAAATTTGTCTGATTTTGTACCTTTCGATTCTGATAAAAAAAGAAAATTTTGTCTTCTGCGAAGAAATTTAGGTATTAGTAAAAAAGAAGAGGGAATTAAGATCAGAAAACAAAATTTATTATTCGGAATTCATTGGAATTGTGAATGTTTCGAAGTTTCACGATCTTGCATAAATATTGGCGAGAGATTTTCGAAAAAAGAAAAAAATTCACGATCTTTTCATCGAAATTTGTATGTCCTCAATGTGGCAATAAACTTTTTCTTGTACTTTCCTGAAAAGTACGAAAATCAATTTGGAAATTAAGTAATTATTAGTACTTAAAAGTGAAAGTGAACCCTTTTTAAAAATAAAATACACATTTTTCTCAAGTGCAATGTTGCTTTTGATTTTGCGTCAAAGACGAAAAATAAGAAATAAGCAACTTTTGCACGATGAAATTTCCGACTCTAAAAAATTCCCAATGATTTCAAAATTTAGAAAGAAAAGATCAAATAAAATAAAATGTACACGAACTGTACTCCAATCATCAACTTGGCGTGATTATTGAAAAAGACAAAGAAAAAGTTTATTTGTTACTTTAGGGAAATTCAAGTCGGGCCTAAGAAAGAAGCTTTTTTTTTATTTTGTTGATGTAACGAAATTATTGAATTAATGTTGAAAAAAGGTGGAAAAGAGGATAAAGAAATACAGTTTAAACAAATTTATATATATGTGTGTGTTTGAATATGCTTATGTATATGTATATAGGTATACATATATATATATTTATTTATATATTATATACTTATATATAAATAAATAGAAAACACAACATATAGGAAGAATTGAGAAGAAACAAAATGATGGATACGAATATGAAAATATATTAAAATAACTAAAAAAAATGGGTTATAATTTATAAATAGTGTTTTTTTTCTTAAAGTAAACAAAAGAACGAATGCAGTAGAGTATTTTCTAATTTAATTGCTTATTATTATTAATGATTATAAATGATTAATGATTATTAGTTATCATTATTATTATCAGCGATTACTATTATTATTATTATTATTCATTATCATTATTATTATTATTATTATTATTATTATTATTATTATTATTATTAACTATTAATTATTATTATTACTTCGTATTGTACTCTTGGTTCCTAATTTATTATTTGTATTATTAATTATTGGTTATTATTATTATTATTATTATTATTATTATTATTATTATTATTATTATTCATGATTCTAATTATTGACAGCAAGAAAAAAATCATAAAAAGGGTTCTTTACTCATATCGAAATAAAATAGAACAGAACAGAGCAGCAAAAAAAAGAAAATAACGTAGAATAACAAATTTATAATACAGAAAAAGCCGCTGTGCATTTAAACTGTCTTTTTGTCTGAAACTTTGGCACTTTCTTTTTATATAAGACTTCGAAAAAATTAAATTTTTTTAGATCGTACCGAAAAAGCCGAGATTTTTTGTAACTTTCTCGGAAGATAATAACAAGGTAGCATAATAGGAGCAACTAGTGAGATAATTGTTATTGAAAAAGTATGAATCTGTAACAAAACCTGAATTTTTAACTTCTTTTTTTATGCATAATATTCGAAATTGAAATATAAAAATATATATGTCTAAATTCCAAAAATCTGTATTTCTATTTGTATACTTTAGCATATACATATACACATACAGGTGTTTGGCATTTTCGATAAATTGTAATGAAAAGTTGAAATGGAGAAAATTAGTATGCAAATTATTATAGAAAAAAATGGCCAAAGTTTTAGGGAAAATCTCTATTTGAGGTATCGCAAAAACATTCTTCTTTGAAAATAAAACGATGAGAAAATTATTCTATTGGTTTTTTCTTTTCATATCCGTCTTTTTACCTCATTTTTTTTTATTTGTTTCTTTGGTTAACATTACTAATACTGTTGCCATTGACAGTAAGCAGAATGGACACCAGTGGTGAAACCCCAGCAAATACCCCTTATTTCTCATAAATTTATTTAATTTTGAAATGAGAGAATTTTCAGGATCCTAGAAACTACTTTTTCAATTGCAGCTGCAGCTCTAAGAAATATGTTAAATAAAAAGTAAAATTTGTAACCTTTTCTTTGCGATCATATCTTCGCACGAATCCTTTTCTTTCCTCGCGTCATCGAGTCGAATCCCTGCAATATCCTTCATTCATTTATTCATTCACCGTCAAATTAGTCTTAAAGCAGATAGTTCAAAATCAAATTCTTTATTAACAATAAAAAAAATACTGATAATCCTTATATCTATTTTACAAGTGTTCTTTTTCCTTCCATTCGGTAAACTTCTTTTGACTTTGTAACCGGATTCGTAACTTCAAAATGTACACACACAGAGTGACTTCAAAACTATCCGGGTTTCAAATTCATTTTTTGATTTGGAAACGCAAAAGTTTCTGTTTCCTTTTCCTTTCTTTCCTCAAAAATTCCCGAAATTACATTCACTAGGAAAAACCACTACACTTCTATGACACAGATTCACTTTTCGATAAGTTCCATTTCAGAACATTCAAGACATGGTAATTTTTGGCCTCGAAAGTTGCATGAAGCTGCTCCCGAGTTATGTCTCGCAGATCCTTCGTGGGTTTCCACTTTAATACAGCTGTCAAACATTTCTTGAATTGGTGTCGAGAAAGACTAAGCAAAGCTGAAGCCACTCCTTCCTGCCGATCCTCCGAACCTGATTTTCATATAAGAAGGCAAGAAAGATATATTCAACAAATGTTTTTATTCAAGATTTTCTATTAATGTTGAAAATTTTTAAAAATTAGTCATTTTACAAACAGGTAATTTTCTTTATCAGGATTTTCATATTTTTGGAATCTTCAAACTCGGAGTGGTAATGAAGTATGAATAAATAAAGATTCGAAACCTTGTCATTTTTCTTTCATTTGAAAAACTGTCTTTTGTAATTTTCTGAGCTTAAGAGAAAATAACCGAGTTCAGATTGCAATATTCCAAAAAAAGATATAGAAAAAATTAAAAATTGTTACAAATTAAATCATACCTTCACCAGAATCCAAAAGATCACAAAGTTGGTCAATTATATCTCCTACAATTCCTTCAGAATCGTCCACGCTATAAGATCGCAAAATGTTCCCTGAAAATAGTATATTAATATATATAATTATTGCCTAAATATAATTAATGTATTATAATTTTTGTCCCAAAATTGCTCATAAAATATTGTAGGTAAGCCTCATACGACGCGAGTTTTGGCTCTTCAACAATTTCGGGACAAAATACGTAAGTCACGTGATAAATGTCACGCTACAGTTGAAAGAATACCGATTTTCGAAATTCTCGTTGTCCGTTGTAAATAAAATTCTCACCTAACAAATGGAAAGCGTGATAATCCGAAGATTGCTGACTACGGACGATCATCGGTAACAATTTCCCTTTCACGATATGACGATGAGTCCAATCGGTTCCCTCCCGCTTTGCCAGTAACAAAATCGCAGTATGCAAACGATAGTCGTGTTTCTCTGAAAACGATATCAGAAAAGTTAGTGGAAAATATTAAAAAGACGAATATTTTAAATTATTGAAATCCTGAAAAATATCTTCAGCAGTACCGGGAAACTGCTTTACCTTGGAAAGCTGTTAAAAGCTCATTACAAAGTGTCTCGGGGCGGTAACCACAGGCAGGGTACTGATACAAATCCATGAAAAGCCTTTTTACAGCGGAAGCCTTAAAGTCCTGAGACTCGACTTTCTGTAGAAGAACGAATTGGACGATGGACTTGGGAAGTAAGTCTGTGAAAAAGAGTAAAAATAAATTATCCTTTATGATTCAATTTATTTATTTTTAATAATTGCATTTAGGAATACAATACCTTCGGTATGTCCACAGGTAGGAAAAGCTTCGGGCCAACAAGTCAAGATAACGTAAATAAGAGGCATAGCTTTCACTCCCAAACAATATAGAGCATCGCAGAGGAAAATTCGTAGTTTAGACCGATCCTTCTTAATACGTAAAATCGCTGCCATCATTCTCGTTAAATATTCAACGACCCGTACCTGAAAATTCCGGAATCAGTCGATTAAAACTATGAGTAATAATAATAATAATAATAATAATAATAATAATAATAATAATAATAATAATAATGTAGAAAAAGCTATACAAACATCGGGAGATGCGTTGAGCCTAAAAAGTTTATATTCGATTCCAGCTAAAACATGATTCAAAATTGGTGCCTTTTTTTCTAAATCCATTAGAAACGCTAAAATCTTTTGTTGAGCTGCTGTTAAAAGAGGTGCTGGTGGTGTATAAGTTTTATCCAATGTTCTATCTGTACCAGCTTTCTTTACCATAAAATTAATTACACTCCTGAAACAAAAAATACAAAGCGTCGTAATTTAATAATAATAAACATAGAATGTTTATTAATGTAAAAATAAATGATAAAAGTATAATTTTAAAGTTATTTTTGAAACTCTCGGATTTCATATAAAATGAAAAAATGAAATATGCTGAAAATTATCCCAGAAAAATTTATATTCTTGTGGAATATACTAACATAGCCAGGAAACGATGAGACACTGAGGAAACCATTTCAACAATCTTCGAATGTGCTTCACTTTCCCACTTTGTGTTGCTGATTAAAATATAAAGTTGGTGCTCAATGAATCGGTCTGCAAAAAATAATAAAAAATTTCTTACTGTTACTTCTTAGCACATTTCTCTTACATTTATTGGTATTTCGTAAATGAAGTACTTTATATTTATTAAAAGCTGAAAAATATAAAACTTCAATGTTTTTTTTCAAATTTGAAAAATATAACAATTTCCACCAGAAGCAATTTCAAACTAATACAACAAAATGAATAGTTACCCTTCTTCACTACAATTTCATTAATCGCCTTCTGCTTATTTTTAGGGATAATCTTCTCTTCGGATATAGTTTTGTTCATCATATGCTCCTCTAACAAATCTAAAGGACTGAGAATTTCAGGAATGGGATTCCCATCTTCGTCCAACTTCACCTCCTTCTTCCGTTTCACCACTTTATGATTTTTTTCAAACCCTTTGCCAAATTTTCTGTTCTTCGTTCCCTGAAATTTCTTCACGCCTTTTTTTCTCTCATTAATCGGGTTTCCTTTCTCTGCATTTCCTTCGTTACTTTTATCGAACCTTTCTTCCAACTCCTTGATTAATTTCTCGATATCCTTTTCCTTTTTCTCAAACCCTTTCTTTTTCGATCCTTCCTCATTTTCACTTTCCTCTTTCGATTTCTCTTGATTATTTTTCTCTAATTTTTCATCTACTTCAAAATCTTTTTCCATTAGTTCCTCATCGACCATTATTTCCAAATAATTATAATCCTGAAAATTTTGCTCAGATTCCTCTTTCAAATTCATATCTTCATCCATGGATTCCTCGACTTCCATTGAATTTTCTAAAACATCACTCCCTTCGAGTTCCCTTTCATTTCCTTTTGGACCTTCTTCCTGCTCGTTTTCCGCTTTTACAGGAACTTCAACTTTCTTGTTTGGTGAACCGTCCAAACTTTTCGTCTCGCTTTCAGCTTCGGAAGCTTTTGAACTCTCTTTAACTGGTTTCTTACAATATCTGGGGGTGATGCTTCTTCGTTTCCTACTCTTCCCACTTTCTTCACCGCTCTTTCCTTCGGGGCTGCTCAAGGGTTCAACCAAAGCAACCGAGTTTCCTTGTTTCCTTTTACTTAAATTCTCCAGAACTGAGTTATCCGAAATAACAACAGGTTGATCTCCATTTTCTTCAACTACCAATTCAACTAATTCTTGGTTTCTCGTCATTCTCTTCTGAGAAGATTCCAAGTTTCTCTTATCATTTTCCTTCGCTTCGCCTTTTGCACTTTCACAAGTCGATTTTACTACAATTTGTATTTTCCTAGACCGCAGCTCTCTCACTGGAATTACGGGAACGTGTCGGCTGATTCCTGGTGTGTAAGAGAAAGTCGGGGAAGTAACCGTCAGTGCGATGGAGCTTAGCGTCGAAGCTGAAGACGTCGAAGAATTTTCGGGTGTAAGAGTCTCCTCTTTACTCCCTTCGTCCTCAATTTTCGTCACAGAAACCTTTAAAGTTCTCTCTGGCAAAATGAACTTGTTGATCGGATCCTTTGACTTCTCGGTATCCGTTTTCTTGTTTTTCAAAGGGGAGGTTTTCAAGGGTGACAACATTTTCCGAGTTGAATCTAAGATCGAACGAGAACGTAATTCTTTTATCGGTTTTTCCTCTTCTTCTTCATCTTTTTCGCCTTCTTCGCCTTCTTCCTCATCTTCCTCTTCTCCTTCTTCTATTTCGGATTCCGATTCTTTCATCGATGAATTTCTTTTCTTTGAACTAGCCGACTTCTTTCCCAATTTAACCAATTGCTCGGAGCCATTAAGGCTTTTCATTATATTTCTGTTCCTTTCGGGTTGCTTTGCAATTCTTGGACTTGTTTTTCGTTCAATTAAACTTCTAGTGCTGTTTTCTGGACTTCTAGGACTCTCCTGACAATCCGATCGCCTGGTGACTCTTCTGAGTGGCTTTTGACTCTCAAAACAATTTTTCTCAGGACTGTCGACAGATGTTTGCTGAGATTCTACTGGTTTTCTTTTCCTCCGGAACCTTTTTTCCCCTTTGCCTAAATTTTCCAAGTGATTGTCTGGAAATTTTGAATTTTGAGAAACCCCAGGGCTTTCCATCGAATCCGTTTCTTTCTCCGACTCGGAACTTCTCACAAATCCTCGAAATACTCGTTGATTTTCTAAACCTCGAGACAAGTCGAGTTCTTTCTCCGATTCAGACGTTTCTGTAGTTCCTGGAAGTTTGTCATTTCGTTGTGAATTTTGACGTTTCCAGGATTTCTCGGATTTTGCAGGACTTTCCATCAAATCCGATTCGAATTCCGATTCCGAATCTTTTATATTTTTTTGATTACGTCTTTCAGGACTCGAAAGTGTCTGAAATTTCATTATTCTCTCCAAATTTTGTGACTTTCTTGGTGTCTCCGATTTTTCAGGGCTTTCCGGCGTTTCCAAATTTTCTGAGATTAGACGTTCGGAGTTTTCTGGACTCATAGGACTCTCCGAATATTGCGGTACGTTTAAAATATGCGGGAGTCTATCTTCAATATTTTCCGGACTTGCGGGACTTTCCAAAATTTCCTGCGAAGTATCCTCTAAAGTTTTAGTAGAATTTTGCAGAATATTTGCTGTTTTTGAAGGCCCAGATAAATTAGATACTTTTCCAACTGCTTCCAAGCTTTTAGGGATCCGGTCTTCGATGTTCTTAGGACTCGCAGGGCTATCGAGAAACTCTTCCAAGATGTTCACCGATTTTCCAGGAGTTTTCGAATCTTCAACAGAATCGTTTGAGTTCGCAGATACAAATTGCAAACTTCGTTTTGTTGATACTTTCAAGGTTTTAGGAACTTCGTATGGGTTGATATTTTTCGAACTCTCCAGATTTTCTTGGACCATTTTTTTCCCAATTTTCTTTGGAAGAACAGCTTCTACGTGATTCTCTATCGAATTATTTTTATTCTCCATTTTAATTTTTTGAAGTTTCTCTGGAGTATCAAAGTAAGCTTCCAAATTTTCTTGATTCCGAATTTTTTCAGAAGTCGAGTTTGTATCATTCTTGTCAAAGTTTTCCAAAGAATCGTTTTCAGTTTCCTCAGTTTCACTTAACTCCCCATCCTCCATTTCTCCTGACACGTCTAAGGTTTTATGCGAATATTCTAAAATGGAAGACGATGAAATGTCGCAAGAATCAATGGTATCATCTTTCGAATTTAATTGCTTCTCACTCTTCTTTTTGGAATTCCTAGTTCTCTGAAGAGAAATCGAACGTTTGAACGTTTTTTCTGGACTGACTTTCGTCACGATTTCGTTAACAACATTGTTAAGTTCCGATGCGGAATTTGGATCATTAAAATCCTTCCAGCTATCGTCCGCCAATTGTGGAAACTGGACTTTCTCTTCTAAATTATTTTGATCCTTAACCGAATGTGCGATTCGATGTTTCTTCACCGGAATCTCACATTTTTCATTATTATCCGAACTAACATTTTTCAAGGCAATGAGAGTTGCGGTATTTCCCATTTTTTTGCTTTGATTTTTCAAACGTCTCAATTTCTTCAGCAACACAGTCCTCTCGGGGGGAATGACGATAGGTTTCGGTCCCATTAAATTTGATGTAACAGTTCTTATTCTTTCTTGATTCTTCTCCACGGTCTGAACTTCGTCTTCGGTAGATTGAATTTTCAGATCGCACTCCTCCATTTCCTTCTCATTTGATTCTTTATCTATTTCCTCTAAAGGTTTCGGAAGACATTTCTTTGTGAAAATGGGGATTGTTTCGTTTCCTTCCCGTTCCTCTGGATTTCCTTCCAACTCTTTCTTATCAAATTGCAAATGATGTCTGTCAGATGTAAAGTCGGTAACATCTGAATTTTTCCTTCTACATACAGCAGAAGAAGAATTTTTTGCAACAGTTTTCGATGTGGCTTCCCCACTTTGCACATTAATAACTCTTCGTTTTCTCACAGAAGATTTCTGAATGTCATTCAAATCAGTTTCAGTTGTTAACAAATTTTCATCCTTCTCTACTACCGCGCCTTCCTTCAGTGAAAGAACACTTTTTTCGCCTTCGTGACTAGAATCGGTAAGATCCAAATTTCTATCATCGGATTTGGAACTAACAAATTCCTGTCGCTGCGGAGAATCTGTCCCCGACTCCTCCGAACTTCTTTGAAGTTCATACGAATCCATACCAGGAACCTCCACGTTTTCTTCTTCTCTGTTTTGAATAAACTCCGAACTTTTTTCAACGTAATCCGGCGTAGAACTGGTTTCATTTTCGAAAGTATCGACAATTTTGTCATTCAGTTCCTCGGTGATCGCGATAGACGGTTTTCGAGTACGTAAAGAAATATTTAATTTTGGAACTTGAGCCTTTTCTTCCACAGAATCTCTAATTGCATCCTGAGATTTTGAGTTTCCAGAAACTCTACGTTTCCTTAAATTCATTCCTGTTTTCGAAACTTCCTCGGCTACTTTCGAAGAAACCTTTTTATTCTCTTCCTCGGAATCGATCGTTTTTGGAAGCACTTCGTCGATTTTTGAATTGGAAGATTTCCTACTTCTCAAAGAACTTCTTCTATCTGTAATGAATTCAACATTCTCCGGCAAGTTTTCGTGTTCTTTATTTTGAATTTTTGTATTTTCGGTCCCTTTTTTCGATATTTCTGAAATGTCGATACTTCTTCCCGCAGAATCTTCATCTTTCATTTTGGGTTTCAAATCCAAACAAATTTTGTGTACCGAATTTTTCTCTATTTTCTTCTTCAATTTCGAGATCTCGATTTTTTTGTCACTGGAAGAATCAACTTTCTTCAAACCCTTTTCCTCATAGCAAGAAAAACTTTCCTCTTCGATTTCTTCGTTACTTGTCTCCTGATCCTCTTCAAAATCCATGTTTACATCTTTTTGACAATCTTTCTCATTCTCCTCTGTGCCCTCTTCGCAAGACGTGGAATTCATGAAACTCTGTTCCAAAGCTGCAGACGTGTCAAATTCAACTGACCAATTTCCAGAATCCTTCTGTCTTTCACTTCGATTTGCTTTGAATCGTTTTACTTTTCCATACTTCTTATTATTTGATTTCCTTTTGCGTGATTTAAGTGGGCTTTTAGGAGGACTTTTCTGTGATGGCTGTGAACTTTTGCTCTGTAACAAAGTCTCCCAGAACATTTTTGGTATCAGGTCTATGGGAAAACTAGAATTATGGTGACAGCACGAAGAAGAAGGTGGAGTCGAAGGTGTAGGTTTAGAAGGTTTTTTCATCTTTTTTAACTTCTTCTTCAGTTTCAATTCCAACATTTCCAATCTCTTTTCCATTGATTGTATTGACGATGTGGAGGTATCTGGAGTTACATTTGCTTCTGTTACGATTATTCTTGGCACTGCTTTTCCTGCAGAAGAAAAAAAAAACATTATTTTATATACAATGTAAAATTAGGATAAAACTTTTATTTGACGATGAATTAAAGAATTTGTTGAATTTGTCAAAATGAAATATTTAAACTTCCGTGTTATGTCTGAGCAATGATGGAATTGATAAATCAATAGACTAAAATTAATGAGAGTTAATTACTAAAGAGTACTGCATATAAAATTCTATAAATACAGGAATTTGAGAAAAATTAAAATAAGAGAAGTATGACTATACGATTTCCATAGACTCCGTAATATAATATTAAAAATATAATTAGTCGAAACATAAATACTACAGAATAAAATATCGAGAAGCGATAAGATCTAAATTAAATGGAATATACTTACTCGGTACGACAGGAGATGGAGGAACTTCGGTTATCATCGGAGGACAGCTACTCATAATTTCGCAAATTTTCGTCAGTGGCATTGGGTCCAAATGTTGCTCACATTTCTCGCAATACAGTGGGTATATATCCTTATCCTGTAGTTTGTAACTTATTTCAGTCATAATTTCTCTGTCTACGAATACTTTGTCGTTACTCTCAGTGTTGACTGCCATGTTTCGGGTTGCTGAAAGAGTATTAGTAAGTCAATATTTTTATGAAGTAATTATGCTCAGCGAAAAGAAGATCGAGAGACAGGAACAAACCTTTAGCGATACTTTGATTCGTAGTCATTGTGAATTTCTCAGAAGTCGCTATTTTTACAGTTTCAGTATTAGTTCCTACTTCACAAGTGGATATTTCCTCTGAAAGAATCGTACATTTTTCAATAACAGTCAAAAGGAAAATCTTAAACAGATTTCTCAAAACAAGATACATTTTATTACAGTTTGAACATTTTGTTAGAATTTTCCTTCATTTCCAATCTGGAAGAACATTCAAATTAATGATTATCACAATCATTTTTAAGTTTAACGGATATTACTGAAATTACAAAGTGTTATTTAAATGAAAATGTACTTTGTTTTGAGAAATTTCATTTGAAAACTAAGAAAACATACCAGTAGGTTTCGTCTTTTCCACTGACTTTCTTCCACCTTTTTTTGACTCCTTCATATTCGACTTTTTCTGTTCTTTATTTTGAGATATCAATTCCTTAATTTTTTCTGAAAACAGAAAATAAGGTTGGTACGAATGTGCAAGCAGTCTTGTCATTTATTTAATATAAAAAAGATTGGAAATATAGTTTCCTCAACTGAGAAAACAATTATTTCCAAAAATAAGCCTGTACCTTGAAAACTAAGTTTTTCCATCTCGTGATCTAACAATTTAGAAGAGTGTTTATCTTCTATCTCTTTCACTTTGCAATTAAGCTGTTGTATATGTTGTTGATCGGCTGAAATTTTTGTTTCATGCTCGGCAATTAATCTTGTACATGTATCGATTTGTTTCTTAAAGTCTGTATTTTGCTAAAAAGAAATAAATCATTGAGTTCCAGTTAAAAACCACCTTACACTAATTTCATATATAAATGAAATATTCAATCAATAACGTATAATAAATTGACGATTGCTTAATTTTCATATAGTCCCGATAATACATGTTGGGAAATAAGAGACGTTAATGTTATTTACCAGTTCAACTTTAATAAGTTTGGTTAGTGTCTGATTATAATTAGTAGTCATTTTATTAGCGACTTCTTTAACTTTCTGCAAATCTACTTTTAACTTCTCGCACTCTTTTGCTTTGTCGTTGTACTGTTTAATTAAGTCACTGAAACATACAAGAAACAAATTTTTTAGTGTAAAATGAGAATAAAAAACTGATTTAACAAATTATTAAATTATTATATCTTACATAATATTTTTTTAACATATTCAAACTTAATGAACTTACTGTGATCTAGACATTTTCTTTTTTAAAAGTAAATAAGATTCGGTAACTCTTTCCAATTTACAATGTTCCTCCTGAAACGATAAAAAAATTACAATGTAAGAGTATTAAAAATATAAAATTCCTCTGTGTATTTAATCTAATCATAAAGAAATAATAGTAGGTTCATATTGTAATTGTAAATAACCAATTACCATGAACTCTTGTTATTTTAAATGTTACAATTAAATCTTAATCTCTTTATACCATAAAAAAACCATTGAATATTTATGTGGTTTCGCTTCTGTAAACATCAAAAATTCACTAATACCAGATAAATATTGAGTGGTTTTTTTTTAACATCCTGTATATATAATTTCTAGTTTCAATAATTATAGTATAGATAATAAACTTAGTGCCAATTAAATTGTCAGAGATTTATTTTGAACCAAAATTATAATAAAGCTGAATTATTTATATTTCTGAAGTAAAAATCTTTTTCCTTCTTTGATTTTTATAAATAATTTACAATTAACAATCAACTATGAAAAATAACAGATACATGTAGAGTAAATATTTAAAAGGTGAAAAGATAAGAATGTAGAAATGGGCATGTGGGAAGCGTATTTCCCATAAATTGTGAAAGGGTTGTTGCAAATTCCCAATGCTTTCAAGCTTCAACCCTCCCCGGTCTGGAAACAATCAAAACAAAACAAAAGCAAGTGAGTGCTACCGGTGCAGCGGAAACTCGCCCATATAAAATCAATGACATTAAAAATGCATTCTTTCAGCGACTCGCCGAACATTCCCGAAAAACCCACCCTCGTACCGGCGAATCATAAGAAATGGGCTGAAATCATAGAAATGTCCTCGAAAATGTCGAGAAATTGTTACCAAAAATCATTTTCGCGCAAAGGCTTGTATCCTAACCTCGAAATCCAAGGACCGTGATTCAAATTGCCTTGTAACATGAATTCTAAGAACTGACATAAATGAAGAAAGGATTTACCTGGAAGCCGGCATCGTCGAGTGCTTCGCTTAGACCCACGGTTTCCATTTTCGCGATTATTTGCGGTAACTTCCTAACGCGGAGAATATAAACATTCGGGTTAACCTCAAACACAATTTCACCTTTTTCTCTTCCCCTTATTCTTCTTCTTCTCCTTCTTGTCGCCTTCCTCCTTCTTCTCCTTCTCCTTTTACCCTGCGTACTGCACAGAATTTCGATTTCGGTTCAACATAACCTCAAAATTGTTACATTGATGATTGGTGAAATTAGTGTGTAAAAGGCGCGAAATTGGAATAAATGCAAATTGCAATACAATAACAAGTGTTAGATAAAAATTTCATACTATCTGAAATATTGTATAACGTTTCAAAGAATTTAAATAAACATTTGGAATAGAAGTTAATATTTTGAATCTATAAATGGCTTCAGAAAATTAAAATTTCTGAAAATTATAGACCCTTATATATATACATATTAGTCTTAAGTCACTTGTAAGAACTAAGATACTTATTTATTACAAATGTTTATGCAAATTCTTCTTTGTATTATACTTTAAATAGTACGTATTGTATTACAATTAACATTTACTCTGTTCTGGAAATTGAAAACCATCAACTTCAACCGGGAGCGGGGAGATTAATGAACACACCAGACACCAGTAGTATGTATTTGAGGTTAAGGAATGCGGATGCGACTAAGTTGATGTTTACATATCCTGTCAAGCCGAAATTTCGAAAAGAGTAAAAGAATCAACTTCCGAAGTAAGATTACAGAAAAATAATGTCGTTATACGATGATTTCGATAAACATCGGACAACGGAGAAAGTCGCAGGATGGTCCTCTGGAATTAAATTGCTGCAGTCGCAGTTGCAGTTGAAAAAAGCTGCTACCACACAGGTTAGATTATACCTTTTTTATTTATTGGCATTATCATTGTTGTTATTTTTAATATTATTATTATTATTATTCTTACTGGTGCTTTCATCAATTTAGATCGATATCTTGAACTATCGCCTAAAATTTTATTTTCTCTATTCATTTCACCTTTATGTTTTTCTTTACCCATCTGCTTTGTTATTAAACAGAAGAAAGTTTAAGTTCCATTCAGAAATATAATAGACAATGTAACATCGACTGACGTTAAAATCCCTTTAAAATATGTGCACATTTTAGCCCAAAAGAGAACAATATCGGAAAGCAACGGCAGTTCTAGCTCCTGTGATCGACTTGAAATCAAAAGCAAATCGCGATGGAGACCGAGAAGAAGAATCGACTCCAAGCGTTACAAATTCCTTGACTAACACTATCGGAGGGAGTAACATTGGAATCGGCGGAGAATTCGATTGGAATGTAGTCAACGAGTACGACCCCCTCTGGCCAAACGAATACGAGAAAGTCGTGAAAGAATTACGAGACATGAGAGACAGGGAACACGATCGAGAAACAGAACTGCGTAAAAGGAACAGAGACGGCACCCGATTCGAGGAAACCCCCGTAAGTGGACAAAAACAAACAGTTATGATAATTGTTGGTATATTTTGGGTATCGGTTCGACAACCTTCGTCTTTGCAGGTTCCTCCGGGAAACACGGGTTCTATGATAGCCCCGGAACGGGACGAAGAAAGAACTTCGACTTCGAGAGGAGCCGTTGGTGGAGCGGCTATAGCTCCACCCCCTTCGTTGCAAGAGACCACGGATTTGCCACCTCCGGTTCCTCCGCAAAGACCAGCTGCCGTTCCGACCATGGGTTATGCCACTTCTTCGGTAGCTGCCAAGATTATGGCCAAGTATGGCTTCAAAGAAGGCCAGGGACTCGGAAAGAAGGAGCAAGGAATGTCCGTGGCCCTGCAAGTGGAGAAAACGAGTAAACGGGGCGGCAGGATCGTGGGCGAAAGGGAACAATTAATGCCTCCACCACCTCCGCTCGCTATGTCGCCTCCACCAGCTGCTGCGAATATGACGCAAACCTCACAGGAGGAACCCAGTATTACGGAGATCATGAAGTCGCCGAGCAAAGTGAGAATTTGGTTTTTTTTTCTTTTAAGCAAAATTGCTAGACACCAGTAACTGTTGTGGATTTTAGGTGGTGTTATTGAGGAATATGGTGGGTCCTGGTGAAGTGGATGATGACCTAGAGCCAGAAGTCAAGGACGAATGCAACACGAAATACGGAGACGTCGCCAGGGTGATAATCCACGAAGTGATCGAAGCCGCGCCAGAGGAAGCTGTGAGGATATTCGTGGAGTTCAAACGCATTGAGAGTGCCATCAAAGCCGTCGTGGATTTGAACGGCAGGTTTTTCGGCGGCCGACAAGTGAAAGCTGGATTTTATTCCAGTGAGAAATTGGATGCCTTGCAACTTTTGGATTAAGTGCAGTCGCATGAAGAACAATTCTTTTCGATTTTTCCTATTCGAAATCTACAGCTTGGAATGAAAGAACTCAAATTTTGTAAATTGTAGGTGAATCCTAGGTTTAAGTATTTTTGTTAATACGCTGAATCAATTCGCGGGTTGATTTTTAAATATATTACTCTGAAAACGAATGTCTTTTTTCTTCAATTATTGCTGATTTTTAGGAAACTGAAAAGAATTATTCTGAGTCAAATGGTTATTCGAAGATTGGAAAATATGTAGAAAATTGTAAAAAGTGTGTATTTTTTAAAATAGTTTGTATTTAGTTTTGCGTTTGTTCCTCAAATTTTGCGAGGAAGCGATGTTCAAAATAATATATTTATCTCATAACAGTTCGTAAAAATATTTTTTTAGGAATAAATTCGTATGAATTAAAAAAATTTGTCATGTATCAAATGCAGCCTTTTGGAACATTCTTCAATTTCCGACACACTTCTTTCAATAAATTCTTTAGTATAGCTGGTTGGTTGCTGACATCCTGAAAATATTAAAATCAATTCGAAAATTCAGTTAAGGCGATTGATAAAAATTGTTAACAATCTCTTTCTCCGCATCGCTTAAAACCCGCATCTCATCTTTGGATTTCGAATTTTAGGAACCCAATAGATATTTGAAAGACTTCACTATGGGTTTCTAAAATTGTCTTCCTTATTTTTAATTAAAAATAATTAATTAGCCCTCGGAGCATGTCTAAAAAAATGTTTTAATTACAACAAAATTATTCAATAAATATTATATAAATATAATTCTAAAATTTACAATTGTTTGGAAAAACAAATTTTTCAGAAATTTTTTTTACTGTGGAAATCTATTCTACATATTTGAAGAGTATGTAGCAATTTTTTCAAATTCATCGGACTAGTAGTTTTGACATGATAGCCCTTTAAAAAATATAGAGTGTCAGAGACCCACAGCGTGCCTCGAGGGTTAAAGACTAAAAGAAAGCAAAATATTGCCTTACATTATCCAACCCAACAGTCGGAATAAACGTGATCGATGGGCTGACGGCTTTCGTCTTCTCGCCATATTTCGCTAATAATTCCTTCCCTTTATCTCCACGCCAACAATTTAAGATTTCGTTGAAATCTATATTCATTTGTGAAGAACATGTTTCTAATATTTTCACTGGTTCCATGTTGTTTTTTATCATGCAGGCAATTAAGTTTAATTGTACCTCGCTATCTTTAATAAAATCGATAGTGCAAGCATGAATTGTGTTCGCTTCGCATTCAGTTTCTCCATGCTGGCAAATAAAAGAATACCCATCTGGTGTTTTCACTGTCTGTAAAAAATTCCAAGAAATTTTGATTGTTCAAATTCCTAACCTCTTGAAAATTAGGAAATTTGCAACGTCAAACTATTTTTGCCCAAATTCTTTTTTTATAAAATTTTTATACTAATCAGAATGTCCTTGAAGTTTCTAATATTTTGAATGTAATTTTATTGTAACAATAACAAAGCAAGAAAAAAGAAACTAATTATATAAAATTTTTCAATACCTCGGCTTTACCATAGGGTACAAATTCTATCTGTACACTATCGGAAATGGCTTGGAAAGTAGGTTGCAGCTGCTTTAGAATGAAACTCCTGGAATCTGGGCACAGTGCTTCATAATAAACCGTTACCAATATTTTCTCAGACTGGATTTGATATTTCGGTGGTGCCACATTTCCTGAATTCTATAGTCGCAGCATTTAATGGTCGATAAACAGAGTATTTACAGGAAACAGAGCATTTTCCATTTTGAATTCCGTGTCATTATCTTCAATGGTTTGTAAGTTTGAACCGATTCTAAGCTAATATGAAAATGCATAAATTCTAATGTTACATTAATTCCAATTCTGACATTTATATATTTTAATACTTTACCGATCACTAGCGATGCAACAGTATTCGCGTGTTCAACCAACTGTTCGATGATATTAATGTTAAATTATATTTATTAACCCATTTGAGACCGGTTACACACTAGGTGTCTTATAGTCCCACCAAGAAAAAAAAAAATTCCCTCTTGGGGACTGTGTTTGAAAAAAATTGCCATCTCGATTGGGTTAAACATTGGTGACAAAAAACTGATTAATAGGCTATCGGTCGGTAGGCGTTGATGACAAAAAGCCAATTAAAACGGTCGGTAAAGTGTTAACTATTGACTTTGAAAACATCGGAACAGAAAACTTCATATTTTTTCCATAGTAAACTTATTATAATTGTAATGTATAATAATAGTAATTCAAGATGGTGGAAAATACTTGTTTCCAGTTTTTGTAATCAATAAACAATAATTACTAATTGTGACTTAAAAAAGGAAATTCACCTGTTTGGTGTCTATATCTTGAAGAGGGGACCGTGTCCACACTTTCATAGTAAACCATATCAAGGAAAGTATGACTAAAAGTACCAGTAATCTATATCGGAAATTTCCTAATCCCATTTTTCTCTCTCCTTTTACTAATAGTTCTTCCGTTTCTGATTGTCACAGCGACTCAAATACCTGTAACATGAATTATGATTATTGGCAAATAGTATGAACCTATTGGACAACACTTGTAACATAATTCTTCAATTATAAGCTATTCGGCATTCGTTCACCCGGATAGCACGCATTTATTAGTTGTGTACATACATTATTGGTTGGGAATCAGTACGATTTTTCCTCTTATCGTAATCACTGCTTGTCAAAACACCATCGTAAATTTCAGCAAAACCACGATATTGCTGCTACCGCGCTACCCACCTACGTGATTTTGAGTATCAATGTGTTCAGCAATATAGTTAGGTGTTTCAACGTAACCCCATTCTTACACACATACACATAAATTACGTATAAATGTGAATGCTCTGTATTTGTGGCGAATAAAAGTTAACTTACCGTGAGTACTGTTGGGAGCTGAAATATTTGCAGTCAACTCTGATTGGTTGAAGAGTTTGATTGGCTGTAGGGTCAAAGTTACAGTAACTTACCATAAAGCCGACGCGCAAGCATTTTTCTTATTGGCTAACAGTCACAAAATTACTTTGACTCAACGTTCCAACTGCCAACTTTTCAGCTTCCAACCATACGTGGATGTTGATATAAAAGCACATATGGTGCCATCTAGCGGCTGATCCAATGCTGTGTTATTCTTTTCCAGTTATGCCGTAATTATGTATGTGTGTATGTATATGCATACAGGTAACAACGGACTTCCGGAGCTCCAAATGTATGGTACTGATGTTTCAAAAAGATTTCTCTATCTAATCAAGATAGAGTTTTGCGGCAAGATCTTATCCGACGTATTTTTTCACGAGGAATCCAGCGGTACCGTCGAAATCTCCGATTTTTCAAGGGAAATGGCCCTTTCATAACAAGTATAGCAGATTCATCTTAGCTTGACTTTTGATTTATCAGTAAATTCCAGCATTTATGATTAACCCTTAGAGGTTACTAGGGGTCAAAATGACCCCAAGCGCAACTTGAAGCTAGAATTACGATAAGTTATTGTTGCCCGATTGGTTTGACCTCCCGTCTAATGGTGCTTTGGGATTCCCTTTGTAAGATGAGACTAGGGTCCGCCAAATCGTGGCAGCAGTTCCTTCATGGTAGTCGATTTTTAGAAGACCCTGCGCGAGCTGGGGGTCAAAATAAAAACCTTTTTTGAAACATCCACTATGGACCTATTTTTTTCCATACACTATGATATCTCAAGAGTATCACCCTAAACTTTTATGAAAATATATTAAATATTGCCAGAGTTATGATTTTTTAATGTAAAAAATTGTTTTTGTACATTGCCTCCTTGCTGATTTCTTTTCGGCATTTTGAAAAGACAAAAATTTTTTGCCATGATATTTTCATTCTAAAAGGTTCAAACTAATATCCTGAATTTTTATGACTCGTTCGGAATGATATTGGCGACGCGGCAATTGTTTAAACATGGCTGGTGTCATTCTGACACCGTGTGACCTGCACGTTCTTTTTAGAACGTGTGATCTCTAAGGATTAAAAGTAATATTGAAGACGAAGTTATTGTATTTACGCATTTCTGTTTTCCATTTAATTGATATTGGATTGATGATTATATGTAGACTTATATAGAGGCGGAAGGATAAAATTGCCTGGGTCTACGTTCTCCGTGTTATTGACCAGATCGTTTTAAGGTAATCTGACCTTGGTCTAAAGTCTGGACGGTCTACCGTAAGAGCAAATCCTCCGTTCGAGAATAACCACACCTACGTGTGTTCATATAATACGATAATATATAAAAATGGTGTGTTTGACTATTGAACCCTGAGTCATATCCATATGTAAATATGTAACTGGAATAAACTTTCCAGAAGACTATCCCAGTTTGAAAAAAATCTGGCAGTAAATAAATTTCTCACCTTTAAATGATAATAATTCGAATTTCATTAATAATATTTCCCTGTCTGTTTCGACCATTTTAGTTCCCATGAAAAAAGAATTATTCCTGTTTTCTAAATGTACTGTATAATAATATGTTTCATAGAAAAATGAATTTTTATATGTATAAAAAATTCTCGCATGATGCACCGGGTTTTCCCTGCGTCTCTCAATCGCCATGAAAGTTTTGCTTCTCAAGAACCGGCTTTGCTTTTACACTCACTGTTGAATCATTCCAGGTTATTGCTGAACTATAAAATGTACAGTCCCGTGGTGAAGAACCTGGTGTCTGAGACAAACGAAATATCGGTACAGTTGAGATTCATACATATTTCCAAGGTGTGTTAGCTCATTTTTAACGAATCACCTGTAATTAACAACTCATTTAATCACCCATTACAATAACAGCACTTCCTTCCATTCAGTATCTATTATTATAAGTACACTTTCATCTACTTTTTCTAACTCTCAAGACTAAAGTCATGAACTCAAAGTTTCCTATGCGTTGTCAAGAGGAAAGTTACAGCCAACTACCTAATTTATATTTATACTGTTACCAGTTATAATATTACATATCTCAGATGTTTTTCTAAGAGATGCTTAGTACGTACAGAAAAATTTTGTAGATTCCACATACATTGGAATTCATATGTATTTCAATCACTGTGGAATTTCAGATTTATTTTGGTATTAATACAAATTTTAAATTTTTTGTTTTGAAAAATTATAAAATTAATACTGTTATATTAAAAAACGCAAACGTTGATTTGCATATTTCTAGCAATTTTTCAGCAAATATATACACCATTGAAATTCGCTCAGAAAAATTCAAACGAAATTTATTATGAATTTATTTTGTTAATCCTTTACTTAATTTCGGTGACTCTTGTTCATTGTGACAGTGACTTAGTACTGTTCATATCAATTTATAGCTCAGTTTTGATAATGTTACAATATTTTCTTGGATTAATAAACACAATCTGGGAATATTGAGAAAATAGGGATACTGAAAATTTGTAATGATTACAAGAAATTATAAGACAAGTCATTTTGGACCCATGCCCCCCCCCCCCCCTCCCCCCTTCGATAGGTCCAATGATAGTAGGGAGATTGTCTTCCATTGTAATAAATTTCTCACGAGTAATGTATGGTAGTGGAGTGAGTGAATTATAACAAACTTTTCATGAATAACTTATGATGGTGGAATAAAGTGACTCATGCTGGTTATCCTCAGATAAAGTAAAACCACAGAGAAATGATATGATTATCAATTTTTAGCAAGTGAGAGAGGAGATTCTTTCCCAATCAACTTTTGTTCCAAATGAATTCCCTATAACTATCCATATGTAACACATGCTCATATTTTTTCCTCCTCACCGTTTTTTTTTGTTATTCGGCTGAAGACATTGTGAATGCGAGCAAACGCCCCGTTCTGATGACCTACTCCTACACTCCAGGAGTTGGAGTTTAGTTCAGCAAAGTTGAATCCAGTCTTCAGTCGACAACGACCGGTTCTTAATGCCGGACCCCTTTGTTCCATAGCCAGTCGATGTAAGAAAACAATCACGGATATACAGGACCTCCTTGAGATTGTTCCTGAAAGAAAAAAAAGTTAGCAAGGAGGTGAGTTTCCTCCTATTCAGCATTTAAAAATTACAGATTATTTAGTAACCAAAGTTTTTGCCCAAACGTGAGTGGAATAAAATCTGAGATTGGTAAAAATACCGTTAAGTCTGTGCCTCTTTTAAAATTCACGGCAGGAACCCCATCAAAGCTACATGTGTTACATATGTGTTTTTTATATGCGTTTTCACCGAAAAAATATCACCTATAAAAAAATAGCATAGCTAGAACATTTAATATAAAATAAATATTGCATATTTGATACTAATATTTTAGCCCAATAGGTTTAATTTAATTTGCATATGAATCATTACCATTTCTTGAGTATTAGAATGTCAATAAAATAATAATTGATGCGAAATTGGGTGACGAAAATAAAAAACGAAGTTTCTTAAAATTCGTTTAAATCATTTTTCACAAAGGTCTTTAAAACAAATAAAAGAAAAAGGCAAAGGGATCCTCCTACTGCGTTCATTAGATATAATTTAAGTAATATAAGTACACATTCCTGTTGGCCTGTTTGCAAGATTTTTCATATCAGAGAACCTTGACTTTTGGGTAAAACATCAAAATAATTAAAATTTTTTTGAAATTATTTAGTTTTATGTGAGGCTACTCTTCTTTTAGAAATAGAATTGATGAGAACGTGAAGGAAAGCGATTTGCGCAACAGCTCTCAAATATAGGGATTAAATATAGATATCTTATCTTGAAATACCCAGGAAAAATCAAAGAGCAGATACATTTTCCTGCTGCAAAAAGGGAAAAAAATAATTACAATTTTACATAAATAGATTCCTGAAATTTAAGAAGAATTCGGGGATTCTTACACTTAAAAGAAATTTTTAGAATCATTATTTGCGCTTCTTAGCGGTCATTAGCGCCTTCATATTTTGTTACTGCAGAAGACAATACCACTGCATAAGCGCAATATGGAATTGGCCAAGTACTGTCTTAGTTCGTGAGTTAATTAAAATTGCGCCTCTCATCTGTAATTTTCATTTTCTCTTTGTGTCAACGTCAGGGTTGAAATTTTTCATGTGTAATTACAGACAAAATAATTACACTTACAATTAGTAATTCAAGTACTATTCGCATCCATTCTTGATGACTTGAGATTCAGAAAGAAGAAGAATCTAGGAGTTAAATAAAAATGCAATTTCATTTACTGTTACTTCAAGACCAGAAATTCTTAAATTAATGCAATAATTAAGCAGTGTTATTGAATAATAATAATTCATAACCTAACTACAAAAATTTCATTTACTTTCATGTATGTTTGCAAACGAATCGATAATTTTTTAATTAAAGCAATATTTTCTGGAAACTTTTGAAACAAATATTCATCTGAAATTAAAGTAATTTTTTTTAATTTGGACATCAAATTCCCAGTAGCTACTCATTAAAATTTCTTTTTCGAAAGGAATAGATCTATTAAAGAAACTGAACGACTTTCTTTGCTTTACATTCGTTCAAGTAGATATTGCATCGCCACGGACAATTATTCCACGGGGAATCCTTGAATGAAAATTAGGCCTTGAAATGAGATAACGAAGCATGAAAAAGATTCGTTACAGTACCTTTTTCTTGATGCATTTGTAAAGCCACTTCCTTTTACTTTTTCAAATTATCAAGTTTCTACTCTTTCTGCAATTTTGAGAGCTACCGTGTGTGCAAATCATTTTCTTCGTTTATCCCATCATATTTACAATTTCTTCGGATTTCTCCTTGTATTACTTTGATAAAGTTAGGGAACATTAGGAAGAATCACTTCTTCTATCTTCACAATTTACAATTCGTTTCTACATTTGATGTTTTTGTACGGAAAGCGATTTCTAAAGCTGTTGAAATTCTTTTCCCTTCTATTGCTATCAGAACCGGAAGATTTACACACGTGTAAATAAAAACCTAAGTGTTCCGTTGCAATACGTATTCTTCTCATTATGGGAAGAGGTTTCAACTTGAAAAAAAGATTTTCTTTCAGTATTCTTTCTTATTACGGAAGTGATAGCACCTAAATGTCCTTTCCCTTTTTTAACAACTATGCTAATTGTTGTCAGCCGTGATAATTAATTTTCTGTTTCTTTTCTCAATTTCTTTTAATCATGTACTGAAATATGAATAAAAAAAATTATTATTCGTAAAACATCCCTATAGCAGTTGGTTTTATTTAATTGCAATCAGGCTGCAGTCGATATTATTCATATGACCGTGAATAGAATAAAAAGCTGTGACTTTTAACTACATAAAATATGTGACTTTTAACTACTTTGGATATTCGTAACAAAGAAAATTAAAATTCTTAGTTGCGTTTGTAATCCGTCAGTGATACACGCCTGTAACATTTAGAAATATTTGATTAGAGAAAAAAAACAACTCAATTAAAAACAAGTACCCAGAAATATTTTTCATATTCTTATTTCCTAAACACTCTAGTACTAGCTTTTTAAATATTTTTTAAATCCATAAATCTATAAATTTAGTCTCTAAAATAAATTAAATAATCCAAAGTAAATGGTAAATCTATAATTCTAACTATAGATTTTCTTTATGTCTTCAATCTATAAATTAAGAAACGATATTTCCCTGCAAAGGATTTTGAAATATTGCCGGATCGTTGCTTAACTTCCAGGTTACACTCTAACTTTTGAGGTAATTAGCTATTTGTGTGTATATCGTTCAAAGAACAACAAATTTTAATCAGACGGTGATAGACATCTCCAAGCTGTTGTTCTTTAAGTTTAAGGTATTGTTTAAAGAAATTAGAATTGTTTAACCCTAATTGCAAAGTACAACTGCCCGTTCTTGCGATACACGATACTTTTTTCCTCTTATATCTACTATTGAGTACACATTTAACTTTCACAAGATGATCTCTTGACACTGAAAGCGTGAGACTATCTTACATACCTTAAAACAAAGTTCTAAATATTTGTCTGGGTCACTAACAAAAAAGTAGGGACGTATCGTTGTTTCTGTCAATAGCAGACAAAATTCATAATATTAATTTTAGGCAAACTCCGTTAATCGAAATTACCTTATTTCTTTTAAGGTTTCTGTTGCAGCGGAATTGTTTAAATCTAGATTATATTTTTAATGTAAAAAAAATGTGATCACATTTTATAATGACAACGATGGAGAATAACGATGTCCTTCATAATGTTTTCCATTTGAAAATTTCTGGAGCAAAAATAATAGGATTAGAGCGAAAATTAAAATCAGGCCAATGACTTGAATTTCACAATATGTTAATTAAAATCAATAACCGATATTACTGTTTAATAATTTTTCTTAGATTCTCAGAAGTTGCATAGATTTCTGTAACAGCAAATCTTTTTCTCCAAAATATATTATTCTATAGGATTTTTGTGAATACTTAAGTTTTAAAAATAATGAGATATTTGTGTCAAACATGTTTACCTTTCTTTGTGGTTGTCCACAAATTTCTATTATAGATTTCAAGTCAACGTAGCCAATGCATTAAAAAAATGTTGTTGCAGTTGAGAATTATTATTGGTTTCTTGTGGCAAAGTGAATCCTGTTGATTTCATGGCTTTCTAATCGATTCCTTCCTCACTAACTTATTTGTCAATGTCTTTACTGCAAAGCGTCATTTATAATAAGTATTCTTTTCTCTTTGAGAACCCAGTAATTTATAGACCTGATTATTTAGTATCGCTTCCAATGTAACTTCACGGTTGCGAAAAAATACAATTGTTCAATTGATGAAATCTGGTGGTAAAAGGAATCCAATTTTTTTTTAGACTTGCAACGAAATCGATTTGAGTATGAATAATCGTGGTATTGAATTTGTTTTGCTATTGTTCTTAAAGGAAAGCGTTGAACTAAAAATATCAGTGGATTGAAATTAGGTCAGAAGAAGACTTGTTACATATCCACTTTTTTCAATAAGAAATTAAATTTCGTATTGTTATAATTAGTAATTTGAAAACTTGATTTTGAAATATATACCTTACATACCTATATTTTGTGAATCCGCCTTAATTAATGAAGCAAATTAATAACAATAATTATTAATTAATTCCACACTCCATTTTGAGCATTTCGAAAAATTTAAATTTCTTAAAATCCATACTTCTTCTGGTTGTGGAAATTTTTATATGTAGTAACAAAAATGCTTCTAACAATTATTTTCTCTCAAATTAAAAAAATGTCGGTTGCAAAAATATGTCAAAATTTGAAAGATTCTCATAATGGTAATTTTGTTTCAGGGTGAAATTTTTGAGTAAATTATACAAAATGCGCTTGCTCATCTTTTCTTCGATACTAGTTCTAAGCATACTAGTCAACAAAGTTTCCTCTCATGGAAGACTGATAGAACCGCCTTCGAGAGCTTCCATGTGGAGGTACAATTTCGATGCACCTCATGATTACAATGATAACGAATTATTTTGTGGAGGTTTCACGAGACAGTGGCAAAGGAATGGTGGCAAATGCGGCATTTGCGGGGATCCTTGGGATTCCCCAACTGTAAGTTTCCGTTTTTATATCCCTCTTGTAAATAATAATCAAATGAGACAAATTTTAGATAAAGTTACAAATTTGTTCAGGAGTTACAAATCTATGAATTAATAGAAATACAAAATTGATCGACCCATTTTTTATTCTTCTTTTCGTTTTCAGCCACGTCTTCACGAAACGGGGGGAAAGTATGGTAATAGCGTAATTGTAAGGAGATATAAGACAGGTTCCGTTATACCAGTTCATGTGGAACTTACGGCAAACCATAGAGGATATTTTGAGTTTCGAACATGTGCGATGACATATAAAGGACAAGAAGTCGACCAAGAATGTTTGGACAAGCATCTTTTGCCACTGGAGAATGGTACCACCAGGTATTACCCAGGTCCTGGTAATCACATATTTGAAGGGTATTATAAATTGCCCGAGGGCCTTACCTGCTCGCAATGTGTGTTCCAATGGCGATACATCGCTGGAAATAATTGGGGAGATTGCGGCAATGGAACCAGTAAGTAAGCTTATTGATACTCTATTGGAGTTTCATTTTTTTGTACTCTTAAAGGGAACGAAGATGTGACTTGAAGTTTAATCGAAGTCGGGAACCCAATGATTCTGTGACACAGAGAAAATTAATTATTCATCAATCATTTGTGGTACCAAGGAAATAAATTCCATACGTGGAAGTATCTAGTGATAATATTAATGAATAGAATAGTTTGATTAGTAGAAAAAAATCCAAGTATTTTCTGCAATGCCGTAAATGAAATAAGTGATCACAATTTAATTTTTGGTTTTCAAATTAAGGGCTTGAAATTTAATTCTCTTTCTCTAAGCGAGTCTGGCGAGGTTATTAAAATAGTATTAATTTAATGTCCATTGAAAAGTTTAAAGAACTTTGAGATTTGGGAGTCAGTAAAATTTTTGTAGTACAAGAAAATTTGTTTATTCGATCATTGGTTAGTCAAAATTAAGATTCTCTTTAACGATATGTACTTAAAATGAACTTCTTTTGCCCGAACGGAAATGACGATGGCAACGATAAAATATAAGGCTTCAATTAAAATTAGTGAGGCGTACCAAGAGAAAGTTTAGCATTCATTACTGCATTGTATCCCATATTGTTCCACATATAACATTTGATACCTTATGTAATAATTAATATAGGAAAAATTTACGTACAATTACTGTGTCTCGGGTGTCATTTTTTGTTACTTCACACCATGTCTTCATTTCTTACATCATATTAGCACTACTGGCGAAGAGACTAATAGCCTAATAACAATTAATAGTAATTCTTTCGGTCACAGTATTGTTATTACATCTTTGTGACTTATTAGGTTCTTTTCTTACCATATAAATTTTTCAAAAAATTGGAAAGATTTTTTTTCATATTGAATTTTCAAATAATTTCTCCAAAAAGAGAAACATGAGAGTTCAGTATTAGTTTGCTTTCCAGTTGCTGCAATAATCGTACATGCAAATTTAAAATACATATTTCCTGGTCACAAAAGTAAGGTATATTGAAACCTTCAATTATAGAATTAATTCATTAATTAAACAGGTGCGGTTGGGTGTGGGCACCAAGAAGAATTTCGCGGCTGTGCCGATATCGCCATAGGTGACGACGTTCCAGCTTTGCCACCAAGACCAACAACACCATCAACAACACCGGAAGACAGAGTACCAGAATCAGGTTTGATACCAGAAACAACTGGACCATACTGGCTATTCAATTTCATAATTGCCGGTACGTGTCTTTTGGTTGTACTGGCTGGTATGGCATTGATTTATACGTACTACTATCACGCTGGTAAAGCCAAGAAATGGTTAATGGGAAGAAGATTATTAACGACGGAGGATCCACCTGTAGCTCCACCGCGTCTTAAAAAACAGCATCACACATCATTAAACTCGGCACATTTGCAATTAACGAATTAGAATAGTTTGGTAATTAGTTTTTATACTTTGTTGAAGTACTTGAAAATAAAGCCATGTAAAAATTAGATAATTTTGAAAATATGAACCAGACCGATTATGATTGTTCGGTTTTTGTAGAACTCTTTATTTATAGGAAGAAAAAAAATAATCAGGAAGTTCATAAAAGTAAAGGAACGATCCAAATTCTTTGTTAGAAAGTATCGATTTCCAGTCGGTGTACTTTGGATTATACTTATTTATCCATTTCTCGTTTTTTAGTGCAATATTTGAATTGTGCGAAAAATTCGAAATCGAAATTTCCTCATTTTTCGTCTTTCCCTGGAATCGGTTGAAAGCCGAAATTCGAGTAATCTGTAATTTTTAATTGAATTAATACTATTTCGGTTCGTTTAATTCGTACAAAGAGTTGAAAATATTTAGTTCCAAAAGAGTTCAATTTTTATAAGGCTTCATTTCTGTTTACGGTACTTAAGTATTTTTCAGAATACCAGCATCGTCCTCATACGTACTGATACATTTTTTTTAGAAATATCATTGTTGTATTTTCTCTTAGACGCGTCGTTGTATGATTTAATACCATTATGTGAAGAAGAAGGCTCGAATATATATGTATCAATCACAAAGCACTTAATAGTTGTAAAAGTTTGCATTCAATACAAAATGCACCGATGCAACATCATGACGACGGACATATCATAAATCTAGGCTATTTAATAGCATAAGCTCGTCATTATGTATTTACTCGTGGCTTTATATGAATTTTTTATATTACTTAGACTTACTTGTATATAAGACTGTACTTGTATTAAAGGATTTTTTTATTTTCTAGAAAAAGAACAATACCTCTTTCACTTTATTCCATTGTCTCATACAACCATCGTGTAAAGAATCTTTAAAAAAAGAAAAATTCATGGAATATTGGTATAGCACTGATTTTACAGGTGTAAGAATAAACGACTTTATGAATGAAAGTAACCAGCAGTACCTGTCTTTCACAATCACACTATTTCTTCTTTAAAAGCATGTTGCGAAAATCTTGATTGCTCATAGGTTGTTTAGAAGAACCAGTGGCACTCGATGGTCCCGCGCCGTTATTTACAGTGGTTTTCACAGCACGTGGTACCATGGACAACAAAGTTCTTGGTACTCCGAATGTTGTTCTACTCGTCGTCGTACCTCCCAAACTTTTAATTTGCTCCGTTTCGTCGGTTACACCAGTCTTTTTACGTTCCGGTGGTTGACTTATGGCTACACTGATAGTTTTACCTTGTACCTGCATACCATCCGTTGCCAACAGAGCTTTATTTGCGCTAGTTTCATCTTTAAAGTCAACATACGCCAAACCTTTGGAATGACCGTTTCGATAAGTTACGATACGGACTTCTTTAAGGTCTCCATGAAGTTTAAAGATTTCTTCAAGGTCCTCCTTCGTTGTATTTACAGAAAGTCCTGAAGGAAGAAGATACTCAGATATTAGACTTGATGTTACGTAAAGGAGATGATTAATTCATAATTTCTTGATTAATCGTTACGATTAGATCTTCTCTATTGTTTTCTTTGTCATATTATCCGACCCCATTCTGTTAGATTTTATAATTTCCCACATAGTATGGAATATTTATGGAATATTTCTATAAATATTCTATATGTTACTTTGAGTAAAATTCTTTAATATTTAAAAGAATCTAAACATTCATACATTTGTCATCTGGGCTCTACTAAAAAATGTGAACGATTCATAAATGAGTCATCCGGGGCGAATGAGAAGAATCAAAAATATTTTATGATTATTGTAAAGATTGTACCTTTAACAAAAAGTTTGTTCTTCTCAAGAGCCACATTATACTTAAAAGCAGAGCTTCGGCCAGTTTTGTTCGGATTGCATCTCGAAACGAACATCGGACGGCCTTTGACAGGCGTTCTGTCCAACTTCAAAGCAGTTTCGACAGCTTCCTGAAAGAAAAGGAATACAATTTTTTTAAACAATTTCCTGAAATAAAACAGCACTAATTTATTTTTGTCTTAGTTTAATTATCCACTATATTATCTAAAGATGAAGAAAAAACTCTTTTATTCTATCGACTCTGAATTAAAAAATATATATTATTACTCACGGGACTGCTTAGCTGTACATAACAAAATCCTTTACTTCGCCCCTTATAATCTCGAACCATTTTGAACAGCGTAATCGGTCCGGCTGGAGCCAAAGCATCTTTGACTTGATCTTCGGTTGCATCGTAATCTAAATTACTAATAAATACGGTAATTTTATCATCAACCTCATCATGTACGTGTTCTTCTTCCATCTTTTCAGGCTCATCTGGTTTAAAACCAGGTGGAGGTTTAATTTTAGGAGTTTCTTCTATGCTCTCCGAATTCGAAGAATGTTGTTTAGGTTTCGATTTCATGGCCGTTATGTTGAATTTCCCAACTTTTTTAGGACTCGCAGCCAAATTCTTCCATTTCGCAGGATCATCCGACTTGCGTTTAGCCCCTCTCCTCATCTGTGAAGAATTCGTTCCATAAAGGGGCGACGTTTGTTGCGTTTGTGTATTCATTTCCTCGCCAATTTTTTCCAACTTTTCTTTAACTTTGGCTTCGCAGATTTCCATTTGTTCCAGAGTTCCTTCGTCGCGCTCGAAATCTATCCAAGCGTTAGCTATACTCTGGGTCCAATTTTTAACCGAATTCAAAGCCTTATGAAAAAGTTTGCGAAGATGTTTGGTGTCGCCGTAACATCGTTCCAAAGAAATATATTCCAGCCAATATTCAGCTAATGTTGAATTACATCCTTGCGATAAAATATCCGACCATAAATTTCGAGCTTTTTCCATATCATTTGCATGGACTGCTTCTGTTCGAGCCCAAAACTGTAAAATCACACAATTCGGATCCCCTTCCGATCCGAAATTTGATGTTAAATGCTCACAGGCTGTGTTGAAAGATTTTCGAATGGTTTCGATCTGTTTTTTTTCTTCATCCGAATCTCTATTGATTTTTCTTCGAAGGTACTCCAAGTAAGTTATCCACAGAGTTCTATATTCCTCGGGAGATGAAAATCCAGAAGACAAAGCGTTTTCCAAAAGACTTTGAACTTCTAACGTATTTCTATTCCATTTTTCGTAAGACCTTATCCACTTCTGCCATATTTGGGAACTCCAAGGAACATTTCTCGAAGCTTTTTTATAAACTTGCTCCAAAACTTGTTCGATCTTTATATTCGTTTCCAGATAATTTAGATAATCTGTCCAAATATAATTTTCCAAACACAGATCCGTAATAGCCCGTTCGTATAAGACTGTAATTCTTCCGGGATCTCCTTGCTGTTTTTCATAAAGCAAATACCCTTTGTAAGCATCCAGCATTTCGGCATCGCCTTGAGCGGACAGGAGCTTTTCCTCGTAAGGTAAACATTGGTTTAGTTTCGCCAATGCTCTTTCGTAGCCACCCGTTATGATACTATCGTCAATAGACGATTTTGCACCGTCACCTTTGTACCAATCCTTATATTCCTTGTAAGTTTTTTCCATGTCCAGAAGAGGACACGCTAATTGCCGGCGAAACAGGTTTCCTATCCGATCCAATCGTTCTTTCTTTTCCGCTGAGATTTGTCCCTCCACCTGGAAATAGAAACTTGGATCGAGTCGAAGTTCAAAATTCAATAAAATAAAATAGTAAAATCTGTAAAACTGACAGCTAAAAAATGATCTTAAAAATAATTTAGGTAAATCTACTAAACACAATCCGTTTTACTTTGAAATTATTTTGTATATCACTATTTGCTATAATAGTAAAAGAAATGTTCAATACTGTTCCAAGTAGAGCAGTTTCAAATTCCCGAAAGGCTTGCCAAATGATAGCTCCTTTAGTAATATGTAATCCAACCGCAGTTAAAGCCTTTTCGAACAACTGCCTGACATTTTTCTCTGAGTCTTCTTCAAAACCCATATTTGCAACACTGAATCTCAGGTATTCGAGCCACACCTCCACAGCTGAAAATATTAATGGATCATTAGCAACAACCAAATTCATTACACTAATTGCGATTATAGCCATACCTCGGTAACTAAAATTCCAATAAAAGATCTATCGTCAAAAAGATAATTGTAAGTAAAATAAATTTGATGTTAATAATTTTCAAATATACAAGTCAAAAACTGTTATTTATATTAATTTTTTTGTTTTTAATACCTATTTTTCAAGAGATTTTTTATATATATTTTTAGTTATACGCTACTTATTATCCATAATTAATTCAAGCGTTACCCCTTTGTAATCTAAGGAATTCTAAAGATCTTGTTTACCAAAGTTATGCTTTATATCAATACTTTTGGTTATAAACATATTAATAATAAGGAAACTCACAAAGATAGTCATTTACTGCTCTTTCACAGAGTTCCGCTACAATAGCTCCTTGTCCTTCATCCTTAATCCAGGAGAGCCAGAGTTCAGGGCTAAGAGGATATTTGCGGCTCATATTCTCCCTCGCCTGCCTCAGACGATCCAGTTCCCCCATTTTTCGCAGTTTTGTTATAAGAGCGACATGAGTGGGATAGTCATACGGATTCTGGAGAAGAAAAGCCTCCAAATTTTTCACTTCTGCTTCATCCAAGTCATCATCGTCATCATCATCATCATCATCATCATCAACATCATCATCATCATCATCATCATCTCCATCTTCATGGATATTAATCCCCTCCTTATTATCACCTTCATCCTCATCATCATCATCGTCAGCATCGCTGTCTAGATCGTTACCTTTTTCCTCAGTTTCACTTTCAATCATTTGATTTTCAACATCCGCTTTCCCAACAGTAGTTTCAGCTGGTTTTTTAACGTTTCCTTCGATACTTTCCTGTTCCATTTCTTCGTCCATTGTAGACAAAGGAATTTTTTCGTAAATGGAAATCTGAAATATGAGAAATGGTGTTTCAAAAGAATCTATAAAAGAGAATAATGTATGTAAAGTAGTATTACTTTATTGCGATTCTTACAATTTGTTGTTGTCGGATAGAGGTTATGTTTTTCCCAAAGATCACAAATCTCTAAAGATTTTCTTATGGTCTATTGCGCACGTTGCGGGCGCATCATTGGGTAGTCATTACTCTTTCACACTGAAGTCAAATTCGAGAATTGAAAATGAAAATATTGACTATACATAACTCATATTTGCAATTTACAATATTAATTATAAAGATAACATAAGAAAGATCTATACATTTGGTTGCTTGGCAAGACATTTCGTTTTTTGCCAAGAGGGGTTTGAAAAAACAAAATTTCTTTCTGAACGAGCCAATACATAATATAAATTATAAATATTGATAATTTATGTTGAATTTATAATACCTGAAAAGTAATCAAATAAGAACTGCTAACGTGCAGTCCAGCAAAAATATGATATCATAAAATAAGTATATTTTAATACTTTTATTTTTAACTATTATTTTTATTTTACTTACATTTTGTACGCCTTGGTTCACCAAAATATGACCAAGGTATTTTTAAATTATTGATTTACTATACTGTTATTTTGAAAAGTTATAGTTTTGACGATAAATGAATTAATGCCAATTTCAGAATACTTACATCGAATCTTTTCGCTACGATCACGAATTTTTACAAAAATAGTGTTGCGAAAATTAGAATCACCTCGACGAAAGAACAAAATTTGAAGATTTTTAAAAATATTTCTTTACATATTACTTAATAAATATTTTGTTACTTCAAAAAGTGCCTTTTTACATCGACATCTAATACCCAACTCACAATCAGTACCTTAGGAAATATAACTGCTGAATTGATATTCCTAGTATTTATGAGAATAATATATAATAGAAGATATGACCGTCATTGACCTTACTAAGAGTTTCTACATGTTCTAAACAAGAGAAATTGAATAGGAAATGAAAATATGAGTTTGACCTTCCAAAGTGTTAAAATGACGTTCACGCAAAACTGTGATGGTGTAAAAGTAATGAGAAAATTGAGATACTATTAGAAAAAAAAATTATATATATGTATATTTATATGATGAGATTTATATGATAAGAATATTCATTGACTTTTAATGAATTTCAAAAGCAAATATTTTGCACATGGGGAAAAAAGTATTGAAAGGATTAATATTGAGAAAATGGAGACAGTAATAAAGTGAAATATTTTTAAAAAATTGTAATCATATTAGAAGGATGAACTTCTTACACTAGGAACTAAAAGTTAATATAATTATAACGTTGGTATTTTCTACCATTCATTCCAAAAAGAAGTTAAAAAATATTTAATAATGACTCATATGAAAAAAATAATAATTATATTCGTTTCAAGCAATATGAACTTCAGTAAACGAAATTTTACCACCGTCAGTGTTGCAGAATAATGAATATTGTTTTGTGGATTATATTTCTCGACGAATTTCTTTATCAATTCGGTTCCACTAGATCACAGTCTCCCTGTCCTCGTTATTTTCGATATATACAAGATGAAATTACACATGAAATTCAGGGACACGTACAAATACCTGCACCTCCAATAGATATCCCTTTACAGATCAAAGTTACACTGAGTATTGCTACAGCTTTGCCATCAGTGAGTTTATACATTTGCGGTATCTATCTCACATACATTTTAAAATTTAATGGAATGAAAGTTAATCCAATCCAGATCAAAATCTGTAAGAAGTAATTTTATTGAAAATTCGAAAGAAATCCTTGGTTTTAAATTACATATTTAGTACACATGTGATTAAAATTCTAATAATCTCAACTCGTTTTGTAATACTTTCAGAATTATGTAGGTCGTCTGGAATTAGCAGA
This sequence comes from Gasteruption jaculator, assembly GCA_949825005.1. Lineage (NCBI taxonomy): Eukaryota > Metazoa > Arthropoda > Insecta > Hymenoptera > Gasteruptiidae > Gasteruption > Gasteruption jaculator. Next base: position 11,524,240 of record OX463765.1, on the reverse strand, counting down.
ATCAAAAGCAAACACAATTCGAGCGATACGAGAAGGCAGGCCTTTAAATTATCGCGTTATTTTTCCTCTGAGAAACCCTATTCCAGTAATGACAAATATTTTATTTAATCATCGGCCACTTTGCATTGGTCCAAAAGGTAAATAATGATGATTTTCCTTATTGCAAAAATTTAATACGTAGCTATATAGAAAGATTCAACTACAGCAAGTACTTACACCCCTTTTCGTACATATTTTCATATATTTTCAAAGATTTTTATGTACCGTTTGAACCATTTGTGTTATTTAATTTAATTTAATACCTTGATTCTTCCAGCTGTGGGACCAGTTGTAACTTCAATTGTCCTGGAACACACATTGTATCCTCCTGGAACGTTGCCATTGTTCCAAAAACTAGATCAAAATGAAGCTAAGAGTCCAAATCTGTTGCCAAGCGATGAATCTCCATCTCTTATAGAAAAAGTGTTTACGGATGAAATTCTTCAGCCTGAATTAACACCCGAAGATATAAGTATAAAAATAGGACCTGAAAGTTCCGAACCAATTCCTGAATCTGCATCTGAGATTCCAGCGTTACCCATACCAACTGGAATTCCGATCGTTACTACACCAAAACCCATAGTAAATGATGTTAATCATGCAGAATTTAATAAGGGATGCGGTATCAGTGGAAAAGGTGGTTTAAATACTTTAATTGCACACGGTAAAAAAATTTCACGTGGAGAGTGGCCTTGGCTTGCTGCTATCTTTGTCATCAACAAAGAGTTTGATTTCCGATGTGCTGGAAGTCTTATTACCGATCGACATGTTCTTACAGGTATTTTTGAAATGTGCAATCGATCCAAAATACAACTTAAAAATTTGATCTTCTTTTCTAATGAAAAGAAAAAAAATTAATAAATTTTATTAGCTTTGGATAAATCAACTTCATCTTGATTTGATAAAAGTCAAAAGTTCTGGAAAAGTTTAAAATAGGCTAATTTGAAAATTTAATTACCACTTGGATCGAGTTTTTACCTTTTTGTATATTTTTAACTAAAATAACCACTGATGTGAGACATTTTTGAAAAAGGCTACTCCCTTCAATTCAATCTCCCTTGTAAGAAAAAGCTCTAAAATTTAATAAAAATTCTTACAAACATTTCATCAGAAAATAGATCAGATTTACAGTTTTTGCAATTACATTTACATTTTCAGCTGCTCATTGTATCATGACACCGGACGACGAAAGAGTATCGCCAAATATTTTATCAGTTTCTTTAGGACGTTATCGTCTGCACGACTGGAATGAGAAAGGTTTATCAAACCATAAAGTTCTCAAATATGTAATTCATCCTGATTATACAAACCGTATAAGTGCGGATTCAGATCTCGCAGTTTTAACACTAAGTCAACCTGTTCAGTTCAATGCTTTAATTCGTCCTGTATGTTTATGGACAGGGTCGATAGGTTTTGTTAGTATCATTGGAAAAATAGGATACATTGTTGGTTGGGGTAAAGATGAAGAAGGAAACCCATACGTGGAAGAGCCCAGAGCTGCTAGGGTTCCCATTGTGTCTCATGTAAGTTTAAGCAAGCTGAAAGCAACAGAAAACAATGATCTACCACTAAAAGATCGCTGCAGCTTAAATCTTCTTTGGTACCCTACATATAATGTGTTTGAGAACCATCATAAAGTATCAGGGTCCATGTATTTCATAGACCTTGAACGAGTTAAGCATATATACAAATTTTTCCATTTTCATTCTTGTGTTTATTTCGTAGTACATCTTTATCTTTTTAAAGTTTACATCATTTTTTATTTTTCAATGTGTGAAATTTTGCCTACATTCATTACAAACTATTCTATAAAGGGAAAATTTTATGGGAAAAACTGTTACATTTTGTAGTAATTTTGAGCTATATCCAGATTGTTCCAGTAGCAAAATTCAAAATGAATAAATTCGTATTTACTGGAATAATGTAATTGGCTTTATAATACCGAATGTTATTGAGAATTCTGAATCTTTATGCTGATGTAAAATTTTTGCAATTTCCATCTTTTTTTCTTAAACCTATAATTATAATTCTTCTATAGCTCACTATAAGAATTTTGTAAATGTTACCTATAACTCGAATATACCTTCAAATTACTGTACGAATAAAACAGTTTTTATCATATGTGCTTTTCAGCGCAAGTACTGAAATTTTTGATGAACATAAAAAGAACAATATATTGGGGTTTCAACTCCGCGATTTTTCTAAATTCAGGCTATAAAAATAGACAACTTTTATTGATCATTTTTATTGACTTTTCAAAACTTTAAGAAAAAAAAGAATTTAGTATTTAAAGGTTTATTTAGATATGTCTATTTTTAGAACCTCGGAAAATCAAACAGAAACTTTATCTATTCTGTGCTTTGGGGACCTTCAATTTTGACTTGCGTAAAAATTCAAAATTATTAAAGCGTTTCTTTAATTCTTAAAAGAACAAAATTAATTTAGAATTATTTTTAGAATTTCGGAAACGAAGTTTCGGAAAAAAATTCAAATTAAGATTACTTCAACATTTATAAAATTGAAGTCGTTCTATTTCTGCTGCTATATTTTTCATAAATTGTTTCTTTCTTTTTATTTCTGGGTATACAAAAAATATGTATCTTTAGAATTGTGTTTTTCCTTAACATGGTTAATTTTAGAATTCTGAAAATATAAATAGAAACTTTGGTAAAAAAATTTAAAAGTATTGACGCAATCGTATTTTCCAAATGTTGAATACTCTAACATCAGTTTTAGTACTGTCTTATTCCAATTTTGTGATGAAAAACATAGCTGTATTCAGAATACTATTTTAGAATATTCAACTTTTATAAATGATCGTCTTATTTTTAACTACATTTCTTCTCAGAGTGTAATTATTAACGTTTTATACACTTTTAGGCTGAGTGTCTCTGGAGTAATCAAGGATTTATTGCATTTACATCAAACCGTACTTTTTGTGCCGGTGAAAGAGATGGAAGTGGTCCTTGTAATGGCGATAGTGGAAGTGGATTAATAATTTATGATACAACTGTAAGACGTTATCAGTTACGTGGAATTGTTTCACGTTCATTGGTGGATCGTGGAACGTTGTCTTGTAATTTAAAAGAATACGTGGTATATGTAGACATCGCGAAATATTCAGAATGGATACAATCTACACTTAGTGCATAAAAAATGCAATTTTTTATGATTCGCAAGTTATTTCTACACCAAAGTAAAGCTACTACTGTTTTCCAAAATCGAACTACACAAGATATAATATATATATATACTAAAGTAAGCTTTGAGATATTTTTGTATCAAAATATAGAAATATTGTTGGAAATAAAAAGATTAGAAGTTTGCCGTAAAAGAAAGGTATACATTTTATTGTAATTATATGTAATGCCACTGTTTTGAATATAACACTTCGTTATCCAATATTATTTTACATATGAAATGAATTAATAAAAAATGAAACAACTGAAATAAATATCAATGTCCGCGACCAACTTGTGCCTCATTTGCTTTGTATAAATCATTCTGCATTTCTCAAATAATAATACGGATACATACAAAGAAAACAGGAAAATAAAAATGCACAAAAGTAGTAGAAGAAAAAAATTATTTCAATTTAATTAAAAATTAGAACTTGCACGTTTACTGTTTAGTTTCATTTTTATATGAATTCATTCCACAAATGATTATAGTGTTTAATTCAATAATAACATATTTTTTCGTAATTTAATTGAAAATCTTTTCCACTTTATTTTTCAATATTTAATGAAATTTTATTATATAGAAATTCTTTTCTTTTAGGATCTCTTCTTAAAATTATTCATCAATTTGATTGAAGTGTTCATCAAATTCCTTAGTGAATATTGATTCTGTTTGATATTTCAATTTTTCTTTCCTTTTCTTTTATAAAATCTGTATTATTTTGAATTTCTGCCAGGGTTTTTATTGTCTATTATAAAAAGAGGAAAGACAATAGTCAGTAATCAATTGGAATTTCATATATATAAACTTACCTAGCAAAGTATCTTTTTCTGATTTTTTACAACTTTTTATCATTACTATCAAAATGGTGCAAATTTATTCTTGATTTACATCCAGTTGAAAGCTTTGTTTTGCCACTGCTCTCAAAACTAATTCGGCACTGAAGACATCTGTAGTGCAGAAAATGCAGAGTTATTATTTATTAGAGAAAGTAGTTTTAAAGTTCGTTGTAAATATTGGATACATTGAATTGCACACGAAATCAAGTGTTCATGACTTCGATATCTCTATTCTACATCCAATTTAGGTAGAATTATTATATTTACAAAAACTGATATTACGGATTGACGATAGACAGACAGAATTAAAAAACTGTAACGTATACTCACTCATATTTGCACGTAGGATGTCATTGAGTAAATGAAAGTCGTCTTCATGAGTGATAATGATGTACGTTAACTTATTGCTGTTCAATTCTTGAATTTGAGCAAGAGACCTACGCGATTTTTCCATAGTACCACCTGCGCTTTCAATAATTTCTGCAAATGCAGAAGGTGATGGTATGACACTCGGTGTAACGTAAAATATTTTCCCCTGAAACGTATATTTACAACATTATTATTAATCGAAAACCTATCAATTTGTCCGACTAAAACATAAACAAAGAAATTTATCTATTTTTGAAGCTATATTACAATTAGTCTTATTTCGAAGTTTTATTTATACCATTAATGTAAAATTGATAGGTAGTCATGTTACCTTAAGTACGGTTCCACGGTTAGGACTTGCTAAAGCTTTTTCAATGTTACAATGGAAATTCTTTTCGAATTCTGGGTCACCCAATATGTATGAACCTTCATCAACGAAAGTATTTCTTGCCGAACAATCGAGTAACCATTGTAAGGAGACGATGTATTTACATCTCGATAAACAACACAATAATTTTACTGTACGAAGAGGCGCTGTCATTACAAGATGCGTTGCATCTCGCCAACCAGCTGCTAAAGTTCCACCGAGTTCTCGTATTCTCTAAAATAATTATTAATAACTATTCCAGAGGGTTGGATGATGCTGTGATTTTGCTATCGATAGCATTTAGAAGAATTTAAAATCGAAAATAATTATACTGAATTTATTTCCATATTACCTTGGCATGTTTTCTAGGATTGATTCCAGAAAATAATATCCTGGGTTGTTTTTCTGGAGGAGGTGGATCCGGATTACTAATAACTATAGCTTCATCCAATCCTAGCAGATGTGGATCTTTGTTCAACGGTGGTCCATCTAGTCTTGGTTTTTTATACTTTCTCATTACATTGGGCCCCTGACCAACTTGTTTGATCTTATCGTACGATTCTTGCGTGATGTTTATTGGCATTTTCCACGCCTCTGTACATGTGAAGAAAGTGTTAGTAATAAAGATTAAATTTTGTAGAAATCCTAAAATTGTCTTTCAAATATTCTTTGCCAGTCTTGGACTAATGAATTTAGAAGTCTGTCGTCGGAAACTAAAACGGGAATTTAATTTAAGGTATAATGAACACGAATAATTAATGGGAAATTTCGCGTCGGAATTTCTTCAGTTACTCACCCATGAGGCGAGGTACCAAAGAATAGTCTAATCGAAACGGATTTCCCAAACTAAATTGTTGGTACTTCGGTGCCTCTAGCTGATGTAAAGCGGTCATTTGCCCGCATAAGAGATCAGTCAACCATTGGGCATTAACAACTGGTATTTGCCATTCCCTTGCTTTCTTATATTTTTGTCCATCGGGTCTACAAAACATCGAGTAACAGCAAAAATTTTCGAGTACTTATAAAATTTAAATTTACAATATAGAAACTTACTTTTAACGATTCAAAATATATTACCAAGCAATATTACTAGTAATATTTTTGGCCAATGGATATAAATGTTGAAATATTACCTTCTGCAAACTAGCAATGTGTTGTGTTTAGTAAAATAGTTGGTAACTTTTGCTCCCAATATTTCAAGCATAAATTTCACTTTTTGTCTCTCTTCTCCTTCAAATCCCGACTGAGAGATCATATGCTTAGTGCAAGGCAATTCGTGTAAACCAAAAGGTGTTGGAAAATGAAGAGCATGCCATGGTGGCAATACTTGTTGTTTTAGAATTACATCGGACAGCCAAGATGCAGTAACACAGCGTTTTCCTTCGCGCAATGCTTGAATCACTATCTGATGTTTTTGTGTTAAGGACAACACATGTGTAATCCTTGCGCAATATTGTGCTTCAACCTCTCCGCCGTGTTTTTCAATAGTCTGCTTCCAAGTATGCGCTTCGTTGCTATATTTTACATCGTATTCAACTATTACAAAAATACATCCCAAGAGGAATAAATCTGGCGGCACTGAAATTAAAAAATTATAAGGTTTCGATTGGAATGCGGTTTAAAATTGAAGTACATGGTAAAGTTTTAATTTAGAATTTACGAATAGAATGCAAGCAATAACGGATACAATTAAATATTAGTTTAAGCAAATAAATTTCTAGTAATTAAATAGGTGAAATTAATTTTTTAATTCTTATACAAGTTTTGGAAAAAGAGATTTTGAGAATTACTGGATTACTATAATTCTATTACAGTCGTTGGCTTTACAGCTGAATTAAATTTTCAAATCTATTCTCGTACATTAAAAGGATTTTACGTGGTGTTAATTCCAATTTTAAAACATGGTACTCGTACTCAAGTAAAGGACTACTTACGTTTTAAATTAGGATTGTGCCCATAAAACTGAGCTTTCGGTTGCGTCATAGCAGGAGCATACTGCATTTTAATAGGCGTTCCAGGCGGTGCACCGTTAGTGATATTACTTAAAGTCCTTCTTTGATACGCAGCTAAAAGCTGCGGATCTTGTGAAGGCGGGGGAGGTGGTCTATGTTGAGCTGTCATTAACCTCAACTGCCCAGCAGCACTACCTTCGGTTGTTCCGCTTTGTAACCTATTAGTTAACATATTAGCTAACGCTGTTTTCGTTTTAGCGTTTACCACTAATTGTTGATCAGGAGATATTTGAGAACTGCCAGTTAACGGTGTTAATGCTGGTTCCTGTTGTGCCGTTTGAGTTTGTTGTTGTTGTTGTTGCTGTTGTTGCTGCTGCTGTTGCTGCTGCTGCTGCTGTTGTTGTTGCTGTTGCTGCTGCTGCTGTTGCTGTTGCTGCTGTTGTTGTTGTAAATGTTGCAGTTGCTGCAGCCTTGCCAGATGCTGTTGCTTTTGCATATGCAACTGAGCGATCTGTTGTGGTGTCAAAGTTGTTTGTTGAACTTGCTGGAATTGTCCTGGAACTGCTTGTGCGGTTTGAGGACCTTGAACGGCTTGTCCCGCTTGTACAATCACTTGGTTGGTTGAATTAATTGGTAATGTTGTTGAGTTAATAGGAGTTAAAGCCGGTGGTTGAACACCAGGATGCATCGGTTTCTGTCCAGAGGATGCTACTTGTGGTCCTATCATCTGTGGACGCGCTTGTTGAACCCACTGTAAACTGGTTGGTTGTCCGGGCTTTCCAGGACTTCGAATAACAGCGATATGTGGTCCCTGCTGTCCTTGTCGACTTTGCACTTGCCTTTGTATCAATAAGTTCCGTTGTTTTTGTATCTTTTGTATAAACTGTGCCCTTTGTTGCGGATCCATTTGTTGCAGTTGTTGATGAGTTTGGGCATCCAGTTGTATCAATTGTCTTGGTTGTTGCGGTGGTTGTTGTGCCCACTGACCCGTTGGTCTCTGTTGAGTAACTTGTTGCTGTTGGCCTGTAATAAAAAAATACGTCAATAAGGGATCGATAATTGCCTCTCGTTTCGTTTTTGATTTCTTACCAGGATGCTGCTGTCTCTGTAACTGCAGATGATACTGTTGTTGTTGCCATTGCGGATCCCTTTGAACAATGAAACTCTGCTGATTTTGACCGATCATCTGCTGATTGGGAGTTTGTTGTTGTTGTAACTGAACATCTCGAATCATGAATTGTTGAGACCCTTGTGGTGCTGATTGTTGCAGTTGTTGAGAAATCTGCTGGATCTTTTGTTGCTGTTGCTGTTGTTGCTGCTGTTGCAAAAGTAAGAACTGCTGGCGTTGTTCATTTATTATTATAGGCTGTTGCGCTACTTGTGGCTGGAATCAAAAAGTACAAATTTGTTTATTATTTTTATCTTTTGCTAGAACGAATGTTTATTACAGAAATATTTACTTACTCTTTCTTGTGGAGGAGTTTGTTGTTGTTGTCCAAGCTGATGCTGGTTTATCTGTTGTTGAGAAATCACTTGATGTTGAGTAATTTGTTGCTGATTTTGTTGTGGAGATAATAGCTGTTGCGTCTGTGAAATAACTTGATGTTGGTTCTGTGGTGGTGACAGCAATTGCTGTTGCTGTTGTTGCAACACCTGATGTTGATTTTGCTGAGGGGATAACAATTGCTGCTGCGTATTAATTTGATGCTGAACTATTTGCGAATTAATTTGCTGTTCTTGAGACATTATCGCCTGCTGAACAATTGACTGTTGTTGAATAGCAGCTTGTTGAACAAGAGGTTGTTGTTGCTGCTGATTCTGCAGCTGTTGTTGCTGTTGCTGTTGTTGGCTTTGTAATTGCTGCTGTTGATTTTGCAATTGTTGCTGCTGACTTTGCAGCTGTTGTTGATTCTGCAACTGTTGCTGCTGTGTTTGTATTTGCTGCTGCTGCTGCTGTTGAGATTGCAATTGCTGGTTTTGCAGCGTTTGCGTTTGCATTTGGGAAGCATTCGATACTTGGTTGACCATCTGTTGCTGTGGGAAATTTTGAACTTGTATTTGCTGTTGCAGTATCTGATGCTGTAGCTGTTGTTGCTGTTGCTGGGACAATTCTTGATGTTGTACTTGTTGCTGCAACTGCCGAACTTTCATCTGCGGAGTGTTATTAGCCTGTGGAACTTGCGATTGATTCCATCCGCTTTGATTCAAGATATTCTGATTGGCAGTTGAGGAAACGACCGTTGGTGTATGACCACCTAGACTAGTAGCAGGAGTTCGGGTAAAATGCTGTTGTGAGTTCAGGGAATTTGGTGTGTGGATGATGGAAGACACTGTAGAGTTTGCAGTTGATAGACTCAAAGTCACAGTCGTGTGACTGGGACTCACCGTTAAATTACATTGCGGTAGAGAAGTACGAACAAAATGTTGCGTGTTCATAACATTCTGCTGGCTGGGAGCATGAAGGGAGGAGGACACCGTGGAACTCGGAGCTGTAATATGGTTCGGACTGACGGTTAAAGGAGTTTGGGTTTGGGTTTGGGTTTGGGTTGGGGTTGGGGTTGGAGTTGGAGTTGGTGGATTTGGTTGATTCCATGGCATCCGCTGCTTCAACTGTTCCAACATAGCTTTCGTTCTATCTTGTTCCTCCTGGGATGTGTTGTTATCGATATCTTCATCCATAAACCCAGTAATCAATGCAGTGGAGCTATTAGGTGATGGGTAAACTAGTAGCCTTGGATGGTATTCAGCTTCGCCTACTAAAGATCCCTTTTTACAACATTCTGCTACCCAGTCAGGTGTAACAATTTGAATATGATGCCTCATGGCAGATTCATATTTAGCTCCAGCTGCTTTGCCAACGATTAAATGGGTACAGTAACGATCTAGTCGCAGTTGGCATTTACCTCCTTGGAAAGTTATCATAGCCCATAATGCTTTGCTATCCGCACGACTCACTTGAGATAAACAAGCTCTCACGTTGGAAAATAACTGGTTTTCCTCGGCCGAGAAAAACTGTGCTCTGATTTTGGAAATTTGTTAAGGAATTAAATTGAAACTAACATAATTCTCCTTTATTGCAAACTTGACACAACTGCTATATTAAAACTAATAGCTAGTAAGAATGGAAGAAAATTAATGAATAATTGTTATCAATGAATTATAAAAGGATACGGAAGAAGTTTCTGACATTTAACAGAGTATAAAACCCAATCTTGTGTAACCGCAGGAATTTCGTAAATATCCTTAGCCTCGGAGATCTCATTTTCTAAAGCTTCATGGCCGGCTATTAAATGTGTTACAAAATCACTGAAATAATTGGATCTTTGTCCTCCACCTCCTTCCAATAAACTAAGAACCTATAATATTACAAATTTGATGTTTGTAGCATTGGAAAGGATACTATTTCTAAACATTCTAAGAAATTATACGGAATATGTGTGACTCAAATAGTTTCACAACTGGGTTAAATACATTTCAAATTAAAAATGATAAACCGATAATTTGTGATTTGGAAACAACGAAAACCCATAGCACTCGCATGGTTAAAAATAAAACTACATATAAAAATAAACATAAAACTCACATGGTATAGTGACTAACAAAATAAAGAAATATTTTTGATTTTATCATTTTTATTATAAAATGATTAAACATATAAAAGGACAATCTCTGTGATAATAAATTAATAATTGTAAAACTAACATTAGTCCTTATAATAATAAAGACTTATAAAATAAGGTTGAATAACATAACAAAGAAAAATACAAAATCAATCAAAATCCAAATGTTGACTTTAATAACGAACGACATGATAAATAATTTCTGAGCGTAAACTTTGGTTCGCTTCAATTATTATTCGCATTATGTGCAACTTAGTTACTTCTGACAGTGATCCTAGAATTTAGACTCCGAAAATTAGAATTTTGCTGATCGCTCGCATCCTATAGGTTATAAACAACTTTTGCAATTATATCGTCTCCGGAATCATTTCAATGATACCAAACTGTAATAATTAATATTGGAACGCTTCTCGTTACTACTTCAAATATCAATTCGCAATAAATTGGTTAATCTCAAAAAGGAATTTCAATTACATATGTCGTTAGAGTTTGTATAAAAGGTAACCTTCTGAAAGAAGAAAACCGAAATACATTTGAAGGAGCGCAAACATTCTAACAAGTCATTCTAACAAGTGCGATGCAACAGTTACTTCATTTACAAAGTTCCGGGTATACGAAAAGTCTACAAAGTGTCATCCCGATGGTTATTGTTGGTAAACATCTCAACAATGACAATCGAAGTAAATATTTACAAGCTACCGTGCTGCACTAGCACAGAATCTCCCCGACTGAGTTGCATTGTCATGTTTCGCTAAAATTATCCGTTTGTTATTGCATTTTTTGTTAATGAAAGATTGCGCTTCGGGTGCAATGAAGCGTTGATGGAAACGCACGATCGCAAATATTTTTGGTCAATGCGAAAAGCGAGTAATAAAAGAAAAAGACCAAAACGCGGGAATCGAAGGCAGAGCGATATATCTTACCTTAGGATCTGCTTCCCCGCTGACGTAGTATTTAACATTGGCAAAAAGTGCTACGTCCAGTTTTAATTCTTCCCGGTCCGCTCTGATATCACCCATTGTGGTAAATAAGGTTTAAATAATTTTGCAATTCATGTCACATATTACGCGAAAAGTTTCGTCGTACAATTCCTCGGCACTATTTTGATAACCGATGATGAATCCAATCCAGCGCGTCGCTTTGTACTATTATGATTCTGATTTTCAAGATTGCGAGGTTATGTTTCCTCCGCTGGTACTACTGCTCAGTGATGTTAGCTGTGCCGCAATTTCACGCGCATGCGTGGAAAAGCAGGGGCGTATATGTATTTGGCGCTAGAAGACTTTGGCGGGATTTAGCAAAACCCTAGCAAAACCATCAGTGTTGCAATGCTGATTTGATAAAACATTCACAGACGGTCAAATATTTAAAAAATATAATGTGTTATAATAATAATAATAATAATAATAATAATAATAATAATAATAATAACAATAACGTAATTACTAATCAATTCTCATAACCTGAAAAAGTAGATGAATTGACACCTGCAGAAAAAGTAAAACGGGCAGAAATTAATTTAGCAGGTTTTTTTGCTGAGCATAATATTCCTTTTCAAACTACAAACCATTTAGTTTCCTTATTAAAAGATGTTTAATTGATGAATCTACAGATATTTCGGATACAAAACTTCTTTTCATTTAGAAGCGAGAAGTGCACTGTATCAGGAAGGTCGAAATGAAATTAAAGATTTATCGTATATTGCCACGCATATTTCAAATATTAATGTTAATCAATTAAGTTTAGAACGGGAAATTTTACCAATGCATTTTGATGATTTGCAAAAAAAAGAGTTAGCGTCTTTAGAAATTGATGAGATGTGGATACAAATATTAGAAAGTAAAGATTATAATGATAATTATGTGTTTCCAAATTTAGACTTATTAGTAGAGATTGTTCTTTCTTTTCCACACTCTAATGTAGAAGCGGAACGAATATTTTCGATCGTGACAGATTTAAAAAATAAAAAGCGAAAGCGGCTACGTAACGATACTGTTTTCGCTCTTTGTGTCGTCCGGTCAAGCTTTCAAATAAATAATAATATTAACTGTACAAATTTTGAAGTAGATTCAGAACATTTCGAGCTTCACAATACAGAAAATTTATATTCCCATTAAAAATAATTAAATTTTGTTTTTTGGTAACCCCTAAAATTTGAATAAAGATATTTTAATTTTTTACAAGTTTATATAAAATATTTATTTGCATGTTAAACATGTTGAAATAAGCCATTTTCATTTAATAAAAAAAATTATAATTTTTGATTTTTAGAAATAAAACTTTGTAACAAAGTTGGGTTCATGAAGTACCCCCTTTCACAGTGTCTAGGCACGTCGTTGAGGCTATTTTCTCGCGCATGCGCGAGTTTTTGCGGCACAGCTAACATCACTGCTACTGCTGCGCGAAGCAAGCGAGTTTACGATTGTTCGATATCGCGCAGTCGAATAGTTTTCGATTATCGAAAATAGTTTTTGAATAAGTCAAGAAAACGAAGATAAGTGCGGAAGGTCGGTTCGGTATTTGCTTTATTGTATTGCGATACGCTTTTACCCCTGGTTTATTGCAAATCGTCGCGAAATCGAAATATACATGTTATGAAGGATCGAAAAATTGTACGGGACAAAAATCTTGCGATAATTTCAATGTTTTGAAGTTTTACGAAACCATTAAAATTTTGATCATTACTGAACGTTACTGAAAAGTTCTTCAATCGTGTCCTCAAGACAATATTTGAAATATATGTAGTTTCGAAATTTTTTGTAAAATAATAACTCAATATGGCGGCCATATATGTACATAGATATCAACAGATTCTTTAGAATTCAGTCGAGTAGCTTATTACAACTCCATTTTTGTAAAGAATTACCTAGAACAAAAATTACCCCGTTAATCAAAATTGTCAACGTAGCGATCCCCGAATTTGAGTCCGATATACTCAATATGGCGGCCATATATGCCGATATCACCAGATCCTCTAGAATTTGGTTGAGTAACTATCATTACGACTCCATTTTTATAAAAAATTACAATAAAAGTTACCACGCTAATCGAAATTTTCAACGTAGCGGTCCCCGAATTTGGGTCCGATGTACTTTTTGGGCCGGATAGAGTAACAAGTTAAGTTTTTGGTGCTAAAGTGATACTTTTTTTTACGCTTCTGGAAGGAGTGAGGCACAATACCGACTTCCTTAAAAAGGTACTTCTAAGAATTTTAACTTTAAAGATTTCGACAGATAAACTGCACGAATTTTCAAATTCTCTTGTTTATAAAGTGTAAATAAGGCATAATTAAATTTCTAACCAAAGGAAGACCGTATATTGAATTACTAGAGCTACAATTAATTTGAGGGAATTGAACGACACTTTACTATAGAAAACTTGGATTTTTGAAAACAGTATGTCTTTTATTGTATATTCCTTTCATCCGCATGGTAGGTACATCATGTCAGCATTTTAAAGTGCTCCTTTATTTGAAGACTCCAATTAAACGTTACCTTTCATTCGTTTTTGATTCCTCACTCATCATCATTCACCATTTACACAAGACATCCACCTTCTTTTCATAGAATTTTTTTTGATTTCGCTTCTCTCCAATTACTTAACCATTTGTTACATTCGCACAATCGGTTGTTTTGTTTCTTCCTTTATTTCGTTATAATTATTATCACTCTCATTCATAAGTAAATAAATTATAGGCTAATATGTACAAGATTTTCTTAGTACTGTTATATTTTTAATTTAATTTTTATTTTTATCTTACTCTTGTTAGTAATATTTTTTCATATTTCACTTCCCATCATCAATTACCGTCAATATAATTCATAATCATTTTTCAATTATATTTTCTTATCCTCTCTCTTTTTTCAATTACTTAATTAATAGTCAATCGTTCACTTAGTAGGTTGTATTTTGTAAAGACTCTAGAAATATTGAGCTTGGTCTGGTCATTATACATATAATAGTAATAATAATAACTTTAATTATAATAATCATAATCGTAATGATAATAATAATAATAATAATAATAATAATAATAATAATAATAATATATGTTTTTTTGTCATTAAATTTTTCAATCGTAACTTCTTTGCTGTTTTTCTACTCTTGACGTTTATTAAAATTATATTCGCTTTTGTTAATCCATTAGAATTATTTTTTTTTACTTTTTAGTATACTGTAGAATTCTGTTCATTGTAAATTGAAATTCTCGAAGTAGATTCATTCCGTTTTTAATTGTATAATATACTTTTGCGTATCGCACTGTTGTTCTTTGAAAAAGTTTAAAGATTTCTCTTAGGAAGGAAAGGAGGTAACTATAATCTTACATGTTAATTCAAGTGAATTATTTTATTAACGTTCCTTTTGATCTTCAGAAGATTATTTTTTTTTTTTGAGTCTGAAAATCGTTTTTTTATATGTAGTAGTATCTCTCTCAGATAGAGGAAACTGGAAAAATGTTGGTGCTCGAGAGAAAGTAAATGTTGCTTTGGAATGTTATGTTTCGGTATCACTCTATCAGGAAAAAATAGAACGGAAAAAGATATCAATGGAAATTAGATTGATCTTTCTCTCGATCTTCTCATGCTCCCTCTTTCTTTCACCCTCTTTCTATCTGGTAAATAAATCTTCGGATATTTTTGTTTTCTTATTTCATTTCTTAATGTTTTTATTAAATTCGACGAAATTCTAAAAAGTCTTTCCTAAGTATTCTTTTTACATGTTACATTACTCATACTTACAATTAAATTTCTCAATTTTTTTATCCCCAAGTATTACATTGTCTCAGGCACCTGTGAATATTTACAATAATTCAAATGATGAACTTTCCGTTGATCCGTTTTCTTTTCCCCCCTATAGTTTTATTATATTTGTTTAAATCCTTTAATTACTTAGTTTTATTACATGACCCTTTTCAGCGGAAATATTAATAATCACTAGAGAGATACAAATTAATCTTGCATGTAAAATGTCCTTTGTTTGCTGTTCTTTTCTGGATGAAAAAATGGTCTCTTCGGAACTCAAAGTAGAAAAATCAATTTCTTTGTAATTTATTAATTAGAAAAATGTGGATTTATTAAATTAGAGAAAGAACACATTCTTGAAGATTATAGATACTCTTAGGAATACCTATGTTAGGGGGCTTGAAATTTAATTAATGTAAAAATTCGAGTTTACAAAATTGTTATCATGAAAAATCATTCTTCTAACCACTATTATAATTTCAGGGTTAGATTTGAACAATTTATTTTCCAAAAATTTTATCAAATTAGAATATGTTTTCCGTGATCCGTATCAACGTCAATAACAATATATTTTATAATAATAAAATACTGATCGTAAAGATTCTAAATGAACAAGGAAACTGTTTAAATGAAACACTATAGGTAAAAAGTGATAAAATTGGTATCACTTCGGTGAATTGGAATATAAAATTAATTCAAAAGAGTTTTCTTAACACCAACCTGTATTTCGTTAAAAGAAGAAAACTTAACTATTGTGTACTTTCCAACTCTTTAATTTTTAAGGTATTACGGTGTGTAACTCAACACAGCTTGCTTTCCAGGAGATTGCTCTTGATTCGAATAACAATTTTCCAGTGTTATAATAAAACCAATAGATTTTTTTGGAAAGGGAAAAGGATCGTGAAGTTTACACACGTTTCATATCACGAAATTAATATCCTTTCCTTGCATTCATTATCTTTTATTTAAATTAAAAATCTATATCTAAAAAATGACTAGATTAGAGATACGAATTATACTAAAGGTAGAGTCAATTGTGCATATTTTGTTTTGGTATACCTTAATTCGAATCGTAAAATTCTTAGATTTATCTCAACTAAAGGGAAATGAAAAATTGTGTTGTTTCTTATCAAAGAGAGAAATAACGTTAGGAATTCGTTCATCCCACTGATAATCTAATGAATATGTTAATTAATTTCATTCTTCAAATCTAGAATTCTTTCATTGGAACCATCGTTACTGTAGCATCCGAGTTACGTTTTGTAGTAATAAAATATTTTAGACTGATATTAACTTCTTGTATCTACTTGGCAAGTAAGAATAACTTTTTTCTCTGGTAATTAGTTTCGGGCTATTTTTTTATGACTTCTAGAAATGTCTTCTGTTTTCACATATCCCATTTTAACATTTTCCACTTTTCTAAAAAATATGTATGTTTTCTATTGAATTTCTATTCATGAAACGGTGCCATACAAGGAGAAAATGCTGTAGTAAAAATTACTATGCATTGGAGCTTATCTACGATGCATAAATATAAGTAGAAATGAAGAATCGTTGCTATGGTCCTGGCAGAAATTACTATCATCATTGTAAAACGTACTGTTACGTATCTTCGAAATGTTGCAACACTTCAAGTGATGCAATCGAATTTTTGTTCCTCTGATAAACATTTTTTAAGTACAGCTTATCTTCAAAAATGTTATTTTTAGAAAACTAAAAATACTAAAAATTGTATTTTTACCTAATATTGTAACTAGAAATTGTAATTTCCAAAAATTGTGACTAGAAATTGTAGTTTCCAAAAATTCCCACTAGAAATTCCTAATTTTGGAGACGATCTTTGTGTGAAAATTTTATTACACGGGTTAAAAAAGCGAAATAAGCAAAAAATGGGACCCTGCAATTATCTTTTTCTCACAATTCACGGCAACTATCCTTATGTATCATGAATTGGCTACAGTTCTTAGTAACATTTGCTACGTAACTTTCTCTATGTACGATAAAATTGACCAGAAAACTGAAATATAGTTTGAAATCTCTTTTACATCATCGTCTCGTTACAACTATTCAAACCACTGATGTTTACGTATGGGCAATCGTCGTCGCAAAAAGCTGCACTACCGGCAGCTCTTTGCAGAGGATCGCACCATTCCCTGGATTTTATTGTGTTTGTATAATAGCAGAGTATTTCTAATATTTCATTAATGCGCTAGGAACCGGGACTAGAACTTTCGCTATTTCTTCGTCTCGCTTCCAGTTCTTCAGCGAGCATTTCTACTTCCCAGTTATTGTGACGAGTACCCCGATTGCTCTGTCCGTCTTCTCCATCGTCATCCTCGTCGTCATCTTCCTCGTCATCGTCATTTCCTATTCTACTACTACCACCCCCGCGCATCACTCTCGTAATATCTTCGTCATCCGATTTGCTATCTTCACTATTTGTTTCTAAATCTATTGCTACGTCATCTTTCCAAAGACTTTGTGGTGTTATGGACCTCGGCAAATCTTGCAGCTCGAGCGTTTCTTCTTCGGAATGCTCCTCCCATGATCTACGATTGTGAGAGGAATCCGTTGAAGGCGACGAATGTCTACGACGGGGCCTTGCTGTTAACACGGTATCCACCGAACCATCTCGCATAAACGGATGATCTTCACGATCTTCAACAAAGTCTTCCTCCATCGATGCATCATGGTCGGTACTGTCTCCATGATCATCTTCCTCGCGTTGTTCCAGTTCCTGTATTCTTGCTTGTAATTGCGATATGATTTCATCCCTTTTTCGGATTTCCAATTCCAATGACGTAAACTGACACTCGAACTTGCTCTGAAGATCCTCCTGCAATGGTTTTGGAAATGTAGATATTTTTATTGCAAGTAGGTTTCTACGGTCACGGTGAAGAACTGAACTTTTTTTAAATTTTGCCTTTGAATATCTTTAGAAAAGGGAATCAAGAGATCCTAAATCAAAATTTGTCAGAATTCAGCTTCGATTCTTGTGTGATTCGGGAACAAAGTTGGATTCGAGTTTTTCAACTTTTCATCCAGATTTGTTTGAAAATAAGGAACTCTACATTTGAAATCTGAATCTGGTATAATTTTTTAGCTTCATCTTTAGAATTTCAACATTTAAAAATTTTAAGCATTCAAATTTTGGATTCCTATTTCTTTTTTTTGTCAGCTTATTTTGAAAAGCTTTAAAGTGTGGGAATTTCTAAATTTTCAGTTTCTGTAATTTGACAAATAGGTTCTGATTTTTCGAAGACTGAGAATTTCAATTGGAACTCTTAGAAGGTAACTTTTATCTTCCAGTAATGCGAGAGCCAAAAATTTTAAAAGCGCAATATGCGGCTTCATATTTCATGTGGATGTTCCAGAAACTTGAGGAGATTTCGATGAAAACTTACCATCCGTACTTGAATAACATCACGAATACCGGAAACGAGTTCGCCTAAATATTCTTCGTCGCGTGGCCGTGCGACCACAGGCAGAACACTTCCACTGCTTACAGGACGGAAACTAAGTTTATTGGGCGGTGGCAGTGGGGCCTGCCCTTGACTACCATTTAAACATTGATCCCCTAACGAAGGATTCGGTGGAGTTTGTTCGGACGGTGGACTTTGTAACGTGTATTTATTGAAGGTTACGCTTTTCGACAATTTCGAGTGTCTCGCAGCGTAGCCTTCAATGGTTGGTGCTCTCATTAATTTTCGGAATTCAGCCGTAGCTGCTTCTCTATCTGGCGTACTCGTGGCCGATGTTTCCGAACTACCCGTCCGACTACCAGCCGATAATTTCTTCAATATACTTTTTAAATTTCGTCTCTCCAACGTCTCGTTTTCCGGTGATAGGGGGTCCGATATTGACGATGACTGCCGACGGTCCTACGGGAAACAAAAGCCAACATTTGACAACACCTTCTTTGCAAAAAAGGCGATTTCGGAGTTGCAAATACTTACCCGGTTTAATTTGGCAAGTTTCCTCGCATATTCGATGGCACACGCCTCGGAGTGACTCCTCGTAAGGCTGCCGTCAAATCCAGCCTCGGCATTTTCGCCACAGTCCAAACTGGAACTCCTGACGGCCTTCTCGAGTTCCGCCAATTTCTGCCTCTCGTTCAGTATCTTCATTTTCTTAACAAACGGAAGTCCACAATACTCCGGGGACAGATCGTCAACCGATGCATAAGTCTTTGTTTGCTGCCTCAAATGCACGAGACTTTGTTTAAACTGTAGTCTTCTGGTAGGTGGACTTCTCTGAGGCGAAGCATCTTTGGCAGTCAACGAAGCATCTTTCAACATTGCCCATGGCTTCTTGGTACTGGTGCCATTAGCCGCGTCCACCGAAGAAGAAGCCGATCTTGTTTCGGATTCGGAGGTTTCTGGAATTGGTGCTTGAGGTTCTACGTGAATAGGTGTTATTCTTGGTGTCACTGGTACCAGTTCTTTCGCACTCGGTTCTTTCTCGCTTTGCATTTCTTCGTTTTTCGATTTCAGTAACAGTATCCTCTGTAGCAAAGGTAAATTTTGATTGGTTGGGTGTTGAATTTCAACGGTTGTTTGCTGTTCCACCACGTGGGGCGTGGATTCCATTAACGTTTTCCGTTCTTCTCGGTCTTGCTTTTCTTTTAGAAGTCGTAACCTCGAAAGTAGCGGTAATCCAGCACCCAACGGCGACACTGGCGGTTCCATGGTACTCGTCGAAACTTCCTGACTGTCATCGACCTTTGTTTGTCTTTTTAAAGGTGGAACTTTTGGTGTTAACGGTTGTAACTCCATGCTCTCCTCCGGTCTCGCGTTTCTTCTGCTTTTCCTCAACACATTCTTTAATCCTTTAACGTCACTTTTCAATTTATCCACTATCCTTTTCCCGGTGCTATTATCCGACGAATCGTGCCCTGGTGAAGTTGGTTGTCTCGCTGCGCGGGCCATAGCTACTTTCTGCGCCTCCTTTAGCCGCTTCATCCCTAAATTTAATAAAATTTCTTCGGCCTCCGGATAATCCTTCATGGCAGCAAGGACGTCTTCTCGTGATAGGCTGAAGAGTTCAGAATATCCGACTGAACGAACATCAGCTGTGCGTCTGAAAAACAGATGAAAAGTTCGTTGAAAAGTGGGTAAAAGTGTTAATCGACAGGTTATTGGGTTTGTGAAATTTATTGAGGTGCGAAGAATGTTTTCTCATTTTTGCGCCTTACTTATTTAAACCGTCCAAGCCAAGAATTCCAATTTCGCCGAAGAAGTCGCCAGCTTTCATAGTTGTCAATACTTTGCCAGTCTCACTTATCACTTCTAAGATACCATCTGCTATTATAAACATTTCTCTTGCTATTTCTCCCTTACGACATATCGAGTCCCCTGGCGTGAAGATGTATGCTTTCATTTTCAGTACCAAGTCGTGCAAAAATTCTGGCTGACATTCCTGAAATAAACATTTTATTGAAGCTTCACTCCGTTTGCTTATTCTTTCTACGTTGTGTAACGTAGTTGAGACTTCATTTAAATTGGGCAATTCATATAATTATAATGTATCGAAATCCTATCGGGAATTGGTAAAAAAACAGATTTTTGACGGAAAATCGTAGTTCTAACGAAATATCGGGTATTTCATAGCAAAGATGGATTTCTCGGGGAAAAAAATCGGATGAGGGTGTCTCAAAAGAGTTTTTTTTTTAAATCGTGTTTCCCGTTGGAAATTTTGAATTTTGACAATGAAATTTGATTCCTCGCGAAGAGCCAAAAAATAGATTCAAAAAGTCAAATTTTTTGGGTACAACTTGATTGAAGAACGTCCGTACCTCCAAAGTTAATAACACGACTTACAATGGAGCTTCATTAAATTTCAGTAAATATGTAGTAGTTCTTTTTTTAGTATGATTTTACAAACACAGATACGTAACGCTCAGTTTTTTCTCATGTAGTGAAATAGGCAATTGCGAACCCGCGTGAATGCATCGGCAGTTAATGAAAGGTCATTATGAACATCTCATTCAAGTTGCTCGCAAGTTGCAATTAAAAGTACCAATTACAGTCTGGAATAATGATAGTGTCTAACCATTTCCATACTTGCTTTTTTCACCCTTTCATTATATTCCTCATCTTCGGTTCTTCCAATTTTCGCAGCATTCTTCCCCTTTATCTTTACCATATTTGATTTCAATGAAAAAAACCCTTCGTTCGTTTGCATCCTAAATTAATGATCTCCCTGTAGTTCTGATCTCTTATAATACCCTATTTTTCCATAAATGCTTCATTTTTATCGAGTTTTTCTTTCCTATTAAATTTTTTCCAATGTTGTTAAAATCATTTTATACAGAAAATCTGGAAAATCTTAAATTTCTGATACTATAAGATATTTTACCTGATTTGGACTGATTAAAATACTGATACGATTTCGTTAGGAATCAATTTCTTCGAATTGGTAATTGCTTTTCGAGGCAAATAACTAAGTTTCATTATTCCACTGTCGGAGCAATTAATTCAAATCAATATATGACACATGCCCACAAGAAGCATTTCATAAGTTTCTGAAAGCATTAGAACGAACGGAGATATATCGAATCTAGTAACTATCATCTTCCTTGTAGGTACGATAAAGGGGTGCATAATACGTAAATGAGGAATCACCCATATTTAGTAACTTTATTGTCAGAAACGTTAATGAGTAAATTAAGGTTTCAAGGGGCCCGATTTTAACTGAAACTTCTAATAGGTTGTGATTCCAAACTCAGTATTTTTTGGTATTTTATTAATTATAATCGAAAGAATGGCTCTCAGAAATTAGGTTTCAGAAATTATTCATCTGACAAATGCGGTTGAGACAACTACAGTTCCAACGAGCAATTATTTTGTAGCAGAATCACAACTTGTAGCCCAACTGTCGCATAGACTCGTCCCGACTTTCAAAACTAGCTAACACGTATATTTTCCACCAGGCATTACTCATGCCTCGGGATTCTAATTCTATGCCATGGTAATTTTCCCGGCAGCAGCTACTGAATAGGGATTCTAGTGTAAAAAAATTCTCATTTGATGTTCAATTTCGTCCCGTGTTTCTATTAGCATAAGAGTGGAGCATTCGTTGCTGATTCTCATTTTCTTTCTTAAGAATTTTTCTATTGTATGCACACACAGAAAAGAAAAGGATATCCTCTGGAAAATTGGGTCTTTCAGTTTGGCATCGTCCGTAAAAGCTTGGGGAATTTGGCTTGCTGCAAATTTTTCATGGCACATACTTTTCTTGGAATCTCCCAATCATAAGCCTTTTTTAAATCTTGTTACTTCTCAACCGGCTGTCGTTTCATGGACGGTGCTTGATCCTTGGAAAAATAATTGACTCAGTTCTTGGTCATGTTCCAAATTCAAGTCCAGCAGATACACAATTCTATAACAAACAGGAGCTCCAAAATCGATGATACCGAAGAAGTACCTCGCGTTTCAAGAAAACAAATGTCGAACAGTGATTGTATGTAAATTAGGTGGCTGGAGAAAATTCCATGTATGTTTTCTTTCCACAACCTTCTTGATTGGATATTGTTTCTCTGCTAGCTTCAGCCTTATCCGCAATTATAGCCTCAAGAAGTGCCGATAAATAAATAAAGACATCTCATCCTGCGACGAATCTTCATAAGAAGGACCATATAGATCATAGCATTAGTAATGGATTTTTTATTAAACCCATCTTTCATGTCATATTTACTGGTTCCTCTCTTTATTTTACACCTAAAGTAGACATTTCGTAGAAACCATCAAACACGATAACATGATAAAAGTTGAAGTCGTGGAAGATCGTTTTAAACTGGACCTATAAAGGTTATCGAAAGCTTCCTTCCATCATATATCGTCTTCGAGTTGATACGCTTCATCCCGTGCTTTCCATGTTTCTGTTATTCGCCATTGTGCTGATATTTTTTCGTCCCACTTTTTTCTCTCTATTGCTTTAATGCCGCTGACCTATATTTATTACGTTCCGTATAATGCGTTTCCCAGAGAGAAAATGAGATCCTTTGAATCGCACCCACGACTTATTCTGCGATTTTCTTCTGCTTGCAATTTAACAGGGTTTTTGCTGACTTTTGATAATGTGCCTTATGTCCAAACCACGAATTCTTCTCGACGCATCTATCTCTTTCGTGATACCATGCCGTCGCTTTAAAGGGTGAATCTTAGACTGCTGAATAAAAATGTATCGATCCCTTATCAGCTGGAAGGTTCTTTCGTTTGAACTCTGGTCTTTCGTTTCTCCGCCACAGAAAGAAAAATACATCTTTCAAGGTAAATATAACCGGAGGGCCGTAAAGCCAGCGTTAAAGTTTGTGGCGTGTTACCTTTATGGAAAGATCCCTAAATTTAATTAACCATTTTCTCGACTCCTTTGACCTCCCTTTTCTCTTCCTTTTTCAATCCCCCTCGACTTCAGCTTTGTAGTGAAGTATTAGTAAATTGCGATGATACGAACGAGGTGAAACGTAATGGGAATTCCAAGGATATATTTTCAGAACGACATCTATCGCATACACATTCAAATACACACACAAATCCAGCCTTTCCTTACTTTCCTCCACTTTCTATACCATTCTAAGACTTTTCCTGATACTCCACAGCTCTCTTCTTTTTTTTTTAATTTCCGCTAGCTTCAGAGACATTCTTTTACCTTCTTTATACCTTTTCATTTTTATGTATTGAAGCGTTGCAGTGCGAGCTATGCTCATATCACACACGTATATTTTATTTTCATTCCCCTTTCAATATTGATATGTAAATATATGCCTGTTTGATCCGTGTAAATACGTGTTATTATAGGATTTCAACTTTTTCTCCTTTGAAAGAGAAAATTGTGTATGGATGATACGCAAACAATATTGAAAACAAATGGTTCCTAGGTGAAAATATGTCTATTGTACTCTCTAACGGGTTATTATATATCAAATATATACTGCATAGGTATTTAAATAGTTTAGAGAAATAAAATGAACTTTTAATCGACTGGAAATCTTATCGGTATAGAAAGATTTTATACCATCCCTAATTAATCCTAGAAATGTCTCTGAGACAATACTTAGTATCTCACTTTAGCTGCAAAATAATCACTGGCAAAATATTCCAAATAATTCCAAACAGAATAGCATAATTTTTCTACAAGGCCGAAAAAATGAGTCAAATATAGAATTGGTACTTATGTCCCTATATTCTGCTTCAGCTGTCGATCGTCGAGCTTTATATTTTTCCGCAAACGTGATTTTGCCTCTCGATTCTTTCCCGTATTTATCGCATGTAGGATAATAGCGTCCTATTGTTTCGCTGGGAATGCACATCTGTCATAAATTCATCTGTTTCCGTTCTAGAATTTCGTATAAATTATACCAAATTTTACAGAATAGTACTAATAGTGTACCCAGGAAATATTATTATTGTTAATAACAAACAAATCTCTAAGTCTGTAGTAAACAAGAGTAACATCATTTTCGATTAAACATTACTCTAATTTTAATATTTTTATGAATACGTATTATAAGTTTTTTTTCATTACTTTTAATCTACAATACTTATTTGTTAATTTAATTATTTCGTATGATTCTATTCTACTGTTAATCAATTTTGTACAATTTCAGAAGAGTCTATGACAGTTGTGATAAGTTATATATATTTTCTGTATTGTTATTCAACATTCACGCTTCAGGGGTCTTGCTCAAGCGCGCTAAATAATAACTCTAATTCACTCTGTCGCCATCTCTCCTATAAGAGGTTTGCAAGAACAGGCGAGTTACGATTAGGCTTGGGGTTGATTAAAGAAGTTATCATTATATATGGCCATAAATTTTCGATAATAATGTTTTACCCTTAGGGCCGGGCTTCTCTGTTACGAAACCTTCCAGTATGATCGACACTTGCTACTGACCATTAGATGCCTGTGGCAGCTTTTTCGGTGCGTATTTACTTCCTATGGCGATTGACCAGTCTGTTGATGTATGTACGTGCCCGGGGATTCAAAGGAATACAAACGGTGAATGTTGTTGTAACATAGCTGTACCACCGGCTACCATCTAAATGACTGGCACTTCATGCTTGGTAGAGGATACTAACACATGGATTCGTCAAAATTGAAATCTATTGGTCGAATAGGTATCGGAAAATGAAGGGAAAACTTTATGTCTATCGGCAACATAAACTAGTAAATATCCTGCTGGAATATTTTGGGAAAGACTTCAGCAAACCCTAGCAAAACCCCAATGACCGGTAAAATACCATAAATCTATGGTTCAATTTCGGTAAATTCAAGACTAGTTAGTTGATCTTGCGTTTAATCGGCCTTATAAAACACTAATTTCCGCAAACAGTAGAATTGTGTAGAGAAAGATGCGCTTCCCTTTTGAAGCGATACATAAGAATATTTTTGCACGTATTGGAATTTGTATCAATCAGTTATTAATAACACACTGTGGCAATATAAAATTATAGCAAGGTGTGGAAAACCAATCCATAACGGGGATAAATAAAAAGAATACAATAAGAAAGTTTTACCTACCAAAATCATTATACCATAATAGGTACCTATTTCTTAGGTACTCAGAAATTTACGATCCTTCCATTTCATATAATTGCGTCATTTCAGAGTGGAAAAAGTACTTTAGGAGCCAAACAATATTTTGAACAATCAATAGTATAGTAATAATTATTTGAAATAGTAGTATTTTATGTTGGTAATGAATATTTTCTTTCCAAATTTGTTCGAATGTGTTGTCTCAATTTTGAATCCGGAGCCGAAGGAATTTTTTTTTGAAGCGTTTCTCAAAAGTTGTTTGAAAGACGCATTACACAAATTAAAAAAAGGCACGATCTTGAAAAGATGACAAATTTTTGAAAAAAGCGATATGTTATTTTCAAAATTTCATTCAGAGATACATCCAATAAGTTCTCAAACTGATCATTACACGATGATGATCTACTCATGTGTAAGTAATCCGTTAGACATCATCCACGCGGTTGTGGCCCACTTTCCTCTAATTAAAATTCACTCCCCATCAACTTGGCTGCGTTCAACTGTAATTCGGGCTGTCAATTGAAATTCCCAATAGACAAAGTGACGAATGATTTTTAATCTGTGGAAATCCGGTAATATTGGGGGTAGCCGTCCTTTCAAGCTAAAAGCTCTCGGTTGAGAGCATGTAGGATTAGACAAAACGTTACCCTACGGGAGATTACAATGTTATATTTTACTAGATGATGAACAAAATGAACGGCTCATATTATTCTAATATTTCTCATGCTATAATAACTTTTATGTAATACTTTTCTTACACAACGCAAAGAATTTGGGGGCGATATAAAAATCATTCCTAACGTACCGTTTAAAAATAATAGATATTACGAGATGTCATAATGCAACGTTCCACGTCTATTATTTAAAAAACTATTATATATAATAACAAACTCTCAATTTCTGAAGGAAGGGTGGCAGTCTAAATTAATTATCGATTTTCAGTAAGTAAACTTTTCACCTAACCAACTTTCAACCAATACGTACCATCAATAGTAACACAAGATACTTTCGCTGAAGTTCTCTGCTGACTAATGAAAAAAGTACGAAGGGGTGAAATGAAGGTGCGAAAAAAGTAATTCTTGCGAGAAAACATTGCAACCTCTTCCCTCTCGTCACGTCACGTTGTGATCTCTTCCCACTTAGAAATTCTTCCCATACTTCTATGAAAACTACATGAAAACTGTGATTGTAAGTAGTCGCATTCAACTCAAAATGTATAAAACAGTTAATAAGAAAACTTTTGGATTATTTCTTAAAAGATATGAGTAAAGTGACTTCAGTTTTTCATGTATTTATCCTGTGATTGAATGATTTTAAAAACTGGTCTGTAAATAATAATTTATTACTCGCCATAAAAATGTATACATATTTGGTTTTTTCTGGGTAATATTTCACTGTATTTAAAGTTTTCTAGTTTGAAAAAATGTCTGCAAAAATAGAGGCCCATAAAGGAGAGAAAAAGTCTAAAATATTAAATTTCATTATATTATACCAAAACTTATAATTCAATAAGAAGTTATGGGATACTGTTAGGGAAAAAGTTTTGTGATATAATAAAAATTGCGTTCTGTGTATTGTTGAAAACCTTCTAGCACAATGAGAATTGCTTTCTACTCCTTAGAAATTGCTGTAATAAAATTTACATTCCCCTACTTTTTTCTTCTCTATGCTAGCGTTTTCTAATAATGATAAAATAATACCTTCGGAGAAAAGCTCGAGTGTTCGCGTTCTTTCAAGGAATTTTCAATTCCAGACTGTGATGTGAAATCATTCTCGACACTTGTACATTTTTTATAAATATCAAATGTCAACGAAAGGTACAAGTTCGAGAAGTGAAGTTTCATTCTTGCAGCCGACAAGTATGTCAAACTTTTCTCTCTGGCTTATAAGTTTGTGAAGTAATGCCCGGAGCCAAAAAGTGTTCCTCGAGTATCTCCAAGGAAACACTGAAAGGTTCTGGAAAGATTGAATTTTTAATCCGCTGTGAAACGCCTTATTTTTTAAATTTCTAAAAATCACTCAAGTACCGACTGCTATTTTCCGAATGCCAATTTCTTTTCAGTTGACTAAAAGTAAACAATAAAAATCGTGTGTCACATGCACAGTCTTGTATAATTATCAATTAGCCCTTTCAGGGGCAGTGGGCCGTATACGTCCCATCTACATTTCCATATTTTTATTAAACATGGAATGTAAAAAAATTGGAATTTTCTTTGAAACATTTACTCAAAAGGTTAATTAAGAATACCTTAAGAGCAAAGGACCGAAACTTGTTTTTGCAAATATCTCAATTTTTTAATTCAACCTTTCGTTAAAGGATATTTAAGATTTTTGTTGTCGAGAAGAGACTTAATGAAGTTTTGGTAAAGGAGCTTACAATGATCTCGAGGCAACGATAATATTAAATACTATAGCAATATTGACATGGTATTAAGAACAATTTGAACAAGAAAGGAAGAGAACAAGAAAGATTTGCAATTGTACTATCTAAGTTTGTCTGAGGATTTCTCTTGACGACTTCTATAAGAAGATTATTTTAACGACGTTTCTGTACACTTTATAAGTATTCTCTCCATTCAAAGACTAGTCTCTGGCATCTGATACATATTCGTGATATATTTCACGTCCTGCGAGAAGAAGAGAATATAGAAGTATTATTTCATATTTATTGAAGACTTCTGTCGCAAAGCTCGATAGTTTCCAATATTTTATGCTGCAAAGGCATCTAATATCATACCATCTATTTTTATTGTACGCAGAAACTTTATCTATGATAGAAGTCACGATAAGAAGTGAAATTGTCTCATTTGTTATAGGTGTTTTCAAATATCAGTAGCATTTTCGTAATTTCTAATGATAATTTTTCTCTGTTCTGAACGAGAATAAGCGTATAATCCTTTTGCTGTTATTAGATTTACTATTCACTAAACGTTGCGCATAATCTTTTACGATGTTGATTATTAATTTAAAAATTCGAATATTTCAAAATTCTTTAATTCTGAATGAATGTCATGGACATTCATTGTATGACCTTAGTTCTTCCCTAGCCTGGTATTTATTTACAGACAAGTTAGAACCTGCTCAAAATTTAAAGGACCCATGACGTAAGCATTTCTAAATATAGCCAACTTATTTGCAATGTTATGGACGTTCATTGTATGACATGGGTTCCTCGCCTAGCCTGGTATTTATTTACAGCCAAGTTAGAACCTGCTCTAAATTTAAAGGGCCCATGACGTAAGCATTTCTAAATATAGCCAACTTATTTGCAACGTCATGGACGTTCATTGTATGACATTGGTTCCTCGCCTAGCCTGGTATTTATTTACAGACAAGTTAGAACCTGCTCAAAATTTAAAGTACCCATGACGTAAGCATCTCTACATATAGCCAACTTATTTGCAATGTCATGAACGTTCATTGTATGACATGGGTTCCTCGTCTAGCCTGGTATTTATTTACAGACAAGTTAGAACCTGCTCAAAATTCAAAGGGCCCATGTGACGTAAGCATTTCTAAATATAGCCAACTTATTTGCAATATCATGGACGTTCATTGTATGACATTGGTTCCTCGCCTAGCCTGGTATTTATTTACAGACAAGTTAGAACCTGCTCAAAATTTAAAGGGCCCATGTGACGTAAGCATTTCTAAATATAGCCAACTTATTTGCAATATCATGGACGTTCATTGTATGACATTGGTTCCTCGCCTAGCCTGGTATTTATTTACAGACAAGTTAGAACCTGCTCAAAATTTAAAGGGCCCATGACGTAATATGCCGAATACGAATGGTTTGCGTTAGAGGCAGTACAGGTTCTAACTTGTCTGTAAATACCGAGTCTCATATCATACTATAAATAGAAAACATTAAAAGCTGATTTAGAAAAGTTGAAAGCCACATTATGACACAAAGGATTACTATTCCGCTTGGTACAAAAATATAACTGTTGGTACGATTTATTGTACATCTGAATCTTTTATCTAAGAAAATAATAAGAATATAAAAATAAACCGGGGTTCTATTTTAGAAACTTTTGAATCCTGAGAGATTTTTCAAGCTTTTAAAATTTCTCCATTTTTATCTCTTTCTATTAATTATAATCGGCGGTACATATATAGACCTGGTACCTCTTATCAAATTTTTAATCTGTTGATACCAATGCAAAATCCAATTTTCAAAAAGATGCACTTCCAGCTTTTTACTGTTACATTTGTATTCGAAATTCCATAGGAAATTAAGATTTCTTTCAACCTTGGTTTTCTAAACAATTGTGGTAAAGGGGAAAGGCAAGCTCATGTAGATTATACATATACATGCGATAGTATTTGACATCACAATGTGTGTTCATTCGCATTTCGTTGAATTGTTCGTTGGCATGACCAATGGATCTTCATTGTGATTTGCCAACAGTGAGAACTGAGTCTCCTGGTAGCAGACGACGTAAAATACGGAGTAAATTCTGATAGTCAACTTTGTGGTGATGCTCATACAGCCGCTACCTGTATGAAAGCTAGGAGTTGATTCCGCAGTATTGTATCGGGTGTCTGTTCTGGGATAATATGATTTCATAGCGAATCTGCATACGTATCCAACACAGCTCTCCGTTTAATTAATATATTCCAGAGCAACATTGTTAACAATCTCGGAAGGTGACATCTCGTCACCGATTTGAGAGTTTTGCATAAGATTTTATTTATTCGAGGTAAATGCACCGTTTGCTCTTCGTTGCTTTTTTTTTATTTTGTAACCATGCCGTCAATTTGTTACACGTCATTAGCAACTTTGTTGCAGCTGCATCAAAAGAATCAGTCACCGTGAATTCAGCTTTTGCTACCAGTGAGAAACTTTGCAAACGAGTGATTCATTTAAAATGAACGCTTTGATTGTTTATTCCGTACGTCAATTGTTTATTTCTAGTTTCACCTATTATTTTACAACTTTGTTACAGGAATGAAACATTAATTATATGCTGTCGCCATCGTGTTATTAATAAGCGTTTGTTCTATGGACTTTCCTATTTTTGGAGCGCAACAATTTACTATTGTGACACATTTGCATAATTTGCAAACTTGAATATCTCCAATAGGAACTGCTTTCGTATCTGTATTTGTCATTCCAGATTTTTAATCCTCTCAGAGGAACTGAAAAAAGTAATTACAAAAATTGAATATTGACACGCTTATGTATGTCGAAGATATTTCCCCAATCGTACGGTCAATTGATTTTTCAGCTAATTCTAAGCAATAGGATAAGTTCGTTAATAGGTCGTTAGGGCAACTTAGTTAACACAATTTCCGAGTTACGTTAATATACAACTTCGGTTTGAGAGGGTGAGAAACACGATTTCGGACAATTTCAAGAATTTACTTCGCTACTGCTTTGAAAGTATGTACACTTGAATCCGTCAAAGCAGAAATGGCCAGGGAAACTGGTACAGAACAATTTTATCGTCCTAGCACGAGGAATACTTCTGTATTTTTTTCATTAATAATCATAAGATGAAATTCATCCTACTTTGATATCATGTTTTCACTTCATTGCATTATGTGCGTAAGCGTAACGAAATTGAGTATAAAAATCTAGTAACCTTTTATAAAGAACAAATTGCACAGTCGTGTGCAATGAAAACTTATCAATTGTTTACTTCCACCATTTCCCAAAAGGTTCACTTCTACGTGCCTTGAACTTCAAATTAATGGTGGGACGACACACGCAAAAGAAAACGCGTTGCAAAATGGTTATGGTGCACTGTAGAAAAAGGTTTTTATGAAATCTCGAGTAACTAACATAATTTGCTGTCGAAATTTTAATTTCAATTTTCACATGGTAATTTTATTCGAATCGACATGAAATTATAGAAACGATATTGAAATTTCAATACATCTTTGACTATCCAAATAAAAAAAATTAAATTCCATATTTTTTGAATACTAAACTCGGTGAAACTTCTAGGTTTCTTAAATTTCAAAATTACTTGCACATATGTATAATAAATTTTCACATTTTTTTACAGTGTGAGTGTCCTTCTATTCAAATCACAAATTTCATATGAAAAGTAAATACTTACC
The DNA here is from genome assembly GCA_949825005.1 of Gasteruption jaculator. Classification (NCBI taxonomy): domain Eukaryota; kingdom Metazoa; phylum Arthropoda; class Insecta; order Hymenoptera; family Gasteruptiidae; genus Gasteruption; species Gasteruption jaculator. Next base: position 11,492,524 of record OX463765.1, on the reverse strand, counting down.
TGAAATATTGTAACTTTCTTTAAAACAGATAGATTGACATGTAAAGCAAGTTCGGTTTTGAGTTTATCCGGCAGTAAACCCAACGCAGTATTTATGTCGCCACCGCCTTGTATCCTTCCTCGTGACCAACTATAGTCGTACCATCTCAGTACTCTACGTTTCATACCACCAGGTACTTTATGATGTCTCATATAAGTTTTAGCACCATCGAGTAGTCTTTCGAATTCAAGACGATTGGCGTTACGATTCGTGATGACATTACCGACTTGACCGACTATCGTAGCGAATATAAACACTCCAATGAGGTAGCTGACTATCGTGAAGACGTATCTGCGAATCAATAATAAGAAAAGACAAACAATCAGTTAAAAACGACCATTAATTTGTGCCAATTATATTACGGACGAACGGCCCCCGCCGGAGCCTTCCTCCTCTTCTAAAAAATCAATTACTTTTTCGCGTACAGAATTTCTATTTTTCCTTTCTCGCGAATTCGTATCTCGCCAAATCTCCATACCCTCCGGTTCCAACATCGACATTTTCCGTAATCGTGTCATTGAGATTAGGTGATAACGAAATTTGTCAGCCAAGGTTGGCTTTACGGTCGATATTCAAAGTCCATATTTTTACTCTCGCCCATCAGGAAGCAACCAATGGCGTTACCTCTGGGTGTGGAAGAGAATGGTAATCCAGTAACAGTAGCTACTGATATGAATGTGCAAAAAAAAATCCCAACATTTTTACTCGCTGCTCGGTAATTTCCCTACGGGTGTATTGAAAGAACACGTTGAAAGAGGAAGCCAGACGTTGCTCTCGTTTGAATTGAACCCTTTAAGTGGCAAAAACTTGAGACACCTCGAAATTATTGTGTAAGTTGCTTTTTTGTGCACCGAGGGTTTGAAGACACTCAAAAAAAGAATTTTTTAAATTTTATGCAAAATTTAATTATTCCGTTTAATATCGGACCCTAGGGGTCTGAGACGCCCCAGCTTAGTTGAGCTCCAATTTCAGTACCTTTGTAATAAGAAAATTATAAAATTTTAATCACGTACACGATTTGTTAAAATTTGAAAATCACGTAATGCAAATTTTTATCGATAGGGTGTAAAACTTCTGGTGAAGTGTGGGCCCAACAACAACGGGCATAAAAGGAACATAAAAGTATCATTACTCCCTATTATATTTAAATTAACATTCCGCCTTTATGTCTGCCGCTCATATGAAATGCATTGTTTGCAACAATAATTTCATAATATAAAAGTTCACTTATGTTGGAAGATTGCAGGGTGCCAAGAAATACGCTTCCACTCATTAAACAATGATTCGTTTTATGTACGTAGGCGTTTGGTTGAACTGATAAGAGTAAAAAAGGTAGTAAAGGTGGAAAAAATGAGGAGTATAAAAAGAAGGAATTGAAGGAAAGGCTAGTGGGTTGTGATAAAAGCATCAGGGGTTGTTTTCTTCGAAATTATAGTAAAAGCCTGCGAATGTTTCCATCTCTTTGAGTTTTGGCCCGACTCCTAACCACAACCTGTTTAACGAGCTCGTGTAGAATGGATGCCCGGAGGACCTCGGTGGACATAACGATCGAAGATACAAGAAGAGAGCGTGCAAGAGAGGGAAAAGGAGAAAGCAATAACCCAATTTGGAATTGACGCGATGGCAATTCGATGCCCACCAAGCAAATCGCAGAGCAAATTTGCGACTTCAGACGTTCCACGGTTTTCGATTGGATTTGTCAGATGGGAAACCGTAGACGAGATATACGAACACTTTAGCCACACGTTGCGTTAGCAAAACCAAAGAAGAAAAGTCACTCAGGAAATTGTGGTTCCTATTACAGAGCGTTGACTTTCACAGAAAAGCTAAGTGTCAGGATTTATTTACGGTTCGAGAACCAATCGTTGTCTGGCTGATGTTTAAAGCTTTGCTGTGATTCCATTATTTCCCTATATATCACGTAACGTCTGTTTATTACTATCTGTTTCTTTCATTCTCCGTGTTGTCACGAACGAAATGTTTTTCTTGTTACCGCAATTGCCAACATTCATCCTTAGCAGAATCGTTGAAAAGTTAATGAATATCAAATTCCGCTTTTCAATGGTTTAATATTTTTTTTTCAATGCATATTAATTCGGGCATGGTTGTTTTGTATGTTCACGAAATATCCAAAAAGAAATAGGTACATGCCACATACATATATGTTTCAAAATCAAAAAGTATTAGCATTGTTAAATGCAGAACAGCATACCGCTAAACAATAATATTCATATGTCAATCTTAATCAACGCGAATCATTTCAAGTATGACAGTAGCATCACCTACTGAAAGCACATTGAAGCAAATTCTTTTAGTTTAACAAACGTTTTGGAATGAAACATGACTAGAAACCTTACTCACTACCTCAGTAACATGTTGTATGAATATGACCTCAATCGGTCCAGTGGTTTGTTAGTGATGACGCGGTTTACTCACGCACAATGGATTTTATGTTAAGAAGATATCACCGCATTTAAGTTTGGTGAAATGCAAAACCGAAGGTAAAAAGGTTTCGCTTAATGACAATACTGCTGACGGAAACAGAACCCGTATCATTTCTCACTTTATGAGTGAGATATGGTACGGGCTTCGATTGATTTTGATTGATAGTGCTGATTTTCCGAAACCAGATTTTTTACAACGCCCTAAGCTCCATCATAGATGTTCACCTGTACCCTATTAGTCTTCCAAGGATGGGATTGGCCATTATAGATTTTTTTTTGCAAAAAAAGGAGATTGATTTAAAAGGACAAATCCCCGACCTCAAAAGGTTAACCGAGTTACTCACAAAGCGCTTTGTATGTAGGACTTGTAAGGGTACACATGTTTTCCATACATGTAACGACCCCACCCTACAGGCTTTAATGGAATACAAGTATTTTACCAACACGTTGATTCCACACGCGGTGAAATGTATGGTCCATACATATTCTTCCAGTCCTTGGCTCGGTATGCTCAAAGAAAAAAGGTTGACAATATTAAAAGCAGAGTCCAGCTCACGCGGGCGTTTATTTCTACAAAGATGTATGCGGAGAATGTCGAACCCATTGGCATCGAAATTAATTCACGAAAAATCGAATATTGCCCCAGGAATGGATTTTGCCAATAAGAACATTTAGAAGAACTAAGGATCTTATCGGCAAGTTTACCAGGTCTAATTGGAAATGTCTCGAGAAAAGGTCATGAATTTATTGAAGAAAATGGCTCTCACGAGGACAAGGAGGTAACGAGGTTCATCTCCATGTAATTGAAATCGTCCACGATAGTGCCTCGAATAAATGCTTAGCATTTTATCCGCTGGGGAAGTCTCGCCAGTGTAGACATTTCTCTTTCTATTTTTTATTGGTTTAGGTTAATCTTTGTAATTAGTACTTCTGCAATAGGACTGGACCTCGTACAACAGACAAGAAGTTGTAGGATTTCTCGACACAGATATCAATTTTTATTGTCTCAGTTACAATAATAGCAATCTCTAGGATGTCTATCCGATACTAATCTAAAGCACTCATTCCGCGTTCGACTTTTAACGTTAGTGCACACATTATAGATTAGGGTCCCTTGGTGTTCCGTCGATGGATCATCAATTGAAAATAAAGGGTATCGTCAAGATCTTGATTGTCCAAATCACGACCACGCTAACCTCTCATCCCTACCATTGAAAGTTCAAGTTGCTCCTCCATCATAGTGTCCTTTGTGCTTCAACCAGAATTAAGAAAATAAAAACAATTTTTTTTAAAGTTCGGTACAATTTGTAAGAAATTGTAGGGTGAGACACATTTGTCACAATGCTCGACCATCAAATCGAAAATAACAACACTTTAAACAGAATATTAGGACATTTCGATATTTCATTTTTTTTGGGCTTGTAGAAAACGCTGTTCATCTTCAGAATTCATGAAGGGGGTATTTCTCATACATTTACACGTAGTTGCAGCAATATTTCACCAGTTGTTATTCGCTAGATGGGGTGGGATATCAATAAAGGATTAAATGAATTATCATTATACAGTTTCAGCAATGACTTAAAAGAGAGTTCAATTGATATTACTCATGTCAGTGTGGCTTAGACTTTAAATCGACTGCTTTTTTCAGACACGGTATCGATGGAGAATTTCGTAATGAAAAGGAAGGTAGGAAAAAAATTAATTATGCCATTCTTCGTAGTCTCACTCCAGAGTTAACTGCTTTGGAATTTTCTTGGCATTGACACTTAACACGTATCTCCTGGTAGTCTCTACTGTCCCAGTACAGTGTAGGGAAAGGTATTCGTTTAAATGAAATCGAAATTACGGGTGATCCGCTCGGGTTAATTTGCAAGTCAAGTAGGTTAGAGGGAGAGAAAAAAGCTTGTAGCGAGAGAAATAAGCAAAGTATTTAGAGAAAATGTTGCAACGATTAAAAGTAGTTTACGTTAAAATTAGGAGAGGAGCTGGATATGGAACTGGAGATATGTTTTAAAGGATTTTAAAGCTGCAACCGTATATATGTAGTACACCCAATACCTTTTTCTGTTTACCTCACCCTTTTGCCCCTTTAAATCCTATTTCAGTCGGTTTGATACGAGTGCAACTGTCCAACCAGGAAGAGAGAGAAAGACCTTCCTACATATATGTATATGAAATATCTGGTCCTTTATCCCTATACCTGTATAGAGGAGGAGCAATTATTCCAGATAGTCTGTTATCCTCAATCGATAACATCCACAGAATTTGCCCACGTGGTAGGAATTTTGTATTAACGTCTAAGTGCACACGAGCAGTGGAATGTACATTTTTTAAAATTAAAAAGCGGATTTTATGACCGTTTATAACTCTATTATTCGCATGTTTCACATTCAGATGGCACTTTATATTTTTATTACCCTAGGGTAGAAATATTTTAGACGGGCGATGTGCAATTACGCGTGGTATAGTTTTGACGAGAAATTAATAATGCGGCAGCGAAATTCGGTTAGAACCTGCCACATATTGGAGGTAATTTCAAGCTTTCCCACTTTGACCCATTAACTCTAAATTGTTACTATCATTTTGACAATTTCCGAATTATGTTTCATGACAATTAAATGAAATTGGTGAAGCAAAATTGCCCTAGTCACTTTTGCCAATAAATGTACTGTCCCGAGATATTCAAGTTTCTTTAGCAACATTTGTTCTACCAGTCAGTGTGAAATTGTCCGATTCTCGTGGAACATGATAGGAATTATTGGGTATAACTTCAGCTTAGATTAACTGCTTTACTCAATTACTCTATCGCATTTGGAGCTCGAAAGTTCATGAAGCTCGCCAACCGTCCCTGTCTTGAGCCAATTCCGTCCATTCCCTGGTGAAACATCCTGCCCCTTTAGATCTATTTTCTGTCCATATTCTCCTCCCATCTACCTAATGGTCTCTTCCAATGGGTCAATCGTTAGTATCCCATGTGCATTTTTCATTTCGTCCGGTCCATTGCAATCTTGGTAATTCGATAATACGAGCTTTATCTGGTTTGCTTTGCATATAAGGTGTGAGTTTCCTCAATATGCAGCTGCCTCCTTCCACTCTTTTACTTCCTTATCGCATTTGGGGCACGTAATTGGAAAGAAATCAATAGACTTTTCGAGCGCAGGTACACCAGATTTCGAACCCACGGCCTTGCACTCGGGAAACAACCATCCTAACCACTTCACCAGTTAGGTCTCTACTATATCACCGCCGTTCTTTAGCGAACAGTTCACCCAAGTTGCCTGCACCACCAAATTTATTGCGAGATTCTTCCCGAGATTGCTGCACCGAAAAACAGCACTCCATAAAATATATAGATTCATCGCACCATGACATTCAAGCTGGGCTTTGATACTTCGAAAGCCCAGCTGCGACTTTCGAGGCCAGCATCGCTATGGAATTATGTGGTGTTGAGAATTACTTGTTTCTAGCTGGCCACTAAATTACAATAAACTAAAACAGCGTCGCTTTGTATGTACTAGTACCTACACGCGGATTTGTGGTTCTAGCGCTGCAGCTTTTACAGCAGCAGCCGAGCTTAATGTAGCTTTGAGCAAACGGAGGAAAAAACGAGAGCTTTCCAGTAACGTATGAATCATAGCCAGCAAATGTTAAAGTCCCAGTCGTTTTAGCGTTTTATGCGTTGATCCTCGAAACGCTGGATTTAATAACGGAAATTTTCTTGGCAATCGTGCATGAAAGTAAATATTAGTTGCGATAAGGAAAAGTACTTTCTTCATCGATTCTATCTTCTTTATTTCCGTCCTTGCTCCACATTTTCTCTCACTCTCAGACACACTGATGCCTCTTTCTATGAGATTAAAATATAATACGAGTGATTGCTTTTCCTGCGAAAGCAATCACTCGTATCATTGGAACAAACTTCACTCTTCATGCAAAATCTTCATTATACATATAGTAATTCAAAGCTGCGCAATCCTACACCTAATTTCTTCAAGCCGCGTCATCATTGTTATAACTTTCAATAAGTGGAAACTTAGTCTCTGCAAACTTGTTGAAATCCAATTCAACTTTGGAACTAGTAAGTGCAGTGTTTCTGAATTTAGGACCAGTCGTTTTCCGTCTCTCCTGTGGCCAAGTTTTTTTTTTATCAATTGTCCAAAGGTTTTATAGAAACTTTGTTCTCTCGCGATCTTGTGGTACTTTGACAAAACTTTTCAGCATTCGAAACTTCACGAGCTTTATGTAAATGATAAAGGCCTTTCAGCCTGTTAATCGCACGGTGTTAAACGCAAAGATCTCGTTTGAATTCTGGTTCTAGGTAAAAGCAACAAATGTCGAGGGAACAACGTCATTGAATGTCGTTTAATTGCAAGTGTACGTAATTCTGATGTTCCTGGGATGAACATACAATTTTCATGTGCAATAAAGACTGTATGACCTTACCATTCCAAAAATACTGAGCTTCATTCGTCATTTTGGATTTTGAAAATGTGATATTAAATTAGGGTCCCGCGAATTTCAAGTACCACAGAAGATTAATTTCCACAGAAATCCAAGTGCTTTTTTGAATATTCATTCGCTATATGGGATCTGTTATTTTCAATTCTCAAATTTTGACATCAGATTTGGGTTCAACGATCGAAAAAATTGTATTCCGAAATTTCAGTGTAAAAGAAAAATCTCCAACAAAGTTTGTTTACTGAATAAACAATATTAAGTTGGATTAAGAAACTGTCGATTATTCGATTTGTATTTAGCATAAAAGAGTTTTTTTTTTCGAAATAGTATTTTCTTTCTGCAAGGCATATTATGAAATAGAAACCACTTATTCTTCTGTTAATAATTACAGTCTAAATCTTTTCAATGCACCAGGAAGTAAAACAAGGCAATATACGATACCTTTTCAGTATCATTGTTTTCTCCGTTGACGATGTACTTGTTTCTACTTTATACACAATAGACTTTGCTATTTCCAGTGGAAGGTTCTAATATGATTAATTACAATACGTGAGAGTTCTAACGTCGTTAATCTACTTTGAGACACATCCAGGATTTTTCGCTTTTCTCTTTAGGTTTCAGCAGAAACATTCCATGCTGATACATTAAACAATACACTGTACGCCTTCGAGTAGAAACAATACGTCAATTCTATACTTAAAGATTTCACACATGAACCCCTTTGGTATATTTACCCGTTTAATGGAATTAAGACAATGAATAACGTCGCTGCAATGTTGATAACTTCGGTTCTGGTATACTGCCATTCGTCTTTATGCCGAAATGTATAAGATTCGAAATTAAGAATTCTAGGTCCCCTCGTATTTTAATTCAGACTATGATTGCATTTACGTTGTATCCTCCCCCGCTTAATATTTATTTATAATCCGTTAAACTCAATTGCATGGAAAACGGGAACGAAGACGTATTCCCTTATATTGCTTTGCTTCCGGCAGAAATTGTATTGAAGGTTGTTCACCTGCTTTCGTTACACATATTGCATTTTGCTTCATCAAAGTTTCACTATAGCAATCCTGCATCTCTGACGTTCCTGTTGCTTCACTGAAGCACGAGGGCGAGCATTCACGTGTAACGTGATCAGCCAGTCAAGTGTCGCACTTTGAATTTCATTGGTCATCAAGTTATTGCCTTGGTGGATCTCCAAGAGTAGACTGCACACCCTAAGGTCCCCTTTTCCGAGCATCTGCAGACATAGAAAACCCGACAACCCTCTAACGGATGCATCGAAACCAAGATTTTCTTAGTATAGGGTCGAACGTACCCAGATAATCTGTTGATATAAAGGAACTGACGCTACCATATTGTTATTTTTGTCCATGTGAAAAATTGTTCGAGGAAGAAATTGAACAAGTATAGCATGTACTAGCCCTTATTTGGTTTTTTGAGGTTTGAGACGCTCCGGTCCAGTTCAGATTCGATTTAACCCTTACATGGGTAGTAACAATTTTTACAGTTTAATGAAAAACTGCATTATTTAATTTATTTCTAAGCGTATATTAAACAATTAATGTAAAAAAACTCGGATTTTCTCTAAACATATATAATCAAAGGGTTAAGTAATTTTTTAGAAAGAATGAACAACAATGTTTTTTAACACTAAATATTATTCTTTTATAATATTTCCTATACTATTTTGTTAAAACAACATTTAAAAACTATCATAAAATTTTATGAAATTGAAAATGTATATTAAATTATAAACTGATACATTATATTACTTTTATGATTAATTAAATAATATTTGCAATAAATATTACCCTGTTTGTATAAAATTTATTTTAATATGGATATTATATTTTTGAGAATCTCTGACACTATCAAATGATTATATGATGGCTTCCAATAGTTTCCACTATAAACAAATTTTTATCGGTGGGTATTACAAAACCCCACTCTGCCAACTATGTTATTGTAGTGTAGCAGATGAGCTAAGGGTTACTGACCGAAGCAGAATTTATACACTTTTTTTCGCCCACGTACTGGAGAAGCGATGAAATCGTAACCAGAATGCAATGAGAGGAACCCGGATCCTCGGGTTCTCGTTACACTCGAAAGGAATCTACTCCTACGATAATATCCTTCGAAAGGCTTCCTTTTATATAAGGAAGAAAAGAGCGTAAATCTATTTTCAATTCAACAGCTGTGCAAAGTCACGTATGGACGGAATCTATCAATCTCGCTGTAGGAAACCACAAAACGGTTTTGTTATGCAATCCTTCCGACAGACCATTAAATTTGGTGTGCAAACTGATAAGTCCATCGTTGCATAAAATGGGCAAAATGTTGGTACATGTAACCGCAATTTATCGGTGGGGTCTGAAAAGCCCCAGTGTGTAAACTATGTTATTTTCGTGATGAGGGGCAGCTAAGGCGTATCCGAAGACGACGTAAAATCATGAATTAGATATTTATCCACTCTCTTCTCGAAACACAATTGTCTTCAAGTTGGGGAAGAGAAACGATGCACAATATTATTGATGAAGTAAGATTCTATATAGACCAGAAAGAATGGTATCCAATATCGCTTATTAAATTATGAAATGCAGAAATATGACTGGCAACGTGGGAGGATTGGATGATACGTATAAAAGTGTGGTATGTGTCTGTATCCCACCCATAACAGATTTCTGTTTTATACAAATGAAATTTATCATTCAGCTTTTGTCAGATACCTTTTGCGGAAGACAGCGTGGCGTTTGAGAGTGACTAATTTCATTGATAAATTTCGAATAGAAGGACGCAAATAATTTGCAATACGCAGTTCATTTGACAAGAAAGAAAAAACGTTCTGAGCGCACATTCTTGCATTTCGCTTACAAAATTTTGAAAATTTTCGCGACTGGAAAAATTGTATTTTTATTTCTTTTTGTATCTCTATATCTTTTAATTGTATTTCCATTTCGATTTTTTTTTCTTTACTACTGTAGCACATATCCCTGGAAAATTGTAGACAATTTGTTTACTACACCGGTATTGTAAAGATGTTTAACAGTATTTTTTATTTCATTTCACGTAATTGGTACTTGTATAATATACTTATGCAAAAAAAGCATTAAATTAGGACTATAAAAAATAGTATCTCGAAGTAAAAAGATTTATGCCGAGAATTCTATGAATAATCGGGCATTCCTAAAAACGGTTTACTCCATTTCCCGACATTGGTTAAAATTTTTTCAACAGAAGAACCGAAAGCATGTAGGGAGATGCGTGTATGCATTTTTGATGCACCTTCTAAATTTTCCTTGTGATTTCTCCGGCTAACTGATGTCGAGAAGCAAAACATTTTCGAGGAAATTGAACGTCGCGTTGGAAACACATGGTGCGGAAAAATTTCCCTCATAAAAAAGGTCAATCGATGTATCGATCAGGTGTCGAACGGGGGAAGAAGCGATTAAAATTAACGGGAATACAATGTCGAATTAAATTCTTACTCCCGTTCAATCGTATTCGTTATTTCTGTAACTCCTTCGTTTAACAGCAGAAAAATGAACTGTACAAAGTTAATAACGAAGATGGAAATATCGCTACGATACGAACATTACCTTGGAGCAGGGTCTTTTTAGTTAAAAAAAATGGATTGTCTAAATGAAATACGTAATACTTGATTCGAGGATGCCTCGACTAAAGAAAATATTTGTAAATGCTCTATTTTATTTATTAAGATTTAATAAAATTATTTTATATGTATGAATTTAATTAAATCAGAGGAAGTTTAATTAACTGGATGGTTCTTTTATTTATTCCATAACATGATTGTTGAAACTCGTGTTTTCGAATCAATTTCATGATTTCACGAGATGTATGCAAATTCACCTTTTGACATTTTGTTGATTTTACAAAATTTTATACACGCAGTTAAACTGCCGTTGGTTTTATTGAAACAGACTGTCTTTTTAATTAAAATGGATTTTTATTGTAATCGCAATTCATAGATCAATTTTTTATTCGTTTCTTAAAAAATCAGACAAAAAAAAACATTCAGCAACGACTTTGTGGTTTCCCTTCGTTTAATAAACTTTCTGATTTTCCTGGGGACAATTACCAAAACGATACTCCCCCACACCTTATGGAAAAAAAATATAGTAAGAAACACATGCAGATAATACAAATATATATAGTAATATATATTCTAATGTATTCAAATATATGCCAAGGTATGTGTTAATGTTCCATGAATATATTTCAAGAAAATAAATTGTATTTTTTTGGCGAATATACCTGCACAATGTGTTAATTATGCACCAACATATGCACCAATAATATTTATGTACCAACTCATATTGGTGCATATATTCTATACCATTGTATTTGTAAATTAGATTCGGAATATAATTTGAAACGTAGATTGCTTGAATCCTGGAAATGTATGAAAACAATCTAATTCATTATACCTTGAAATAAAATCGAAATATCATCTACAAATTAATATTAGCGAAATGAAAATGGTATTTTTTGTATTAAGATGCTTTTAAAACGTTAAAAAATAGATATTATATGGTATTTTTGTCACGTTAATAAAACGTAATATTTTATTAGTAAAGTATCTCTCACATATATTTGTACCTATTTTAGCATACATTTTTATATATTCACTATATATTTCATACATATATCTGCATATATTAAAATACGTTGCAAAATATAGTATCGATATCATAATAAATTGGCAAATCATAAACATGAATGTATTTCCACATACATTTTATTAAATATATTTACGGAGATATTTCCTGTTGTGGGTAATGAACTACCGAGGAACGATTTTCCCACCCAATATGTCGTTCAAACTTGGACCGTGAATATCGACCAATATCGACCATGTAATATAAGTTCTGATTGAAAGTTGATTTGCCAAAAGCAGAAGCGAAACATAGAACCGTTCGGTAGGAGATGGCGTTACAACTTCTGTGATATGCATTTACGTTACGTTTGTACTCTGTTTGATTTCGCAATTTTCTTCATAGAATTGTATTTCGTAAAATAGGATTAAACTGAATTGTCCAGTATTTCTTTATGAATTCTAGGAACGATACAGATACCCTCCGTTATGCTTGAACTGCAGAAGCCGGGACAGTCGGCCACGACGTGCGAGGCTCCGGGGATTGCCGCCCGCTACGACTCTGCCAACACAACAATAACACCGCTCACGAGACTAATTTTTATCCTATATATACTAATAACTCCTTATTTCTTGGAATTCTTTCCTTTTTCTTCAATATTTAGATCTTACACGTCTTAAGAGACAATGGAACGAAATTGTTGCTTGAGTGCCATCAAAAAACTGAAAAATTTCAAATGGAAAAGTGGAATAGAAATAGGCATCATAATTCTTCAATTTTTCTTTGGATTGAATTTTATTGGCCTAAATTCTTAATGCATTAATTTGCGGAGGAGAACGCCCGAGAATTGAGCAATAATCTTTTAATCGATTGCGTAACTTTCTCCGTAAACGAGAGATTCTAACTTAAACTTGCCTTAGAGTCCTTCTCATCGTTTTTCACTTTCTCAGGAAACTTTAATCTTCGATTAATTACCAACGGATTCTATTATAATTCCTCCCTGAGATCTTTCGTACCCTCCGAAGGAATGAAGAAAAACAAATTTATTCAAGCTTCTTCCCACGCTAATTCTCTGGCTCGTAATGAGGTGTTACTTCATTTTATATATACCAATGCATTTTAACCTACAGCTACCCCACGGGGGTCAATATGGGACCACGTGCAATTTTGTAACGGTAGATAAAATATACGTGCGATAGCTGAGGGTCTGTTTCGAGCATTATTGGAGCAACAGTGAATATCCGTTACCGGTTAGGTTAGCTTACTCTCGCAAAAACAGGCTCTGATTGGCTCTCCCAGCTCTGATTTCCGCGTTACGTCTTTTCCTAATTCCAGATCCCGGAAACTGAGCGAAGTCTCCGGAATTTTTGGAGATCAGTTACCGGCTATAATTGTGCGCAAAACGCATTTTTTTGTAAGTGCATTCCGTGACTGTTCGGGAAGGTCCATTTGGTGCATATACGGAGAAGCTTTCGTGGTAGAATTTAATATATTTCTATAACGTTCGGAGCATATCTGCGAAAGAAATCCCCTTTTAATAGAAAATACAATAAAAAATCCCTTTTTTATGTAAATTGTTTGTACACTCATTTACGGGAAAATTGAAATAATTCATAAACACACTTTGCCCTAGACTTACTGAGATCCTGAACTTTGCAATGTCCAGAAATATTTTGTTCTACTTAAAAAGCTACGGAGAAGATCATTAACGGAATAACCATAAATGACGCTTACGTTATTTTCCATCTGTCAGCCGCATTTTGAGTCAAATTAACGAGGGAAAAAATCCCTCGATTACTGATTTTATTTTGCACTGGGATTCTAACGGGCAAGGCAGTCCCCGGGGCCTTTCGAAAGAAAGAAAGCATTCGAAGTATAGAAAATAGTATAGAATTCATATATACTACATATAATTCTCTTATTATTTTCACCCTCGAGTTCTCTCTCACGCGAATTCACGGAGAAAGCTGCGCGTTCCAAGAATTTTATTTTATTTTTTTTCCAATATCTTTGAATGTTTCATCAGTTTCTTAATTCCAAGTATTTCAATTCCTATATTATAGATTGTCCAAGTTTTATTTGTCTTTCCTTCAAATGCATGATAAACGTTTCGCGAATGCAAATCTTTAATATCACGAGTCTTCCATCTCGAGCATTCGCCTCCGTTTTTTCATTGTTCTCGATTATACTTTATTAGAATTATTGCGGTGTTATCAAGACAACACACACCTTATCGTTCATCTTATATTCCCTTTCAAATCTTTTTTATCACGAAAGAAAAGGAATGCCGAAGGATTATATCTTTTTCCTAAGAGCGTGCGTAAAATTCGAATGTCCACACACGCTTGTCTGCGTAAAATAAAAGTTACGCACTTGTTAGGAAAAGTAGCATACGCATCTCGAGCGTGAGACAATTATCACACTCGTGCGATAATTGCCTATTTTACGCCCTCATTGCGTAATGTACTATTTTCTTCCCGAACAAAAAATTATTCCTTCCCTCTTTCCATGCTATTATCGAGTTTCACGTGAAAGGTCTGACTCGTGAGAATTCGTACGAAAGGGTCGAACGGTAAAATTTCCATCTAGAGGAAACGTTTCGATGTTGTTTTTACGACTTATCGGAAAATACTTATTTTTAGAAAAATGCGTTCATGATCAATTGAAACAAGCGTCTAAAAAAGCTTCCAATGGAATATCCAAGAACAGTTTGTGTAAAGTTCGAAATATTCAAAAGATGTCTAATTGGACAGTTCGAATCGACACGTCTAAATAAATGACGTCGGAGACGGTTCTTTTGAGCCCTTTGCAGGTGAAATCGATTGACTCCACATTTTTCCAATAACACTAAGCTTTTTTAAATGTAAAATGATAGAAGCGTTTCTATCATTTTTCTCCGCTATTTGTAAACAAGCAGTTCAATTAAATGATCGTTTAAAATACACGCAATCAATGGCTTCTTTTATTGACATATGGACACATTTTTCTCGAAATTAAATTAATACTCAAAAGAAGTCCAAGGTGCATCTACAAAACGCCTAATTTATCCACGGCGAGTTTTTGGCTTATACAAAATAAATACTCATTTTGTTACTAATTGTTGATGAAAAGACTTATAGGTAGAAATTTTCATATCATCAAAAGCTGACCTCTAAGAAACGGTGGTTTTGATTGTTCTAATTTCTTTTCCTTGCAAGAATTTGTGAGAATAGAAAATCTAAGAAATTTCAGTACACTTGGAACTTCATTTGAGACTACAGTACAAAAGGTGTGACTCCGACATTCCATTCCCTCTTAAGAACGTTCGTTCGATATCGTTAGAAACCATAAATGAACAATAAAAATAAGAGGAATAAAGTGAAGGAATGTTTGATGAAAGTTGCAATAAATACAGTAATGACAATAGTAACAAGGAACATAATGAAATGTTTTTGAAAGAAGAACGAGTTAACTCACTCGGCGTTGGTTTCTGGTGTCGGTAAATCTCCAATAGTAGTGAGTGTTAATGTAGACCAATACAAAGATCCGAGATATTTTCTTGTGAGTGTCGAATATTCTCCAGGTCGATATGGATAAACCCAATCACCTTGAAAACCTTCAGCTTCACTTAATAGATAATAAAAGCATCCAAACCAGTGAGCGAGTATTAGTAAAATATGTATGAGATTCAGTACACGCCAGAAATTTGGGTAAACTGTTCGTGATTCGACGATGTAGTAGTAATTGTATACGCGGTAAATTTTCAGAAATCTTGGAAACCGTAGCATCGGGTTACTGCCGAGATTCACCTGGAGAAGGTCCAACGGCAGGAGTGCAAGTAGGTCAAGTATGAATGACTTAGATTTCACGTAATGACCGGCAAGCTTCCTGCTGTTGTAAACCATTAAACCTTGCTCGAGGTATCCTGTACGGAACTGTACCCCCACGTCCAGGAAAAATACCAAATCGGTGAACCCGTCAGCTGCCAACCAAGCTGCGGGTGCGAGTGCTTGCAATTCCGGTAAACTTTGCCGTACTATCAATGTCCAGAGATTGTAGAGTACACAGAATGATAAAAGCATTAACCAATAATAATAAAAATTCTCGTCGGGATTGACCACGGTTTTGGGTGGTCTTTGCGGTCTTCTTGTCCTTCTTCGACGACTACCCGAGTCCTTATCGTCCGTTTGATCACCTTCCCCGGTATCCAACGTTTCTTGACTCTCTGGTATTTGTCGGGTGGAAAATCGTTTAAGGAACGAATCTTCTCGTTTTAATGGCGGTTTCTTTTGTATCGTTGATATAGCCGATGATAATTGCACGGTTGTTCGTAGTTTCATCCATCGCTGATTACTCTTTGTCCTGAAAATTAAATTAGATCATCGTCAGTTTCAGGTATTCCGGATGCGGCTTTTGAGTTTGCTGAGAGCAACCCGCATAGAAATGAATGCATGCCCTGGCCCCGGTCAGGTCCAGAGTGGCTAAGGATTCTGAAGCATCTTTTCTACGCGGGAATGCCACTTTCTGCAGGTAAAACCACAGATATTCGATTACTTCTTTCTTAATTTCTTGATGATAATGAATTATACCGCTAATTATAAAAGTAGTCCAAGATATATTCTTCATATCAAAATATTTTAGGTTTTGGATCAACATTTTATTTGTATCTTATGAGTAATTGCTTCTTTTTAAACAGAAAAATTGAATACATTTTAAAATGGACCATTTCCATAATTATCGGTAGAATCCAACAACCGATCTATCAAATTTGAAGCATATATGCCGGGATATGGAACATGACTTCAATCGCGTGCAGTAACCAGGGTCCGAATTGTTCAATGCCTATTGAATGTCTGACCAGTTGAGGCAGATATGCTTAAATTTGAAGAATGTCGGCGAATCCTTCTCGTTAGTGAGCTTTTACCTGCTGCACGTGGAGCATCTATATGAATCATGAGTATTACTTTACACAGGAGTCCGCTCAAAAGTTCTCCGCGATGCTTTGTTTCGCAGCGTTCAAGTAGGGACAACTTTTGTGCGGACTACTGTACAAATAAATGCACCGATTGTAATAGACATGTGGGGAATGTCACTCCAAGTATCAGATTGGAAGTGAGTCAGGAGAGTGGAACTTTACGATCTCAACTCGTGATTTGGAAAAACGCTGACACCCACAGTCGCATATTTTTAGGAATGTTGCAAATATATATAGCCGTAATTCCTATACGTGTGACTTTTGGAAAATAGGTTTAGGATTTCAGGAGGTTTCTTTCGGAACGTTTCGTATTAGTTTGCACAGAAAATGTGTCGTAGTGGAAGTTGTGTCATGGAAAACCAAGATTTTCCCCCAGTCTTTTGTTTCATTTAGATTGCAGGCTAATCCTTCAATGGCTAAACCATTTTTTTTACAAGGTTCTGTTTTAAAAGGGTTGATGACAAGGAAAGCACAAGCTGGGGACCTTTATCCTCCGTGAAAACTGAACATTCTCATTACGCTATAATCGCGATAACTAAAAGAACGTTAAAAGTTTCCAGGGACTGCTTCTCGCAAAGAAACCTTGAGTCCTAGAAAAATGAGATCCAGTGACACTTTTTGTGCTTTCCCACTGACACGGGAGGTCGTAAAAATACAGTAAACAATTCGACCCCTTTGGGACTGAAATCTTGGTTTCCCTAATGACATTTTGTGTACAAGCAAACCTCACAGAAAGGATTAGACAATTGTTGTATCACTATTGTCATAAAAGTTACCATACACTAGAACGTATATCTTATTGGTTTTAGAAGAGATACACTAGAGACAGAGATAGGCAGAAGCGTTTTGAGATAATACACACTGTTTTTGTTGTTAGTCCTAAGTAGAGATAGATATACATACACATTTAGACATACCTCTAGAAAGTTCAAGACATATCGACCGCTAAAAGCCAAAAGGGTGTAAGAGAATAAAAGATACTTTATGCCTTTCTGGTTTTTAGACCTCGATTTACAGATAGAAGGAGATAAAGGGAAAGACAGAAAGATAGAAAGATAGAAAGAGAGAGCGAGAGAGAGATTATAATGAAGAAGAATGAGAAAGACAAATCTAAGTGTAATAACAGAACAAAATGAAAGTCAGATAGAGAAAGATGATTGGATGTAGCAGAAGAATTATTGAGTTTCAAGTTATCGATACCAATTGGATCTTACTCGTCTGTTTCTTCTTTCTTCTTCTTTTCTTTTTTGATCTTTGATACTTCGGTTCTTTTTCCACAGTGTCGTTTTCGATTTATATTATTGTCCCATACATTTCAAATGTTCAGTTTATCGACTAGTATCAACATTGTTCAAACGACAATTTCAATTGTTTGGAAAATCCTAATATATTCTATAGAGACGGTTAGATCTTCAAAGTTAAAATTTAATTAAAAGGTTCCTAGAAACTGGAGAGCAAAAATTTTAGGATTGTGCATTTTTTAACACTTTGCCTTGCATTTTTGAATTTTGCTTAGTTGTGATCGCGAGTCACCCGAACATAGGAACTCTGATTTGCCATTGCTAATCCAAGAATTTTTATAGTGATTTCTGATTATAGTATTTTTGATATTTTTCGAAATATAATATTTCGATTTTTTTATTAGATTTCGTTCGAAATTTTAATACTCTGAAAATACAATCCTCGCAATACTGAAAGTGTTCACTTTTTGCAATGTCGGCTATATATAGAAGTAATCGAAAATCCAAATATATCTTTTCGAAATGGTGAGAACACGTTTTCGGGGATACAAAAAGTGAATGAAGTGGATTGATACTTGAAAGCTTTCCAATCTGTACATAAAAGGAGATTCGTTTAAGGGATAATTGATTTTCCCTGCTCCTATATTTTTGGAAAATCTATCAATTTTCAAAGTAAGGCGTATCGTCGCATTGAATTAAACTTGATTTGCGAGTTCGTGTGTATATTGTTGGCTGAAAACAAACACAGATTCATTCTTTACAAGGATTTTTACGTTTCAAGTATCGTTTTATTTAGTTTCAAGTTCTATCATTTTTTTTATTCTCAACTTTTTCCGTAAAACTGACATATGAAGTTCTTCTATGTCCCCACATACAATTTTCAATGTCACGCTGAAGGCGTTTTTTCGACTGCACTTTGACGTAGCAGTAATAAAAAATCGTGAAAATTTTTTTTATTAGATTTTCAAATTCTATTAGCTTTTCCTAGTTTATTAAATACAAAAGAGAGTAATTATAAAACCCACAATTTGTTCACGAACAAAATAGAAAGGGAAAAGGAAGATAAGGAAAATCGAAAAAAATGTAGACGCGGAAGACGGAAAACTTAAAACTACGGGGATTTTCCCAAATCTTTCTATCCCTCTTTCTATGAGAAATTTTCCCCTCGCAAAAAGAAACGTGTGGAATTCGATGGATTTCTTTTTTACATTGCATTGCGACATGGATTCTCTGTTGCGAGAAACTACTCTCGGGATGAACTGGAATTGTTGAAAATGGCTTAAAGTCACTAGCATCACTTATGAATGAAACTCGTTCTAGAATCACTTGAAGTCAGTTCAAGTCACGTGAAATTCCTTTATGATATGACAGCGATGACTAAAGTGGATTAGAATTGTCCCTTGGCTTTTCCACGGTTCTCCGTGAAAGTATTTATCCCTATCTAGTAAATATCTGCAAACGCAGCTTCCTGCACGAGGAACGAAAGAAGAAAGAAGAAAAGCATAAAATAATGTAGTAGTAAAAAGTTTTTCGTGATGCTGGTATTAAATTCAACGCATATATTTACACATGTTATTGCGTGGATTTCGATACACTTTATGCGTGCTGCGCATTGAAGTGAAATACGATACGATCGAGCAAAGAAAGTATAGAGCAGCTCGTAAAATAAGTTTATTATTATAGGTAAGAAGCTTGGAAAGCTTCCTCCACGCATAATTAAAGTTTACAGCTGTATGTCTAAAGTTAAGGAGTCTACAGAATTTTTTTTTTTTTTTACTAACATAAGAGTGCTACGAAAGGAGCTCGTATCTCCCGTTTTATTACTTTTCAACAGGGTGATGTGTAATGTGTCCTTTTTTTATGGCCAGTTTGAGAAATCTCCCGTCGTATAAAATTCAAATTTAAATAACAACGCTGTAAATATTTACTGAACATTTTGTACAATATCTAAACTTTTATTTATCGCATCGTATCGTTGTTATAAAATTGAGACAACTCAAGAAAGAGAATTTTTAGCAAAGAGAAAGAACCATTTCGTGCTTTAGAACAAAGAAACAAGCACCAATCGGGTTATCGTCTCAAAAAAACTCCCATCAACAATAAAGTAATAAAATTTATACTTTTTGAGTTGAGTCACTGTGTTACGTATCCACGTTTGCTTAAAGACGATTATTTGAATTTAAAAAATAATTGATTTAAGAAATAAAATTTGAAATTAATGACTTTCGTTTAGAATTTGTAGAAAAATGATTCGCAAAGGATCAAGAGAATTGTAAGTTGTTATTTCGAATATTTGAAAAACGATTCGACGACAGTTTTCTCTATAGCTTAAGAGAAATTAGTGTTATTGAATTGTGATATTAAAGTAAAATGGAAAAGTTCGAACTGGCTGCACAAACACGTATTGTCACATGGAAAGCATGAAAATCCAGAATTTGTTGGGGATTCTATAGTTAGTTTTTTGGAAACTAACGTTTGATTTTTTAACAATCACACCACCAACCAAAGCCGTTATCCCAACAGCTTTATTTAATTCCTCGGAAAAGCGAGAGACACGGTCGTTTTTTCCCGTTTATTTCAATTAAAACATCAAAGAAATAAAAGCGATGCTTCTGTCTGAAAAATTCTATTTTTACTGATGAGGACTTGGTACGTAAAAATATACATGTGAAAAAGTATTTTTTTAACAAATATTATTTTTCGTTTCACCAAGCAAAAGAATACAATTATAAAGAATTGCCCACTTATTGCCCTCTTCCATCCCGTTGCGTTAAATATTCAATTTTATTTTTTTCTTTATTTGACAAAAATTTAACTGATTAAGAAAGCTGCAATTTTTTGTTACTGACACCCATTAAAAATATAGTAACATTTGCGTAACTCTGTGTCTTTGTAGTGCTTGAGTAATAATTAAGGCTTATAATTTTTAAATCTTCCCAAAAATTACCACCCACTTTTATTTTATAACCGAATGTCTCAATTATTTAAGAACCCCGAGGAACCAGGGTTATATAAACAATTAATCAAATTATTTTTTTAATTTGGTTTCCATAACGGAAAAGGATCTATTACCAAGACAAAGGAGATTTCCAGAAAATTGGAATAATACATCTTATCTAATAGCAAACTGAAGCCAAATACTCCAAATTACTTCTAATACTTTTAAATCTTTTTATTACAATTCCCAACAGTCTAGGGGTCAATCCTTTAAGAAATGTCGTGATTTCTTTATTGCTTTTCTTTATGAAGAAAGATTTCATTCGAATTCTTTTTAAAAAAAGTTTGAGTGCACTATAAGACTAGAAGAAGTTGAATAGATTTTTGAAAGAGAGACAGACAGACAGACAGACAGAAAACAGATTAAGACAAAGTACTCAGAATCGTTCTAAGTGAGAGACAGAGAAAATGGGAATTGGTGTCAGAAAAGATTCAGATCACATTTCTAACATACATTTTGATTGATAGAGAGAAGGATTTTCGGTATAGTGTTGCCCGATTGTTGATAACTATTAAATCTGCGTTGTTTCATTCAAGTAATTGTCAGAAACGTGAGTCCTTTTGCAACATATAGTATACAAGATTGGTATGGAAACCAACAACAAACGAAGAGAGTTTGTAGAAATAAAGAGATTGCAAGAAATTGTACTATTAATTTTCACCTAATTATATTAATTTATTCATTTTTATTTAATTATTTCTTGTGTTAACGTGTTTTTTTCCGGAATAAAGTATTATATTTTGGTATATAGGAATATAGTAAGGAATAGATAAAACGAAAACAAAGGATACAGGCTAGATGATTCCAAACCCTTAGTTGACCTACTACGTTCTAAGTCGCCTCTAATTCTTAGTTCACCTCGAATTTAACCAACTTTATAATAATAAATTAAAAATTTTTTCGTACTAAATATAATATTTTTATAAATTAACCTATTATCTCTTGTAACACAACATTTAACAACGGTTATACGATTTTTTATAAGATACAAAAGTTAATAGCTTCCACGCATTACAAATTTTCACCGATGGGGTCTGATAAATCCCAATGTGTCATTCACATTATTCTGGTGAAGTAGGCCAGCTAAGGGATGAAGACAAAATTTGACGTGTTAAAAAAAGATATTTTATCTAAATTCCAGAGGAAGTTTATCACCTTTTTTGATACAGAAATAAAAAAACGGGAATGATTTTTTGTTCATACAATTTTGAAGACTGGTGCATAAAAAGTTTGAAGCAATGCGTGACCAAAAAAAGCTGTATCACACTTTCATGTAGAACCTAAAACCAACTGTACAATTTTTATCGAGCTTTTCAATTTACGTAAAATCATTTTTGCACTCGACAATTTTCATCTAGTTTTTATCTTTAAAATTTGCCTCGAAAAAAAAAAAATTTATATCCAGGAGAATCAATATCAAGTTGACGAATAAGAAATGTAATTAAAAAATGCCGCCGATATCCCGTGTAACACTAATAGAGAGACATTATTATAATTAGATGCCAATTTAATTAATGAAAAATTCGAGGCAAGAAGGACACTTTTAAGAGCTTACAGAAATCTTTACAAATTATTGATTGAATTTAACAACTAAAATAGGTGGCTGTGACGTTTCATTAAATTACCCAAATTGGTGAAAGTCCGTTTACAGAAATTGCACTGTGTGTAGAACTGTGGGTACTACTGGAACAGAGCAAGTGGTAGAAGTTTTGCATTCGACAGACCTACTTTACGCCACAAAATAGCCGATGTACTGAAGTAGCTACTGGCAAAGTAATAATAGGAAGGAAGCTATCGCGGTGTAGTGGTACAGAAAGTTTCAAATGCTTTTGCTTTCTACTTACTAACGATTACTTCCTGTATCTGTCTTTTAAGAAACCACAATTAAAAGGGATGGATTAATCGGAGATGAAAAATGTTGAGGAACTTTATAATTGACCCTCCAGTCACCCTTGGTTTCATCCAAATTAAGTGCTCGATCTTTCTTGAAATCTCTATCCATTACCAAAAGTAAAATTAGAAGTTCAGAGAAGTGGCTAAGGGAAAACAAATTCAACGAGATGTACGTAAACGAACTTCGACTTTTCACCAGCTCTGTATTGAATTCAGTTAAAGGCAAAGATCTCACCTGGCCTGTAAAATTTACATTTTTCGACTTATGTCACTTTTCTTGCGGGGGTGAGAAATGTATTTTCAACTTTGGGAGTATGCCTTGTTTATTTTCTATTAATTATTATTTATTTTATAGATCTTTGAGTTCAATGCACTCGACGGTTTCCGTACCCGCTTATTTTCCTTAAAATCGTGAAATTTAATAAAATATAGATAGAACTATGGAAACTCTATCGATTTACAACAAAAAATTAAAGCTTTCACGAAACCATATATATTTTGATACATTAAGGGGCGTTTTTTGGTTTTGAAGATGATGCAACGAATTTTTCGATATTTTTAGATTTTCAAAAAATATGAACGTTGATGGAAATCCAACAATAGGCTGTAACGAGAAACTTGTTCCGGCTGGCTTCCTTTAACCTGCTTTGAAGGGTCTTTTCTGCTCCCTCTTCCAATTTACTCTACTCCCTTACCGCTATTACCTAATATCTGATTACTCATAAAATAATAGCAGCGAAAGATTTAAATGCGTTTTTACCGAAATCACGTTCTGGAAATTGGAAAGCGATATTTCCCCAAAACTATTCCATCAATGGACCGGAAACTTCGTACACGAATTCAATATATTTTCTAATTATCAATAAATTTCGTTCGTTCCGGGAGTTTGAAATTTAGTACATTTTTTTTATTGTTGAAAATTCTTTATATTGTTGGATAACAATTATATAAACGTTTTGAGATTCAAAACGATTATTAACAAAAATTCTATAAAATTCTGTTTATTTTATTATCTCCAAAGGCCGAAATCCCCTTTACGTGTCTTCGTTAATTAATGGTTACATGGTTTCGAGTTGCTAGTACAAAGTCAACAAAAGCTCAAAGTTCAGAGGGTCAATATGATGTCATTACAAAATGTGATAGAAATAAAGTGTCATTATGAAATTTCGTATATTCTTCGGTAACTTCTGACTAAATAATTGAGTCCCGGGCAACGCAGGGCCGAGCTCGCTAGTTGCTAATAAAATTAGTAAATTGGTGAAAGTATACAAAGTTTGGATATGCCTGCAAAGAATAGTTATCGCATTGCTGATATATACAGTTTATGAGTTTGAGTGATTCTGGGACAACAAAGTAAAACCTAAGAAAATATCTGTAAGTACACAAAAAAATATAAGTTTGACATAAATATCATTAATTTGCTTATTTCTTAATTTATCATTCCTTCCATATTAGTTATTGTCCCTAAATTTCCCTACGTGTCATCGGTTTTCCAATTTTTGTAAGAACAACTATTAAAACCCGGGGGAAAAATCTAGAAAGTCTCGTGAAGTTTAGCGTGAAAAATTCGAAGCTTAAAAAAGTCGTTACATAAAATTTCGCCTAGCGGGCCAATTTAGCTGAGAAATTGCCTCGGGTTCAAGTTACACTTGAGTAAATTGTTTTGAAACATTATGGCATGGAGCAAAAGTTCAAGAATGCTGATTCCGGGGAAATTCATTTCCCACGTTCTCCTTTTTCTCCTCGTTTTCGAGAAAATGTATCGAGTTTAGTAACTTAATAAAAATCCCAATACGACGAAATCCCGCCCACACACCTAGCAACATGGTTTTAGCAGCAATTCCTACAAGAATTAGGAAATTGGTGATACATCGGGAACTCTGAAGACCCTTATGCTACTTCGTGAAAAAAAAAATGGTTGCCAAATAGTTTATTATTATTACTAATATAATTTAATATGTCACAGTCATCAAATTTTTTTAGAAAAAAATGCTAACGCGGGGTTTTATTAAATCGAGAAGCTAGTTGATCCCTAGTATGTCATCCGGAAATGATAAGCAAAATTTTGAGAGGGGACGTTTTGGAAGAATGTAAGGTAACAAGTTTTAAGTATAGTGATACGAATCTACTCAAAGAAACAAAAATTCATTTTGGGAATATACGGTCGTTAATTCAGTGAATAGAGCAGCAGCTCCCAAGTTAACTGTTGTCTCAGGAACATAAAATGACATTTACTGTTTCCGCTGGATGCGAGTGGAAAAATACTGGAGATCCCCGAGGGACGAACTATTTAACATAAACATAGCGGAGATATTGGAATACATTGGAAATATTTTTGAAACCGCAGGAAGAATAGTTTATCTAGCGGTCCTTTCACCCTCTTATACCATAAAGCTGTGACATATATGATCCTCTTTAGTTGACTTCGGCGCACCTTAAGGGTACTTGAGCCTTTTTTGTAACATTAAACGCTATCAATATGGAAATTCTAGTGATGCTTGGGGGAAAATCGCTTCACTTGAAAGTAACATTCATCAAAGAGGCTTATTTGCCACTCATTTTTCGTTACAGAAGATAAAATGTGCTGTAGTTTGCCTCCGCGCGTGATTTCCCATTGAAATGTCTGATCAGAAAAATTCATGGAAACGTCGAGGTGAAAGCCTGGAAAATTTTGGAGCAATTCGAAATCACGTAGAATATTTTTGAACCAGCCTGTTTGGGTTGAAGAACTCGAAATTTGAATTTTCAACGCAAGGAAAATGATGCTGCTGAGGAAAGCGTATACAAAATTTGGGAATTGCTACTAAAATGTGAGAAATGACGAGCAAGTTAGTAAACACCATTAATATCGATCTAAAAACACTGTTAGTTTCGTAACTATTCTTTGCAAGTTAAAAATAAACAGTTGTCCAAGTTTCTTCAAATCTTACCTTATCACCGATTTCCTAATTTAATTAGAAATAAACTATCGCTGCTTGCAGAGCTGCGACTAAGTCGAAGCTCATAAATAGGTCAGTCCATTTAAAGTCACTGCGAGTTTGAGTCACATGTCGTGTTTAATAAAAGGCACTAAACTCGATGATCCAAGAATGTTATGTTGGCCATAGAGAAAGAAGGAGAAGCGTAGAACAGCTAATTTTAATATATGTTGCACAGAGATGGTGATTTTAAAAATCGTATCCAGAAAATGTAAGAAATTATCAAAGACTGAGAATTTATAGATTGCTGCAAGCATTTAGTAATTATACGCCACAGTTTCTGGTAGAAATGAAAATGGGATAAATATCGATGATAGCTGATGATCGAATCCTGTTTGCCTCGTTATCATTTCGATGAGAATGTTCCAAGCAAATATAACGACCTATCGATAAGTTCAGGAACTGCAACTGAACTTGGTTCCAAATTTCAGTAGCGATTCCTGAAATTGTCAATACGTGCAATGATTACAGCAAACATCGAGAAACCATTCACTAAATCTTCGGTGAAATCGAAAATTTGGTCAAAGTCCACGCGAAAAGATCGGGCGATATCTCTAGGCATAACAAACGTTATAATAATGACAGTAACTTTGTTATACACTTTCAGCTTTCTCTAGCAAATTAATGTAAGAAAATTGATGACATTTCATGAAGTTGAGAAATCTCTGTACCATAATAAAATTGACCACTTTCCGTCTTCTGCACTTTTTCCCACCTGAGCGGCTTAAAAATTGTTCACGGTGTTATGCAATGTCTGTCAAAGTGTACGTCTCTACAATAGCTTGTTTCGTAAGGTTAGAATACAAGAGGGTACCGTCCACAAGAATACTTAATGGCGGAGTACCTCTTAATTTTGCGAAGGGAGGAATATAACGCCATGACGGCACGAACATTACTCCATTTTTGAGAACCTCTTGTACTACGAGCCCTTCTAGCAGTTGACGGGAATTCACCTCCTGTGCTGTCCAAAGAATTCGAAGTCGTGGATGTCGTTGCCCTTTGTCCATCGGAGCTCAATGACTTTCTTAAAGATTCTCTTCGGAAACATCTTCTCTCCAGATACCTGCGAATAATCCCACTCTCCCTTCTTCTTTCTCTCAAGATATGTCTTTTTTCTTTTCTTAATCAAATTTTATCTGTCTCTCACTTTTACCTCTCGTCTTTCTCTTACATAAAAATCGCTCTCCCCTATACTTATTTTTTTCTTCAAATTCTCAAATTTACCACTGATATGCGTGGAAATGATCGAAAATACATAACCTCTCGCTCCGAAAATTCATGGGATCATAGATCGAATTTTGAAAAATGTATTTAGTATTTTTCCTAACTACGTGCGCAAAGTTCGATTTTATGCACTCGTTGCGCAATTTGCAACTCGAATTTTCTATTATAATTTTCGTGAAAAATGGCAGCTGGGTTTAAACACTCAAAGAAATGTTTATATAAAATCAGATCCGTCAAAATATATATCGAAACCTAAAATTGTCGAATTGTTTTTTAACTGGAAAAAATGTAACGTGAAAATTGAAATTTTTTGTTCCTATTACCACAAGCACCGTACTACCTGGGGGAGAAACAGTTATTCAGAGATATTTTGTTCCGAAGTAACCCAAGAATTTATTTGCGTATAAAAGCATTTCACGTATTTCTGGCACGTATGTGAATGAAAGGAATTAGAGTTAGAGCAATTGAGCCATGGCTGCTGTAATTGCTAAGCTTTCTGTGAAATGCGATCTCGTAGGGATCCCTCTCTGTCTCTCTTCTACTTGCTTTTCGTGTGCAATAAATAAAATTGGATGACTTATGCGAATCCTTCAGGGACAATAGACAAACTTTAAATGATATGTACTCGAACTATACATGAAACCCAGAATTTCGTTGCACTCGACTTCTTTGAAAACTCTTTATTTTGCTCGTGAAATAACTTTCCTCATTAAACTGAAATTCAAGTCTCCTAAGTTTCAATTCTTTTCGTCAAAATATTCCCAAGTTAAAACAACTACCGCATAAAACCACTAACCAGATAGATGAACAAAGGCAGCAGCAAGTTTTTGATATGTCTTTCGAGAGAAGGGGTATTTGTTTGCAAAATAATTATAGTTGGTTTGACTTGTAAGTAAAATTTATCAATAATGATCCAATGTTTTAAAAACATTGGACTCCAATAAAAAAATAAAATAATGCAATTATTTCAGGTATTATCACTAACGATTAAAAAGAAATTAAATTCAAATTCATTGTTTTCCGATTCGCTTTATTTTGAAATTATATACGCTATGAAAACAATTTTCACCAAATTTAATTTATTATATTCGATTTCCGCGTCAGTTTATCATTTAAAATCAAGCATTTTGGTGCACTGAATTGCAATCGATCTGCAGAATCGGGTGGCACGTGGAGGGTAATGTGTGCCACCCTACAAAAATCGTGAAGGATTAAATTTCTTAAAATGAGCTGTATTTTTTGCACTTTGGAGCATCATAAATATTTTATATTTTGAGTTTCTTTGGTAAAATTTATGGATGATGTTTATAAAAAAAGATACTTTGAAGGGAAAGAAGAAGATGTTTAAAAGTTATTCAAAACTTGAAAAGCTCTACCTAAAAGGGAATTCCAAACCTTCGGAAAACTAAGGTTCGAACCCGATTGCAAACTGGAAACTTAGAGGTGTGTAACTTCAAAGTTAAAGCACGGATCAATTTGACCCACGGTAACGATCAAGGGTTAACGAAGGGTAAAGGGTTACTTTTGAAGGATAAGGCCTTTTCTATCCACCCTTATACATAGTTCTCGAGTTGGGACTTTGTCATATATGAAATAAAGTTCATTAAAGGTTGAACAAAAGGCAATGCGAGGAAATTGGTTATTTATTGATAGAACGAAATGTGTTATTTTTTGCAAAATAAAAACACCTTCTGCGAAATACGTTGGGTTAAATTAAATCCGGCGTTTTTAGAAATGCTGTATCTTTTTCAAAATATATTTTATAACGAATGATTTATTTATCAATGAAAAATGTTTGTTTTAGTTGGATCTGTCGTTTTCACAAAATCATTTTCATGAGAATTAAAGTACATTTTTATTTGAATGGTATATTTGTAGAGTGATAATGTTGAAAGTAAAAATCAACCCCACATGGTTCAGGACGTGACTTTTATTTACAGAGTTTGCGGGAATTAAAATGTTTTTAAAAAAGAACTTGACCAAATAGGTATAATGCAAGTTTTTATGTAGATGTGAAAACTGAGCAGATGGGAGGCAGTCTACAAAAATCGAACAGTTTTAAATTAACTGATTTTTTAAAACTGCGAGATACAGAAATAATTTGACCCAGGAGAGAAATAAATTTTTAATATTTTCGAATCCGTTGGAGACGCAAATGTGGATTTTATTATGAACATTGTAGACAAACAGAAAATGCAATAAAACTGACTGGTAATTTACATTGAAACGGTCGTATCTCAATACAACAGTTCCACGATTCGCGTAGAAACACTGCAATGCAGTGTCTTTTTGTACACTCTATTGTAACGTGAGATTTTTTTATTTCCACATTTCAACTTATTTTTTGTCTCTGACCCTTTCTTTTTTAAGTGAAAAAATGGTAGCCATTGTTTTATATACGAGTGTCACATTACGGACATACGCGATTGTCACATGCACCGGTAAATATATTATTTGTGAACGCATTTTAACGTTGCACAAAATAGTCCCGGTTAAGTACAGTCTAAAGGAAAGGACAATTTGTTCATCGTCTGTAATTTATAGAAAAAAATTTGAACAAAGGGTATTATACCGGTATTCATCAGTTGCCCCTTTGAAAAAAGTACAAAAAATGGAGATTCCAAAGAAAAATAAATAATACTAATGAGACATTATTTCGTAATGCACACAAAGAATTTTCATTTGGAAAAAAAATGACCTGAAAGCGGAAAAGCCACTTTTTCAGGATTCTCTGTCGCGAACATTTCAATAAATGCAACCTTCTATAATTTAATGTCTTTTCAAGCGTATATACATTGTATGTAAAAATCAGTAGTGTAGAAATTATAATTTATACGTATTCTTTAGATATCAAGGTTTCGTGGCTGTTACATTTTTTGTAGGTCAAGAAAATTCTGAGTAGAAGGAAGTAGAAATTTTATACAAATTTGAAATAACGACTACATTATAATTATGCAAAAAATTTATTTTTAGAGAAATTGAAACTGAAAATGGCAAAGTCAGTAAAAGAGTTTTTTCCTCGGCATGGGGAAACTGCGTTTTTGCAAGAAAACTGTCCTCGAAATCTATTTCTTCAAGCGTGGATATAAACCTTAAACCATTCAAAGATAGAAAAAGAGAAAATGTTCTTGAAATCTTGGCGAGGAAATCTTCCCACCGTAAAAGAACAGCCACTATAATACCGAATTTATACAATGTTTTTATTACATGTATGTATCAACTTCCTTCTCCGTGGCAATATATTGTTCAAATTGAAAGAATCCAGAACAAATCCGCACTGCTGTAGTGTTGGAAGCTGAAAAATTGGCAGTCTCAACAGCTACGTTGTTTTGTGGCAGTGTGGCCAATAAGAAAAATGCTTATGTGTCGTGTTTATGTGTGAGTTATCATAAATGTGAACCTAGGGCCAATCAGACCATACAGCCAATTAGTGCTGACTGCCAATATCTCAGCTCCCAATGGTACATTGTTTCGTTTTACGCAGGATATCAGCTGTTCTTTCGAAAATAAAAGTACGAAGGTATCGGTATCTGCAAATTGCACTTTCTTGGAAATACAGTTGAAGTCAATTTACCGCGTATTTACCGAGTTTAGGTAAAGACTGGTTTACAGATCATAAAAAGCCGAGAAAAAAGAGGCGAAATATATAACGGTAAAATGAAAAGCGGTAGGAAATGAGATTAACCTTAGCTTACCCCCTTAAAGTTTGCGAAGTGGACTTTAATCTGAACAGAGGCAATCAAGAGCTTATACATCCCATAAGAGAACTTCGTGTTTATGCTATGTGGGAGTGAGAAAGAGGTTTCAGATGTTACACCTTACTGCAACCATAAACTTAGCGCCAATGAGACTTTTTTCTTTATTATTTAGAATAAGGGTAAGTTTTATCACACAATTTTTATTGCTCTTGGAAAAAATTACCAATCCAACTGGATCTTAATAAAAACGTGTTGAATAAAGATCAGGTTTATGATAATTTATAATTCTCGTTTGATTATAGGGAACGGAAAGTAGTAAATTTTACTATATTGCAACAACTTCTGCACTAACTTTCATTATATGCGAGGGGGTTACTTCTACAGTGAGGAAACCCAATTCCATTAGCTTGTATGGTGTAGAGATCTCCCCATACAAGGTTGTAGGAACTTTTACTCCACGGTAGACTGAAATGTTGAATTGTCCTATAAAAGTTCCCATTGTGTAATAAAATTGCTCATTATTTTCCCTGTGAATTGAGGCAGCATTTTTTTTTCGAGGAATGGACTGATGTAGAACACGAAAGAGGTGTTGACGTAGTTTAACTACTACCTTTAGTAGTGCGATAATTCACATTCGTTATTGTCCGACTCAAAATAAGATAGATCAACTGAACTTATTAGGATAAATTTTTTAAAAAATTGTTTTTTCGATCTTAAATTCCATAGCAAAAAAAAGGTGCAACTGAGTGATTATTTTGCAACAGCACTACTATTTACATTAATTCCTCTATTGAAAAATAAATATCGACGAACTTGCTCATTTTTATTACCCCTTTTATTTTTCCCGTGAAATGAAGTAATCGCAAATCACATTTAACGACTATCCGCGACGTATTTTCTTTTTTAATTATTCCAGAGATTACTTTCCATACGTGAAAGCATAAACGCGATCGAGTATTCATTCTTTTGATGTATTTTTTTTCTCAATATTTGTGTACATAAAAGTATGCTTTTGACGGAGAGAATGGAATATTGAATGTAAAAGAAAAGGCGCAGAGAAAAAGAGTTTTCAAAGAAGTATCCATATACAAGATCGATTTTCCCTAGTATCGCTGTCAAGTAAGCGTCAATCATCGGAACGTATTCGTTAACAAGTTCACTATTATCCCCTATGTAGGCGCGCCAGAGATAACATTTTCATTATAATTTCGATATCGCTACGAACGCAGCTGATAGTTTGAGAAAATTAATTGCGGTTTAAGCATTAATCGTACTCTACGTCACCGTTCCGTTGAAACTTCGATAGCGGGGTTCATTTCATCCGCGTGTTATTACCTATAGGTTACCAAATTGTACGTGTAACTATATTTTTTAATTCTTATTATAGATTGAAAATATCCAAATTATCTATTTATTATAATTCCAACATGCGGTCGGTGACGACTTTTCTCCATAATTTTTTTATTATTATTTATAAGCTTGTTGGAGTTAATAAGTGACAGCACCGATAGGAACAATTTTATTGTATTTTTAGTATTACAATTTTTTGTTGATCCATTTGATTGAAATTGTATAATTTTTTCATTATTTTTCTAAGACCTCGATTATTACTTCGATTATTCCCTGTATATTTTGATAACGATAACGTTTTGGTCTGGTCTTTCGTTGTTTTTCAAGTATCTCGTTCAATTTTTAGATTTTTGTTGATTTATTTTAATTATTTTGTTATTACGATCCGTTGCTTATGTAGAAAACTAGGAAAGATTTAGTTAATTCCAGGGTATTACAGTTTATTTTTGTCGAACGCTCTGTAAAACATTGCCCGAAAGACCCTAGGAACTTTGTTTAGAACCAATGTATTTTGGGTAGATGCATAATTAACGACGATTATTTTGGCGCGTGTCATGCAAAGTAATCGTCGTTAATTATCGACCAACCTAATCCGATCTTTTTAACATTGGTGTTACGCAAATTACATTTTTCTTCGACAGTAGGTAATTATTT
Source organism: Gasteruption jaculator (assembly GCA_949825005.1). NCBI lineage: Eukaryota > Metazoa > Arthropoda > Insecta > Hymenoptera > Gasteruptiidae > Gasteruption > Gasteruption jaculator. Next base: position 11,459,974 of record OX463765.1, on the reverse strand, counting down.
TTTTATCCCGAATCAGACGAATTATTATTTGAAAAATACGAATGTGAATTCGGACTGTTCATTTCTGTTCTCCGTGGGCTACGCTAATTACTCCCGTGGGTGTGACCCAACACCATGCGATGGCTATATTTAAAGATAATCTCCAACTGATTAACTTAAACAAAATGCAGCTGTATACAAATCAAATGTCGATTAAGCGAACCGCTTGTCCGACTGTATAAAAAGTTTCCGGCAACTCGAAGCTCGGTTTTGGTCATTTGCAAGGCGATCAATTATAGGTGCTGTCACTTTAATACATTTTTTTCAAGCCAACAAGCTTACAATAAAGTTCAGTCATTTAATTTATTCATGAAGGTGTTGGGCTTTATCTCAACCATGTGAATTTCATTACAACTTTTTAAATGGTTTAAAGAGTTCTGCTTGTTACACTATATTTTTTCCGCTTTAATCCTCATTCTATCTCCTTTCTCCCTCGCCACACTGTAAAAAATGTTTATATAAAATTTCATAGAAAAGTACGTGAAGCAATTAACACCAACATCTGGGCTTGAAATTTCAAACGAATTGTTGTTGAAGTTTCGGAAAAAGTATTGTAATTTCAATGTGTCTTAAATAATTCAATACTAGTAAAATGGTATGTCACATTTTTGCTTACATTAAATTCGATGCGCAATTTCCAGAGTTTGCAATTTCAAATTTTACATACACTTGTGTCTTAAAATTCAAAACTTTTTTTACAGTGTGCATTCGCGATACCTGCATAATTCTCTTTTTTTTCTCTACCGCGTAAATGATAGAAGTAAAAGTCGGTTAGCTAATTAGTCGAGGGAAAAAAGTACGATCATTCGATTAATTTATAGAATATGGTGTCGTGATAAGAATTGTAAAAAAATGAACGTTACCGTGATCCACCGTGTGCATTACGTCTACTACTGCTCTCTTCATCTTCGTCATCTTCATCATCGTGTGACGTCGCCAACGAATGGGGTGCTGAAGATGGGGCGCTACTTCCAGAATCGGGCCCAGGGCCCATTCTCGAAGTAGATGCCCCGGAAGTCTCTGAAGTCGTTGGCAGACTTCCGCCCTGAGCCTCCACGTTCTCCGCCCGATCCACCTGTTAACAATTATATTCGTTATTTTTCGAGGAATAATGATACGCGAGCATGGAATTGCCTTGCCGTACGCTGAAAATAAATGTATAGAAACACAAAATCGATTATTGAGTCGTTCGGTAAGAAGATCTTTCTCTTCTAACGATACCGCTTGGAAAGAAAACGAAATTTCTTCTGGAACGACTCAATGCAATTATCAGCGTAATTATAGATACATTTATATGTACAGTTATATTTACAATTTTGATTACGATAATAATAATAATAATAATAATAATAATAATAATAATAATAATAATAATAATAATAATAATTATTATTATTATTATTGTTATTATATGTAATGTTATCATTTCAATTGTAATTACAATTATAACTACATTTATAACAAATTTCTAATGATATTAGCCAATTAGTGATGCATACAACCAGGAATTGAGGTGGTCTGATGGAAATACTACGATGAGCCAAAATTATTATTTCAAATTTGTTATATCAAGTATTAATTTAACGTAGAATAGTCTATAAAACCTACAACAATTTTAAATTTCTGGTGCCTTTCAAATTTTTATACATTCATTATTAAAGAAATCACTTTTTTATTTTAATATGTTAATTACATATAATATATTACATTAAATATTCTATGTAGACGTCAAAATTGAACATTCTCATGCAGGGATAAAATATTGATAAAATTTGGAGAATCATTGGATAAAAATGCTTTTATGATATTCCATTGATACAAAGTAGATATTAATACTAAGCAAGAAAGATATAAAGTTTGTCATATCGCTCATAAAAAGTAGAACAAAGAAATCTCTTTCCACTCCGGCTTTTTATCATTCGGATTTCAAGCGATTCCTGTAATGCTACTCAATTTACAATCCGCCTGCGACATGGCTGACTTTCGTTAGTTTCAAACTAATTGTAATCTGATTATCAGTAATTTCATAGACACTATGTGGAACGCTTTTCTTTCAACAAAAACCCTTCGTTTGATTGTTCGCCACTTTTTTTTTTGGTAAACGTTATTTGAAATCAGCAAATTAGGAAAGCTATTACATTTGTACCTATGAGTGTGCGCTAATTTAAAAAAAAATACGGTAATGTGCTTACATTTACACGAGAGGTACAATTACATCCTATTGCCACGCGTTCCGTTATCACGTATTCCCTCTTACCGCAACACACCGTTGATTAGCAAATAAACAGAGTAATTGCAGGCAATGGTAATAAAGGTATTATGCTCAACGAGAGCATTAAGTGTCACGAGTGTCCATTTACTTGTGTGTATGATCTATCGCTGCACATGATGCTTTGATTTTTCACTTTTCAAAATTCAAAGATGTTTGCCAAAATTAGTAACGTAATCAGTGATTAATTAGCCAAGTGAAAAAGCGGTGTAAGTGATATATGTGTTTTTTGCTTCTTATTTTTTCATCATTACCGACAAGTAAGTACAAAAAATAATTTGTTACTTTCAAATAAGGCAGTGTTTCAGAAGTTTAGGAGAAGTTGATTAAAATTTGCATCCCCTGGAGGTTCGTTACAAATCCTTATATAAATAATACTTAAAACTTTTCAAGAAGGAACTTTTCCTTAGCTACTTTTCACTGAATGAAAAGATCCGGTTGTTTAGTAATTCTCATAACATAAAAGATTCTTATCCGATATAAGACATTAAAAGGAAATTACACAGTGTTAATATAAAGAAGCTCGGGGACGTAACATCGTAAGTATATTCCTCAAGAATATATACTTGATTTTTTAAGCGGCACTTGCTAAGTGAATAGGGGTAGTTTCCGGATAAAAGGGATGGAGGAGCGAGCTTTGTGTAGGAAACTTTTAAACTCCAATATTTAAGACAAAGGGTATCTTTGTGATTTAAACTTATGGTCTTCTAAATAACTGTTGCTCTTTTGTCCCGCGGAATAATATCGCTCTTTTGATCAAGACGTTGTTGGACTTTCTTGTTGAAATTTCCAACTGTCGGTATTATACATTTGTCGGTACGCTGGCGAATATTTAATTGCAGCGAGACAATGCAGTTCCGGAATTCATGTCGACCTTTCTATAGATAGTGGACAATGGCAACATTAATTTATTTAATGAAGTTTCCAGTGAAAGCATAACTTTTTGTGTTGTACAGTCTAATGAAAATGTCTTGTTTGCAACAACGCGCGCAGTACACGCACGTTTTTTTACGCCTTATTGGCGATCTTGAAGAAACATAAGTGATTATGATTTGGAAGTTATTGAATTGAAATTGGAGCTATGTCTGAAAAATTCGATTTTAGAATAAACCTTTGACTTTCGGGAGACTCAATGTATTTTTTGCCGAGGAATCCATTTTCATTGTCGAAATTATCGATTCCCAGCGGGAAATACGAGTTTTCCTTAAAAAAATCCGCTTTTGAAGATCTGCCAAGATGTGAGTAAAATAAAGGAACGAGGAAATCCTTGTTCTAAAATTTATCACAGGGTGACATCTAAAATGAAAAATGTATTTCTGAGAATAAGGTATTTCTCGCACTTGTCAACTGCAATAGAAGTATATTGACATTTAAGTGAAGCAAAGAAGGATCTAAATAAAGCTCTAAACTTGTTATATTAAAAAGTGCCTCTAAATGTCAGGTCAACTGCTAGGAAGTAAATATTCCAAAGTGTGTAAAATTAGAAACCTCCTGGTTTATTATTGAAGCCACCTTTTTTAATCAATGATATTCAGTCCCTTTTTTGCTGACGAGAAATTGACTAAGACAAGCTTTCAAAAAAAATTGTAAAGGTTATCCAAAAAAAAATCTGAGTTCCGTTTTAAGTGTCAAAAATTCCTTACATGAGATTTACTTATTGTGATTTGCATATATATAAATATTTAGAAGAATGACCAATTAGAATTCTTAATAGATCGATATTAAATATTAATAGGAATTTTGAGTTTTAAGAAAATTATTCATTTTGTTTGTAAATTCTTCTAAAAAGATACTTCTGTCGTACCGATCACGCTGCAAGTTTTGACCTCAATATTATTTTGCTACGATTTCGCTATTTGTAGTCCACAAATCTTTTTTGTTAGATGGTTTTCTTGTTACAGAGTAATTTGTTACAGGATTGTGTTGTAGGTGGATTATAGGTAGGATTTATCTTGTCGCGGAGATCATTATCGGGGATTAATTACACGGCCATCTTTATGTGACACATAATTCTTAAATGCCCCACCGTTTATCCGTTTAGCTATAAAAGTAATCTTTATTGATTACACTTATATTTCCACGACGGATATTTCTACCATGTTATATTTATGTAACCTTTAAATCAAATTTCTTATTACTTTATTGAATATGTACTTAACAGTATCTACGAATGTTTCCAGATTTTATAACCCCCCCGATGTTTTTTGTAACTATTCAAGAGTAGAAGTTTAAAGTAAATCTTAGAAAAATGTACTTTGCAGGAATATCTTTAAATTATATATATTTAGTTTCATTTATTTACACACTTTTTTCCTACGTTCTTAACAATAGGAATTTTTCAATAGAATCTTAAAAATTATTTTGGCATCGACAGTTACACAATTTAAATTGGAGATACTACGTTTTCACTAAATCTACGTTTTTAGTAAACCGCTAATTCTCTAATTTTACAGAGAATGTGGTTGAGTACTACTCGAATGTCTTTTGCGTTCAAATAATTGCACTAGTACCAAATTTCAAAAATAGTCCTTAATTTCGAGATTTGCAAATTAAGAATAATATCTAGATATTTTCCCTACTTTGGTAATTTTATTGGAAACGATTACTAAATCTGGTTTTGTACATAACTTTAAAGTTTGCCACGTATGGGACACAAAATGTGGTTGAATAGCTACGCAAATGTTTAGTGTGTTCGAATTTCTTGTCTTAACTTTATGCATTTACGTCAGTAAAATGGTTCACCGTTAATATTATCCAAAGTTTGATTAACTAAAGGCAATAAGAGTTACCAAGGTACATGTAAACCTCCCTTAAGCTTGGGCTGTTAATCATGTTTCCAATAACGTTATACGTTTCTGCTAACTTTAAGATTACAAGTTCAGGAGATAATTGTAGTTAGATAGAACTTTGGAGTCAAGTATAGACTCTTGACATTGCATTGTAGGTCTCCTTATTGTTAGACATACATGTACGAGTAAATTAACATTAGATACATGTATCTCTTTGCATCAATGCAACGACTCAAACATAGACCTGCTTCAATTAACAAAATTTTTTATTGTCCATAATAAATAAGAATTCTATGATTCATGCAGGGTATCCCATTTCAAAATAGGATCCACCTCGTTTCGAAATTTGAAATGCCAAATCGAATATGACGGCTATAAGGCCTGCTTGTTGAATTTTTCAATTTGGACAAAATTGGATGTACCATTTTGAATTTTGAGAATCTGAAGTTATTGAGTTGATTCAAAAGTTCGTTCCGTTTGTAGCGTTAGATGACATTACAAAAACGGAATGAACTTTTGAATCCGTGCAATAAATAAGGGTTCCGCGACCTAAACACCACAAGACACATTAGTCCCCCGATTTTGAATTTTCTAAATGTCACATCGGATTCCGATTCATCGATTGAAGGAACTTGTAGTTTGAAATGTTGAGAAAAAAGTTTCCAACCCAGTTTTGGTATTCGTCGGCCAGTGAAGGGGTGTTACAAATTAAGGGTTAAAAATGGAAAAACTAAAACCATGTATGGTTTCTCAAAATTCAAAAAATTCAGCCGTAGGGGAAAAATCGTTACCCGCGGTTTAGTCAGAAACGCCTGACCGGATATAAGCCACAAAAACTGAACTGTGTAAGAATATTAGGAGACAAATGTCTTGAGCCCTTTCATGTCTTCCTGGAATTCGTGTAAGTTTGTCGTAATGTGCGTTTTATGAATAGCGTTAGCACCTTATGTTCTTGTAAGGGAGATATAAATTCCAGTTTCTTTTCTACTCTTTGGACATTAACCGTGTGAATATAGAAAGCTTTTTTCTGCGGAACGTTGGAATACGTATGTATATCCATACAGACACTCCGTTGGGATAAATTTATTTGCACAACGTGACGTCGTGACGCTAACGCGTTTATAACACGTGAAAGCCCGGGAATCTTTCACTGGCTGTCTCTGAAAAGGAAAGTGCTCAGTACTTTTAAGGCTTTTAAATAATAACTACAGCAATGGAGGAATATGCCACTGGAATATTAAAAATTCTATGATATACGATTTGTGTATTTACGAAAATGGAGTTGCTTGAACTGTACAGGACTTCTCGCGAAACATTATTTTCAGGTGTAATGAGGTTTTCTTTGTCGCCATGGGGATCAATAATAATTCGAAGTTAACACGAATCCTCGTAAGGAGATCGTTCTAACTGAATTTTCGTAACATTTTTTTACGTTTTTGTAAAAATAGGAAACTTTTATAGTCTATTATAGCATAGTTCAAGAAGACATTTGAATATAAAAGTTTCTTGGCATAACGTCTTCTCCAATATATCAATACAATCGTTTTAGTTTCTTTAGTTTATATATTCTTAAACCGAATAACTATTTTTTTGGTGTAAATTATTCCACGCGATACTTTTAATGGGAAAATATTATGCAACTTGAAACTTTATAGAAAATACTTAATTACGTATATCTCTCAAACAATTTCCCATGACAAACTTATGTCATTTCATATCTTGCTTGAGGAAACAAATTTCTCCACTCCACATAATAGTTATTTTATCTGATAATAGAATTTCTCCAATTGAACCAAACTTCTTGTTTCGAAGATATCGTTGTCTTCCAAGATAATGGATTTGGTGCAGGGAAATCCTTAAATAAATTCTTTCTTCGTAGAAAAAATATTGAGTGAATTTTGAAGACAAAGTCTATTTATTCGTTTATTAAAAATAGCGTTACCTTAGAAATTGTCAAACAATTATTTCGAGAAAATTCGGTTTATATTTTTGGGGGATAAAATTAACACTGGTCTGTTGCAGAAATGCAACACGGTAGGGTTAAGGGTCAAAGGCCCTTGGAAAAACTCAGGCAAGGTTCAGAAAAATGTTATAAACATAAAACATCACAATTTGAAGCGGGCCAAAAAGCGATGATCTGAAAAAAATTCGGAGTAAGACAAAGTTGTACTGAAAATGTCGTGTGAAATTTTACGGAGGGTTGTTGATCAAAAATGAAAATTGAGCATATAATTCATATTTTATAAACGCACGTACTTTAAGATTCATTATATAGGAATTGAGTATCGTACAGAGTATGACAGAGTATAAAACATAGCAATTTTCTATGTACATAGAAATGGTAGCAATAGTAGAAGCACTGGTGGCAGTAGCGTTAGGTAGTTTTGAGAAAATAGGGAGGAATTCTCCATTTTCTCGATCGTATTTTCCGCAAAAGAGAAACGGCACGTACGTGCAACTCTTACGTTGATTTCCTGTTTCACATTTAGGTGTGGTATAACAACACCTCCTCTATATTACCGCAAATAGGAATTAAGCTTTATCGTATTAACGTTAACAGTGTTTATACGTTACTTTCTTGTAATTAACACGTCTTAAATGTATAATGTATAATTGGCGTAAACGGTTAATTTTGCACGAAACTTCTCAAAAAGAGATTTTTAACGGGGCAGTGCTGGGTTCTCACAAGAATAACCATGGGGTCTGACCAAATTGGACGAAATTTCACGTCGTTCTTTCCGTGAAAGTTTCTCACATACTAAGATTTGTCGAAAATGAAGTTTCCTTCAAAAATTTATTCTTAAAAAAAGAAATTAAATGACTTGTCATTTAAAACAATTTCTATTAGCACCAAAAAAAAGACACAGGAAAAGAAATTCCTAATTTGCAGTAATTGTGCCTAGACGGGAAATATTATTTAAATGAAAATAAATAAAAATAAAATGTAATATTGCTTGCTTTGATAAAAAAAAAGCAAAATTTTGATTATCGTTTCTCTAGGTTCAAGAGTAATTCTAAAAAATTCCTGGTTTTCTTTGAAGAAATTCTTTAGTTTCATGACTGCAGATAATGGGGGAGGATCCCGAGGAAATTAAAGATTAAGCTATGAGAGACACTGGGACCACCCGAGGGTGCGAATTCATTCGGGAGGGTTTATACGGGTACAATTATAATATCAGTGCCGAATGAGTCTTCTGAACCTTCGAACTGGGAAAAAGTATCCGAGTCAAGCTCACTTCAAGTCGATTAGTTTCTTTGAGTGCAAATTGTTTTAGCGGAAATCATTGGAGTAGCGGCTGCTCATTGATAAGTAAATCTTCTACAGCTTCGAAATCTACTCGTATATATTCAACTGAAACCACACAAGGATAAAAACACAAAAGAATCTTTTTCTTCGAAACTTCGAAACTTTCCAGGCTGTCGTCTAGCATAAGAAGATTTAAAAGTTTCAGATACGGCGAAGTTTTATCATTCGAAAAGTTTAGACGCTTACGGTGTTCCTTTTCCGCTTTGTTCACGGATAGGCAAATAATACGGAGGAAAAAGTAGAAAAGAGAAAAATGCTTGGCAAACCCTTTCGCCGAAATGCTACGCCCAAGTGTAAAAGGAACACTTTGTGAATTCTACATGCATACACACGTTCGTGAAAAATTTGCACATTCCAGTTACAGTCTACTTATAACACGAGTATCGCCCTTGGCGTCTGAAATCGAATGTAAAAGTTTTATCTCTTTCTCCCGATTTGATATCTCTAGCATTTCGAGATACGAATAATCGATTCTATTGTAACTTCATAAAAGATGCATGAGGGATTATTATTTCCTTCAATGCTTCGGGGATCTTCTCTAATTAATTTGAATCCCGCTAACCGTGATAACCTAAAGATTGTGATGCCGCAAATAAATCAGGGAACCTCGATCTTGCAGATATTAATGAACTTTATGCATGCAAATTCATTTTTTAATTCAACAGCCTGCAATTCGGTGGTACGAGGCGCCGTATTATTATATTTCTGCCTCCGGTTATAGGGTAGCTAAAATTGTTAAAGACCGAATGAAGGCCGAATTTGATACAATTGTGGAGATTAAACGAATTATTTACCAGGATTAGGAAGAATTTGACAAAAATGTATAACACAATTTCACATTGATGTAAAATTGTATTATAAATCACAGTTTTAAAAATATAGACCCTAACACATAGTCGTGAAATTTATACTTAATGTGTTTTAATTTATATTTTTATTTCACTTTTTACAATTCTTTAGAAACTCTTGTCGTTTCATTCCAGTTTTCATTCTAACCGGTACAACAATTGTTCTTACGTGGCTTCCATATTGAAACTCTCAATTTTAGTAGTTGCATTTACTGCATTCGTAGGACGTAATAAAAAAAAGAAAAAGAATTGTTATCGAGGTGGAAATTCCTTGTTAGTGGATTCAAGAACAAAATTTCATTTCAAAATTGTACTTCATTTTGTTACTGGACCAATGACAAAATTCCTCAAACAAATCTGTCGAATACTTGACGCATCGTTATTGCTATTGTATCAATTTTATATTATTTAATTAGGCCAATGTAATTGAAATCCAGAGCATTCTTTTCAATTTGGATACGCATTTTAGAAGCGAAAGGCGGAAACGATAATTATCATAAAACTTTACAATCTTAACAAAGAACGAAGTTTCTTAGACCTTGTTAAACTTTGGACTCTGGTATAAAGTGAAAAGGAGAAACGAATAGAAAAAGTTGTACTCGGATCTTCTGGAAAAGCTAAGCCGCAAGATAAGGCTTTGGAGCAATTTGTATGGTATTTTCTAATTTCGTATCTTCTGCTTATTAGAACGTTACCTCGGTAATGTTACTAATAGCGTCGTTGGCTTTTACTGTAGGCGATATTTCCTTTGCCGACTCGAATTCTATTTTTTTCTCCATTTATGTGTGTCCAAAGTTGACTGGACATGGATGACTCGACTGCTTGCGGCAAGTGAAAGCATCGTATCGAATTTGTCCCGGACAAAAACGAAATCGGATCGAGTTGAAGGAGCAACGACGATAAATCTCAATAACAAAAAAGTTAAAAAAAATAGGAAAACAATTCGCAACAAGCGATAAGCTTTTGCTACGCTCTGTTTAAGAGTGAAAAGCACTTTTTTTCATAGTGGAGCGAATTTCTGTTCACAACGACAACAGACGAAAAAGGATTAAACGAATTCCAGTTGGAATTGTAAATTTTTGTTTTTTGGATAAACATTTGGATGCAGCGGAAAGTTTTCATATGAAAAAGACACGAAACGGGACTAATCGGACACTTCTACGAACTAATAGGGTCCTCGATAGTTTCATTAATCAGACTTTGGGCAGTTCAAGCGTAACGTGGCTTGCAAGGACGTAATTGGTTACACATGGTAGCCCCTAAGAGAGGAAAACTATCCTAAGCCTTAATCAGGCTATAATTTTCACTCGGTACGCACAATTGAGACATAGTTGCCATACAGACTACTCATATGGTTCTTTGATCTTGGTGGAATAAATTCTCAATTTCCGTAATTTCATTTGTTCACTTTACAGAACGATTTTCTTCATTTTTCTTCATTTTATTTATCACTTCTTTGAAATACCAAGTAGAAATTGTACGGTTAATCTTTCATTTTAATTGTGCTTCGGCAATTTTACCCTAGAAATTCTGAACTACTGCTTTTGAAGCTGCGGGAATTTCCTAAACCAAAGGCGGAACGCTACATTTCGACTATTAGACAAGCGTCAGCATTATTAGCGAAGTTAAAGGGTTACTGGGATATGAATTAGCAATGAATGAATATTAATTTCAATGTAATATTCTCTTATTGCTTTCCAGACGCATTTATGTGACTTCAAAAAGTTTCGGAAACCCACAATGCCGAAAATCATATCCTCAACGTGATTTCGTGTACTTAATTAAAGCTCAGCTACATACCGATGCAGTAGAAGGTATAGTTACAAACGTAGATAACAGTGTCGACTGCAGTCTCCGTCGAAAAGTTTAGCATGGGAAATACGTGACTGTGTTGTGTCATGGAAGATATATGTCTCGTGTTTTCAACCACAAGCACTTTATTGTCGCTTTGTATGCTCTTCGTATTCACATGTCCCTCACTTTATGAGGAACATGTGTATAGAGATGCTTTGTTCGAATTATTAAAATCTATGGTCGCGATTGAAAAAAATGTTCATATACACACATGCAATCTAAGGAAATCACTGAAAAAATGATAGTCAGGCACAGAAATGAATAAAAGTTGGAAGAAAATTTCAAAATTTTTTTACAAAAATTCCAACTAAAATAATAAACACAAATACTTACTACGAAATTACAGTTAATTATTAGTTCTGTGGAAATAGCTAATATTTTCTTAGTTAATTTTATTATTTTACGACGAGGGCGGATTTTTATTAATTTTTATAGAAATTTTCATTAATTTCGATGGCTCCTTTTTTTCACAGTGCGGAAATATCATTTTACGGAAATTGTTAAAAAAATACTTCACTTTTCAATATAAAATAGTTTATCTATCGCGAAATTATATTATTATGAAAAAAATAGTTACTAAAAAATAATTAGACTTCATTATTAGTAACACTGACAGTAAATTACTGTTACATTTCTAGAACATGACGCAAAGAACGATAAGCACAAGAGTGAGGCTATAGTACTTTGAAAAGCGATAACTTTCGAGTATATGACTTAACCCTTTCGTTACGGCGGCGTAGGCTGAATGGCAATTTGGTAGTAAGGTAATGAGGGTGGTCCCGGAGCAACGTGCTTTACCTACTCCGAAATTTCAACTCCCTCAATTGAAGGTGTAACTTTACAGGCATTGAGACCAAGCTCATTTACATAGAAATATATGAGTTGAATCACTTAATTGAGCCGAATATATCGATGTTATATCCTGCAGGGAGGAAAATAATGCATGAAATAGTCTCTGAAAGTAACAAAAATGCGCTCATATAAAATAGTAGTAAAATTAAGTACAAAGATGATAAAAGATGAAAGAAAATTTTGAGAATTCGAAAATCCAAAAATATCTTTGAGAAAATGAATGAATCCAAATATTCGTATTGAATAGCGTGTCCTATTGCCGGTGATCCCATCCTTTTGTCAGCAGGCTCGTGTTCCTATCTTATCATTTCGGTAGCATCCTTAGGCGAACGCGTGCTTTTATGACACACGTAAATAATACGTGCGTGACGACACAAAGTGATTGGGACGCACCAGTAGTAAGTTGCTATACGTTCGGCTGACCACAACTTGGGATGTTCTACTGAAACTATCGGTGCCATCAAGGGGCTTTATCGACACTAATTCCTCTCCTATCAATAATTTCCACTTTCCTGCATCCACGTTCGTGATACGGTCTACACATAGACGATACAAATATGTTTACCGATGAAAGTTACTTTGAGGAAAGTCGATAATTAAGGGGAGCAGTAAAATGGCTTGCCAGCTTCAGGTAACTTCATAGGTAATCATACGATCATCGAACGGTCTTCTGCATATAGACAATCTCCTTAGGTAACTGCCATTGTCAGTATTGGTAAAACACTTTGACGTAAAGCTAAAACTCGGGACGATTTGTTGGACGATGGGATGGTTACTAACTTGCAACACGCTCGTAAACTCGACCCATAAAAGTGCTTAATTAAAGGAACGGCATAGATAATGAAGCGAAAGGAAGACAGTCGTAATAATTAAGCATAATGCGGGTAATATGAGGATGAAGATTTTCCTGTAGATACTCATTTATTAGCGTCATCACGCTGAAACTGTGCCCTACTGAATTTCTAATATTAATGCACTTTAATTCTAATTGAAACTTTGGATGCATTAAGAATACCCGTAATGGGATATAGCTGCCTTCCATTAGGATATTGCTCTTATTACTGTTATTGTTATTACAATGGAGAATCAAAGGTAACTTTACTGTAATTACCTATGTCTCTAGAGTGCATTGTTACGATAAATAATGTAGTATTTCAGTGAATATTAAAGAGATACGTTTGCGAGCTATTCAATCGAGCTGATCAATGTTAAGAATTTTTTAAATTCAATTTCGCGTTTAAATTCAAGAAATGTAGAGTTACATATGATTTTTCAGTACAGGAAAAACTGACTTTAATTAATTTTTTAAGATTAACTGTGAAAAAAAAAATTTTTATATTGTTTCAGAATTTCTTTTTATTAGAAAGTTGATATTCGGTAATGCATCTTTACCGTAAGAACGCTAAGTTTTTTGCATGCTCTAGGAAGGAGTTTTTTTTAATTTTCTCATTCATTTTCTAAAACTAAACGTACCATAGAAAAAATCTCGTATATTCGTTTTGAAACTTGAGACTAAAGGTATTAGAATTAATTTTCAAAATTTGAACGAATTTTTAATAAGGAAGGAATCCCAGAAGATGTTTCGAAATTTTCGAGATTTATTAATAGATTCGATAAGAAAATACCAAAATTCCTTCGTGATTATATCACGTATAATATTGGGTTATACAGAAATTTCGTAGGAAGATGCTTGAAACTACTAGAGCTTTGGGTGTCTAAGTATAAAGAATTGGGATACAAGAACTCGCAAGAAATTTGATATAAGAAGAGAAGCGAACGAGAAAAAAGTACGTATGAACAGCAAAAATTGAGGAGTTAATTAGGATCACGCGTCAGGCAATTTCCCAGCAAGGAGAGAAAGTTCCACAACAAGGTGATTTGTCTCAGCGTGATCGACGATCGAAATACGTCAAACTACTTGGTAACAAATTACCTTGTAAATTTTCTTCCTCTGGGATTAAAAACGAATGGATGTATAAACTTTAATGTATACTGTAATGCCATTATTATCGTTTCTCTGCTTCTTCCTATCGCGAACTAAATTATGTATTTATATCGATGCTTATCCTTCGGAAGACATTATAACGTAAAATCACAGTTTTCCTTTATTTTCCAATTCCTTCCATATGAAGAAATAAAGTTTTCCGATGGTTTAGTTTTGCCTTGTGTATAATATTTTCCGATAACGAATGGATAATGTTTCAGTTCACTGCGTATCTTCTTGAAGTCCTGTAAGAGTCATGGACATCGAATTCAATCATTTGTTTTCTATTCGATCGTCTTCTCTTTTCTTCCGGGAAAATAACTTTCTTTTAGTTTACTTCAGTGTAACTTTCCTAGGCAACTTCCGCTTTGTTTACGTTCAATTATTGTATAAGAGAAGACTACTCTCAGAATTATAATGAACATACGCTTTGCTTTTGATGGAGCACGAATGTTTATTAAAGTGCATCGTTACTGTTCTCCAAAATGCTGGTATATTGGAGTTAATTGAAATGCGAAAATTAATGAGAAACTAAGCTCGAAGAGAATTAGAAATAGGTACCAATAATATAAATAAATAATGATTAATAAAGCTACAAACTACTAATAACTATTTCACGTGTCACTGGATCCGTACTTTCATCAGGGATACTTACCAAAACTGGGTAAACAAAATTGGGTATTATAAGTATATAGATTCAAATGTCAAATCATAAATGAATTTCATATGATGGATTAGTGTATTAGTTTTAATAACTAAAAAAAAGAAACATTTAAGTGTGACATAAAATTAAAAGTTTAGATATTATTACTGATACTTAAAAAAATAATAACAAGTAAATTAATTTTTTTATTCAATTTTTATTATTTTCGAGTAATGTAGGAACATCAATCATTTTTATCAAAATCCCATTTTGTATATATAGTTTATAATTATACAGCTGCAGCAATTCCTCGTTTTTCAATACCGTTTGTAATTAAAAATTTATGGTTAACTTCTTCTTCTCCGACTCCACAAAAGAGAATTAATGTGCGAAATGGTGAATGATTATACATAAATTTCTAACCTCTTCACCTAACTGGGACGCGTTTGTGAGCATAACTTGAATAGCCATCTACGAAAAGGGCACTTGTGTTTTAGTATTATACAAGAGACGGCGAGAGCACTTTCAAAAAATGTGACGCAACAAGAGAGCAGCTATAGGTATAAAAAGTTGGAGTTCATGAGTTCGCGTTAACTGGCATAGACTAGTAAAGTGTAATTGGATTGCAATTTTTTTTATTAGCTTCTATCTACCAGCAAAATACGTACATTTTGCTTCCGAAGCGTTGGTCTGCATTTTTGCCGCTAAATGCGTCCCGGTTAGGTGTATTCATGCACTTTCGATGGTGCACCAAACCATTCGTACACTTTATTGCTTCAACAGGTAGCTATTGCTGGCCGGTAAATGCCTCGGTACTAATATACAAACCCTTTCATCGACTCGGATCGTTTGGATAAACAGTTTCTCCAGTTTCGGGGGAAAAAAATAAATACATGACGCAAATAGTCTGTAGGATTTTTTGACAATTTTGCAGTGTACCGAAAATTCGAGTAGTAAAATAAAAGGCCGGGAGCAGCGCCTCAGGTTAAAAGAATATATATTGTGTATTTTAAGTATGTAAATTTCAGAGTTTTTGGAGTAATTCGTATACAAATCGAATAAATTCACTGCCATGAGCAAAACGACAGAATCGATACGGAAATTTCGCCTTCAGAGGTTTAAAAAAAAATTTATGGAGGAGCTGCTTCATATTTTAAATGACAGCATATGCGCTTTTTTAAAATAAAAATGTATAACTATAGAGAGGTAATATTGAAATGTACGAGCACACGCAGGTTTTTTTTTCTCTACTCGGATGAAAGATGTTAAATTGTAGTTAAATTTAATGTTGATGAATACTTATGCAAGATAAAATTTTCTATCATTATTTCCCTTGCAGAGATTTTTCCAGCTTTATAGCGAACGTCAATCAATTTTGCATAGAACATACGAAAGCTTTTACTAATAAAGCATAGTTTTGTCATTTTATGTTATCGGAAACAGACTCTTTGAATTTTTTTCCTTTCAATTTATAGCGTCGATCTGCATTTATTTAAAATTAAAGGATTTCGGAGTAAAACAAATACTCAATTAATGTATATCCTTTTTCGTTTTATGACACAGGCGTGTTCTTCATAATTAGTGGCTTTTCCACCTGATGAATGATTTAGTGATATTGAGTGTTTCATTTCATTACGTATTCACTCAGTGAACACACAATACTTGTGTCCTCTTCATAACGAGGAAATGACGATAAAGACTTATAATTTGTACCTTCATTTTGTAGTTTTATGTTTGCTTCGTGGTTGTATTGTTAATTGTGTCCTTATCGAACGACACTAATTTCTACGTATTATATTTACAGAAGGCACACAGACCCTAATAATTGAATTTCAAACTATTAGTGATGGTATCTAAACTTAATTTCAATAATTTATTTTTAAATTACACAAAAATGTTTTTAAAATTCATAAATTTGTAATTCCAAACACTGTTGAATAACGAAGAATCGTTAACCTTTTGCACTCGGACTTTTTCTCGCCTAAAACTTTCAGCAAGTCGGATTTTTTTTGCTGTCTCTAGTTATGTAATGAGGAATTTATTTGAAGATAAAATTTTTATATAGAATTTGGAAGACAAAATATTTTTAACGTTATTTTATTACTATCATAAAGTGAACATTTGGAAAATGAAAATTTTAGTTCTAAATTATTTGTATACGCCAAATTTTGGCAGTGCCTGTAAGGAATACTACGTGCGCAAAGGGTTAATAAGTGCATTATTTTACAAACGCACTGCTTTCACACACGGACGCAGCTTTCGAAAATGTATTTACTTAGTTAATTCAGAAGTTGTTGGGAAAGAGTGAAAAGTGACAAAACTGCGCAGGTCGGAAGAGAGGATCCTGAACCGATGATAACCTGTTCCGGATCTTAACTTATCTTCGAATACGTGTATGATAGAGTCTCTTAATTCATGCATGCTAATATTATTCGAACAGTTTATACACCAAGAGTATGTCAAGCGCACTTATAAACGTCGCACTCCTGAAGTCATTTTGCCCCCGAAGGGAAACTCGTAGGAAAACATTTTAGTTGAGGAATTTGATCGATTTGTTTTCCCTCTAAGAGATACCCATGAGTTTGCATTTTTTCGCTCCCGATTTCCGATAAAGTGTATGTATCGGCTCCCAGGTCACAAATTTTGATTCGCATGAGGACTTAAAGCAGATTTGAATAGAATCTATTGAATTGTTTTCTGTATTTAGAGAAATGTTCAAATAAAATGAGTTGAGGAAGTAAAAAATCAAGGAAGAAGTTTTAAATGGCAGAGGACAAAGAAGAAATTTATGGCGGACTATAAAGGAATGGAGGAATCAGCTAATGGGACACATTCTGGGAGCTAAAAGCCTATTCAAATATATATCGGTGGAAAAAAGAGCTGCAGAAAAAGTTTCAGCCCGAAATGTTTTCAAATCAGAAATTTTTTTTGTACGAACTTTTTATATAAGGATATTTGGTTACGATTTTATCACTATTGATAAATTTAACTTATAATTCAGCTTATTTAATTTTATTACTTTCACATATATAATTCAAATTTTTTTTATTTTTAAAACTTATATATTATTCCATCATATGAAATTTATATAAATAGTTTGAGAGAAAAATTCTTTGGTTTTATAAGGGTATTATGTACTGTTTTAGGAGCAATTTTCCAAGAGCTATTTTTTTAGATTATTTGCTACCATAGAAAGTTAAAGATTAAAAATTTGCTGAAAATAAAGTTTTACAACCTTGACCAGCTTTGCGTTTGCTGAGTGTTGCAAAGGAAATAAAAAAAATCATTTGGCAACGCCGTAAATTCTATACCGAAGAGGATGCAGGTGAATACGTCACAGTTTTATTGTATAGAAGTTCAAATTACACCATTTTCCCCGCATCGAGTTTCAAAAAGTTCAGTCAAAAAAATAAAACAGACAAGTCTGTTCGGTAAAAACATTTTCCCCTTTGAACTTCACCGGCAATCATTTTTGTCTGCAATAAAAGCAATTTCCAAGAGGTCACTTAAACAAAACTAGTTTAATATTTTTCAACAACAACTCTTACTTCGAGACTCCAAGTTGCAAAAATCCGAGCTAAGAAAATTGAAAGCTTTTAAACAAAAGCTCCGGTATATGTATAATGCAAATGGATAGGTTCAAAGTTTGAAGCTGTTCCTTGTGTACCCTAGCAACACCTTGTGTTATCAATAAATCATTGAAATATTGCTAGAAATAGCGATAAAGAATTTGCAGTTAACATCCTCTATATGTTTCTGCCGTCGAAAAACGGTAAATATTTGTCGTTGAAATTGAGGGGATAGAAATCGGGTGCGGAGTTACAACTTACGGATTAATCAAACGGTGAGGAGGGAGTTACATTCTAACATTTGCGGTTGAGAAGAAAAGCACGTACTTAGATGTTTGTGTTTTGTGTTATTCCAATGTTAAGTACATACATACCATGTTTCATCTTCCCCATGGCTTGGAAATGCAGGAAATTTAACTGTTGGGATTTACTTTGACAAATTTTCAAGCATCTTCATTTATGTCGTGGAAATACAAACTGAATACATTATTCAGCTCGAGTATCTGCTTTTTGCGTGACGTCACCTTTCTGGACCATTTGCAAATCTCTATGGTTACTATTTAGAATAATTTTTTTATTGAGATTCGCCATGGAAATACTGAAGAAAAGCATCGAGTGAATTGTACGACTATTATTCATAAACATCGTAAAATAATTGGAAAATTAGAATTGCCAAATACAGTAAATAATAATATAACGGTATAATAGTAGTTAAATATTAAATGCTATTAAATATAAAATAGCATAATAGTATAGTGAAAAATAATAAAATTCGAAGGGAAATTTCGTTTTTTTCCAAGCAAAAGATTTTTCCAACAAAATAAAGAAAATCATTTTTCTTAATTTCAATTAACTCGTATATGATGCCAATTGGATTAGTTTAATGTCTTGTAAAAACTCATAGGTGATAAAATATGTACTATGAAAGAAAAAAGTATGTGTACGAATGAACGCAATCTCGATTCTCACTTAATATTACTCCGTTATGAAACAAAAAGCAAAAACGCAACATTGCTTACAAAGTAAACGTGAATCTCTGTAGATTTGCCTTTTTTGTTCCCCTAAGATTAGTGTCAGTAGCGGTGCTGTATTTTCACCCTCATTGGCATATAAAACTCGACGGGCTGTGACGAGAGAAAAACAAAAGAGAGAGTATCTTTTTCAGAGACATTATTTTACTTTTATTTCCAGAGGGGCGGGGTTTTAACGTAGACGAGGCTTAATTAAAGATTGTATTATATTAAATAAGAAACTATAATGAAAAAATTGATAAGTAAAGGAAACGTAAGATGGACGGGAAAACATGTAATTTATATTTATCTTATTGGCCAAATAGTCACAAATACTACTTTGACTAGCCATTCCAATTGCCAATTTTTCAGGTACCAACAGTACATATTTTTCTATATATTAAACCATTATATAAAAGGATCTTCCTTTTCTTGTACGAGAACGTATTAACTAAAGTGATTGAATTAATATTCTTTCTTAGGGGATTTGTCACTTATTATTCAAAGTGAAATCAATCCAATAAGATTGTATATAAAGTGTTTTTTTTCCAGTATTTCAACGTACAATTATTTTTTACATGAAATTAAAGATAAATCTTCTCTTAAAAATAAAGAAATAGAAGAACTTTTGTAATCTATGAGCTATTCGATTGTGATTATACAAAAATAATTTATTATAAATATACAGTTTTTTTAAAAACTTTCCTTCAGTAGAATAAATTTGAACTAAAGGTTTAAACTATCCTTTTAGAATATTAAAAATGATAATACCTTTTTCATTTTTATAACACCATTTTCAAAAATTATAATACGGCTTCAACAATTATTTCAGCAAACGTAGAAATCTAAGATAAACAGAATGTTTAGGGATCTCGTTAGGTTATCCTACAAACTGAAATTTCAATCCCGTGGTAGAGCTGTATTGACTTATTCGATGTCAGTACAAACATGTTCTCATTTACCCCAGCTTGAATAACTACTCTCACGAGGGTTCTTCAAAAAATGGAGAGGAAAAAAGGAACTTCGACAACCGAATTAAACGCAGTGAAAATCACTTGAGTATGAAAAATTGAGGATGCGATAATCACTTCGTCATATACCTTAAAGGGGTACGTATACGTTGAGAGCTTTACATTTTTCTACAAAAGCTCTGCTGATAGCACATCAGATTAGAGGTTGCCGTCCATCATCCTTACTTTCGTATTTAGCCGATCAATCAATGTAACAAGGACATGTTCGTTCAATAAAGTGGCAACGGTTTTATCAGGAATAAAATGAAAAGTATATAGAAAGATGCAGGTGGTGGGAAAGGACCAAATGGGCAAAAAAAGGAGGGACAAGTTAAAAGCCTGACTTTCTCATATAATAGAAACCATTCGTAAAAAACCAGATTAAAACTTTTTACTTTATTGCAATTTTTCAGTTCTTCACTTAAGAGGGTAGATTTTAGGGAAAATTTCACACTTTTTCCTGAGAAAAATATTGACTTGAATTAAATAATTGAATTTTCTCGCCCAAGAAAGTCTTTTTAGCACCTTTATAATAATCAGTTTCAATGTATCTCTCTGGGCAACTTTTCATAGTTATTTCTTTCAAGCCCAGCACAAAATATCCCAACTAGCGTTTGGTCAGATAACATGAGAGTTCCAGTTCGAGAAAGAAAGTCTGCTGTTTTCATCGTTTCTAAAATCTGTAAACATGTATAAGAAAAGAAAGGGACATCAAAAGAAGAAAATATGATATTCCGTTTTGGCTACGTTCCAATCTTAGCCATAAAGAAGGGACTTTCCAAGCACATTCTCACTCTATATAAGCACACAGTAAATTACTTTCACGTTTTTGTGATCATTCCCATCAACATTACTTAAATCTTTCATAAGATTCAAATAAAGTTAAGGAGCGGGAAAAATAAATGTACCATGAGATTCTGGTGAAACCGGACAGGTTCAATCTCGTATGTGAAATGTTGAAGGTTCTTGTATTCGCTATGGGCTGAGAGGGCCAGTTCACCCCAATCCGATGGTGAACGTGATGCAAGGTTGAGGAATAGCTGAGAAGATATCTCAATTCATCCAAACCTCACGGTAGATGGAGGAAGAAAAATTATAAAATTCGCTACAAAAATAATTTGAAAACTATAAGCAAAAATAATGAAAGCTGTAAAAAAGTTTTGAAAATTCAAAAATTTGTTTACAAACATGATATATGAATTAATAAAGACAAACAACAATAATAAATTGGATTTCTATGAATATTAACAATTTTTCTAGAAATTTCCATTATTTTACGTCACAAGTGCATATTCTTTACTTTTAGTATCAATTTTCATTATTTTGACGATTCCTTTTTCCTGAGTGTAGAGAAGAATAACATATAGAACGTTATAAATGAATCTGAGCCTTTGAGTGGAAGTGTAATTTATCTTTGTACCGGTTTTGAGATCAATAGTGTAATATCGTTAATTTTTCAAACCCGACAGTGCAAGTGTTTCCAATGGAAATTTAATTGTACCCTCCCGGTAAGAAAAAAAATTCTTAGGGGTGCAGAAATTTGCATATACTTATGGTATACTTTAATTGATAGAATTATGCGTTTGGTCTTATTAAATTTTCTCTATTTCGATCAATACTTCAATTGCGTAATTATTAAAATCGGATTACACTGAATTGAATTGGGTGAAAAAAAGTTTTAGTGAAACAGAAAAACTGTAGTTCGCCGAGCGATTTCTTTAATTCGTACAAAATTATTTGAAAGCACTAAAAGAAGTTTTTACTATAGATAAAGATAGTCACTTCAAATTAAATTGAATTCATTACCTTTTTATACTCCACAACGAGTTCTTTAGTATCTATAAAAGTAATAGAAATGGAAAAGAAATGTAGGAATTTCGAGGGGAATAAAATTTTACTGTGTGAAATATAGGGAACCGGGTTTAACTTCCTTTTAAGAACACGGAGTTCTTCAAAGAAATAAAATTTTGAAAGTTTCTATTACAATAATGGGTAAGAGTTCGAATTTGTCGATAAGCGGAATGATAATGCTTTTGTTTAGACGATTTTATCTGTGCGACTTGAGACACTCCCTACCGGAAGTTATGTCCACCATGTGTGTCGGAAAGCACTGAAATTCGACTTGCATCGGTAAAAACTTTTGACTCTGCCTGTAGCTGCTGCCAACATACTTGGTCATAAAGTTCAATTCATTTTCAGCAGCCGACTCTGCCCTTGTGCATTTTGTCGATCGTGGCAACGTTGCTGCTTGTGACTGCTGCCAACATACTTGGTCATAAAGTTAAATTCACCCCCAACAGTCGACCCTGCTCTTGTGCATTTTCTCGATCGTGGCAACGTTGCGCGGTAACTGTTGGATCGGAACATATACGAGTGTAGCAACAGAAGAAATCCTTATTGGAGTCACGTGGTTCTACATTAGGAGAGAATTCTGGTCACTATAGCTTCTTTTTTTGTCGTTTCACAAAAATTCTTCGACACAGTAAGGATCACTCTTCATTTAGTTAGCGATTGATTCCAAAGTCGAACGATAGAAAAGACCATCAAGAGTTTTTTGTTTGGATGTAACATCGGCTAAGGAAGGAAAGGAAGATAGGGAGGTCTTTTACGATTAATTCTTCTTTGAACGTTCGGTCAGTCCATTAAAAAGAGGATGCTGAAGAGTAACAATAAAGAGAAATGACTAAGCATTCGCGGAACGTACCCTTTATCGACATGTGATGGTTGAGTCCTTCTGTTTTTTACTTTCGAACTAATAAATGTGGCATAAGACGAAGAAAGAGAACGGAAATGTATATGAAATATAATATATCTTTTGACACTATTTCTTGCGAACATTCTCAAATTATAGAATGTGCCTTTTGTAGATGAAGAAAAGTCTCTGCTTTTTTAGGGATCTTAAAGCCATATAAGGAATAGAACTCGAACAAATGGCTTGAAGGTAGTGTCAATGGGAAATAGCATTCCCATATCTACCTATTCTTCGAAAGCTCTTGCTGGTGCAGCTACGTAGCAGTAACTGCAAGCTACGAAAGAACACGTCAAAAGAACATATCTTCATACGTTCATAGACGAAGTGGAGATATGTAGGACAAGTGAATTCGATACTTCTCTTTCTTCCCCGATCTACTTATTCTTTGCTTTTTACATATTTTGCTTTGAAAAGAAAAGAGTACTTTGACTAACAACTGATATTCAGAAATTCTTTGGAAATCCTTACAGCTGAAATTGGTAAAAGCCACGGAAACCTGTGATACTCGGGAAAGCGTGTCATTGTCATTCCAAAGAAAATAATATAATTTAACGCAATAAGAGTTTACTTCATTTTACAACAAAATAAGTGTGTAGGTGCCGATAATAATTAATGGAAAGAGATGAAAACATAGAAATTAGAAAAGCTTGAAAGATCTCTCAGGATTCAAAAGTTTTTGGAATAGAACCCCGGGTTATTTTTATATTGTTATTATTTTCTTAGATAAAATATTCAGATGTACAATAAATCGAACCAACAGTTATATTTTTGTACCAAGCAGAATAGCAATCCTTTGTGTCATAAAGCGGCTTTAAACTTTTCTGAATCAGTTTTTAATGTTTTGTATTTATAGTATGATATGAGGCTCGGTATTTACAGACAAGTTAGAACCTGTACTGAATTTGTCGAGCCTCTAACGCAAACCATTCGTATTCGGTATATTACGTCATGGACCCTTTAAATTTAGAACAGGTTCTAGCTTGTCTGTAAATACCAGGCTAGGCGAGGAACCAATGTCATACAATGAACGTCCATGACATTGCAAAAAATTTGACTACATTTAGAAATGCTTACATCATGGGCCCTTTAAATTTTGAGCAGGTTCTAACTTGTCTGTAAATAAATACCAGGCTAGGCGAAGAACCAATGTCATACAATGAACTCCATGACGTTGCAAATAAGTTGGCTATATTTAGAAATGCTTACGTCATGGGCCCTTTAAATTTTGAGCAGGTTCTAACTTGTCTGTAAATAAATACCAGGCTAGGCGAGGAACCAATGTCATACAATGAACGTCTATGACATTGCAAAAAATTTGACTATATTTAGAAATGCTGACGTCATGGGCCCTTTAAATTTAGAGCAGGTTCTAACTTGTCTGTAACTACCGGTCTAGGCGAGGTACCAATGTCATACAGTGAATATCCATAATATTGCAAATAAGTTGACCATGTGTAAAAATGCTTATATCATCGGTCCTTTAAATTTAGAACAGAATTTTAGGATATTAATGAAGAATTGAATTTTTATATTTTTAATTTTATTTATTTTGATTAAAATTCATTTACTGGAGTGAAATTATATCCATGCGGTTTTTTAGACGATACCATTTAAGAGTTGATTCAGGAAAGGTGGAAGGAAATCAGAAGGTGTTTTAAGCATTCCGAAGAAATAAATAATTGCGACCCTCAAATTCGTTTGCATCGAATTAACTCAGAAGAGATTGTCCCTAGCCGCAGAGCCAAGTTGGAACACCTTAGCCGAGCAGATGTTTGGAACTGCTTCTGTCACTTAGAATAGATTAGCGAGCTCCAATTGACTATCCTCACTCCGACACTCGAATTACATCTGCGTGGGATTTATGTGTAAGAAATCTCCTCGCTCAGTTGAGGTAATTGTGCGTTAAAGGCATTTCCCTAGATTCCATGAAAAATTGAACGATAGTTTTATCAGCAAAAGAGACACTGGAAAAAAATTCTTTTTAAATTTTCGTTCTATAGAAATTTTTTTAAATAGCACAATTGTGTTCAAATTTCACACTTTTTTTCATACGTTGCCTGAGCTAAGCTGTAGCAAATCGCATTATCTGAATTTCAGCAGCCAAATGCTTCTATAGATAGTTATGACAAACAAATACCTGGTAACGCAATAATATTTCGCAATTATCGACCAGACAAATGAAAGTTATTGACCGCATAGTTTTGACGATCAGAGGTGACAAATGTTACCTGTGATGTTAGAGCTCTACCCACCACTTCAATATAGAATCCAGATGAAATTACATTTGCATTCAGAACCGTCTGATCTTTAGAACATTCTTTTTCAAAATTGAAATCTTCGGCCCGTTTACTACACGATGCGGGTGAAGGCAACGATCTATTTATACGAGAAAATATGGGTTAAATAAGCTGCTTAGCAGGTGTAACTTAACACGTTGAATCGATTGGAATGGTCCGTTACATATAAATCCATGTGGAAGCTTGTAAAGGCGCGTTCTAACATGTCTAACAGAAAGAATTTCTTCGTTTGTTACTTATTACGCGTTCCTAATGTATTTCGAAATTATGAAATCGGAAGTCTAGTGGGCAGTATTTGGATGCTGAAATTAAAATTATGCGATTCGCGAATACTTACTTAAAGAATGTTTGAAGAAAGAAAGTTTAACAATCAAACTTGAAAATGTATATTCAAAATGAACTTCAGGAAGATCATGTCTAGGGATAATTTTACACGTAGAATCTATATCGCGAGTGTCCGGAGCCGAAATCTCAATAGGAACGAAGTCACAGCGAAAGGCAATTCAAATGAAAAAAGTTTCTTTTCGGGTTTTCTAAAGTTGTGACGATCGTGTGTCTCTCTGTATTCGAGACCTAAATAAAATTATTGCTAGAAATGTAATTTCACACTGCCCATTGGCTTTAAGCGATACTTGAGAATGTACATAAGAAAGAAAATTCTTGTGAAACGGAAACCTGGTGATTCTAGATACTCATTTATATTTTATTCAGTGTCCATGTAACGCGAGCTCTACAATATCCTGTAGATAGAAAGATCCGCTTTCTTCTCTTATTTTTATTTCTATATAAATAAATGAGAATTATCATTGACCTAAATCAACTTTTCTCATCTATTCTTGATCCAGTTTGGATGCCCTTTTTCTCTCTATAAGTGAATAAACTTGAAATAAATTTTTATTCCTCTATCCAGCTTTTTATTTTTGGAAGCGAATTGAATTAATCGGTTTGGAATCTCCCACTTGAATGGAAGGATCAAGAGGTAATGTAAAAAAGCTCTCTCCAGTGTAATTAAAATAATTTTATTAGTTATGTAAAACATTATCAGCTTTTTCAATTCAATTACGAATTGGTAGTGTTTCAATGTATAATGGTCAATCAGGTCCTGGCAAGCCAAGTCCTAACTCAGCACTTGGCTCATACTGGGTCACCAGAAGCTCTTACTGCTGATTATTTGGAGTAACATAGTTTCAATTACAATTCAGAGTCCTCAGAAACATACATTGGTATTTGTAATTACGTTAGTCCTGGCAGCATCGGTTTCCTCTTTGAATAAGTATAGCTTTCGGGAAAAAACAAAGTCTATTGTCTTTGGTAATCATGCGGTGAGACAATTTTCAGGAACTTGGAGAATTATTGAACAGAAGTATTCCCAAGAGCATGCTTTGAAAAAATTGGAGCGTCAGAAATGAAGTTTTATATGCAAAAACTGGTATAAATTTCTTTCCGGAAAATTTATGTGGCTATAAAATTGAATAATAAATAATAATCATAAATTACATAAGTAGATACATGAAAAATACAGTTAATGAAATTTCAAAATTGTGACGCATCTATCTTAAAGCGACTGACCAGCTAAATTTTGCTCCTCTAGTGACGTAATTTATTTAATGGGAATCACACACTTCATTTAAACTAATTTCTTTAATTTCTTCAGTTCGTTTACCAGAATTAATACTTTCGGACTAAACTTTTTTTTTATGCAGAGTTTATAATTTCCAACATCATTTTATGGAATAATGTTGGGGTACTACGTTGTGTGAAATATTTAAAGTCCTTCGGGCCAACATTTTTCTAACTAACTCCAATAATTTTGATATCGAAGTATCGAGTCAATTATAATAGCTATCATTAAAGGATTAAATGTAGTATCGTCCTATGTAGAGCATTAGTGTGGAAATTCACAATCTATCTTAAATTCATAGTAATAACCATTCGGTGGATTAATTTCAGCATTATTTCTTCCCCTGTGTATTCTATGACAGAACAACCGTCGGTTTCACGATATTAGAAACCTACATTGAGTCAAGTTACTGACATAATACTGCCTTCCGGCATGGTACAGTCTATTTAGGGTATTTTTTAAAAACTAGCATTTTGAGTAAATTGAAAATTTTATGGATTCAATCAGATTCTAATTTGGAAACACTTGTTTTTAAACCAAACTATCTTTCTGCATATTATTCCTTTTTTCATGTAATGTTTCTTCTACCTGAGATTCAACTGTAGCGATGTAACAACGGTGAGAATTAATAATAATGAATCAACTACTATCCCTGACACGAATCGTCCCGGATATTACCGTAAAATGATAAGATTCAAGATTTCATTGGACAGTCAATCCATTTGTCATCCCTTATTGTCTTTGGTTTGATGTACGAGAGAGGCCAGTGACTGGCCTGTGGCTTCTCACGCGCAAAATGCTTAACCAACGTCTCAAGATATGTATCAAATGTTCGTTGATGGACATGTTTTGAAAGAGAATAAAACAGAATCTTCTGGTCGTTGAGAAATCGAGAGACGTAGCAAAACTTTTGAAACGCGTTTTGATACGTGGTGTTTTGAAAGCCAGACTGTATACTGCACCGCCCTAGAATCGATACGTCAATCGTCGTTCCTCTGGACGGAAAAGGCAATAGCGTTATACATTGAAGGGTGGCGCAGATACCAGCAGAGCGAGAGAGAAAAGGAGAAAAATAGAAAGAGAAAGAAAAAAAGAAGACGCAGACAGACAGGGGTAGCGGATCCACCCTCGATTCATATTAAACAATAGTTCTCCGCAAAATCTGAGATTTTTAGACCAACCTTCGGACTATTTTATTTTGGGTTTCTCTTCTCGTTATCATTGAAATTACCCTCGTCTCATTTATCGCTTATATGTGTAAGAATGAAGTCGTAGTACGGGGAAACTTGAGATAGGGATGAGAAGAAATATCGTCAGCTTCCGAAAGTTGCTACATTTAAGATTTTTGTCGGTAGTTATGAAAGTGACCGAAAACGCAAATGCGAGAAGATTGGAATTAGTAGGTATTTTTTGTTGAATGCAATCAGGTTACAATGTTGCAAAACTGGTTTAGCACTTTCTAGTGATTTAGTTAATTTTGAAAATGGTCTAACACTCGCAAAGCTTGAAAAAACGCAGATATACGAATTAGATTTTGCAAAACAAAATGATTACATAGTTTGCCGATATGTGGAAACAGGCCACGGACACATTGACTCTTCCTTTTTATATAATCAAGGAACAAGTCATCTGCATTTGCATCCATTTGTGGCTACTTCGATGCCAATTTTAATTTACATGTACCAGGAAATTTTAACCGATAACTGAAAATGTGTATATAACAATTGTAATTTGCATTATTTGGAATTTTGCGATCTCTGCATAGCAGTCATGCAGATGTGGCTACTTGGATGCAAACTTTAGGAGATCAAATCAACAATCCTGATGATAATGTTTACAGTTTCTAGTAGAATCCGAATAATTCGAGGGACTATAATACAATAACAGTTCCTAAAATTTCAAGGGAGACTCCTGTGGTTGACCCCAGGACCTTCGAGTAGAAGGTTACTGGTAGATTCACTGAGTCACCATATCCTTTAATAAAAGACATAAAATTTACCCCAAAAGTCGAAAAGAAGTTGTCCAAGTAAAAAGCTTCATCAATATTTTCTCGACATATCATTAATAAAAAAATAACAAATACTTTTAAAAAAAGGAGGGCGAAATCCGACTTTCCCAAATCGATCTAAATATGATTCCTACTTTTGAGTGTCACTCTGCGATATAAAAATGAATGAATCGCGAATAATTTAAGAGACGTCTTGAATATAATAAGTAGCTGATGGAAATATCAGCCAGGAAATTGCAGGTCGAGGGTTGTAGAAAGTGTGAAGTGAACGAATGAAGAATCTGCAGAAGAAATCTTTAACGTAACTGAAAAAGAGACAGAAAGTAGTTTCTATCTTTTAAATGTGCACATAAAGAAAAAGTTTCGTCAGTCAGAGTCCTAATGGCGATTTAACGTGGAAGAACAAATCGGAACTCAATTTCCTCTCTCGAAGGCTTTTCGAAGGAGTGAAGAGGAGTGCACTTCAATTCGGTGTCAGCTACTCTCGTAGAATAGGTACGTGAAGATTTTGTTCCTTCGTTCTTGGCACTACCGAGTATCGATTGTGTTAGTGAACGACGACGTGCCTTGTAGATGTACCAAACCACTCGAATTTACATATTTTACACGTACTCACGGCGCATCTATCAGTTAGTAATCATATATTATCTTCAGAGTTTAAAAGTAACTTGTTCGTATTCTTCTTTGAATCTTTTTCACGCCAAACCGCAAACAAATTTGGGTGAATTGCTTACCACCTGCAAACAACGAAAAATATGATGAAAAAGGATAAGAATTGGACTGAAACAATTGTGACCTAAAATTATAAAATAGCAAAAATTTGAATTTTCTATTTCACATTATGGAATCTTGAAACGTCAAATCTCAAATCCAAGAACTCCCAGGAATTCTTACGGACCATTGTTGGACCGAGTGATTCGAGTTGAAGTGAAAAAAATGAAACAGAATTATCGATTTTTTTGTTCCTTCCCTTTTCATGTGGGAGTTTGACGTTCCTTCAATAACAAGGGTCATTAATCGCAGTGTGGGATCAAATACAAACATTAGGATTCCGAAGAGGACAACAACATGAGTTATATCGTGAGTGTAGCTATCGTGACTGGCACATGAAGCAAATATGTTACGTGGCCAGTGACGTCCATTGGACTGATACTTCTACACTTTTATGCCCAAGGCATGTGGTTTCCCCATCATCCAGGCCAGTTCCAGTGCTTTCGCCCAGCGATATCGAATATCCCTTTGAATAGCGTTTAAGATAAGTTTTTGCCGAATGGCAGCCAGCTTTGGAAAGCTACACCTACTCCGATCTTTGAATTACGTCTACGCACGACTTCGACATAAGAGGGCATAAAATGGAATTCGCACGAGTAGAGTGGCGGCAGAACCACTTGAAAAATAATTCCGGAGGTGGTTGGCTGGGATTTGAACTGGAATATCCTCGCGCTGGAGCCGAGCGTCAAATGCACTGAACCACTGCGTCACCCTTTTATTGATTTTATTGTTATCCGCATAGTAATAAGTAATCTCATTTCTTTCTTCCCTTCTTTTAAAAATTGTAATGGAAATTTCTAGAAATATTTTATGATATTCCTATAGTCTATTAATCTTTATAATAATAATTTTACAAAAAATGAAATTGCAATATTTTCTTTCGGTATTGTATTTCACGGTAACATTTTGATTCCAATTTTTTTTCTTCTTCAGGCCAAAAAATTGTCAAGAATAAGTTACAGCTTTTTAAGTAAAATTCAAGAAAACTATTTAAAAAATTATTTTTGAAAGATTTGCAATCCCTGAGTCAAACAATTGATAAGTTATCAAACAATATTGCCTTAATGCAGAATTACCACAAGTATTAATTTTATAATAATTATACAATGTACAATTCTTCGTTGGTTCTTCTTGAATATTAATAAATTATTCTTCATTATTGCAGTAGATCATAAATTTTGTTTAAATATTACTTCCAATTTCTTCTAAAATATTTTTTTACGCAAAATATGCAGAAAAACTAGAAACAATATTTACATAAAATTGATGGTCTACTTTATAATGATTGTTAATATTTTTCTGTATTTCAGAAAATATTATACAAACAAATTGTAGAATGCCAGACAATGAAGAATTGTAAGAAATCTATGGTCATATTTTGCCTGTGTATCGTACTTTTGCCGTATATCCATTCTTATGCGGGATTGAATAGTAAATCGATGGTTTCAAGTGATAAAGCAGTATCTTACCGCTGAATCTTATGTGTAGGAATATGGAAGTTGCAATATATGGTTTTAAACAGCAACATAAAGATATGATCATTTCATTAAGAGTTATTGAACCGTACATAGTCTTGCGCGGAATTTGTCGAGAAGCTCATATTTCGAGAGAGGTTCGGTCCTAAAGCTCCCATTTACTGCCATTGTAAGCACAGAGACAGACCTCAGAGAGGCATGAACGACATCTGTATCGTTCCAATGGTCAATAATGACAATTTCAATTGGTAGTATAATAGCTGTGGCGGCAGAAGTTGTGAATCGAATGTCTGGGATCCGGTTTTCGATGGACGCCTTGAAATGTCGAGATCTTCTTCGAGATGCTCGAAAATTTATTAAAATCTTCCCAACATTTAATTTTATGTAAATGTACACATTGATTTTTGACTTTTTCGGCCATCAATTGGGGGGGAATTGCGAAACGAAATACTTGATTAATTATTACTGACTTAACGCGTTAATGCTATGTCGACCACCGGCGACCGGCACTGAACTTCTCATTCAGGCCGAACCGGTTATGACAAACGCAATAGTGTATGGTATACCATTGCGTCCTACGCGGCATGAATAGGTAGTCTCGTAACTTTGACGCGGTGTTCAACGTGTTGAAAATAATTTGAAATAATTTAAGCCCCGGTACACTTTTTTCTTGATTTACTTATTTAACTATAATACAATTTAGAAGTTTGTACAAAAACCTGAAACACCTCTTTGTGTGCCATTTAATTGTTTTATCGTGAATGTGTAATAATGGCAATGGCTCTTAAAAGCACTATCGGCTGAGAGTAGGTTGAACGTCAGAACTATTAAAGAAAAGAGAAAGCGAAGGAGAAAAACATAGCAATCTTGTTTTTTCTTTCCTTTATTTCCTAGACTCCCTTTTATCTCGTCATTATACGTTCGGTACGTAAACACATCCGTTTTTTACCTTGTTGTTACGTTCTCTTGTATTTGGAGTTGCGATCATAAAGTTTCTATTTCGAGATCTACCGAATGATGACACGATGACAAGAAAACAAGGCTTTATGAGAGAAAGAGAGATGTCATAAAAGTCCTTTGCTACTATGGTAACAATGTTTTAATATATGTCCGCGGTGTGCAACGAACCGGAAGTCATG
Organism: Gasteruption jaculator; assembly: GCA_949825005.1. Lineage (NCBI taxonomy): Eukaryota > Metazoa > Arthropoda > Insecta > Hymenoptera > Gasteruptiidae > Gasteruption > Gasteruption jaculator. The sequence goes on along the minus strand of OX463765.1, from coordinate 11,427,737 downwards.
CAGGATTAGTATCGACAGAACGATACATCGAGCGAGAGGGTAAAATACAGAGAATTAACTGAGATTGGTGGAAACTGAGAGAATTGATCAATGTGTTATAACTTCACTGGTGTATATGCACACACGTGTTGCGATAACTCATTAATTATAATTAATGGAAAGAGATGAAAACGGAGAAATTAGAAAAGCTAGGAAAATCTCTCAGGATTCAAAAGTTTCTGGAATAGAACCCCGGTTTATTTCTATATTATTATTATTTTCTTATATCAAAGATTCAGATGTACAATAAATCGTACCAACAATTATATTTTTGTACCAAGTAGAATAGCAATCCTTTGTGTCATAATGTGGCTTTAAACTTTTCTAAATCAGCTTTTAATGTTTTCTATTTATAGTATGATATGAGACTCGGTATTTACAGACAAGTTAGAACCTGTACTGAGTTTTTCGAGCCTCTAACGCAAACCATTCGTATTCGGTATATTACGTCATGGGCCCTTTAAATTTAGAACAGGTTCTAGCTTGTCTGTAAATACCAGGCTCGGCGAGGAAGCAATGTCATACAATGAACGTCCATGACGTTGCAAATAAGTTGGCTATATTTAGAAATGCTTACGTCACGGGCCCTTTAAATTTTGAGCAGGTTCTAACTTGTCTGTAAATAAATACCAGGCTAGGCGAAAAACCAATGGTCATACAATGAACGTTCATGACGTTGCAAATAAGTTGGCTATATTTAGAAATGCTTACGTCGTAGGCCCTTTAAATTTAGAGCAGGTTCTAACTTGTCTGTAAATAAATACCAGGCTAGGCGAGGAACCAATGTCATACAATGAACGTCCACGACATTGCAAAAAATTTGACTATATTTAGAAATGCTTACGTCATGGGCCCTTTAAATTTTGAGCAGGTTCTAACTTGTCTGTAAATAAATACCAGGCTAGGCGAAGAACCAATGGTCATACAATGAACGTCCATGACGTTGCAAATAAGTTGGCTATATTTAGAAATGCTTTCGTCATGGGCCCTTTAAATTTTGAGCAGGTTCTAATTTGTCTGTAAATAAATACCAGGCTAGGCGAGGAACCAATGTCATACAATGAACGTCCATGACATTGCAAAAAATTTGACTATATTTAGAAATTCTGACGTCATGGGCCCTTTTTTAGAGCAGGTTCTAACTTGTCCGTAACTACCAGGCTAGCCGAGGTACCAATGTCATACAGTGAATGTCCATGACATTGCAAATAAGTTGACTATGTGTATATATGTTGATAATAATAAATTTTGTATATCATTTTATTCTCAACGTGGCTATTTGGGAATTAAAATCAAGGATTTAAATATTACCAACAAGGAAATTCTGTAAATATTAAATGTCTAGATTTTGCAAAAGAAAAATATTTCTCTGTCAATCAACGTTTCCTAGACTTGTATCATTCCCGAAATAAAGCACCCGTAGATGAACATGTTTCACAAGCATTATCAGCTGGTGATTTCACCCAAAGAACCATTATCGTGCGGTGAGACTGTCGAAAGACTAGTTTCACAACTTTGTAATCCAGAGCTATGTGCAATAATGCAGTCGGTTCACGTCGCAGTTGTTCAATGACTGGTTCAAGGTACACCATTAACAGCTTTCGCACAATGAATGTTTGAAATGAAGCCTGAACTCTTGAAACTGCTGCAGAAAAGCTCAGAGGAAGCGTTCCCTACATGCCAGCATCGGGGAACCGAACTAACGACTCGTTGGCTTAGGAGACTCTGGCCTCTGGGGTACAATTGCGGCCTCCCCATTCTACGCGAAAAGACGAAGAAAAAATTCTCCCTCGGTGGTTTCGTCCTGAGCGCTGTTATCATTGTATTCAACGTGAGTGGTATTTCTGAACAGTGTCTGATCATATTTCACTCTGAGTCAATCCTTTTTTATCGTAGGTTTTCAACAGGGAGTAACTGTTCCTTTTTTTCATGATATTAGATCCCACGCCACTTCCGCAGAAACACCATGGAAAATATTAACCTTTATATAATCTCATGGTCATTTTTAATTGGGAACTTAGTCGGCGTAGTTCCTGGATGCATTAAAAAACTGAGGAAATTAGTTTTCTCTTTAATTTATGCATCGATACAACAACATAATGTTGTTAAAGCACCAACAGACTTTCGCCTGGTTAACCTTTTGATGTTTTTACCCTCAACTTTCACGTTTCCTTTTAAATGATATAACAGCCTTTCCACCCTAAATAAATAAAGGGAGTTATTGAAGCCTCGAGAGGTTTTCATTTTCTAATTGCTACATACAAGAACTGTCTGTCTATACGCGGAATGTATTATCGGAATACATTTCTTCATTCACACTTATTTACTTTCTCCCCGGAGGATCGTCATTATTTTTCGAAAGCTTCTTTTTCATCCCCTTTCGCATCAATTCTGCATACCGCGGAAGGATGATATTCCAGGATCTCGGGAAAATTGCTCGAAAGATTAGTAACGATGCTCTCGTTACGCAAATTACCGGAATAAAGTGTACAAGTAACAAACATCCGCTGAAAACTCGCTGATTTTATGCAGAGTTTACGGATAAAAATCGCTTGAAATTTATGGAGATTAATGTGGCCTCTGAAATCTAGACAAACGAACGTAACAAACGCGGAAATCGTAAGCGTCGTTAAGAAACGCTCGGTAATTGCACTTTCGTAAGATGGCCAAAATGGTACGAACGTTGCAGTTTTAAAGCTGTCTACCCTCCGGCGAAATTTCAAATACATCGAAAATATTCCCTCGGTACATGAGGGATGAGCTTCTTCGTTTAAGCTGACTCATCCCACGGATGAGTCAGCGTGTAGCGATAATTCTATCGTTCGGCGTTCACTCGTGAAATGAACTGTCATCAACTATTCATATATTAACACTTTCTCTCATACCAGTACACGTACCTATTCTTTATACCCAAACGATCTTCCAAACCCCTTCAACTTTGGGTTGAGCGAAAATAGCGAAACGTTTTTGTTTCTCGTTTTGTTGCTGGAAAGGAAAGGTGTCCTCTGCGAACCGGCAAAAAGTGACACGAGCAAGGGGTGGTTTAATGAAACCCAGCGGAAAATTATATTTTCTTCAGTTTCGAACTGAGCCTACCCAGGTGAAAAAATTGAATAAAACTTTTATAAAAATTGTATAATGATCATATAAAATTTTTATAAAAAAATGGTTTTATAAAAACTGTATAAATGCTTTATGCAGTTTTTATAAAATCTTACATTATAAACAGTACTTTAAGAATTACTTCTGTACAACTGAAATGATAAATTTTAATAAACAATTATGTACTTATTGTAACAATTTTAATATATATTTATTTCTTTTCTTTGTTATAACGATTTTTTCGAAAAAATCGCGACTTTTCAGGCAAAAGGGCAACTTCCTTTGGGAAATCGGGGATTCCGACACTGCCATTGCATTCTACGCGCTAAAATACGTCGAATGAGCACCCGCGGGAAACCCCAGCTCGATTAGCCATCGCAGGAGAGTCGATCTTAGGTGGCCCAAAATCGTGCACAAAGGTAAATTTTTAGACCTACTTTGGCCCACCCCGAAAATGGGTCAAAATTAAATGTTCAAAATCGATCTCGACAGGGTCGTTTCTAGGGGTAATTTTGCGCGTAGAATCGATTCAGCGGGTGTACGGGGCCGAAATTCCCATAGGAACAAAGTTATCACGGTTTTTTCGACAAAAATTGGGGTTTTTGGGGCAAAAGGGCCACTTCCTTTGAGAAATCGGGGATTCCGACACTGCCATTGCATTCTACGCGAAAAAATACGTCGAATGAGCACCCGCGGGAAACCCTAGCTCGATTAGCCATCGCAGGAGAGTCGATCTTAGGTGGCCCAAAATCGTGGACAAAGGTAAATTTTTAGACCTACTTTGGCCCACCCCGAAAATGGGTCAAAATTAAATGTTCAAAATCGATCTCGACAGGGTCGTTTCTAGGGGTAATTTTGCGCGTAGAATCGATTCAGCGGGTGTACGGGGCCGAAATTCCCATAGGAACAAAGTTATCACGGTTTTTTCGACAAAAATTGGGGTTTTTGGGGCAAAAGGGCCACTTCCTTTGAGAAATCGGGGATTCCGACACTGCCATTGCATTCTACGCGAAAAAATACGTCGAATGAGCACCCGCGGGAAACCCTAGCTCGATTAGCCATCGCAGGAGAGTCGATCTTAGGTGGCCCGAAATCGTGGACAAAGGTAAATTTTTAGACCTACTTTGGCCCACCCCGAAAATGGGTCAAAATTAAATGTTCAAAATCGATCTCGACAGGGTCGTTTCTAGGGGTAATTTTGCGCGTAGAATCGATTCAGCGGGTGTACGGGGCCGAAATTCCCATAGGAACAAAGTTATCACGGTTTTTTCGACAAAAATTGGGGTTTTTGGGGCAAAAGGGCCACTTCCTTTGAGAAATCGGGGATTCCGACACTGCCATTGCATTCTACGCGAAAAAATACGTCGAATGAGCACCCGCGGGAAACCCTAGCTCGATTAGCCATCGCAGGAGAGTCGATCTTAGGTGGCCCGAAATCGTGGACAAAGGTAAATTTTTAGACCTACTTTGGCCCACCCCGAAAATGGGTCAAAATTAAATGTTCAAAATCGATCTCGACAGGGTCGTTTCTAGGGGTAATTTTGCGCGTAGAATCGATTCAGCGGGTGTACGGGGCCGAAATTCCCATAGGAACAAAGTTATCACGGTTTTTTCGACAAAAATTGGGGTTTTTGGGGCAAAAGGGCCACTTCCTTTGAGAAATCGGGGATTCCGACACTGCCATTGCATTCTACGCGAAAAAATACGTCGAATGAGCACCCGCGGGAAACCCTAGCTCGATTAGCCATCGCAGGAGAGTCGATCTTAGGTGGCCCAAAATCGTGGACAAAGGTAAATTTTTAGACCTACTTTGGCCCACCCCGAAAATGGGTCAAAATTAAATGTTCAAAATCGATCTCGACAGGGTCGTTTCTAGGGGTAATTTTGCGCGTAGAATCGATTCAGCGGGTGTACGGGGCCGAAATTCCCATAGGAACAAAGTTATCACGGTTTTTTCGACAAAAATTGGGGTTTTTGGGGCAAAAGGGCCACTTCCTTTGAGAAATCGGGGATTCCGACACTGCCATTGCATTCTACGCGAAAAAATACGTCGAATGAGCACCCGCGGGAAACCCTAGCTCGATTAGCCATCGCAGGAGAGTCGATCTTAGGTGGCCCGAAATCGTGGACAAAGGTAAATTTTTAGACCTACTTTGGCCCACCCCGAAAATGGGTCAAAATTAAATGTTCAAAATCGATCTCGACAGGGTCGTTTCTAGGGGTAATTTTGCGCGTAGAATCGATTCAGCGGGTGTACGGGGCCGAAATTCCCATAGGAACAAAGTTATCACGGTTTTTTCGACAAAAATTGGGGTTTTTGGGGCAAAAGGGCCACTTCCTTTGAGAAATCGGGGATTCCGACACTGCCATTGCATTCTACGCGAAAAAATACGTCGAATGAGCACCCGCGGGAAACCCTAGCTCGATTAGCCATCGCAGGAGAGTCGATCTTAGGTGGCCCGAAATCGTGGACAAAGGTAAATTTTTAGACCTACTTTGGCCCACCCCGAAAATGGGTCAAAATTAAATGTTCAAAATCGATCTCGACAGGGTCGTTTCTAGGGGTAATTTTGCGCGTAGAATCGATTCAGCGGGTGTACGGGGCCGAAATTCCCATAGGAACAAAGTTATCACGGTTTTTTCGACAAAAATTGGGGTTTTTGGGGCAAAAGGGCCACTTCCTTTGAGAAATCGGGGATTCCGACACTGCCATTGCATTCTACGCGAAAAAATACGTCGAATGAGCACCCGCGGGAAACCCTAGCTCGATTAGCCATCGCAGGAGAGTCGATCTTAGGTGGCCCGAAATCGTGGACAAAGGTAAATTTTTAGACCTACTTTGGCCCACCCCGAAAATGGGTCAAAATTAAATGTTCAAAATCGATCTCGACAGGGTCGTTTCTAGGGGTAATTTTGCGCGTAGAATCGATTCAGCGGGTGTACGGGGCCGAAATTCCCATAGGAACAAAGTTATCACGGTTTTTTCGACAAAAATTGGGGTTTTTGGGGCAAAAGGGCCACTTCCTTTGAGAAATCGGGGATTCCGACACTGCCATTGCATTCTACGCGCTAAAATACGTCGAATGAGCACCCGCGGGAAACCCCAGCTCGATTAGCCATCGCAGGAGAGTCGATCTTAGGTGGCCCAAAATCGTGCACAAAGGTAAATTTTTAGACCTACTTTGGCCCACCCCGAAAATGGGTCAAAATTAAATGTTCAAAATCGATCTCGACAGGGTCGTTTCTAGGGGTAATTTTGCGCGTAGAATCGATTCAGCGGGTGTACGGGGCCGAAATTCCCATAGGAACAAAGTTATCACGGTTTTTTCGACAAAAATTGGGGTTTTTGGGGCAAAAGGGCCACTTCCTTTGAGAAATCGGGGATTCCGACACTGCCATTGCATTCTACGCGAAAAAATACGTCGAATGAGCACCCGCGGGAAACCCTAGCTCGATTAGCCATCGCAGGAGAGTCGATCTTAGGTGGCCCAAAATCGTGGACAAAGGTAAATTTTTAGACCTACTTTGGCCCACCCCGAAAATGGGTCAAAATTAAATGTTCAAAATCGATCTCGACAGGGTCGTTTCTAGGGGTAATTTTGCGCGTAGAATCGATTCAGCGGGTGTACGGGGCCGAAATTCCCATAGGAACAAAGTTATCACGGTTTTTTCGACAAAAATTGGGGTTTTTGGGGCAAAAGGGCCACTTCCTTTGAGAAATCGGGGATTCCGACACTGCCATTGCATTCTACGCGAAAAAATACGTCGAATGAGCACCCGCGGGAAACCCTAGCTCGATTAGCCATCGCAGGAGAGTCGATCTTAGGTGGCCCGAAATCGTGGACAAAGGTAAATTTTTAGACCTACTTTGGCCCACCCCGAAAATGGGTCAAAATTAAATGTTCAAAATCGATCTCGACAGGGTCGTTTCTAGGGGTAATTTTGCGCGTAGAATCGATTCAGCGGGTGTACGGGGCCGAAATTCCCATAGGAACAAAGTTATCACGGTTTTTTCGACAAAAATTGGGGTTTTTGGGGCAAAAGGGCCACTTCCTTTGAGAAATCGGGGATTCCGACACTGCCATTGCATTCTACGCGCTAAAATACGTCGAATGAGCACCCGCGGGAAACCCCAGCTCGATTAGCCATCGCAGGAGAGTCGATCTTAGGTGGCCCAAAATCGTGCACAAAGGTAAATTTTTAGACCTACTTTGGCCCACCCCGAAAATGGGTCAAAATTAAATGTTCAAAATCGATCTCGACAGGGTCGTTTCTAGGGGTAATTTTGCGCGTAGAATCGATTCAGCGGGTGTACGGGGCCGAAATTCCCATAGGAACAAAGTTATCACGGTTTTTTCGACAAAAATTGGGGTTTTTGGGGCAAAAGGGCCACTTCCTTTGAGAAATCGGGGATTCCGACACTGCCATTGCATTCTACGCGAAAAAATACGTCGAATGAGCACCCGCGGGAAACCCTAGCTCGATTAGCCATCGCAGGAGAGTCGATCTTAGGTGGCCCGAAATCTTGGACAAAGGTAAATTTTTAGACCTACTTTGGCCCACCCCGAAAATGGGTCAAAATTAAATGTTCAAAATCGATCTCGACAGTGTCGTTTCTAGGGGTAATTTTGCGCGTAGAATCGATTCAGCGGGTGTACGGGGCCGAAATTCCCATAGGAACAAAGTTATCACGGTTTTTTCGATAAAAATTGGGGTTTTTGGGGCAAAAGGGCCACTTCCTTTGAGAAATCGGGGATTCCGACACTGCCATTGCATTCTACGCGAAAAAATACGTCGAATGAGCACCCGCGGGAAACCCTAGCTCGATTAGCCATCGCAGGAGAGTCGATCTTAGGTGGCCCAAAATCGTGCACAAAGGTAAATTTTTAGACCTACTTTGGCCCACCCCGAAAATGGGTCAAAATTAAATGTTCAGAATCAATCTCGACAGGGTCGTTCCTAGCGGGTGTGCGGGGCCGGAATCTCAATAGGAACAAAGTTAAAACGATTTTTTCGACAAAAATTGGGGTTTTTGGGGCAAAAGGACGACTTCCCTTGGGAAATCGCAGGTAATGGTTCTATAAAAACTGTATAAATGTTTAATAGTTTTTATAAAACCATTTTTTTATAAAAATTGTGATCATTATAAAATTTTCATAGAAGTTTTATTAAATTTTTTCACTTGGGTAGTGTTTCTTTTCATCCCTCGCAGTTTCGCACAGTAATCTACTCCAATTATTTCTCCATAAGAGTCATTAGTTGTTGGGATTCTCCACCATCTAATCCGGTGAGCTCCTCGAGAATCGGTACTTTTTCAAGCTGGGGTCGGAGAGAAACCGAGTTTCAAGCGATATTATTACAATTACAATCAGTCAAATTATGTTGAAAAAGGAACACAGAAAATCGGCTCTAGAAGATTCATTACGAAAAGTTATTAATTTGAAATCCAATTCCGCATTATGGAGGCTATTAGGATTGAAATCAAGCTTGAATTTAATATTAATAACAAAAGCGATATTAAGTTTAAGCTTAAAATCGAAGCTAAAAGCTTGATGTTGACGTTAGGAAATCTGACTTTGAGATTCACTTTCAATTTTAAGCCAAACTTCAACTTGACATTGAATTCAAGATTAGTTTGGAGTTCAAATTAAGTTCTGGGCAAACGTTGGATAGAATTCGGACCGTGAAGTAAACGTTCCAAATCTGTTCATCAGAAACATTTTAATTAATCGGTATTATAAGAACTCGCAAAATTGGGTCACATTAATTTGTCACAACGCGAAACTTCATGACATAATGAAACAAAAATTAGCGAAGATACTTCAACTATCGACTAAAATCACTCGACTGAAACGCTAATAAAGAGGTCATTTTAGAAAAAGAAAAGTTGGGAAAGCTTTAGAATATTGGCACGATACAGCTGGCAACAACATACACACGGCTGGCGTTTTTAAATGGCAACATCATACTTTAAGAAACACTCCCAGTAAACCAGGTGACATTAAAGTTATACCCGAGCACCGTGAAATGTTTAACTATAACGTTACGTCAAACATTAAAGAGAATAACGGTAGAAAGAGAGTCACTCGTGAGTGTAATAATTTTCTAGGTACACATCCACAATTTGTAGTGATCATTTACGAACAATTTGCCAAGCATTAAACATCTCTAGAGCAAAGAAAAGTGGAAGAAAAGCTAACTGAAATTAAACAAAATAAATTGGAACAAACAATACAAGTGGAATACTTGTGTGCAAAGAACATTTCATTCCACAACGGAAGGAAAACAGTTAAACCAAGAGAAAAACGAGATGTTTCTAAACAGAAAATTTAGTTCGAAAAGCGAACCAATATTTGTCTAAATTTTTCCGTTCATAAATTATTATTATTCGAAATTCAAAATGAAAATTGACATTATGGGACCAATAAACTTTTTCGAGTTTCCCTAAAGTTCAATTCTGTACTAGCACTTTTTAACATTTTAAAGGGAAGAAGTAGCGATAATTGCATAATTTTTAGAATTATCAGTTTCAAAAGAATTTTTCAAATTTTTGTAGAAATATTGATCTCTAAATTTTCCCTCAGTCCCTAAATTTGACTTCACATCGTCACTTTTCGACAATTGGCAGGGAAAAAGTGTCAAAAATCACTCACGAATTATCAGTTTGAGAGGAATTTTTCAAATTTCGGGTTAAAGATTGATCGACTCATAAATTAGCCTTCATGATCGTATTAACAAAATTTCATGGGAAAACGGTTAGAGTATCTGCAAATAGTATTTTCACGATTTTATTTTTTATTAAGAAGTTTATTAGGTTTAGATGAGTGAGACCAGGGTAATAGTACTTATAGGAAAGGTGTGGGCTTAGCGATGCAGCTACTCGCTTTTCCTTACAGCACTAGCGCGCGCAATAATGAGATAGAAACCACTTAACCCGTGTGCACGCGTGCCTAAGGGGCTACTTCCCTCACAACCTTCGGTTTAACTAGAGTTTAGTAACTAAACTCTAAGCTCTCATGTATGTACATGTATCACCCCTCTATGAGGGGTTGAAGGATAGATGGATAAAAATACAAGGAAATACATACCCCTTAGAGATCAAAATAAATAACTTCGTCAACTAATATGATATGTGTTATCTCATGTATCAAAATGTTTCAAAAACGATGTCGATCGTGATGGAAAGCTGCTGGAAAAGGTTGATACTTTGACCACTTCTGGTTAGAAATTTATGTTCAGAGCCCAAAAATGGGCCTTACTGAATTTTCTATATACATATATCCCCAACATCTCTAATTTCACATTAACAATTTCTGTTCAGAAATATTATAAAAGCAAAAATCAGTTAATAATTTCAGTACTTTTGTATCACCATCATAGTCAATTTATTCTTTCTCTACAGACAAAGTCTTCCCACGCGAATGTTTCTTATCGGAAGAAGTATTCCTTTAATTGTTTCGCTGCATTTTTAATGACTTTTCGTATTGATATTGATATATAAGAAACAAGAACAATTTAATTACTTCACAGAAGCTACTTCCCAGATAGTCTCTGCGGAGTTCGATAATAATTAAAAGAGCTACTCATTTTTTATCATCGAAACTTCAATTAAAACGAAAGTTTCATTAAAATCCATTCACGGCTGTGTAAATGAGAGTCTCGTCCTATATAAATTGCTTTCGATATGCCATTTTCTCGAAGTTGAATATTATGTTCATTCAATCGCAAGACCCTTATGATTAATAGTTCTACTGCAAGGAGGCTGCGAGACACCAAGAAGTATCGCTCGAAAGCCCTTGACACATAAAGTTTTCTCTAACTATAAATTTGTAATTACGGGATAAGGGCGGTGATTTTCTTCGACGATTTTCTCAGTTATTTTGAAGTCAATAGTTGGCAAAATTAGAAACTGCGCACGTGATAGTGGAAAACGCTGCAGAACTGCGAAAAAATAATATCGTCATTTTATCAAAGTTTGTCCATGCAATTAAGTAAAGTGTCCGAACACGTGGAAGTATCGACGATAAAAATTGTCACATACAAAATTACAGCTTCAAATTAGTAGTGGCTATCTACCCCAGAGGCCGCTGTTATCGTGATAAAGACTATGAAGATTAGCTTTTATGTCAAGAAGGTTCTATGGTTTCTAGTGACGGCTGCACGTCCTACTGCTTCTCTGGCGGACGACTGTGATTCCAATGCCTTCTTCAAGGGACAAAAATTCTTATCGCTCATCACCACTATTATTATAGACGACATTTGAATATATCTATGAGTAACGAATGTCACAGTTTTCGTCCGTCACCGGTCACTCCTTCGATAAATGCTTTAAATCAGAGGCCAGGCTAGTATCGAAAAAGTACTGGTACTATTGGCAGAATGTTACTCACAATGAGCTAACAGTAACTATTAGTAAAATTACATTCCTTTGACTTATAGAATATGGAAAAATTGTATTAAAACCAAATACTTCATTCCAATCCGTATTAATATATTTATTATAAAATTCACAAATTTATATATTTAATATATCCGTACATACTATTTTTTTTTTCAAAAGAAAACTTATTAATGCACCATATAAATATTATATTATATTTTTTATATATCAATATAAAATCAACTAAACGGTGTAAGAAACTGTTAAACCAATAAAAAATAGAAATACAAACAAAACATAAAAATTCATATTGATAAAAAGTATTTTTCCTAAAGGTAAATCTTTAGAAATAAAAAACAATAAAATCGATAATAATCAATTTATTACCATTAGTCCACCCTTCTTCGTGTATTGGATTTTAGATAAATTGGTTTGAATACCAATTTATTAAAATTATCGTGTTTACGTTTCGGTGACTGGTACGATACCATAACTGGGACAGGAAAAATCCGCGATTTGTTTTATATTCAAATTTAGCCTGGCTTAAAAATTCGGATTTTCGTAGTCCTTACAAACGATATCGTGCCAGTAGTCGAAATGTAAACAGGACAATTTTAATAAATCTGAATCCGAAGACCGAGGGAAGAGTGTAATGGTAACAGAAGCGTTTTCATGCCCGGGATAACAATGGATGCGGAAAGTGAGAACAATATTTCATTCGCGGCTAATAATTTATATAGAATCCCACCAACTGTAATCAATTTTACCCTTCTGCCAGATAATGGGAACAAATTTACAGGCTCCTTGAACACAATCCACGATTACCGGATTCTTCCCCCTCGCATAAAGTTACATCACATACAAATATATACCTAGCATATTTCCAAACCGGGAAAATGAACGTACCCATATTGCTAATTATTCGTAATTAGTTATTCACTCACGGTTAGTATTTATATATTTTGCCAAGCTTCCCACTTCAATGCGCCAATAGGCAAAGCAGATACATCGCACCTCTTCCAATGGATAATCGAACAATCATTTGTCTTGTATCAAACGATCAATCCCATCCCCTACACGCTTTTTTCCAATTTAATGGAGCTTTAGAGCAAAGTATCAATTGCACGCAATCCGAACCGAAGATTGGCTCAAACGAACTTATAGGTAATCAATTTTTTGTCCTAACCGTTTTTTCATTGCAAGAAAGGAGAATCCTTGGCGAGCAATTCAACTTGAAATAGATTTTTTTATCGGGATTTTCTCGATGGAGGAGATGTTGCAATGTCTGTCTTTATGAAATATTGGAAACCCAAGAACAATTTTACTCCCTACGAAATCTCGTTCTTCCCTTTAACGTCCCTTACCTCTTCGAGCTCCAGCAAAGCGAGAACGCCGTTCTTTTTTTCTCGACACTATTTTAGGTCTGCCTTTCTTTCCTTCCGTAATAAGTGTAATACTTTCAATAAAGGAATACGGCAAAGAATGAGGACGGTGCTCATATTAAGAGCTTGCGAACTCAACTACCGTTGTTAAACTCTCCGGAACGAAATTACAACAGCTCTACTAAGAGAACATGCGAATGAATGTGAAACATGTACATAAATATCTCGTAAATTACACAGATCTAGACAAGTCGCTGTTTCGCTGAACGGTTCAACGTTGAGCAAACAAAATTTGCAATTAAGCTTCTTAACGAGTTTAAAGCATTGGGCGTTAGCGACTACAGTGACAGAGAGAAAAACGAAATCCCCAGAACCATGAAAATTGTTTGACAAAATAATAAACATGCGATCATAACGTAAAATGATGAAACCACTGACAAAAATATTTAGCTTTCAACTAGATTAGCCTAATTGAAAAATATAACATTGATTCAATAGCAATAACGGAGCATCGAATATTCGAACGGGGCATCAAGTATTTTATATGCTATTTTTATAAAGAAACTTTTATTCACAAAGAAATTATTACTTTTATCAGTAATTTTATTATTTTGCGACTGAATTTTTTAAATGGTTATTCCCGTATAAGGAATTCATAAGATTCGGACAAGAAGGCTTTACATTTACAATGTTGAAATGCAGCAGTATAATAAAATCAACTGTTCCTGTTTAAAAATTCTTACCACCCATCACGAAATATTTTTGTAGAGAAAGTTTTGAATAAGTGTCTTGTCTAAAAGTCTCCACTAGGAGATGAAGAAAATGGCGCACATTCGACCTTTCTTAAGGTCCTTCAAGGCACGAGCTTTCGACATGTGGTTCAAACGGTCTCTTTCAATGGTAGCTTTTTGACAGCTCACAGGATTATTCTTTAGGGATCTTATGGGACAATATTACAGCTGCTGCCGTAAATTTCGACGTACGTCTAACCTCGAACTTAAATTTACGAATTTATATGTTCCGAAACAGGTTGGCCAGAGAATCTCCCAACTCCCAGTATATGCGAATTTAAATATGGAAATTCCTTGCCGGTATGTATCTTTCTCTTGTCTTTTCGTGAATTTCAAACGATCGTCTTAATCATTGAAAACGTAACGAGGCAAATGGGGAATGTCATAAAATTTAATTAGGGAGCAAATGGATAGCGAAATTAATTACGTAATTTCTGTGATAATTCAATACCATGTTAGTGTCCGTAGGCACAATTGTAAAGAAATAAAACCAGCAACATGACGTAATATAATTATATAAAAAATAAAAAATATTTATATACTAATAAAATAATAGTAAAAAATAATAATATAAATATAAAATCAATAAATTTTTATGCTATAATCAAAAATCATTACTTTTATTATGGGGCAAGGTATACTGTCAACGCATGTCCATTTTTTGTTATCTTACCGGGTACTCTGTTGGATATATTTTTCTGCAACTGAACCTCATGGAGAATTATGCTCAGACACAAACTTTAGGTCTAATGTTTCATGGAATTTTAAAAACGATTCACATGTACGAGTGGAATGGTGGTTGTTTCATTTTCAATGAGGATGCTATAATGAAGAGATGTCTAACAATATATCGTTGATCCGTCGACACAGTAGTAAAACCTCACTCCAAACCACGAATCCGATAACTTGTAATGTGAACGGATTGAGGAAACTGATCGCATTAACTATACGATGCGGACAAACAATTTTGCAATGGATCCCGGCTATCGAGGATAATAGATAGGTCTTCGGTACGCCTTGGCGTTACACGTGTCTTTCTCTAGTTATAGGGAAAAGCTAACGTCTCAATTATACGACGAGAACCTAACTTGAACAACTCTATTAGAGAACTAAATTTAGTTTCTATTAATTGAACGTACAAACATAAGTTGAATCAGATAATGGAAGCTTTTTCCAACATGGGGGTCTTCCTTCCCTTGTATTCTAATTAAGTTTGACCCTCTAACAGATGGCCCTTGTAAAGAAATTAACATTGTGATGGAGAGTCAAAGCAACGTGGCGCTTTATTTGGTATAAAGTGAATGTATAATAAGTTTTGCGAAATAATTGTTGTATCGCGTTCGAGAATGTAGTAAAAGCTGTTACGTACGAATTGTGACTTTCGCCCTTAAATATTGAATTTAAGGTCGCATTTTCATCCTTATTTCTGAGCAGTTTCCGGGTAGACTATTTGAAAATTCTCATTTTTTCGCGTCACTCTACGAAGTTAAAAATGAATTGGGTTGAAAAATACAGTTATGAAACCTGGAAACAAGCCGAAGTGGAAATTAGTTACTAAAATAACTAGTATTTAATATATAATAGTTAATAGTTTAAAATATAATTGTTAAATAATAGTAAAAGTAGAAACATTGAAAATTTGTTGTCCCTAAAATTACGAATTCTTCAAATTAATGGGAAAATCTGTGACAAATATAATTTTTAAAACAAACTAAGAAAATTTTAAACAAACCCAAGAAAATATTGAACATAAACGAAGGAATCATTTTCCTCCAATTAAACAACATGTCTTAGTTAAAATATCCTCTTCTCATTCAAAACTGGAAATCAATATTTTCTTCCCGGACATTTTTATCTTCTCTAACCACACTTTTCACACACGAATCCATTTTTGGTGTACAGAAAGACACAAAACCCTTCGGCGGTACGCTCTTCTACCCCTTAGCAGTAACACCCGCTGATCTGGAATTCTGAAAGCGGAATCTATATTTTTTAGTCCACCAACTGAATAGCTAACAAGTTCCCGTATTTATCTACCAACGAACCCTAAAACGACGTTTCCGAAAAAAGGAATCTAAAGACCTTTGGAACTTCGATGTCTGTCCCGAAATTTCATGGAAGTTCAATGAATCGTCAACTACTTCTGCATATTTAACGAGAAAGTTTCATTTTCGCTAGAACAAAGACAGTCTTGGAAAAGTAGGGCGAAGTTCGTGTATCTCTAAAATTCCATCCGTTTATCATTACTTTCCTGTCATGCTCTTGTGTCTCCAGAAACAGACTCTCTCGCAGTCACGAAAAATATAAAAAATATCTGATTTTTTCTCGGAGATTCTTCGAAGAAGGACGAGTTTCTAATAAGACTACCCTGACTGGGGAGGTCGCGAACAAGATATAAAAGATCCTTCCGTGACTCAACGGTCTGAAATATTCACATCGACGCTCATTCGTCGTTTTATTACTAATTGATGCGTCAAGAGATCTGGACGGGACGGAAACGAGTGAAGCGGAACAGATCCGAATGGAAGCTTTGAACTTTACGAATTCGTACAGATACAAACAAAGCGAAGCGAAGGAGAACGGAACGGGGGGAGAATGAGGAGGCTGCTTCTTACGGTCTACGAGGAATTCCAATAATTAATGACGATTCTAAAGTTCCTTCCCGGATCCTTGGAATGCAACGATGTCTCATTTAGCAGCCAAGTTTGCCGAGGTTCTCCTCTGTACAGCTAACTATACAATAAAAGACAGCGGATGATATCCATTTCTGCAATTTACCTACCACCTATTAAACCATTGAACGAACTTTTGTGCTTATGCTCCCACAATACGTATTGGAAGAAACTCCGATCTGCGTGCTTTTCAACTCTATTTATCTTCCTTCGTGTACAAACTCAATTGAAAATTGCCTGGGGTTTGGCTGAGCTCTTTGTAAATACTTCCTTCGTGGACTCTGTTTCCATTTGAGAAACAATTGATGCGTACAACGTCAACTGTAGTTACCTATAAAGGGAAAGAGGCGAAGAAGAAGAGGTCAACTCATTTGTCCCGCTGACAAACGCGCGCGCGGTCGCCTATCGGAGCTTATAGCTACATACATTAAGTTTGGTGGTGGTATTAGTACTACCGGTCATGTTCTTGGGTTTTATCACCCTTGCAGAAAACGCCACGGTTACATGCTGCCCTTTAATTTGGCAAATTGCTCGTGACTCTTTATCTCCATAGTTTGCTTGGTTATACCTATTTGGAGCAAAAACAATCTAGGGCAAAGACAGAAATGAAGAGTGGATAAAAAAAAGGAGAATAGAGACAAAGAGAGAGAGAGAGAGGGAGAGCGAATGCTTTTGGATCATACATTTGCAGGTTTACATGTGCCCAACAATAAATATCACTTTTACGACATTACGTGTCAGGTTTTATGAAAGTCCGCTATTAAATGGATTGAAAAGTAAATGGGTTTCATAAAGTAGTGTATCGATACTACTGGTTCTTATAAAATCATAACTTTTGGGTAATGCGTGTAGAGGAGAGCAGGAAGTAGATTTACTTTTATAACGTAATACCGCTCCGATTTCCGAAACGGGCAGTTCCCAAGATGTGGGTTAAACTGTGTGAATAAAAGGAACGGCTACTGCATACGTGGCTGTAGTCCACAGCGAACGAAACAATGCACATTGGACGATTCAGTGCATTGCCGCAAAATGAGATGTTACGGCCATCACTTGAAGTGTCTTTAATTTTGTTACAGCTAGCGTAGAACCGTAAGCACTGTAAGATAAATTACACTTACAATTGTACTTTCAATTAGCAATGGTGCATACGACCCTGTTGGGGGTGCTAAGATGCAACTGCAGTGAGTAAAGGGAACTGCAGGGAGTCATATTGTGGTAGAAATTGGAACTTCGAGTAGGTAGAATTAATTACCATTCTTACTAGATAAATAAATAATAATTCATTTCTTGCCGCGTCATTTTGCGCAAACGGGAAATCACAGTCTAACCGGATTCACTTAAAAATTCGAATGCGAAAATATGAAAACAAGCTGAAGAGGAAGTTAGTTATTAAAGTAATTAGTGAAAAATTGCTAAAAGTTGAAGTAGGCACAGCTAAAATTTGTTGTGCCTATATTCTTCAAACTGGTGGATCTCAAAAATTCGAAAACTACGAGATTCTACATTCGAAAGTAAGCAAATTTGTGACAAATGTTACTGTATTGTATCACAAAATCACCCATATTTAAAAAAACTAATATTTTAATCAAGATAATGTTTAATCTATTCCAGGAAATGATTTTCCTTCACTTAAACAACATGTTTTAGTTACTTTTGATAATGCAAAGTAATGTAATAATTAAAAAAAACTAACTTGTCCCGACCTTACTTTCGTTCTCATCGAGTGAAAGTAATTAAAAGTGACCTTTCTACGATACATTCCCACAGGCTTTTGCTGGAACTTCAAAAAGAAGAGAACAGAAGAAATGAATAGAAGCATTTTATCCTCTTTCTTTTCACGAATTTAACGTAATCCTCTTTTTTTTCTATATAGAAAGTAACGTAGAACAAATATTGCGACAGAAACGTGAAAGGGAGTAAAGTAAGGCAGAGGAAGAAAAATAATAAAAGAAAGGGAAATAGTACGGAAGAAAGTACATGAATATTCCTTTCTTCTGTCTCCGCTGGATACGCCAGTACAAGTGGTAATTGGGTCAAGTTGCATCGGCAAAACGCCCGATGAAGAAGTGGCGTTTGTTTTTGCTCGGGGCGGAATGAGCGAGAAAATATGGAGGGTCGATGTGTGGTATCATCGTATGCTTGTCCCACCATTCGTTGCATTGGCCAGCCATTAACAGTGGCTCTCGATAACGGGGAAACTCTGTCAATAGGGGTGGTGTAGTCGAAATGACACCAGAGACGATTAAACGGTGGCAGCGGTGTCACGAGGAAGTACAATTCGTAAAAATGTTGATGTTTTCATTAACGAATAAATTATACCCCGAGAAAAGTTGTTAATCCCGCCGTCGCAATGCTTTTGGTAGGTACCACGTGCGGAGAAATCGCATAACTTATTTGAATTAACATACGGGGACAAGGAACACGGTAGGTTTAATGAAAATTCATGCGAATGCGAGAAAATGAATTTCTTGTCATTATTTACAAGAACCGCAAATAACTTACACCTATAATACATTTAATTGTAAGTAGCTATTCGTATATTTATAATAAATAGTAATGGCAACAACGGCATAAATTTCAATTTTGCGAAAATAGAACACATAAACGTGTAGGCAGCCGAAATTCTACACATTTTTTACCGACTGTAGAAGAAAGTTTGATGAAAATATGTAAAAGCAGATAGTAGATTAGGAGACAGTTTAGGGTTTGATATATAAATAATAGGGGACTTTAATGCAGAAGACATAAAAGTTCCATTAAAGCTCCTTCAGCTACCATCTCATCTCCGGGATTTTATTAATCACAAATTGACTGTAACTTACAGTAAAAGTGTGTTTCCATTGGTTTATGTAAAATGGATTCTTTCACAGAGAAAATGAAGTGCCTTTAAATGAGGTTCGGTGCAGGAAGTTTTAAAGCCTCTGAAACTAAATGGAAGAAATTGTTCCATGATTTATTTGAATAAAAAAATTGAACCTCTCATTTATCATTAGTATCTCGAGGCTATGAATGCACCTAACAGCATTATTCAATTACTGATTGAGGGAATTACCAATTTATATCGTTGAAAATGCTGCCGTATATATTTTTCTTTGGTGTCACAAAGAAACTTCTCTGAATCATGCATTAACATACATTGAATTATAATTCATGAAAACGGAGCTGAAAGCAAGCTATTTGTGTACAAAGGAGTCTGAAGATTACTTAGAATGTGTTGAACGTAACTTGTAAGGCAGGACGGGGTAAAACCAACCCCTTAATGATATGCGCTGTGCGAGTCGGGTTTACCGCACCTTCCTTACGTACAACCGGGAGTTTTATAATGCAAAGCAAACACGATTTTGTAGTTACCCAACCGATATCACGTTGGTGAGGGCGCTTCAATTTTTTTTTTTTTTTTTCATTCAACGTTCGGAGTGAATTTTCAAAAACACAGGGCGACGAGAGCTTCTAAAGACAATTGAATTTTTGTTGCCATTCTCTCAAAGAGTTACCATCCGCCATACAGAAAAGATATATACGGGGAATACAAAGTATGTCAATTCACCCCCTGTGACGAATTTTCCCAACGTTCCTGTACATATTCTTCTCTTTATACGTACAGGACGTGCAATCGTGGCGGTGTCAGCGCTAGAAACAGTGTTATATCTGAACTAGACATTCGTGTCACTATTAACAATCACAATACACATTCGCAGATGCATTCACATGTATGCATGTGCGCCCGTACCTCAACGTCTGGTATAACTATGTGGGATGTCCCTTGCTTACTCCTCCTTACCTTTATCATGCAAGTCGCATACAAGATGCATCGTAGACAGAGAAAACCTAGAGACATTTCATACATGCACACGCAAATGTATATTTTCAAGAGGATGCCACGTTAAAGTTCATGATGCAAGGGGTTGAAGGGTAGCGATGTTACCCATCGTAGTGACTAAAGAATAATTATAGAGAATAAACCCGGCATTTTAGGTATACTCATTTCGCTGGTTCCACTTTCAGCTTGTATTTGAATTAGAGATGGAAGCTTTGCTTTTGGTTCCAGATGTAACACATTTTCAATTTCAATTAAAGAGTTTCGCGATTTTTTCACGATAATGGAAGTCTGTATTTTGGAACTCGCCAACCAATTGCTCTATAAAAATTCACTTACATGTGTCTGTGATTGCAAGAAATATATTTTTTACCCGTCGAAAGAATGTCAATATTTTTTTGAAATTGTAAGAAATCCGATACCATTGGACAAAACATGGGAACATAAAGTTCGCGAACGTCAATTTATTGAATCCAAATTGGATTTCTCAAAAATAAATGTAAGGGCTGCGTTTCCAATTCCACTATGATGTGATTCATGAGCTGCGGCTCCGATTCCCGTCTCTGATATGAGCGTTGTGATTTATGTATATTTTATTTCTTGCTACTTCATAAATATTTAGGAAACAATTCGGATTCTTCTACTGTTACACAATAGCTATTAGGTTGTTGTATGGTTTTTGTGGAATTTTCGGGTAAAATCGAAACTATCGAGACATTTATTTAATTAATTATATGTTGACCACCGATACCCAGTAGTAAACATTGAATTTAACAAAAGTTCTGCTTTAATTAGTTTCACAACTGATACGAAATGCTAAAAATACATATAAAAAATACCAGAGGAATTATTCAACGATATAATTCTAAAATCTATAGCGAGACTTGCGTTAAATGTTCAATATAAACAGATCAAAAATGCAAAAAACTGGAAATAAGTGAATAGGTGGGACGTATACGCCCCACTGCTCCTGAGAGAGCTAAATTACGAGCGTACAAGAAAGTGCCACATGACTTCATGTTTTTTTTTATGAAATTAAAGGTTTCAGTCTTGGCAGCTGTTCGCAAAGACAAACATTAAAACCTCCTTTGTGAGAACATTTTTTTGCCATCAATGTGTGTAGAAGATCCGGCACGTACAGACAACTTGTGTGCTGATACTTATTTTGTGGATATGGGAGAAAGATTTATTAGGTTCCAAGGGGGATGTTTACCTGTTTAAAATTTATGTATCGTAGACCGTGTACAGCAGAGGAGATCCTCCGGAAAATCTAGATTTAAACAATGTCGTGCTGACGTAAGGCGATCAATGAAAGGAGTTTATAGTTGTAATTTCTCTGACAGTTTAGTGAAATAATTGAAATATAGCGTTTAAGATAGAGACAAACTTATTCGCCGAGAAAATCATTTCGCTATCGTTCCACTGAGAAATCTGAACGGTAAATATTACTTGGCTACGACGAGAAAATGGTTTGCGGACAGCAGCTAACGTCTTTAACCAATTTGCTGTCAGTGACACAAATGCGCGCAAAGAAAGTCGTGTCATTTTGCTTCATACTGCTGCAATTGACGGCACGTTTTTTGAGTGACTGAAGCTGATTCATTTTGAATTTTCACACTTCGACATCAGATTCGGATTAAACGACCCAAAAATCTTCTATTCTGAGATTTGTAATTATGAAAAAACAAATTTCGACACATTTTTGGCACGAAACGATATTTTTTTAACAGTGTGCGTAAAATTCGATTTTGCATCCTTTTTGAATAATTTACTACTTTCGTCCGACAACGAACTGTGGCGCTTTTTTCACTTTCATTTTGCAAAACATTCTTTGGAATCTTTTCAGATAAAAAGTAACCTTGAAATCCCAAATCTTTCACAGAAAGCCTGTTTCAAGTTTGTGCTGTTATAACGACTTAATGTTTTCTGAGATCGAAATTTATTAAAAGCAGCATTATACTGCCAATAAGTTCGTCCCGGTTAACGAGGGGTAGAAGTTATTCCTAACGAGATCTCTCCGGTGCATCCTCACAATTATTACTATACGTTAATCCAAGTACAGAATTGCGAATTCCGTTCGAAATTTGGGGTATAACATACTTGTACCGTGGAAATAATTAAAATGCAAATTGCATTTCAAAGATTTGAAAACTTTGTTCGGGAATGTATAAAACGTATATGTATATATACAATATTAAACTAAGTAGAAATTAACAAAGTTTTAATGATGGAAAACATTTCATCATTAACTACATTAGTCCCAAGTCATATGTACCAAACTTCGCAAGGGAAGAAACAAAAATAAGATAATTATCATACCTGACTAAGCGTTTGTAATTTAAGAAAAAAAGAATGTTTAGAGTTTTTCGAATTTTTGGAAATCCCTGAATTTTATCACCATACATACGGATCCATTGTCATTTTTCATCCAGAATGAAACGACTTGGACGAAACTCACCGGAAATACGTCCCCTGTGATAAAAATTTTCTTGACTAACGTCAACACTGCCGTCTACAGAGAACCCCAGCAATCCCCAAGCAAAAGACTAACAATTTTTCACACTTATCTTTATACAGATTTATTGATGTAAGATCCAACGACCACGCAACAGTATCTTTTATATCGAACATGTGTGATCGAAACTCCTAAAAAAAGCGTCTTTCCTACTTTCTTGAAATTCGTTCAAATAAGAAGTATTTCTAGAAAATATCCTATTATTAAAATAATTTGAAAGAATTTGTTATCTTTTACATTAAAACAAGATTGACTTTTAAGGTTTTCTAAAGTAACGTTATTTTCACGAACCCATTTTTCGTTTCAACTGTTAAAATTCAGATAAATAATCGAATTTCGATTTTTAAGAGCTAATTTACTTTCCTATTCTTCTCAAACTTTTTTCATCTAATCAATTTCGAAAAAATAGTCTTTTATCGAAATTATGACAAAACGCAGAATTTTTCATTTTTTACGTTAATTCAAAATTTCCATTTAACATTTTTTAATAACGTCATTTTCGTAATAACATTAAAAAAAGAAAAAGCTCAATCCTCGTTTCAACCGCTAAAATTTAGATAACAAATTGAATTTGAGTATTTGAAAACTAAATTACTTTTCAACCCTCCTCGAATTCCTTTTACCGAAAACAATTTCCATAAAATATATTATTACGGAAATAATGAGAAACTGCTGAATTTTTTATCTTTCACATCGAGGCAACATTTCCATGCAACATTATATTTCTGGTAACTGAATTAAATTTAACTCTCTTTTGTCTGATAAAAGTTTAAAAGAACGTGGACTGTAAAAAATAAATTTCTGATAGAAATAATTTCCTTTTCGGGTAAAATATCGTCTTCAAAATATTGGAAAAACCCTACGCGTAAATTCCCTTAGGGTTAAAGGACGTAATACAGCTACTTGTAAAAAAGTGCATTGGCAGTTTGTAAATGGTGTTAGTCGGGATGGATCAGAAGACCTCTGCAAATATTGTCACACGCGTGGCCGTATTAAGTGCCTCGAGGCTGTCTCATTTTCGATGTTGTTCAATTCAAGAAAATACTGCTGGAATTGCAGCTGTATACTTTTCCATTCGACATAAAAATATAATATAAGGTTATATAAACGTTATTACGAGGCTTGTAATAAGACGTTACAGACTTTCGTTTCGCTTTTGCTGAAACGTTCGCTCTTATTGTGACATTAATTTTAGAGGATCTCATATTAAATTGTGAATAAGACTGTGTATATGTAAATGAGGCATTCTATGTAATTACTTAATCCTGCAGAAAATTGCACAGTACCGTTTACCATAAAATCTGTTAATGTGGAGCAGCAGCTTAATTACACTAAATCTTACTGTATGATAATGCAAAATGTACTATAAATTTGATACACTTTATCACAAAAATATATATTTCCAACGTCGCAGTATAAAGCTACAAAATATTGATAAATGTACATATGTGTAACGAAATTTGGTTCATTATGATATATTTTATTTTATGTAATTAATAAGATTACATAAAAAGCAAAAATACAATACTATGTATTCTGCAGAGATGGACAGGCATCTGTAGACAGTCTGGTAAAAACTGGAACTAAATAACCTACAATTACTTGGTACAGATCAATTTAATGTATTGAAATGTCATATTTATTGTAATTGTTGCGCATTTTCAAGCTGCTTTCCACAATTAACTTCATTCCAAGTGACAAGTCCAAGGTATGTTTGTATCGATATTATACTCGCGTCCGTTCTCTTGCAAAACTCTCTAATAACACAAAATGGAATTTTTTTTTAAATATAGCTTTCGGAAGCTTCATATTGTTTTACATATTATATTTACCACTCTCGAGCAATTAAGGAGACTCTAAAGTTTTGGACCTGGGATTTCATTTGGAATTGTTGAACAAACCTTTCCAAAACTCTAACACAATAATCCTGTAAAATACTTAGGGCTATTTATTCAGAAATCACAAGCAAGGTCCTATAAGAGTCGCAAAAATAATCTTACCGACTAAACCTTTACTTTATTACGTTTAAGGAATTTAGGCAAAGCTCCGATTAGATTGTAATCAGAAAATGGGAGGAAATATTTTTCCTGGAATTCTGGGTAAATGCGAAAATACCTTAGAAATGCAAATTAAACAATCTCTGCAAACAGGGCGATTTATTTAATTCGTGTAATCAATAACAATAATACAAGTTCCCGAATCGCACAATTTTCGTACAATTGTTTGTAATTAATTATATAATGTATACTTTGAAGTCGATTAAACGGCTGGTTATTTAAAGCTCAGAACATACCACCATTATAATATTAATTTAGTTATTTAATTCATCGAGCATTCATTTTGCTTGACAGTGACTACATACGTATATATTTGTTTTTGTAATACAGAAACACGGAAAGTGTAAAATGGTAGTATTTATAAATAACTTATTAATGTATACAAAGGAAGATAATATAAAAATGTTAATAAAGGCAAATTATTGGAGAGCGGGGAATTCAAATGAGATGCTTTACAGGATCTGATTTATCGTATTATACTTCATTTGTAGCTTAAATTAAATCATCTTTTATATCGATTTGCGATATTTAAATACAAGAATATAACTCTTAATTTATGGTATGTTAATGATTTTTTGTTAATTGACGTTACACGAAAACGAGTAAAGAGTCTTCACTCATTTACTGGCCACCCAGTGTAAGAAAAACGTTACAATTCCAGTAAAGTAGAAAAATGACTGAAATTAAAGGGAACGTTCATCTGAAATAATGAAGGCATGGACGGAAGCCAATTTCTGGTGGCCAACTGTCGTAATGTCCGAAGTTACTCGACCAAATCCGATAAACTCTTTGGTCACAAAGGAACAAGAAAGTTACGAGGAATGTAGTAAATCCTAATACGTTTTACTAATTTTAACACATAAATGCATGTATGTATATGTGTGAAGAAAAATTTCCATATAAATTCCTCGCTTGAAAAATTTAATTTTGTATGAAAAAATCGAGTCCTTCGTAAAATGGAAACTGCTACTCTGTTGAAAATTGAACAAACGAAAACAGGAATGTTTAAGGATTCATATTCAGCTTTACCATATTCATTCACCATTTTTCACGATGCATGGTACAACGCAAAAATTTGAGTACCGGTAGTTGTGCAGAAAATGGAGAATTGCACCAATATAATACTACATATATTATTCTGATTATTTCCTAGTCTGTTTAAAATAGAGTTTTTAAAGATAAGTGCTGCAGATTGGATCATTTATCCCAAATTATAAGAAATATCAGCTGCACGTAACGCAGAAGCTTAAGAGTCAGTCGATGGTTGGAAAGCTGGATGAAGAAATGCATTGAATCCCTCCTCAACTTGACTAACGCATGAGGTTTTAGAAGTTTCCATGAATTCGGAATAAAATGGACTCCATATACCGGCTGAAACTTGTACGGCTTACCGTACCCTTAAAAGCATCGTAGCTGATAAGGTTTAGAACTGACATTAGTTTCAATCTCTACTTTCTGGGTTACGGGTCGTGAGATATCTGAGAAATTTCACTTATAGCCCTTTGCTGTGGTGGGAAACAACATCTCATTTGTTTCAGAGTGAAGCCATATTTCTTGGCAATTTGTAGTCTGCTTGTATCCTGAGTAACTTCATATCCCACGTCCGTTAAGTCGGGATCTATATTGGATGAAATTTGCAAGGATACGTGCACGAATGGATGGTACTGCTATGATTAAATGGAAATTTATCACAGGAAACTTGCCGGAAATGCACATATAAAATTTCATCTGTCACGTAGGCGTCGTATTTTTTCTAGAGAAATTCATTATGACGCAAGATTAATTGCATTTGTATTCTCAAACACGGATCCATGCTGTATAATCGACAAAATAATTTATTTGGACCAAATTTTTAAACCCTAACGGTTTTTTTCTTCTCTGACAAGAAGACCTACTTCGTTCTTGTTAAAAATGAAAATGCAATATTTTTTAAATTAGTATTTATAATATTGTGGTTCTCCGTGTTTGCTGGGACCTTGTATAATTTTTTTAAACCATTTGTTAATTTTTTTCGACGTATCGCCCTTACTTTTGAGACCCTTTTCAAGAAAATTAGTAATTTTTGTTCCAACAACAATTTTTTACCTGAGTTTTAGTAAATGAAAAAAAAAGAAAAACATGTAACACGCAGACATTCCACTATTTGTTTCCTAATTTTTGTTCGTTAACGTATCTAAGAATTCAAACTCTAAGTCTACATTTACATGGATACGCTTGCTTCCCTACAGCGAATCCGTCTAGAATGAAGGTAAGGTGTTTGTTATTGGAATTATTCACAGCAGTGTCGCTAATGATAGGAATATTGTGGGTCGGATGAGCGACTGTCAATTGAGAGCCTCCATTCGTCTTCCATTCATCATTAGCTTAGGTTGTATAATTAAAGCAAAGCTGCGCCAATGGAGCGCACAGTCGTGACTCACATGACCAAAAACGTACAATCTCTCGACATGGATATGAATCTTTATCGTGTTTGTTACGACAAAGCATCCCCGAGAGGATTCTATCCATTGCTAATCTAAAGCTTACTTCTTACTTCATCCTCAACTTACACCGTCGTTACACATACGAATGAGGATTGCTTAGCTCCATTCTCCATGCCGGAGACGTACAACCGAAATCGAGATAATGAGACCTCATCCTCAGCTAGCTACTAAGTCTGTCGGCAACTTTTTCATATTATTCCATGTTCGGTTGGTCTCTGCGGAATTTCACTATAGGTATTATCTCTCGATACGACGCTGGCAACTGCGAAGCTACTAGCATCTGCAGCTGAGGGACTCTATTATTGCAAACAATTTCGTAAAACTCGAGTTTACCGGAGTTCTGTTTACGACAGCATAGCCACGTTCGCGATTTATGTATGTATAAGTATCGTTTATATACTTATCACCACGAATACACGTGACTTACACAAACTAGGGGACCATCATCCATGTTGAAGCCGGTGCCGGCTCTGTTGACGGACGAATTTCGAACCGTGGCTGTACGGGAATCCGAAATGTCCCTGTACTCGGTGACAGCGGGTATAAAGTCCTTTTGTGGCTGTAGATTGTCCGAAGCTGGTGTTACGATCGA
Organism: Gasteruption jaculator; assembly: GCA_949825005.1. Lineage (NCBI taxonomy): Eukaryota > Metazoa > Arthropoda > Insecta > Hymenoptera > Gasteruptiidae > Gasteruption > Gasteruption jaculator. Next base: position 11,399,907 of record OX463765.1, on the reverse strand, counting down.
TGCGAAAGCTCATGGAAACGTTAGAATTTAGAAACTGCTTTTTATTCCCGCTGGATTGTAATATTTGCGAAAGAGATTGAAAATAAGGGAAAGTGGTCATTTCTAAGCTACTGGAGAAAGCTACTACCTGCGACACAATGCGGAGTTACGTAACGAGAAGTGTGTCAGTCGACATGTTCCTTTTGAATTCGAAATTCTGTGCTTTTACGGTAGAGTGCCAGAATGAAAGAAGGGTGAGGGATGAAAACACGTGTTAACGCTATCTGCTCTGTTGCACATCACTGAATCCTAAGAGCTCGCATATAATATACACCCTTTTTCTTCCACCCCTCGTTTTGCCAAGTTTAAAGTGAGAAAATTGATGTGTAAAGGTGGTTTGCAACGAAAAGTAAAAGAGAAGATTTTATGTGTAATACATTTGAGTTAAGTTTGTGCTATACGTATATGAGCAAAATTTTTCATTGGAAACTTTTATCTTTCTTCTCCTTTTGCCTTTGTTTTCCTATGGAAGTTTGTAAAAGGGGGAAAAAGGATAAGGCGGTTTTATTTCAACAAAAATACATCTCTTGTTTTTCTTTCTTCTTTTCCTCCTTGTTTTCACCCTTTTGTGGACGTACGCTATTTCGCGTATACGCTGTAATAAATTTCTACACTGACTCTCTGAGATTCTTCGGGACCGTTTACGCGTACGATCGATTTGCTATAGCCGAACCTTGTTTTCCTTGTACCCACCTAATGCGGATAGATACTCTTATCACTTCAATGGTTTGTAAGCCATCGATACTGTTTGTCACTCGACTGGCACATCATCCGAACCTTTCAAGGATGCGATAATTATTGGCACGTTTCCTTCCGCTAAATTAATACGAGCTTCCAGTTCTGTTTAGATTGGAACTCGTTTATTTGCGCTCGACAGTCGACTCTGCGAAATGTTCCAATGAAAATTCCTGCAGAAGGAGGAAACTAATGAACGTCGTCGCAGAGTTTACGCTTGTTATAACATTCATCCATACTGGATCTTATAATTTAGCGAATTGACTAATTTCAGGAATGTTTATTTTTTGTCAAAATATCCGCTGATTTATGCTCATGTATATTAATCCTAATATATACGCAATAAAGATGTGTACTATATCAATACAGAATGATTTTTCCTTTTTTTGGACAATAAATTGACGGAAATGTTATTTTTAAAATATTCTACGCGAAAAATTACCCCTGGAGATGACGTTGCCAAGCTTGATTTTGAAGACTTATTTTTCACCCATTTTTGGAGTGGCAAAAGTAGATCCAGAAATTGGTGAAAAATAATTCTTCAAAATCAAGCTTTGCAAAGTCATCTCTAGGAGTAATTTTGCGCGTAGAATCGATATCGCGAGTGTCCGGGGACGAAATCTCAATAGGGACAAAGTTACAGCGAGTTTTTCGAAAAAAATGGAAAAATCTGGAATTTCGACGGTAAGATTGGATTCCTGGTGAAAAATTACGTAGAATAGGACCTTCCCGAAAGCCCGAAAAAGATTGCGCATTGCTGAGCAAAACGGCTACGTTCGTTTGACGGGTAGAGCATTTCACACTATGAAGCCTAGCTCTTATAAACTTTTTCTTTTTAACTTGGTCACCTTCCCCTCTTCTGGCGTAAGAGGGTTTATTAAAATATCCGGTGATTTATGCTTTTATTATGCAGGGTTTTCAAATAATATCGGACCCACCCTAAAACTGCTATCGAGTCACTCTGCCCCATAACGTATAGATTCTTAGAGAAGGAAATTAACTGTCCGTTGCATTTTGGAAGCCCTGTATATTAATTTTAATATATCTATAATAAAAATGTGTACTATATCAATCGACGTTGACTTTGTTTTTTTGAGACACAAAATAACGATGGTATCGCTATTTAAAATTTCCACTAATAGGTACTTTCACCCCATTCAGAAGAAAATCCAAAGTTATTCCGAGTTTCAGTTACATACGAGGTAGGTTACACTCTTGTAAGATAAACAGAAGTATGGATGAATTGTCTAGGGAATCTTACGCAGACGTTTTTATCTTTTCTGAGGACATTTTGTTTCCCTTTTCATCTCTCGAGGGAAAAGGGACAAAAAGGGGAAAGATGTTAAAAGGTCTGTTAACGAAGGACCAGTCAGCATGAGGGAATTCCATCATCCTTTATACCATAATTGAGTACTTTTAATATATATGTATAGGGAATATGGATTACGACACGTACTTTCATGGAAGTAAACCCTGCATTATGTACATCCGCGCATTCACAGACAAGGGGGGGACAAAAGTTAGGAGATTCATTTCATGGGGTTTCATATATCTTATTCGTACTGTGATACTCGATTCATATATGTGGTTTACTATCACTTTTAACGTATTTCTTTGAGTTCTGGTAATAAAAGAAGTCTTCATTAATGAAAGTGGCAACTGTGGCAAGTTTCTAGAATTTATAAATTCTATTTTTCTGAAACGTACCCTAATTTTTAAAAATTATATTTTTTTTATCGCAAAAGTTAAACAAATTCAATAATATCACATTAAATAGATAACATTTTCCTATCCTGCGTATTTCGGAAGTGGAGCTGTAGAATTGTAAAAATTCCACGACAAATTCTTCAAATTCTGCAAACCTTAGTAAATTCAATTTCAAAAATTTATAGAACTCTAAAAATACCCCAGCAAATTCTCCGCCGCTTTACTCGTATAGTTATATTTCAAAAACACAAGGCTGTCGTGTAATCCAGTCTTAGAAAGAATCAGCGATAATTAGGAACTGTAGGCTTATAGATCGAATAAACCAGGCCATAGTTGTACCCGAGAGACCTAATTTGTAAGCGATCCTGTGCCCCTTGGGTGATAAAAGTAGTTTACTTTTATTCTGCTATTATGTAATTGGAACTGAAAGTATTGACTACTCATCCTTCGTTAAACATTTGCAAATTCACACTGATACACACTTGAAGTGACGTTGCTGAAAAGTCTATGCATATTTTTCCTAACGATGATCGAAATTTGTCCATTAGATTTCCATTTTCATTAAATTTTAAAGGGTTAATAGTTGCTCGAAATATTTGGAGCGATAATTACCTAACCGAACCGCCTTGCAGTTGGACCAAAAATAGTTTGTCATGCTAAAAATGTTTTCATAATTACGCCTAAAATTCAGGATGGAAGTTTTTTGGGTTGTCGAATCGGAAACCGATGTCAAATTTTGAAAATTCAAAATGGCAGATCCAATATGGCGGACAAAAATTCGAAATCACTTGGATTTCTATGAAAATAATGAAATTTAAAATATATAATACATAATAATAAAAATAATGAAATTTCTATGAAAATTAATCTCTTGCAGTGTTTGAGGTCATAAGCCATAATTTAATATGAAATTTTTAAAATCCAAAGGTTCGGTTCAAAATGACCGAACCAAAAACAATACAAGGCTTAACCTCGTTACTTGTCGAATTAGGTTCGCAGTTTTAATTTTCGAAACTTTGAATTCAAATTCGGATTCAGTTTCAGTGATCCCAAAAATATGTTACTACCAATGCACGACTTTTGCTGCCACATACGCGTTATTGACAGCGAAAGGGTGAAGAAATTTGTCGTGTGAACCCTGACATTATATTATATATTACGGTCCGAAAAGTTTCAAGCAACCCTCGCAACTAGAGGGATATATGAAATCTTCCAAGACGCACCGTTTGTGTGGAAATAAATGTATGGGAAAAGTCTGGAAAGGCCTTAAAAATGTGACCAGCAATGTCAGATTCGCTTCTACCACTTTGAAGCCCCTCGTAGATTATTTCCATGCCATTTCGAGTGAAATCTCAAATGTGTTAAATTCACACGAGGTAATGTTACATCAAAGAGTTGCCACAAACGAGCACTTCAAGGTAAGTGCCTTCCATCACTTTGACTGTTAAAAATAGCACCGCAAATGTGACACGAAACAGTGCCAACATCAACAGAAACTACTTCTGACGTTCTAACAAGGCAAAATCACTCTTGGCAATCAGCACCCTTCTCGAAAACTTCTTGAGCAATGAAAATTGGGAAGTTTGGAAGAACTTCCTGAACTTTCTACATCGTTTATCTTTTTATCCAAATCATTAAACCCCAATCTTGTAAACCCACGTTTAAGACCCAAACCTCGTATGTTTGTCAGCGAAATTAATGATAGAAATAAGGAAAGGAGAAGCAACCCATAAAAAGAGCTTCCTTTAGCTCATGGAATTTGTCAGAGACACATACATAGTAATAAAGTTAAAAGTAGATGAATCGAAGGAATAATTGTGGCTCCATGAATGACCTCGGGAAACAAGCTTGCCTACCGAGGGGTTGTAGGTGAGTTAAGAAAAAAAAAGAAACGAGGGTTGGAACCCAGAGAGAGCTGGAGCTATAGAGATATGTTATACTACTGGAAAGACAGTGCCTAGAGAGTGAGACAGAGCAAAAAAGAGTAGAGAAATACGATTGGTGGGGATATTGATCTTCTCTGGGAGTTGCCATGTGTCTAGAAAAGCTCGTGGACTTTGAGATTTTTCCTTTGGTTTTCTATATATACCAGCTAAACCGCCCGAGCTTTTGCAGCCCTTTCAGCTTCGTTTGCGATACATGTATGAGCTACCTTCACTCATTTACGTTCATCCTATTTTTTCGACCTGTCGAAAATTCGTGGTTAACCATGCTCGCGGCTTCGCCCGAGCTTATCTCCTTCTTTTCTTCGTCCCTCCTTTGAACAGCAAAGTGAGATATCTGTATTCGACGCGAGTACTTAACTCCAAATTTCGAGGGTACCTGTAACTTATACAAGGGTGGATGGGAAGGGACCGGATAAAGTGGAATACGGAACTAAAAAAGCGGGAGGAAAGAAGGGGATGAAGCTGTCAGAGAAATGAGTTGGTCCTATCTCGAAAGACTAATAAATATATAGTATTATAGGAACGTATAGACTTTTCAATCCTTGTCACTTATTTTATTTGACACATAACTGAGACATTTTTGTGTGCATGCTTTTTTTGGTGGTACTCCTCTTCATGCATATCTGTGTACTATGTAGAGATTGTCTCTTAAATATGTTATTGAAGCAACAAATTATTGTTCTTTTTTTAAATTATACCAATAGTAATTAATAGCAACAGATTTATTAGAATTAAATTCGTCTTTGTCTACGAACTTGGTAACCTACGACCTCTGCATAGTAGGTGGAGCTGTTTCGAACATCTCCATATTTCCCTGCCTTCTTGGAGTAAAGAGAATTTGTTGCAAATAGATTTTCATCTTTTCCTTCCCGTACCGGTGATGTAGTAATTTCGTATGTATTACTACAGACTACAGTCTCTATCGGGCATTAAATTTCCAACATTTTGTACCGGGGAAAATAATACAAGGTATCCAAGGTTCATGCGTACTGCATATGCATTTGCATATTGACAAGAGTCGAGTCAACTTAACATTTAGGAACTGCAACTAAGCGATATGGAACTACTGCCCAAAAGTACCATATACTGGATGGCAAATGTTATACAACACATTTGGAATTGCCGAGTGGATTGAATATTTCTATTTAAAAGAAAGTATTTTTGAAATATCATTTTTAATTTATGGAAATTTCAACATTTTCAAATATTATGTCCGCTCTATTAAAATTTACATTTTCAAATTTCGAAATGTAACATTAAATTCGTAATCAACAACCCGAGGAAACTTTGGATCCCAATTTTCAGATGAAACGATTAAAAATAAAAAATTCGGGACTCAAAGGGAGCTCTAAACCGTTTCTCTATGTACCAAAGTGGTTTGATTGACAGCAATTGTATAGTTCCATTCGACATGATGGAAACATACGAAGCACCAATATAAAATACACGAAGGGAATATAACTCACACAACTTCGAGTTCGAGTTTATACATAAACTCAAACCTGGAAGCTATATAAGATACATGTTCACACACGAATACAGGGTTCGGAATTTTGTTGCATACACGTACTAGGTACTATACTGTACTGCCAGGTCGGATACTCGCTTATTATCCATCAACATGTAAGGCGATACAGCTCGGAATTGAGGTATTACATGGAGAACAAGAGATGACAATCTTTACGATCGGACTTTTGTTAGGTTCTTTCTTTAATACTTTACGTCACCATGTACCCTAAGAAAAAGAGAATCGTCGAAATGGTAAAAAAAGCATGTACATATATAGCATAATAAGCTTCAATTTGTGTTTATTGTTCAACATATTATTTTTGTAGAGAAATCTTTGAAATTTCGAAATTTTCTCACAACTGTTATCATCTTTCTATATAATTTCACTACTATTTGTCGTCATAAATTTCCGTTTGCTATGTGGAATCTACATTATTATCATGAGCATCAGAAATATACATAAAGTTAAGTTTTTGCAAATGACTTTGTTATTTTCATCTCTCCTATGATAAAAAGAAGTTATTCGAAAAGGGAGCCAAACATGGAATGATTTCTTTATTAGCACAACATTGCAAAGACATGATAAGTTACTACCATGAACAAGACAAAAAAGGTTATTGCACTTTTTTACGATTTTGCAACGTTTTACCGTGCCACTTTCAAAGTCTACACGAGGATTAGCCTGGAAAAAGTTTGCAGATGAATTGCGAACTCCACGTTAAAGCTCAACTTTGTAGTATTCAAATGTTACTATTTACATTAGGAACATCGGAAATGTCTGAGGCTTAACTTTGGAGAATCCAAATGTTGCTATTTACATTTGTAGCATGGGAAATATTTATAAATGAACGTTATGTTTAAGTTCAGCCTCTCCAACTTGCTCTAATTATATACATTTTGTTCTTTCCTATCGCTCTGCATACAATCGTTCGTATTATTATCATTGATAATCCCAAAAAAGAAATATTTTAAATACCCCGAATACATTCTTGATGGGCAATTTTCACATAGACTATTATTATTTCTTTAAAATGTTTATTACGAATACGATTAACTTATGGCGATAGCAACAAACGAATAACAAACCTGTCGAAAGAGAGATATTTTTCCGAAATTTTAAGGTCGCGGGTGATGCCAATAGATACCTTACAGTTATTCCAATTTTCGAAAACAAAATAAAATAAAAATTCCTAGTTTAGGAAGATTCAAATGAATTCAACGTTAATCCTACCGAGTAAAGAAAAAGACTGAAAGTGTATGGAAAAAATTGCAAATATCCAAGTACATTTTTTTGTAACTAACATAAAAATAAAAACCGACTACGCAGTTAACCGAGGACTGAGTACTTCCTCCTAGGTTCCTCGAGATCCTTCGCAACATCTTCTCACAGCGAGAAGCACGGGCACTTAACTTTACAGTTAGCGAATGTAGACCAGTTTATGTGAAGCTTTTTTTCAGGAGTGGCAGTGAAATATAGTGACATAAGCAACTACAAGCGGAACGAAATGTCAACAAGAACTACAGCATAGAAAAAAAATAGGAAAAGGCAAGCGTGCATTTTTGACACAACACTCGAGCAATCCTGTTACAATTACTTGAGTACTTCTGCAGCAGTTACAAGCTACTGCGGATATAACAAAACATTACTAGGGCCGTTTTCTCTATTCTCGCTGGAAAATTGGCTGTAATTGTATGAGAAAAGTGAAGTTTCCAACTGTACGTTATTTCGTTCACGATGCAGAATTAGAACCTATTTATATTAACTCTTCGTGAACCAAGTTACAGAACCAAGTTAGGTGGGGTTAAATTAACAACCCCGGCAGCGTTAAAATTACTGTATTCAGTTCAGGGAATATTTCAGGTTTGATTTGAGAATTTTAATGACCACAAAATACACTCTTTCCAATTTCATTTTATCAAATATATTTTCAGCGACGTTTTAAGCTAATTGAGTTAATTAAGTTCAGATTTTATTTTGTGTTTGTGATTTTGTAAAAAAATCATTTAGGTTCAGGAGATAAGTCTTTGTTTTATTCGAATCTGTTATTTTTTTTACACAAAAAGGTGTTTGTAGATGGATAATATTTGGGGTAAAATTAACCCCGCATGGCTCAGGCCGTACGTTTCATTCGTCTGAAGAGTTAATATAAATTTTCATTGAGAAAAGAGAAATATTTTTCTTAACGTAAACATTTCTTGGAACGAGGAGTTCCACATTTCATCGATAGATTCGTGTTTTTCCCATTTATCATGCAAGTGACATTTCTAAAAAAAAAACCTATGACATTTCCAATGATTTTTCGTCGGTACGTATATGTATATAGATATATATTGTATACATTCCGGAAAATATGAGTAGGAAATACAAACTCACCGGTACTTGCACTCTAAACTTCCTGTTTGTTTTCTGTAAACATACGAATTTAATACAATCAGAAGTTGGAAAAAGGAGAAGGAAAAGAAGAACAAGAAGAAGGAGAAAGATAACAAGAAAAGTGTTCGAAAGTGGTCGGTTGCTTATAAACTAGCACATTGGAAATAAATAAAACATTTAACATTGTAAATTTTATGCACAACTTTTCTTACTTTTTCTACAATTTCACATCAAAAAAGAGGGAATATAAAAATATTAAACTTTACAGTGCTATTAGAATTTTTACAACGTAACAGAAAACCTTATCATTGTGCCGTAAAGCCAAACTGATTATGACGTAGTAAAATGTGTATCCAATGCCATAAAAGTTGCTGAGTAAAATCACTGTTTATATGAATGTGTGAGCCGGCAACGTTTCCAAGTCATGCAAATTTTGAGAAAACCCCACTTATCAAAAAAGAATAGAATCGTCAAAGTGTAATCGATAATATACAATTTCTGACCCCAACAACGAACTTGTAATAATCCAGATTTCTCTGCAGGAAACTTTACAGTAGAATCTTCAGTTACATTTAAAAACCAAGTAAACACAATGTTTACTGAAGAAAAGCATGTTTTGCGTTAGTATTTTAATGGAGTAAAATAAATCAGTAAAAATATTTCGTAACTTCGAATACCTAAAATGCAATGTCCAATTATATTCAGTAGAGTTGCTAATTGCATCTAAAAATAAGATTATCCTCTCGGCTTAACAATAAAAAAAATTCAATTGGATCAAAAATTATATCATACAAATCAAATATGTACATATTTAGAAGTACGAATAATTTATTCGCAAATATTCGATAAGTTCTAATGCTTTATGAGCTATAAATAAACATTATTTTAATATTATTACATTATTCTAATAAATTATAAGTTTATAAATGTGTTCAAACACATGGTGGAGCATGAATTTAATGTTTTTGTTGTCGTAACTCTACATTACTTTAAATAAAATACCATAAATCATCTCAAAGATCTCTACCTACATTTGAAAGTTCAGTAACATCTTTTGAAAGAAAAAGAAATTGTTGGAATGCAATCAAGAAAACGTCTGAGCTTTTGTGCTCGATTTAGTACATTAACTCGTCATTTAACTTTTCGAGTTTCTATTATGCGGATTTATCTAGCGCTTACCATTATTGCCCGGATGAAATAGTACCGTCAAAAAAAGTTACCGAGAAAAAAGTCAAAGTATATGTTGAAAATATTCCAAATGATAAATAATTACTATCTTCTCCAAAGCCTCGCTATACTATTTTTATACATATAACATGTTTTACTGGAAAGTTTTACGTTATATTGGAAACGTTAAAAAGTAGAATAGAAGGTACGTTCATTCATCAAGCTTTCGAAGCAGATCCTAACAATTTACCTCTACCCAATAAATTCGATATTAAATCTTTATACTGCAGCAGCAGAGAAAAAGGAGGAAGTAAATGAACGACTCACAAGTTACGTGATAAAAAATGCAACGTAAAATTGAACATAAGAAATTTGTCCACTTCCTATTTCATCTTATCAAATATATAATATTTTCGGTGATGTGGCGGAGTATTGAGTTAATTGTTGCATTAAATAGCTTAAAACGAATAAAAAGAGCTAGCCATTTCACTTCACGAGTTTCTGAGGAGGGTATGTTTTATCAGCGCTTAGCACCTTGTCAAAAGTGTTGATTCACGTCCCGAAGGGAAACATACGACACTCGTATGTTTACGTATGTAATACGAATCCGCCCTTAGAGAGTTATAAAAATTCCATAAGCCATGTTTCAGAATAAGAGAGATAACGGTGCCTTGACACTTTTAGACGAAATTCTTCCACTTTTTCCACTTCTCATTTTCATCATCTCTCTATCTCTACCTTTATTACTGCTCTTGAGAAAAAAGTTTGTTGGAAAGCAAAAGTTACAGTACCTTATTGTGAGTAAAATTTACTTTTTAGCGATAAAAGCAAATTTCACTAAAAAAATTCGAAATGATAAAATGGAAATTTCGTGCACCAAAAAACGATAAGCAAATAAATAATAAATAGATATAATAAACAAAATGTAAAATTAAAGTCAAGTATTAGCTCTCTATGAGCATAGGACGCTAATTTAATTACATTTTTATAATTAACTTCATTACTTTACGTTAAAAGCACATTTTAGTTATTTTTTATAGCAGTTTTCGTTATTTCTTTCTCTGCGGCGATAAAATTTACTTTCGGTTTTATAAAAATGTTACGGGACAATAAGATTAACTTTTTCTCCTCTTTTTCTTTCTCTTTCTCGTACGAAGTAATTACGAACATTTCCTTTAGAAAAAAAGACCGAACGTCAACCTGTAACTTATATGTGTACACGATTAAAAAATCGATTAATACGGTATTAACTTGGATCGCAGAAAGTAAGGATCGCGAATGTCACTAAGTATCGGAACATAATAGGAAAAGTGAAGTATTGCTAGTCGAGCATTACGGGCTGTAATATCATTGGAATTAAATTGAGTCGTTCATTCGAGAAAGAACCAATCCAATCATGGCGGATCAGTGCGGGGAATTATAAAAAGAGGACGGAGTTGAAAAAAAGTGTCTTAAAATTGACCGAATACTCCTCGTAGCTCTAATCTCTGTACTTTTCCCTCGAAATCGTCTTATTTTCATCGTCTCGCCTTTCACATATCCTAACCCTTACTGCGAAGTACTTAATTGGGTTCTATAGCTACTCGATCCTATCAAGGGAGAATATGCGATCCTTGGTGAGAAACCATAAATAGTAACTCAGAGTCTACCAGACTCTGTATTAAAAAAGTTACAAAAATTACAAAAAATTAATAAGAAAATATTAGGTATTAAAAAATTAGGGTTGCCCTTTTTTTTACAAAATGTCATTTAAAAGAAGACATTTATTTACTTCATTTATTAATTTATTTAATCAGATTACATAAATCAATAAATCGAGTATATAATAAGAATTCTGCAAAGAAAAATTTCAAAATAAAAATTATAATTTTTTTTCGCCATCCAAAAGAAAAACAGCATCGACCTTTCCCGCATTGATCCTTTCAAGCATAAAATATAACGAATCCTTTTCCTCACAGTAATCAAAAAGGAAGAAAGCAAAGGTTGCGAGACCGAATAGAAGCGCCCTATAAATTAGCATCCAATTATAACTTTATGAAAAGTTTCTTTTTACAATTATAAAATAAAAGAATGACAACGAAATAACTCCGTACCGACATAAATTTCACCCTCGTCTTTTTTTTTACCATGGAAAAGAACTCGAGCGTCATTCGTTAAAATCTTTCCCTTCGTTTCTTTCTATTCTCCATGGCATACAGTGTGTCTTTTACGGACAATAAAAGTCTGCTCGCGTTAATTGCATGGTGAGAAAAAGGGAAATGTAGATTTCGGATGGGGCACAAAAAAGGAGAGATATAACCATTATACGAAAAGAACGGTAGACGTAAAAGTAGATAGGAAGGCGATTTAATCGAGGAGATTGCAAATCTACTCAGGAAGATATTGCATAACTAGGATAGCAACGAGATTTCCTCAAGGAAAATCCGAGGCTTCTTTTCCCTTGCGCAAATCTTCAAATCGGATGGAATTTAAAAAAAAAAGCAGGGAGAAAGCTTTCCTTCCGAGTTTTTTTAGAAGTACCGGTTGGCAGCAGGAAGAGGGGTGCACGAGAGAAACATTAGCCATTGTGGTTTATGCACTTAAAGTGGAACAGCAAAACATCTTCGTGTCTACTGCAAAGAAGTTGGAAAAAAAACTACGTTCCTATTTATCTCAGATACATGTAAACACGAAGGAGAAGGCTTAAGGAAATTCGCTATGATACTGACAAAGGTGTTCTCATGACAAATGATAGTAAACTTATATTGAAAAATAATCAAAATTCCAAGAAAATCCAAGGAATATAAAAACTTATTTGCAAAAATTATATTTAAAATAATAAACGCAGACGTTTACCATAAGATTATTAGCTTTTTAGAAAAATCCACCGTGTTTCGAGTAAATTTCATTGTTTTAAGTCACGAGTGCGTGTTTATTATTTTCTGTAGCAATTTTTCATTACTTTGACGATTCCTTTTTCCTCGGTTCAATCCTCGCGATAAAATTTGTCAAATTTCCACCTTCTAAAATATTATGTTTCTTAACTTTTGATTTTCTTCCAACAAATATTTATAGGTTTTGTATTTCTACCTACTGCTGCCTATTTATTTATTAAACAATGAGTCTTATTTCGACCGAACTTTACAGTCGCACCCATTTTTCCAATTCCTACTTGCAAAGAACACTTGGAAAGCTTTCCAACTATACCGCTTAATTAATCACTCCCAACTGGAAAATGCACACAAGGGTCGTCATTAACCAACCTAGGTGAACATTACACGCGAAAAGCGTCACGGCGGAACGACAATTATCGCTTCTATGTCTCGCACTACCCTCTATGAAGACTGGTAACCTATTTTAATGGAATAAAATGGAATAGGACTGCTTACATGTCGCTGTTCGGGATATTACACGTTCCAAAAGTGCAGCAGCGGATGAAAATAGCCCCTGCATGCATTTAGCATAACTACCGAGAGGTGGGTAGCTCTCGAAATTACCATAAGATTCTTTTCCTGGATAATACGTATCAACTGACGACAGCAAGATGCATTAGCCGTGGCTATACACGCTTGAAATTGGCATGATTATGCAACGACCATTTTGTTGCAGCGAATGGACGCGCTAGTAGTCGAAATTGCAGATATCGCTAATAGGATCGGATTAAAGGCAAGTCCGTTTTTTTAAATTTTACCCGGTATTATGCAGGATCCATTATACCGAATACTCGACGTGAATGGAAGGCATCCAAGAGTGGCCTGTAGAGCATAATGGCTTGGAATATTAACCCTACGCTAGCTGACAGGGTGTTTGACATAGCAACCTAATCGAGCCACTTCCAAATCACGTCACTTCCATTCCCAATGCACTTGTTAGAATCTACCTCAATTCGAACCGGAGAATTTACCATTAAGAGACTATCGAACATCATCCAAATTCGATATTGACCAAAACTTTACATTCCTCCTATGCGCTTCGACTTTCGTTACAAATATGTACTCGATCCAAGTAACAATGAATATTCAGTTTGCAGCAAAAGTTTCTTCATTTATTTTTATTTACGGTACAGCTGTAGCAAGTTCAAGAGTTGTAATGACTGGTTCTTATTGAAAGATTTTTCTTAAAAACCGTTGGCACATTTGACCGTCTTTAGTCGTCTATTGTTCACTCCTTTTATCGGTATTTATTATATTTACAGCGAAATTTCGTTATTTTTTCTTTCAATTACGATTAACCATTGTACTTTTTTGTATACCGGATACCGATATTCAAAGAAAAATTGTGTAGCTTAAAAAAGCACTTGTACATGACAATAATGATCCTTCAGTGCTATTAAATTTCAACAACTACAACAGTCATCCACCTGACAAAGAGCACTTTGATGTTTCATCCCGGAATGAATTGAGAGAAAACATGGAAAAGTTTTGCATATTCTGTTTGAAATCTGCATCTATACCTATGTGCGTTTCGTATACAAATTTCGAGTACCTATTTTTTGTGCAAATATTCAGAACTTCTCTTTTGTGTATAAATATGATATTCAAGCAAGGAATTTCTATAAATTTCTGTTTACGCGAGCTTCATATTGCGAAGCTTAATTTTTGTTTCATGGCAATATGAATTTTTTAACCATCAACCCCTTCGCAGGTGAATTAAACTTGACCCCCTATAATTGAATTAACCCCCTTCCGTGCCAAAAATCTTTTTTTTTTTCGAAATTACAAAAATATTACAGAATGAAGGTTTTTTTCACATATATGTCATGACGTAAAAGTGGCATAACTTTTTTAGCACATACACGCAAAGAGATTAAAGGTGATGGGGGATAATGAGACCATTTACGAGTAAAATCTATTTTGGAGTCTTGTTTTTCACCGAAGGCAAAGCCTTATGCGAAATTTCGCTAAAACTTCATGTAACAAAATGTTCGTTAACGCGTATAGAAAATTATTTAATCTCGTTCGCTGTATATTAAGGGCACTTATTTATTTACAATTAGGTTAATGCAAAGGTTGCAAATTATCTTCGCAATTTCATAAAACCCGGGGATGGTCATTCCCATACTTAATACCAACAAGGCCGACATAATTTTCACTTAGCGTACGTGAAGTACATTTATAGGGTTTCGTTCTATGATAGAGCGGTAGGGAATGTCTCTGTTAACAAAATTGATATATACGGCACTATTAAAATATGAGTTAGCAGGATTAGAAAGCCATTAAAACAATTTTACACAAGTAATTTAATACGATTGTATTGGTCCGGCATATAACTACTTTCACGTTAGTGCATAGTTTCAAATGAACTTTGCCGTTACCGCATGCTTTCCAGTTAGAGTGTTCTATCTCTTTAAAGGGAGAGATAGAGGGCGAAAACTATATGGCTACAAGTAATTCTCCTACCTGCGAAACAAAATACATATGCAAATTGACATTTTCTTTTTGAACCAATCGTATTTTTCCAAAAATAATATCTTTGTGTTAACTACATTGAGAAAAACAAAGGAATCGTTAAAATGTTGCAAATTGTTGCAAAAAGTAATAAACATGCGCCGGTCAGGTAAAATAATGAAAAAAAAAAACAAAATTCTAGATATTCGTAGAAAGTCAGTGATTCCCTATTGCTTTGCATAATATGCGCCAAAATAATCGACAATAATTCTGCAACGACCTAATATTTTTTTTATCAAAATGGCGGTATATGTAGACTTTCGGAAAATATCGAAATAAACTAATAAATTAACATGAAAATATTGCACGAAATTTTTCTAACGATTTCTCCAAAAAATTGGAATCTTTTATGTCCGCAAGGATATTTTCAATGCGACTGAATTATAGTATAATTGTTCAAACTTTTCAGTCGAGAAAAGTTCGAAATTATTCTAAAACCGACAACAAAATAAAAGATAAAAAAAATGATTAGATCTTCAACTGCTGCTGCCGATACTTCCGTAACTGTTCCATTTTTGTCGGAAAAAAAACCAATAAAACATTTGAGGACTTTGTTCAAATTGAAAAGAGAAATAAAAAAAAACAAGCGTCGAAATGGTAATTGTCGGGGCTGAAAACACATTATTTTGAGATGCTCTAAAAAATCCCATTTGGCAACATTTAAATAATAGACCTGCATGCTACGTTTCCAAATTAGTGGTAATTCAGATCTGCCGCAAACCGCAAAAGGTTTAAATGGAATATAAAAAAGAATTAAATTCACACGGAATGAGTCCATTAGAATTCCTTCAAATGGAAAACAGCTGTCTCAGATACAGAAGCAAGGGCAGTTGTAATGCCAGGGAAAAGTGACAAAAACGCAAACTGTTTCAAAATTTTCTGGAGAATTTCTAGTAACATTTTTCGTGTCTACTTATTTTGTAGAGCATATTACCCCTCTTACAATTTTTAATTAATTTTTTGAAAATTAATTAAACGTCAAACAGCAATTTTGGTAAAATGCAATTTACATAGTCCACATATATAATAAAATTTCGAATTTATACCAAAAAATGATGAAATCACGAAAAATAAAAAAACACCTTTGGTGT
Organism: Gasteruption jaculator; assembly: GCA_949825005.1. NCBI lineage: Eukaryota > Metazoa > Arthropoda > Insecta > Hymenoptera > Gasteruptiidae > Gasteruption > Gasteruption jaculator. The sequence continues at coordinate 11,383,913 of OX463765.1, read as the reverse complement.
ATTTTTAAAAAACTGTCAAGAATTTTTCATAAATGGATTCCTGCAGATTCCATCAGCCACTCGGGATTGATTATCAGTCAAGAAGCTCTTAATTCTATAGATTTAACTGATATAATCAGACTTCCATTCTTCATCCTAACACCATTAATTTTCACACAATACGAAGGAGACTGATAGTCTGTTTATCTCAAATAGATAAGTGAGCGCGTGAATGTATACCTTGATATGTCGTGGGGTAAAAATTACAAAATTGTAACCCCGACCGATAGTGTTACACGGAGGAACCGAGAGAGCTTTATTCTCGAATTTGGCAATTGTATACCTGAAATATTGCTCCTGCATATATTTATATTATACTGAGTAACTCGATAATCAACAACAAAGCTTCATTCGATTGTTCATATTACCCCAATTAACGTATCTCGTCTGTAACCACTACTAATACAATTTCGATCGATTCCATTGTACCTCATAGAAACGTTTGTGTGAATGTAATTAAACATATACGATATCAATCGATTCCAAGCAATCAGTGACAAATTAAGAGGAAATTTGTTACTTTATTTTATCACCCGGAACAATTTTTTATTACAAAGCCAACTCACGGTATGTTTATTTACGAGCTGGTTAGTAACTTTCAGCACAATTGTTTTTTTGCAAGCTAAAATTTTCAACCGCCATCAAATGATTGATACATCTTATGGTAAATTCAAATCATTCGACGGTTAATCCCTCTACTAGCGTAGAGAATTTATTTTATTACTTCAGGGTTGGTGCATAATTAAGGACAACTATTAATTAAGTATTCAAGAAAAGTAATTAATTATTGTAGTAATTAATCACCTTACACTTTTTAGCCTTCTATTTTTAAGTATTCTGAAAAAATTGTATAGTAATTCGAACTGTCATTGTAGCTATAAATATAGTATCAACGGTATATTTCTAACTATATTTATTGTTACTTCAATTTTTTTGAAGGTTGAGTCAACTAGAAATTAAATAATAAGTGCCTTCATTTTCTTCGGTGTAGGTGCAACAATATTTTGCCACTGGTTATTCTGTAGCTGGGGTGGCATACTATTGTTTTAGAAACACTAAAAGGGTGATCTGGTCGAGGATATCCTCAATCTGGCAGTGTAGTTATTCGTTACATGATCAAAAGATATTAATCACCCCGAAATTAGCAATTCTGGGTCCATATTGTGAGTTCTGACCCGATGCACTATCATCAAACGCACTCACTGCATACCTTTGTTCACTCTAATCTACCCGTAGAAGATACCGAATAGTAGCGAGTCACGTGAAAATAAATTTTAGAAAATTTACGAAAGACGAAGCTCTCAAAGTGGAAAATTCTCCAAATAGAAAGCAAGCTTTGGAGCAGGAAATTATTTGTCTTGCCGTACAAGCTCGGAATTGTTCTCCTTTCCCAGCCAATAAAACAACCAATATCGCAACGCATTCAATTGTCGTACAAACTAATAAAAGTGTAATCGTAAATTACATGTTATTTGCTGCCTAAGTAGTGCGCTTTTATCAATTAAATTTCTTTCATTTGTTTACTTGTTGCCTTATTTATGCTGCATTGTAAGCCAACGCCATTTGTCTGTGATAATTAAATACGGACACATTTTGTTATTTTTCTTTCTTGAAAGAAGAATACCCAAGCGGAAATAACTTCTCCGATCGTCTGTATCCCCCGGAACTGATCGATTGTAATGCGTTCAATGGTAGATGCGGATACAAAAATATATGTATATATGATTACTTTGTTTCCCAGTTGAGGAATAAAGTTTCTAACAACTAGAAATTGAAATTCTGTGGTATAGATCTTGTTCAAATTGAAACTTTCTGGTTACACCTCTTTTGCCGCTCCATGAATCAATATTTTCTTGGTTTCTTTTGTTTTACTTCCTCCAAAAGTCACTTCTTTCTATATTACAATTTATCAAGTTGTGGTAAATTTTTGGCATACATCGAAAAAAATAAAGCCACTAATTATTTAGTGTCTAGTTGACCTAATCATGAAAGTAGTTGGGATTACAATAAATGTAGTTAAAATTACTAGAAATATATGGTCGAAAATTTGGACAGTTACGTTATACTGTTATAAAACAACTGCATTAGTTGATTTATTTGCATCTCTGTATTAAACAATTATTATACAAAAAAATATGCAAGTTTGTCTGAAAAATTTACCTCTCAAAGAGTCCAACTCCTCCACCTCGTTAACTTTCTTGAAATATATTTCCCACCACGAAGCATCAATTCTTACGTTCAACTCACTAACAAAGTCGATGAAATTTAAACCTGCAGCCTTACGCTGAGCTTCGAATTTATTACCTTGCACACTCCAAAGTTTTCAGAACAGAAAGTATGCAAAAAAAAAACGTTGAAAGAAAAAAGAAAGAGATTGGAAAATGTCTTGGCCCAATTCTATAGATCACCTTATTCACTTCTGATTACCCCCGAATGCTTTCGATTAATTGTAAGTGCCCCTGAGGGATGCATCAAGACTTAGGGTGACCACGGTTTGCGTGATATAATAGTACCTTAATTAGGCTTAGTCTGCCGTGGTAAAGGATGAACATCGAACGCAGGTGGCTCTATTATCTCATAACCGATATTCAGCAAGGCGCCTTTTGTTTTCCTACATCGCATGAATTTACCAAATGCGTGTCTGTTCTCTCATTCTCTCCCTTTTGCTTGTATTGTTTATCAGTCAAGGTATTGTTGTAAGCTTTTGAAAGCACATGCTTTCCAATTCTATGTACGCCTCGATACGCTTATCTACGTCTAGCCAGATACCGCAGGATCCCTAAAGTCCCAAACTTGCGATTTCGTGAATTTTCCAACAGATTCTCCTTCAAAGACTTTGCGCCATCTTTGTGAATCAAAAATGCCTCGAATCTCTCCTGTTTTCTCAACTATGTCAATTCTGCGTTAGAAGAATTCCGTTTGAAAGCTCTACACTCTGAAATCCTGTGAGCTCACGGACTCTGGCTTTGGCGAACACCACGACCACTCTTGCTCCTTCGGATCCTACGTCTTCCTCAACTCGGTGGCACTAAAGCCCTTCCTTTCGGTAGTTCGGACTTTAAAAGTTAGTCTCTTCCGAATCATCCCTCCGCAAACACCGTTTGAAATATTCGAAAGTCTCGAGACTCTCTTTACACCAGCTGGGTCAGCTACTAGCCCACGTGAACCGATACACCACCAAATTTAATATCTTCATATCCATTTGCGAGCATCTCTGCGTCAATTCAATTTTAATTTTGTTACTTAATGCAGGCTGAAATGAGGGTTCGCCGCAGCCTTCAACGTTTTTTAATCCCAATCGCTTTGATATTCAATATCATCGAGTCTTTCTCATTTTCTACTCCGACTTAGGGAGATCCAACATTTCCAAATGATACCTTTGAAGATTCGGCATACCTCTCAAAGGAAAAGTAGTAGCTTCGAATTTAATCTCACTAAGAAACATCGTTCCTCGATTTTCTGCTTTGAACGGATACTCCTGGCAAATACGCGTTCGTATATTCAGTTGCACCTAATTAAACTCCATCAACCACCGTGCTCATTTAAATTTTTAACTTTGTTCTAATTAATAAGAAATAATTTGGAGGGACGGGATTCAGTGTAGATGACGATGAAGAGGTAGATGAAATAGAGCACGTACGTCTGACGTCCTCGTCATGTTATTTCTTCAAATAAGTACCTCTCGAGGGAGGTTACGTATATTTGGGAAGGCGTTTTCACCCCATTCGAAATATACCTCGTCTCTTTATATTCCTTCCTTACCATAGTCTTCCGCAAGATGACTTTATCTTGTTTTGGGAAAAGTTCCCTAATACCGTTGTGTTCTTCGTTTCAACGATAACTACTGTAACACATAAACCCTGTCCCACTGAATTTGTACCTTGACAAGCTGGGTAAGGCTTACTGCGTGATTCAATGACCCAAAGGACCACCTGGTAAGTACACTCTTATGTGCACTGACGAAAAAAGGAGTCGCCAAAATAATGAAAATTACTGCAAAAAAGCAAATACTGTTTTTGAACAGAATTTTTTGATTTCTTGAAATTTTTACGTAACTTTTACTATTTTTGCAAATAATTTAAAAATACCTATTTCATAGCATGTCCCAGAAACTTTCCCTACTATTTGTTTCTCCCATAGTACAGATGCACTTGTTGTAAAATTTCTAAAATATACAAATTTCTTTAGAAAAATAAAATAACAATAAACACAAACGCTTGCTGTAAAGTCAAAGTTCATTATCTTTCTTTTTTAATGACCGTTGTTTGAACGAATATTCTCATCCTCCATCTGACAAATATATTTTTACAAAACAAACAGAAATTGCTCAGAAGCTGCAGAATTTGTAAAAATCTGTGGTCAAAGAAGAAAATGAAATTTTTGTTACTCTTGAATGGGTCTGAAACTGCGATAAAGAACAATGTCTTTCAGTCCATCCTTCGCTAAAGAGCAACACTCTCATACTGAGAGTTCAGTGAAGCTAAACGACTCAGCTTTATATACAGGCAGGAAGAAATGAGCCGTGAAAATCGCCAAAGATTTTTCACAAAAGCGAAATATATTGTGATATTATGATGGTAAATGTTATTTGGCACCGATAATATGACTAACGTTTATCAAGAAGAAGCGTTCAAGATTGGAACATTATTTGTCTGTACCGTATCACGGGAACCATTTATAAAATATATTCTATGTCCTGCCTGTCATAATAAATTGAATAACAATAAAACAAAATTGCAAGAAATACCCAATTGATGAATTTCGATCGAGAAAGACAAGGAAACATAATACAAATATAACGTTAAATAATTTGTGCAAGAAAATAACAATGCCAAAGAGATATTTACTAGATCTCGAAGATCCTATGGAAAATTGTTTGAAGTCCAACCCAGATTCCAAACTATTGTTCCTATTTTTCAACCGATTAATGACGAATCTAAGAGTTTGCAAAGCAATTATTTCAATCCTTAGCGTGCCCGCTTCTCCAGAATACCTTAATTGGCACACTGGGGCTTTTCAGAGCTCGTATACCACCTAAGGGTTAATTAGTTTGTTTAATATTGCCGTTTTACGTATAAAATAAACAATATTATTTGCTTGTATACATAATAAAGTAATGAGAAAGTAATTTCTGGAAGTTCCACGTTTTTCCTGTAAACACCCACTGGTTATTTACAACGCGAATTTAATTATATAGTGTAAGTAAACGCGTCTAATGATATTTCGAGCTATAAATTGTCTCTTAAACTTTCATTCTAGAAAGTCCGTTCATATTTCACGAAAGTTTCGAAGGAGCAGCCTTATTAAAATTCTACCGCGATCACTAGAACGCCTCCTATTTATTTTATGTCTCTGTCTCCCACGTAGAATATAATAGCAAGCAAACGAGTCGACAATATTTATGAGCTAAACAAATTCGAAGTTATTTAGACTTGCTGTGATAGAGTTTGAGTTCAACTAATATCGAATTTCTTAAATCTTACCAATTTTTTGATTAGCTGATTTAAGCTACTGTCGATACTATTTAGGGACGCATCGATGCAACTTTATCGTGAAAAAAATTGGTACATATTCGGAATAATGTTACTCTTTTAAAAACGAATTTTTACATTCTTGAGAAAAATGTCATCGGAAACATCTTGCAACCTTGAATCATTTTTAAAATGCAAGCATTTTCTCACAACGTAATAAGTTCATTAGCGATATCGCTACAAGGGGCTTCCTTCGGCCTAGATCGACGATCCAAAAATTTCTGGACTCTTACGAAGTTGAAGCAACAATGCCACGTAGAAGTGTCGTATTCCCGCAGTGGCAATAAGAGTATCGCCAACAGGAGACTCGGGCAAGTCCCCATAAATAAGAATCCAAAGGATTTACATCGGTTGGACGTAGGGGTTACGAAATTGGATCTTCTCTGTTAATCCACCGGCCGGTAGACTGGTAAGCTTTGTATTTACTACCATGTACATCGCTGAAATGCTAAGCTCGATCAGAAGTGCCATTACCGCTCGCTACAGACACGACAGCTATTCCTGCTGCGCTATATCGAAAACCAAAAAGTGTTTGTAACCGGTAAGGAAAGAATTTGAGGGCCAACAGTGTTTCCGTTAACTTTGCTGATACCCAGCATGAATAGGGTACTCCCGAAGTTTGCAAATAGGTATATCTATTTCGATTACGGGCAGTGAACGTATCCGAGCAGTGAGAAGCGATGCCGTGGAATGGCAAAACTAACTTTAATTCAACACATAAAATATTTCATTTGAAGAGAAAGTTCCATCTTTCTTATCAAGCGGAATATCTAAGTAACTAAACTTGCTCTAACTTTGAAGGTGCAATCGTGATGGATCGATGAAGACATGTGTTTCAAAGGCGTGTATGTTATCCCCCATGGATGTTAATTCGCTTATGTTTTTTACTTATTCGAGTTAGGAGAGTTTTGGGAGTACACTGACAAAAAAGATATGACAAGTCAAATTATCGCTATCGTTAAATATGGCATCAACGATATATTTCTAGTAATTCTAAGTATATTTATCGTTGCTCCAACTTTTTTCGATGTTCCGATTCCGATCCCGATTTCAATCGTTAACGAGATTCCCAAATACAAGATTAAAATATATTGTCTGGAATAACAATGCAGCAAAGAATTTGTATATTTCGAGAAAGAGTATTTTACAACAACGTCTATAACTGTCATCGGACGTTATTTCTATTATGAATATCTCTCAAGAGATATATTCCTATACGTTGAAGAAATGCACATGACACATCGCGACGAAGCTCTTGACTTTTGCAAACTGTACCGCTACCACCTTATACTGCAAACCGTACAAACATGGGAAATAGCTTTAGAAACTCATACCTCGAACAATGCCGTGTTTACGAGAAAACTTTCCAAATGAAAGTCATGTCCTGCTCGGTGTGTCGTAACTTTTCTATTCCCTGACAGTTTTTTCCTACAGTCGTTAGCAATTGTTTAGACAAAATGAAAGAATGGAGGTACACAACTTTCTTTCGCTATACAATGTTTGTTGAAATCTTAAAATTGTATATTCTTGCAATCTCGTGATATTAATTTCACTAAAGTTCTTTTCTTATGGAAAACTCGACAAACTCGACTCGTGTCTAGTATATTTCCTGCTCCTTTTTTTTTATATTTCCATCTAACAGGAAGACGAGGGTGGCGATGCGATATTTGTTGCACCTGCTGTTCGTTTGTTCAACAATTGGGGCAATAATCCGCTTTAGCCTCTTCCAATTGTTTGAAACGAAAAAGGGCAACCCGCCTGTAGTTGCACAGAACGAAGATCCTTAAACAAACGTAGTCTCAATATGCTATCTGGGCTACAATATTTATTTCAAATGAAGTCAAAATCAATACCTTGGGTGATTAATTGACATTTTTTTTCGTCAGTTCTGACGATGGATTGCTTTTGATTTATTACCGATACAATTTTTCACCGGCGAAATTTACGACATTCTCGCCAAATATCAAGCTTTCGTGAATCCCAAAGAAATTCAGTCACGGACATCAAATTGTCTCGGGCCTCGGCAACCATTCGGAGCATGAATGGGAAGGCAACAGTGCTGGCGATAGTGTAACGTATCGTCAGCAGCTTTTGAGAATTCAACATATTTACAAAGTACTGTGTCACTGCGAAGCTCGATTTTACCAAATAAATGCGAATTCTTTTGTGCATAAAGTCAAAATGAAGCGCAATCCAAGACAATCAATCGCCTCCTCCGCAAGCAGGTGCTATTATTAGTCGTCGATATCGAAACCACCTTTATTTTATAACATTACGAGTTATATCTATTTATTGTATTTAGTAGAAATATATTAACGATGTTGAAAAAAATACATTTAAACGAAATACAGTAAATACATTTCTTTTGTGCATAAAGTCAAAGTTAAGCGGTATCAGAGATAATTAATCGCCTCCGCAGCAAGCAGTTGCTGTTATTACCCATTTCGCTCTTCTTCTTCTTGAACGCGTCGGTCTGACGATTCGTTATTTAACGTTATCTTCTCGAGGATAGTTAATATTCGCCGGAGGAGCATCAAAAGTGGTATAATCTTTTAACCTCCTTCGGTATGGAACTATCTCATGCGGATAACGCAAGATAAAAGATTGAAAAGAAAACTAGCGCAAGGTAATGCCAGACTTGAATACAAGCTTAATACGGAAATGATGGAAGTATCACAGGCACTGAAGCATGTAATGTTTGCATTTGGATTTCTTTCAAATGAAAGATACACATATTTTGATGAACCAGCATTCCATGTAATGCTTTTCAGATTCATGAGGAAAAAAGTAGACAACTTTTTATCGAATTTTCCGTCGACTTATGTCCAAATTGCGTTTTTCTTCTGGTTTGTGAAACCTTTTCTACATCCCAATGCAGCTCCTGTTCAGTAATTCGAATTTTTATACTACAAGGGGATTTCCATTTTCGGAAAAAAACTGCAAAATCGTCATTCGTATGCATGACATAATTATTCTCCCTCGTTTGTGGTCAACTTTATTGACTAACTGTTGAAATAGATGCGGTAAAAAAGTTGCATGAAATTCCAGGTACCTATAAGGTTACGTATCAGTTTGTGCTATATAAAAATCGTAAAGAATACCTTTTATATCCCCCGTATCGTTTGATTTCACATTACGATCAATTTCGAGAGCACGAATAGGTTACTTTATACAAATTTTACCCCCTGTGCTATAAAATTATTACAACTTTCCCTACTCCGTAAAAGTTTGAAGTAGGAACTTATGCATCTTCTTGAACTAACAAAGTATCGGGAATATGCGAAAAGCTTACTGACGTAGATGTAGATTTTCGTACGACAAGAAAAATATTTACAGGAGCTTTCCAAATGAAACGAAAGAAGAGAGAAGAAGGAAATTAGTATAATTACGTTCAATTTTATGACATAAAATATGTCGTTTATTTTCCACGAAATTTTCTTACGTTTCGTTATTTTCATTTTTTTTTTTTTGTGTTTTAGGTAAAACTGAGTGTGTGGAACGTTTTCTCTAAATTTAGTTACATTAGCATTTTTAATAGTAGTCGTAGCTCGGAATTAGTATAAGCGGTAAAGGTGCGAAAGGAGTAGCAAGAATGAAATCTAACAATAACTTTTTGTACACAATATATATTTGCCCTTTGTCATTTTAATTTTTTTAATTTGAAATAAAAGAGGAAGAACCATTTTCCTGCAATTTCGTTGCATCGGCATTTTCGAGAGTGTTGTAACTCGGATTTAATATAAAGGATAAAGGCGGGAAAGGGTCGTAATAACAAAATCTAACAATGAGATTCACTAATGGATGAGAAAATCGCACTAAGTAGTATAATGCAATTAAAGCGAAACGGTACGAGTAAAATGAGACGTCTCGTTGCCCGAATCATTTAAAATAAAGCAGAAATTGCCTCTTTTGATGGCTATCCACCATCGCAACACACGTATAGAAAGTCTATTGACCGCAGAAGAGGCGAGGGCGAGCTTTGGATCGATTCTAAATCGAGTTTAAGGTCTGAAATTGCTAATATCGAGGAAACTTAATATCAAAACCTGTTTACTTTGTAACGTTATAAGTTATATCTCATCGAAATACCAAAATTTATCCCTTCTCCCGATAAAGTTCCTCAAAATTGTTAATTTACAATCTTGGGAATGTCACAAAATCCATCGAGGGTAAATTTTTCCCTTTTTCAACGATTTGTGGAAATCGAAGGTTTCTTTCATTGATAATAATGTCGATTTTTACACCAAAATTAATAGTTACGTATACCATATGTGTAATAAATATAAATATTTATTATACATATATTAACCATATATGAAAAATATTTTTAAAGAAATAACAGCAGATACAAATTTACAAGATGTAGTTAAAAAAATCTTTAACGACCCATCATTCTTTCCCACTCGAACAACTAAATGAAGTTCTTCGTTGAAGAATTGATTCACTCCGAAAAGAAATCCTTTAAAAAAAAGTAAAAGGGAAAACTAAAGGGAGTCAAAGGCAATTTGACTTTTACTTGAAATGAATTTAAATAAAATCTGGAATGGGGAAGTTAAATTCATTCTTCTCTGAGACGTTACAGAGGCGAATACTTTTATCGAAAATGGATAGAGAGTCATCCTTCGGAATGTCAGTTGAGACTGGTAAGACTATGTTTATTTCATGCTTACAAGAAATATATATATGTGTGATAATGTATATAGATATACGAAAAAGCTTCATTTTCTTCAAGCAGTTTTCTCAAAGCGATGGAACGTTTCAAAAAGAACGAGATCAAATCCAGCGAGATAAAAGAAAAAAGTGACAACTATTTTTCCTTTTACTCGAAATGGGAAAGCGTAACAGACCTTCCGGAGTTATAAAGAATCAAAAAGTCGGAAAAATTATACAGTAACGGACTGCATTTTGCAACATTGTGTTAGATAAGGTTGTTAAAATACGATTCTCGGTTCGGTTCAATATTTAATCGCAAAGTAAATAACTACTAGTGTCTTTAGTATCTTCCAGCACCTGAACTATTGTGCCACTATAACTGCGAAATAATTCCCGGTTTTCTCGTGCTCGCTACCGTTATCACGGGTATAAAGTTCACGAGTAAATATAATCTGACTGCTGGAAGGGTAGGTTCAAAGATTGAGGGTTTATAACATTTCTGTTTATGGCCCCTAACGACGTTCATTTCGAGTAGATGGAGTGAAGATTGATCTCATGAGTGGTAGCTCATTATTTATTATTTTACATAAATTTGTAGCTGTAATAAATAGGAAACTTGAAATTGAGAAATCTTGAAAAAATAGAAACTTCAAATTGAAGGAACTAACGAAATAACAATAATTGATTGAGACATTTCTTCAGCCACAGTAAAATATTATTTCAAATTTTTTCTTTTAAAATTAAATAATAATTAATGAAAATTGCATTTACTTCAAGCAAATGTCGCAATATCGAAAAACGGAATTCCGTGATTAAATATAGTAATGATATGTTATTAAATCAGGGAAAGGTATACAAAATATTTAACGTCTTGCAGAATATATTTGAAAATCGACACTATTGATAATAATTGTTTTAAATAAGCAGGAGGCCTTTTACTTGCAACATAAACCTGTATGTCACTGCCGATGTTAACTGGTGTCAATTCCCCAAAATTTCAAATACAAAGATAACAAGGTGACGATGATCCTAACTTGGGACTCCAGGAGATAACAATAGGTGACGTCCGGACGTCCATACATAAAATGCTAATAACCATCTATTGCGGTAACTTTAGTTTTGCCATTAGTGTCCGATAGGTTTCTCTTCCGGTGCTGTACTGTTAATACCAGGTAATCGCATTATTAGCAACAAGTAATTACATGTAATATTATAGTCGCTATTAGACGTCAATAGAGCACTTCCTGACGCACCGATAACATTTACGCATGACGCGGGATTGATAGGTAGCTCTAGCTACCTCTTACAGTTAGAAGTCCTTCCTAAGCCACGTTGTCGGTGCAACTGCAATCGCTAGTGCCGCTTGCAACTACACCAGGGTTTCCTTTTCTAAGATTGATTACGGGAAAATAACAGCCGTAAATGAAAATCATTTTGTGTTTCGTTTGTACCTAATGGGCAAAAATAGAAACGATCTATCATCGCATATGCTGGGTAAGAAATAAAAAAGGCAAGAAAAGAATTTTGATCTCGCCTCGATGCAATGTCTAATATAAAGTTATATTGAATATCCGTCACGCATTCTCCCCGATCTGCGACTGAACATGAATTTGTCCTTTTTTTTTTATTATACCAAAAGAAATACATATATACATTGGAAAGCTCATGTATATCATTACATACATCATTGGTAAAAAGGATTGAAAAATGGTGTGAGCTTTGATCCCATATGAAATATCACCGCTCTATAACTTTGTAGAGAGAGAATATAAAATGCAGTAAGGTACGTCATCAATAAAAGGACCATGAAGAAGGAGAAACTGCATACCAGCGTAAGGGTAATGTAGGCCGTAAAAGTACACTATTATTAGCGGGATAATTACGTGTAACGTTTACTTAAAAAAAGAGTATGAGAGAAACAAGAAGAAGCGATATTACGAGATACGAACCACTGGCCGTTTTTTTGACATTTTCTACGATTGCGTGCTCTCGGGGCAAGTTGTGACATCCAGACTCGTAGCTGCATCCGACACAAAAGAAAGAAAGACATATGTTTTGTGTTTCATAATAAAGATAACAAAAAAAGGATCGTTCTTTGCCAACTGCTGGGTATTTCAAACATGTTAGGAACTTCTTCAACGATCCTACTACGAACTTCTTTTTTAAGCGTTTTTTTCTCGCCAATACCTAGAAAGCCTTAAATTCCTACTTAACTTACTTTCAAGAAGAAACTATCTCTCAGATGCCTGCAAAGTTTCTGGTACTAATTACTGCCGCTATCGCTATCTCTACTGTTTGTGTAGCTACTCCTTTGGAATTAGAGTATGGATTTTATTGTGAGATGAAACATTGCTTCGTGTATACACCGGTACACAGTCGTTTTGCTTTCTTTGGAATCGAGTTAGAGGATCACTTGAACGACAAATTGTTCTTGTTGCTTTATTTATGTGCTTGTTTAAATTTTCTTCAAAGGCAAAAAAGAATTCGGAAACAAACGGCATTTTAATTTAGCTTTTACATTTCGGTATATTCATCAATTTAATATTGAAAAATGCCAAATAATTTTCTTGGGGGTGCACATCATACTATTTATCTCCATAGACAAAGTTCGGTCACTATGAAATACAATCTCAATTATAGTAAAATAATTTCTGCAACATTACAAATTTCCACAAGAAACAAGAAATTGAATCGAATCCCGACCACGGCTGTACTTTCAACTACACGTGAATGTGGAATCAGACTTTTGAGGTTCGGGACGTAAGATAAAAGCTAAATGATACTTTCCCTTCGATTACGATCTCTTCAATTGATACTTAAACTTCGATCCCAAAGTCTCGGTCATGTGTAATGTCCCAATGTAAGTGTTATTATTTAATATTATCTTTCTTTTCTTTGCTTTCCCCTTTTTTTTGATAGTATGTCTGTTTCGTACCTTGAGACCAGGAAGGACCGCCGCGGGGTCTGAGGGGGTCCGGGCCGAGAATAGGGCTTGATTGGTCGCACCGTAGCTTAGTTGTCGCTGATAGTTGCAGAGGATCTTCTTATGGGCACTGGCTTGAGCTCTATAAGCCGACACTGATAACTTCATTTCTCCCTATTCCCGACAAAGGGTCTGAATGCCCTTCTGTCCCTACCAAAGAAAATCATCCTCGATTCTTCGATATATGCTTAAGCCTCCTTAAAGGCAAACCCGAAAATCCTTTAGGAAAAGTAATCCAAGGAGCCGAGCCTCCCTTTACTCCTTTTTTGCACTCTCCTTTCCCTCTTCTCTCTCGTTCTGGCCAGTGGCTTTTCCTATCCCGTGAGTCGTTTCATTTCTTGCTAGCCAGGAGCCGCTAGTCTCGGGGAAAACCTTCAAGTGTTTTTCTTTGAAACTCATCGAGTTTCCAACGTGTTAAGTGCAATCACTGGTAGTAGTATTCTCCACGGTGATCCAGCTTTTTTCCTTATTCCACCCCTCTTTTTTTATTCTCTTTTACAAAAAAAACTGTCTAGCTCGCTCAAGAAGAAGAAGAAACGCCTGTCTTCTTCCGTCTTTCCTCGATTCTTTTACTTCCAATTCGTAAACTTTCCTGTCTGTTCTTACAAATCACTGACTTCCACTTCAACGTTTTACGCGATATTGAATTTTATTGAGATACACGCAATTTCTATTTTATGTCGACATCTTGTTGATCCTATTTTTTTTTTAAGGAAATTGTTTCCCCTTTATCCGTATCCTGTTTAAAGAAGCAGACAAAAATGATTTTAGTGGAATTAAATTTGATGGCACTGGTCAATTTGCTATTTTTGTCACTGTTCAGACGATGGAGTTTCCTAAATGGGGAAAATAGAAATATTAGTCATAGTGGGATCAGCTTGTAGAAATACCAACTCCTGCTTTGTAACGAATTTGAGAACAAGGATGAAGAGTTTATGAACAAGAAAGTAGCTAGTAGGATATGAAAAATGTCTAGATATGGAAGAAGACATAGAAAGTGGACAGGGATGGACAAATTTGAAAAATTTTAAGATTCACAAAGACTGTGCCAAGAACACAATAACTGCAGTTGCAGAAAGTTGGCACAAATGGGATTGATCCCTATAATAATCATCTATCAATTGAGTAATAAATTTTAATTTCTGGAATTGCACGATAATGAAACTTGGGTGTAAATATTTTGAAAAAATCTCAAAATTCGCTTATTTATCAAATCATTTATTATTGGAATATATTCTCGAAAGACTATTAAATATTTTTCCGCGATTGTTTGAGGAAAATTAGCGTCCTCGACACGAAAATTTTTAGTCATTTTTGGAATATTGGCATCCGAAGTATCTTCGAAAAGAAATACTCAAATTTAATATTTTGAACACAATCAAGGTTCTGAACAATTCGGGAACCTTACGGTATCCAATTCGGATACCTTAAAAATATATATGTATACATAATTTTCCTAGGGTTCAAGTGTACCTGACACTCGATTATACGAGAAGGAACTATTGGCGAAATTAATAATTTAATAGCACGTAAACAAATTTCAAAACTATTATAACGAATTCGGAAACAGTTAATGGCCATTAACAATGCAGCATGCACTCCCAAGCGATTAGTAATGGTTCCAACATTCTCTACGTGTCACCGGCATGCCACTTTCATAGGGATGGTTACCAGCCCAGTCACCCCATACTGTAATAGTTCGCGAGAAATGTGAAATTTCAATTTTCCCTGAAAGATTTTTCTTCATTAAAAGCCGATCACGTCCTTGTCAATATTAGAACACCGGAGGAGCTTTATAGGAGAAATTGCTACACTTAAATGGCAATTGAACAGGTGAGCATATTCGTGCAGAAATCTTTTCTAAAATGAATGACAAATGTTCCCCGAGCATCGTACATTTACCTAAACTAAACCCCTTAGAACTCGTTACTTCAATTATGTCTCAAAGATACCATACAAGTACGGGAATTTTTCCTGTAAACGTTTGTCAGTGAACGCGTTAACTTACTTAATTATTCTCTGATGTGGTCAATAACTGGAACATAGTTAACATTTATTCTATTTGTACCTCTGTTATTTGAGAAAAATGGTGTAGGAACCCATATCTAAGAACCAAATCAGGTATTAATATTTTTAACGATAATGTTTCAATTTGAGGAGCTCTGAGAATTTGAAGTTTTGAATATTCAATCTATTCTAATTTTGAAGATCTTTGAATTTATAATATATGATTATTCAAGTTTCCGACAAATGTTTCAGTTTAAAAAAACTTGCTAAATTTTTTTGTTGGGGGGAGGGGGGGCTGACAAAATTTTAGAATAATAACGAATTTGTTTAATAAAGTCTAAATATTAGGTTTACTGAAGTTAAAATTTCCAAGATTTATGTTTCCACTGATTTACATCTCTTTGAGATTATTTCTACAAGTCTGGCAATTTCCGCAATTTTGGGCGTTTAGAAATGTGTTTAGAGAAATTGGCAAAATTCTAGTGGAGCTTACTTTCCATCAATTTCTTTTGGCGCTTCCTATGAACTTTCTATTGGAGAGATAAGTAATACCAAAACTTTCACTTTCTAACATTTAAAAATGAAAACTCTGTCATGTAACGGCAAAATTCGGGACGCGAAATACAGTTGCTGCAAAAAATTAGAAGATTTCACAATTAGATAGTGAAAATAAAAACAATTTTTCTTACAATCTTTTCAGCAATTTAAAAAATAAAAAATTAATATGTCAATCAATTTCCCCTTTTTCGAAATGCCGAGACAACACTTTTCCACCATATTATCGAATAATTTTTCCTTCGCAATCCGTAACTCACTTTCCGCAAATTATTTAAAACGACTCTGAATTGAGAAAGGAATTGCGAGATTTCATCCGTTACGGAAACACTGGAAAAATTGTGACATTTAATTATCAATCCAATTTTTCATATTATTCATAGAAATTCCACAAGAATTTTAATAACCACCTTATCATCCTTCTCATTCACAAGAAAATATGCTTTTCACGTAGATATCGGTTTCAGCAAGACGGAAGGAGATTTTCAAGGAACCACTTGCCCGCTGCTTGTAAGCTTTTCAAAAGAAACATGAATCCAACTCGCTGAGGGAAGGTAAAGAAGAGAATAAGGAAGAAATCACGGTAGAATCAACTCTAACCGAAGAAGAAGGTTTTTTCTTCGCCGATCCTTTAGAAATTCTCTATGACGCTCTTAGTATCCTCTTTTTTCCCTTTTCCTCTGCGTTTTTTTTTCATCAAGCACTCCATATACTTTCTTTCAAAGAGACAATGTAATTCTTCTGTTCCTTTTTTTCCCTCATTCACAACTTCAATGTGAAAAATATCACAAAGAATTTAGTGGACACACTTTTCCGCAGCCGCTTCTTTATCATCCTAGTTCGTTATTAAAAATGATATCACACTTTTTTCCTTTAAATCAGCAAAGCTTTTCTTACAAAACCACACGAATTTATCATCTTGAGGAAGAGGAAAAAACATTATCCCCTCGCAGGATAAAGCTGAGAACTCGTTGTTCCGAATATCAGACTTTCGGGATCCCAGAAATTGTAATATTATAATCCGGTCTTTCCGCGTAGCCGACTTTAATCTATCAATAAATGTAAATTAATAGTTTTGGACAGCAATTTGGAATTAATTATCAACACTTCAATATATATTTAATCACGCTCGAAGATAATATAACATCACAGTGGTTTTACGGAGCTGTCCGTTTCACCAACGCTTTTCATTATGAAGCACACCTGTTTTTCTGACCAACGATGTAGGGAATTTTCACCAAATCATTTTCTTTTCAATTAATTTGCACAGGTGAATTTATGCGTATTGAAAGTATTTCTCGAAGATTTCATGCCGCCGGATTATTAAATTCCAGCAAACGGGGCGGAGCCTTCGACCACGGAGAAAAATTAAATTCGAAATTTAAGTAATAACCAATATTGAAGTTGAAATTTGTGTTAATGGAGTATATTTCTATTATTATGATTTTTATTATTATTATTATTATTATTATTATTATTATTATTATTATTATTAGTATTATAGTATTAGTTTTATTATTATTATTATAAAATTTATTATGCCTTATAGTAACATAGGGCAATTGGGAGAAGATACATAATAGATTTGAAAAATACTACATGAATGTGTTTACAGAAAAATGGAAAATTAAAAAATTTATAGGAGTATGCGGTTTAGATTTATGTTTGGAATTACAAAGAACTCTTTAATGTGGCTTTTTACTAATATAATTAATTTTCTCCCATTTACGTGAAAGATTACATTATTTATCCACAGAAATATCAGCAAAAGAACTCCCAAAATTTCAAGATATCCTTCGTTTGAAGGATATTTCGAAAAAAAGTAACTTTCGATACGTATTTAACTCCAAGTTAATAAATTCGAATATCAATCTTGAAGCGAAATTGGAATTATTTACAAGCCGGTAAAAATAAAAAATGGTCCCGCGTAAGGGTTTTCCGGATCCTTGCTGTAGAAACAAGCTATGTTTACATTTTCCTCGTTTTATTACCGATAAAAATGCTCATGCCTGATATTACAGTGAAAAATATTCTAGGGAACTACTTTCCTCCGAAACCAATTTGGTTTCGTTACAAAAAATGAATACGTTTTAACACGCCATTTCTTGTATAATATATTGGACCTAACCCGTATCTTCCTAACGTTATGTGTTTTATTCTACTGCCGGATAAAAATTCTCCAGTAACAACGCGATTGCCTGACGTCGACGGTAAAAATCGGTACCAGATTGTCTCGATGCACGTGGAGACTCGTTTTTAGCCGAAATATTGCGCGAGATTAATCCAACTGTTGGTTAAAATCTCGATTATTATTTATTGTTACACAAGATTGAATTCACAGAGGAGAAGGAACTCGGTCGAAACGTTAGTAGACCACGTTGGCTTTGGTAGCAAGAATATAACTGGATTAACGCTAGCAACGACACGGTACATCGGGACATCGACTAACCACTATACCAGGTTTGCTATGCCGGTGATGCGTTCTATATTCCCTCTATAATTGGATTAAATATTATCATAAAATCCAAGCCAGTACTCGACATACGGGCCATTGAATTTCGAATGATACTCTTGTAACAGTTGAAATTGAATCACGTTAAACTTTCAGCCTCTGCATTCACGGAAAAGACACCGCGATAATTAGCGGCCGTTTTCCCTTCTTTTTCCTCCATCATTGGATCCGACTCTCGTGCATTTGCATTGCCCCTGCGACTGCCGTCGCGGCAAAGCATCTTTTTCGCATCAGAAGTCGTTCTTACGGATCAGTTTCTGTTACCGACATGTGTCGACAGTTGAATTTGGAATTTTCATTAAATTTAGCATGATGCCGCAGGATTATTGATTGAAAATGGCACGTTGGCCAAAGGGACAAGAGAAATTCATGGTTTCCTTTGCCAGATAATAGTTTGTATCGTCAAATGCTAGCCCCGGGTTGTTTACAAAACATGGAGAATCCTGGACGTTGGAAATTTATCCGTAGAAAAATGGAAATTGAAATGTAGCCACTGTCAAAAAGTCGATGGTGGTGAATGAATCGAACCCCGCATGATATTCGTTAAATACCAATTTCGTTATTTCGAATTCGATAAGTGTTTCTCTAAACGCCATATTGAAGAGTGTCATTTTCGTATTATTAACCCTGAATGGGGTTACTACGTAATAATATTAACCCCTTGCCAGTTGGAGGAAAACTTATTTGGTAGTTTGGAAAAAAAATTTCGTTTTTTCGAACGAAACTTCTGAGATATCGGAGGTTTCTATTAATTGGAAGATATTCGATAAAAATCTTTGATTCCAATCGATGATACATTCCTTCATTAAATCGACAAAAACTGAAGCAATCCCTGGATTGATTCCCACGAATAGACTAGAATCCATAGGGAGTTGACATTTCTATCGATGGATGGAAATTCTGAGATCCATAAAATTTCTCCAAAATCAAAAGGAACCGTGGAAATCCATCAACAACGAAATCTCTCGAAAAAACGAAATTTCTTTCCGAACGACTCAATAACTTTTCATGCCAATATGGTGAAAAAAGTAAAATTCTAAAAACTATTTTACTTGAACGAAACGCAATATTTTTGGAATGTCAATGTCACTGATTATTAAACCAAATTCAAAAATATAAAAACCTCGGGCTTGCAGCTCGTTCTATGAAATTTGCTATTTCAAATTTATCGCTAGAAACTCTAATTACTCTCAAAATTAAAGTAGCATCTTGTCTGTATTCGGGAAACTCTGTCCCATCTTGTGCGGTAATTCGGTACTGAAAGCAGTACATAGATTTCGAAGCATTCATTTTGCCGGCCAAGTGACACCATGTACAGTTACATCTTTTTATGACCGCAACTTCTCCTATACTCTATGCAAGTTTGTAGCATATTGTACTGCGTCGCGCAATAATTTCTACTACGCATCAGAGAAAAGTTCACTTTCGTACAGTAGTAACGTAACTTCAGCCTGTTGGCTTTTATGCGCGTCACCATTATCTATAGCATTACAAGCAAGAAAATAATGAACAATTTTTTTTTAGGTATCTACTGTTATTTGTAATAAAGATATTGTTTTATCTAAAATAATACTATCTGTCCTTGGCAGATTATTTGGTTTGCAGGTTGGATCTAAAATAATTGTCGTGGATAGTGACTACGCAAATCCTTATGTTTATGTCAATTGTAATTAAAAATGATTAAAAATAGAGGTTTCCAACGTCCAATGATTTCTATTCTCGTGTCACTTTTTCAAGCAAACGTTTCTGCAAATGTTTTCCCTTCTTATAACAAAGAGACGACGTTTATGAGTTCCCTCATGTAAAATTAATGCGTAGGAGGAAAGAAGGCGTCATTTTTCGCTCTCCTGGATTCTGCAAGATTCTAGGAAAATGGTAGTATGTAAATACCAGAGGAAACGCTTTAATTGCCATTATGTGGATGCAAAAAGCTGGTATAATTTTACTGAAATTAGAATAATTTTAGGAAAACAAAACGGACATTTTCGTATGGTCTTGGATTTGCGAGGGAATAACTTATAAAAGGATAAACTTTCTCGTTTTTACGCCGATTTACGACAATATGTTGTAAGAACCACGGGTAATTTTTATAATTACCAAAGGAAGTTATTAATATTTTTTAAATACTTGATACCTAAAAATCTCGACGTAATTAAAACGTTCATAACAAGTTACGTTATACTTTTATAAGATTTTACCACACCAGGGTGTGGTAAATTCGCATTTCAAGGGGAACTTTTGAAAACATATAAGTTTCAGAGCTCTCGGTCATTATTTATTTTTGAACGAGAAAACCTCTCCTTTTTACGCATGTAAAAAAAATAATAATATACAGAACAAACATAATAGTATGAAAATAAAAATTATAAAATATCCAGAAGGTGCAATTAACAATATTAAAAAGTGAAAGGAAATTTTGTCTACCAAGTTACTATATTTCGTTAGGAAAAGGTTACTTTTACAAAGACATCAAATTTTTCCATTTGACGTTACACAAAATGAAAGGTATTAGTACGCGAAAATACGCGTGTCATAGATCTCGATTTTTGGTAAAGATTTTTGGCAAATCGTGGAAGATTTATATCTCCCGCATATTTTATAGGTACATCTCTAGGTTGTGCATAAATCAATTGTGGAAAAAGAATGAAGGTAGCAATATTTACGACGTATTTCATTTCTGACTGTGAATTATTATTTCTGAGCAAGGCTATGTATGTGCATTACCCAGATTTCGATGTGTTCCGAAATGCAAAAGTCGAGTCAAAAAGTCGAGCATGAAGGACGAAGAGAAGAAACGAGAATAGCTCGTTTAACAAAAACAAGAACAAATTACATGCGACAAATGAAATTGCGTGAAATTTATAAGAAGAAAAAATACAAAAACAGTTTTTTAACATTTTCAATTTTTTTCAATTCTTAGAATTCCTATTGAATATATTCGCTTAGAAACTTGGATTTACAAACTTTTTCAATTTATTAACGGCAACCAACTCTCTAAACTAATTTTGCCCCGAAATTGTGTACATTTTTCATGGAAAGCTATGAATTTTTGAAATTGCACACATTGCAATTTGAAAAATTAATTTGGAATTGTAGGGGTACAGGAAATGGCAAATAACGTTTTTCGAAACTTTTCAATATGTCGATTTCCCATTTGCATATTTTTTCATTCGAACTTTTGAATTCTAAAGCTGAACATGCGGTACATTATAAATGTATCCCATCCATTTAAAAAAATGAATATCCGAACTTCGAGCTTTTCCAAAAACAAAAGCAATCATTCTCCGCTCTATATAATTTTGCTCCAAACCATTATCATTTTTTTGAGGAAAAGTGATGAATTCTAAAGTTGAACGCTAACCGGTATATCATAAGAGTGGAGAAGGTTTTCCTCTAAAAAGGTTAATTCCCAAGCTTGGCAATTTTTCAAGAACAGAAACTAGTGCTTCGAGAAAGGGAGAAATTCTACTTCGCATAATGTTGTTCCGCTTCGTTATAATCTTTTCCTCTCTTAATACCGGAGCTTTTAGAAAAAGGGAAATCCCGCACTCTAGATAATTTTACACCGTGTCGTTATCATTTTCCCTTCGAAATGAATTAATTCTAAAGTTTCAACATGTAAACTTTCATCCTGTCATAAGTACCTACAAAAAAATTCTCGTAAGTTAGTTTCGCCAAGTTGGTGTCGGTTTGAAAAGAAAGGTAATTAGTAAAGAGAAGATACCCAATTTTCATGATTCCATCTAACTAGATGTTGAAATTCATTTCAGAAGGAGCAAGGATACGTTCATTAACAGAAACTATAACATTAACTGCAACCTAACAATTGGAATAAGAAAATTTGTATTATGTGAAATATTTTAAACAGAATATGAGTATTAAAATCCTCAAAGTTATTATAAAATTGATGCTAATTATTAGTTTTCTATGAGCATCTATTGTTTTCCTGGTTAACTTTATGATTTTATTCCGCGAACACCAGTTCGTTATTTTCCAACACAATTCTTTCAACCACCATTTTTTGCTATATGTTAGGATTCTCTTTTTAATACCATAATATACACCCTCTGGGCAAACTTTTGTTACGCAAACATTCAGATGTTGTGGAAACGGTGGTGAATAAAATATCAGGCAACATATCCGTCGAGGGTATAGATCTGTCAGAAATTCCTGCCGGGGTGTCCGCGTTACACTAAAATTTACAATTTTTTTCAAAATTTGGAGTTACGATTACCTCCGACAGTTTTTTGTATCAATTTCGTACAGCTTTTTGCGGCTGGAAAAC
This sequence comes from Gasteruption jaculator, assembly GCA_949825005.1. Taxonomy (NCBI): domain Eukaryota; kingdom Metazoa; phylum Arthropoda; class Insecta; order Hymenoptera; family Gasteruptiidae; genus Gasteruption; species Gasteruption jaculator. Next base: position 11,361,348 of record OX463765.1, on the reverse strand, counting down.
GAATAAATTATTTTATGACACGATAAATCTTCCTACCTCTCGTTTTATAGCTGAAATGGTTTCCCGAATATAATAAATATTTTTTTATAACCAAACATGATGAAATTCATCTTCCGAGAAATATCCTTTACAAGAAAATAAATGATTTTACATAAAAATGTAAATTTTACCATTATATCCTAGTTCCAGTTTCACTGGCAAAACCCTAGCAAAAGTCCAGCAAAACCCTTGTTAAAATCTGCTGCAATTTCATGGCCCAAAATGCTGTTACATCTTTTTCTCCGTGGTCATACCCCATCGCTGCTCCTAATTTTCACATTATACAGGACAGAAGTCGAATTTACGACGAGTCAACTTGTTCACGCTCCCTTCGTTTCTTTTGTACATGTAAATATACTATCTACCCGTCTAATATATACCATCTATTATTTTGCGGGGATGAAAATACGACGAGGGCAACTCCCAAATTTCCTGACGCATCTTTCTTTCTTTCTGTACGGAAAAAGACACAAATCTTTAACTGCCGCTTCTTCCGACGCTCTTCCACTGTTGTTTACAAAAATGAATGCCGGTGAACTGCGTTTTATAGGTACTAGCTTCATTGTTATTAAAATATACCGAACTTTTTATACGCCTACGTTTACTGGTAGAAGCTTTGATGAATTACATTATGGGGCCAATTTAATTAAAAAACGCTACGAACACAAAGCACCCGAACATCTTCTTTAATGATGAGAAACGCGAGACTAATTAATCTCTGTTTCTTCCAAAATTTCTTACAATCGACGAAGCAAATAATACTAGCAGCGTTAGAGAAAAAATGACTTTCTCGCAGTTTTGAAATATTTAATAATAGTTAGCGAATGATTAATGAATATTTAATGTATATTATCAGGTTGGTGCATAATTGACAACGATTATTGCGCATGAATATTTATTTAAAATAATTGCCGTTAAATATGCACCAGACTAATAATATTTTTAATGAACGGTTAGATTTTCCTATGCTGTTGCGATTTTGATAGGATAAAAAATGTTACTAATCTACAAATCACGAGAACATAATAATTCGTTGGCTGCAAAAGTTACTGCAACAATATCAAAATTACTATCAATATTATTATATAATAATATTGATAGCAATCGTTATTTAATTATTATGAAAAAATGCCGTATCATCCTAAAATGACACGTTTTTCCACGTGTAGTATTTTTAAAACTATTTTTACCGCTACTTACACGTGAGTAACAATCAAAAACCATAGATATAGTGTTTTAAATAAAGTAGATTTTCTTATGTAATTTTACATTTTTTTTATAAATGCACTTTTCTTTCGTTGACATCGTAAAGCTAGTTGACGACAAATGATTAAATTAAAGTTAGAAAGTAAATTCTTAATTGAAATGATAAAAAGTGTTTTTTAACACCTTCGGTAGAAATAATGTCGAATCGTTGCTCTTACTCCCCTACCCATTCATAAATTGAACTTTTTCCATGCTAAGGTAAAGAATCTTTTATTATTCAATATTTTTCGCAATAAAAGGGAGAAATGCCGGCGTTTCGGATACACCTATTAAACTATCATTATTTTAGCAGGTAGATGGAGGCTTTTATGTATTTGTTCCTAAGTGTCGATCGGAAAAGTGGTCTATATTTACACCGCCTCTTTTATATAACTGTAGTGGAACATCCATCAATTATTTTCAGTGCACTTTCCAAGTTTATGAAAAGCCAGAGACTCTTAAATTGAACCAAACCAATTTCTATTATTTGTTTTTCATTGCCTTTTAGTCACCAAACGATATAAAATAAAATAACTGAAGTAGGGGCAAATATGAAGATAGTGTTAAATGTCCACAGTTGAAATGTACTCTTTAAAAGAGGATAAACGGGAAAAAGGAAGAAGTTAAAGCAGAAGGGGCACTCCTCCACCGGTTACAGTGTATTAATTCCTGTACACTCATAAAATAAGGGTCACAGTGACGTCAAAGAATGCTTTTTTACAAAACGTTTGTACAACATGTCTAAAAATATATATACACACAAGTTGCTTTTTCACTTGATAACGTGCCCCAGTGATTCGCTCATTGAAAGAGAAATCTTCTAAGAGGAATTATTTCTGTTTATTCACGAGGACAAAGTTCAAACCTTGGGGAGAATCTGTACCTTTTTTTAAATTAAATAACATTTTAATAGACCTTTCGTAGCATGTTAGAAGGTTTCTCAATTTTTTTTTATATGCTTCAAAATTGTTGGCGCCTGTAGAAAATTGATCTATCATAATTTACTTGAATTTGATAAAATCATGTGGCATCGGGTGAATCGAGATGCAGGTAAAATTCAATTCTGTTGGAGTAACGCTTCGAATAGGGTGGTTATGTAAAGTTTAAAGTTTACATTTGCGAAATTACATGGATCAAGAAACCCTTAACCGGGAATTGAATCACTGTCTGCAGTTCGAATGGTAAAATATTTACCTTTTGAAATTTTATTTTTGAATGTCTGAAAAAACAATGGATAAAAAACCGTTATAAAAATCAAAATATCATTAAACGTTCAAAATTAAAATTCAAAGTTCACCGTTGCGAACTTTAGTGGATCAAGAAATCCTTAATCACTGTCTAGGATTTGAAATTCAAAATATTTCTCTACTTCAATTTTGTTCTAAAATGACTGGAAAAAAATTAATTGAAGATGATTCTAAAAATCAAATTAATATTCATTAAAAAATAGTTGTAATCTCGTGAAATTCATGTCTCCGCTAATACTGGTATCATGAATTTGAAAAAAGAATTGAATAAGTTTGGGAAGATTTAATAGGGCATAAAGTAATTTCTCTTCTACACGGGATATGAAATGCAAGGCTTACGATACGATAAACTGCAGCTTAGTACCTTCTTCTAGTGCTTCTGATACTTGTATATCCGATTTTTATGAAATATATTACGTTTTGAAATTGCATTTCTGACATTTTGAATACAGAGATTATAGAGGTATCGAAAACTTCCATTATTTTCAGAGATGGAAATTTTTTAAATGAAAGTTTTATATCTCACTGACGTTAAATTGCCGCTAATGCAGATATCATAACGAAAACGTTGGGAAATTCATCTTTATATGGTATCTCTATGGAAAACAAAATTTGTTTATTTCATTTTACTGTATATAAAACTAAAATGTAATTTTGTAGAGTAGGTTACCCCCCAAAGGTAAATTCCAGATAGTAAATTCACGTTTATCGAATATTCGCAGCAATTGTTAAATATTTACTACAAATATGTGCAACTTGAACAAAAAATGAATGAGAATTACCAAACGTTGCCGTACTTTCTCATATCACAATTTTATTAGGTACTAGAACCCATTTTTTATTTTTGAGATTTTCCACTAAAAATTGTATTAGTATTTACAGGAAAGATAATTAATTCCAATTACGTCGCGATAAGGAGGATACACTTGTAAATTTCGTTTCAAGACCCTTCTAATAATTAAAAAAAGGTCGCACAAACGTTCGAAAGCTTGACTTTATTAACAATCCCGACACTAATTGTTTGAATTAAATTTGTACTGTCCTAAATCTTAAAAATTAATAGAGTAAAGTGGAAAAACGAGGTAACTGAGAAAACTTTGACCAATCGATTTTCGAAAATATTCGAAGGCATTGCTCTGTATTAGAATTTCTATTGCCAGAAAAAATGTAATTATGCGAGTAATATACTCCGAATACCAGTCAAATGGGTTCTTTAATCTTTTTTACAACTTGTAGCTAAAAAATGTATTGTTTAGTTTGTTATTAAGGATTTAAACTAGATTCCGACTTCAGCCCTAATTTTTTATCTGGATTCTTCTATTCAAATTTTGAAAATATCGTATTTCGAATTTTGTTCGTCTCCAATTCCGTCCAGAAACTTTCCAAACTTTAAAAACGTACTCAAATCTTATTAAGCGAATTTCATATTTTTAATTCCTATGTCCAATAATTTTGGGTGTGTGTTCAGTTGAAACGAGCAAATCTGTTTATTCTTGTCCCGGTCACCACTTTCTTGAAATAAATAGAAAACGAGAATAATTCCAGAAATTCTCTTCGGTACAAAAATTCCAAAAACTTGTAAAATTCTTCAGCCGCAAAAGGTTAATAAAGACGGTAATTCAGACACAAGGATACTTTCGTTCACCAACGGGTCCAAAAAAGCGTAACCCAATTACGTAATGGTTCATCTACAAAGAGGAGCAACGAAATAAATAAGAAACAAGAAATAACGTCTTGTGCACAGTCACCATAACTTTTCACCCTACCTACTTTTTAGTATATATATATTCAAGCGTTCAGAAACAGCCATAACTTTTTCCACCAACGGCTTAAGAACTATCCACAAATATTTTATTACCACACCTAGAAAGGAAACGAAGAAGAAAAATAACTCCTTATTCACTGTAACTGAAACGTGGCTTGCTACCAAAAAAGTTGCAAATACAGCAGTTATCGGAACCCGTGGAAAAGAAATGGAGGGAGTATGGGGAAGAAGAAAAGAAGATAAAGTTCTCGAATTCCCTCAAACTTTGTATCTACTTTCGAAGAAAAATCGCCAAATGCCAATCACTTCGTACCTCTCGCTATGTTTCACCAAAGAGTCATCTACTAATTTAAAACACAATAGGGGGTGTCATCGAGGCGGATATCGAAGGAAGATAAAAAGGCAGATTGACCAGCACCATCAATCGCGAGAGAAACTTCGCGCTTCGTCGAAATCCGGGGATTTCCACTTTCCATGTGTTTTTTTCCAACTTTCACTGATCGATCGATCGAAGATCTCGCGTTAAAAATCTTTTTGTTTTTGGAGAACAGCCTTTAATGGAAACGTATAATAATTAAAAATTAGCGACGGTTTTTAATGGAACCTGCATTTAAATCACGTGTATTACTTTGCTGCCCCGCGTTTTTTCAATTGTTTAACTTTTAACTGCCTGAAATTATGGATTTATAATTTTGAGTTACGACGAATCAACCGCGATAAATATCGGGGGTCTTTTTCGGTATCTTCACGCACGTGTTACGACCCCACGAAACTTACTACACCCCCGACGATAGAGGCAAGGGTAGTTTGCGCGCAGAGTTCGCGTATTCTGCCTCCGAACATCCCCCACTTTACCACACCCTTGGATTAAAAACCGAAATCCTCCTCCTGCGATACTCGAGAAGATGTGCGCAGTCTCTCTGGACCACGTCCACCGAGAGCTGGATCACGCCTTCCGCAAACTAAGGATTTTTTCGAAATTTTTCTCCCTTATCTTCCAAAGAATCCCTCTGTGCCTTTACTGAAAAATGCCTTCCAATTTTTCTTCTTTTCCTCTATCAGCCACGGATCCATCTCCTCTCCTTTTTTTCAGGAGAGAAGATACGACAGATTTGAGACATTCGCGTTAACGAAAATCGAAAGGAGGCAAAAATGGACAGGACGTTGCTAGGACCTACGAATTTTCACGGAAGGACATTTCTGGAGCCACCGTGCATCTTCCTTTCTGTTCTTCGCAAATGCTTCAGCCTTATCTTACCGAAAGCTGCTGCTTCCACTACCGCTGTCGTCCTAGAACCTAGAGAACCGGAATAGTCTTTCTCTCTCCATGAACACAGATGATATCATTCCCCTCTTGCAACATCCACAAATCGATTGTCGCAAGGTTCCTCCTAGACATTTAGAGTTTGCATGGACCGCTATATCATCGTCGAAAAATATTTTCTTCCCCCACAATATGTATATGTATAATTTTCTCTATTTCCACCTTCCTTCGGAAGACGAGAGAGAAGGCCATTCTTCAACCCTCTTGAAATTTAAATGGTAATGACTTTAGCTGCAAGCTTAAGCAGCTTATTAAAAAAACACCACCGGATGAATAAAATAATCCATTTCGCCCTTAAGGGCGAAAGCAAAAATACATACGAATGGAAATTTTTTGCAGAACGAGGAGAAAAGAAGTGATACTTGGTTTATGCATAGGTAGCTCACGAAAGTCTGTGGAATAAAAGACAATAATCAAGGGTAATTATTTCTGAAATAACTCTAGAATTTAAATAATAACTCTTAAAAATAACTCGACGAGGATTAAGAAACGTTAGATTTGCATATGTTATAATAAATATTTCAAAAGACTTTTTTTAATATTCCTTCTTTGAACGTTGCATTGGTTGTAAATAAAATACAACCATCCCTTGATTTGAAAAAGAAAACAATTTTCTTGTGTTTTTCTACATACTAATGAAGTAATAATAAATTCTATATTTTTGCTGTTAAAAAGATTAACAGTTGTTTTAATCGATTCAATTCTTTTCAAATTTTAATAATTTCTTAAATACTACTTAAGCTTCATAATTTCCGAAGTGTCTTTTTCATTAGAACACTGAAAGAATTTTAATAAAAGTATATAGTAAAAGTATCTTATTAAAAAACACCGGGTTGACAAAACTTACTATTTTTATTTTAATTCCAAATTTTTAGGTGAACTTCATACACTTTTTAGAAATTTTATTTTTTCACCTTTTCACTCTACTTGATTTCTTTAAAATTGAATCCAAATAATTTTAATTAATAGTTGACTCAATTATTATCAGTGTAATTGGAATACCACATGAGAAATTATTGTTCATGCTTTGGTTCTCGTATCAACAAACTCACTCATTAAAATTTCCCAGTATCAGGCTGAAAAAAGTGTCGACATGAAGAAAAATTCTTATTAATAATTTTCAATCACGCAACAATTACATTTAACGAAATAATTCTTATACATTGACATCCGAAAATTTGCAGAAAAAAGGCAGAGATTTTGCTCAAGTTGGCGCATGCATAATAAATATTTTGCCGACTCGAGAATGTCGAGTGTTTGGATGTCTTACAATATTGAACATTGACCCAGTAACACGCTTGTGGTTGCTTCAAGATTAGACTGATTCGGGAAAGTATGAAGGAACAAGTGGTGCTCTAAATAACCCCGATTTGCTGGCAATAATATTTCGTTTGATAAAAATAAAGCTAATTTTATAATTCATAGGGAAATTCAAAGCTTTGTGCAAGGGAGGAGTGGTGTTATACAAAGCAAAGCAAAGTAAAGAAAAACAAATTTAGTATCATTTAATTTTGAAATTTTCCTACAGAATACAAAAGAAAGTACTTACTGCAATTTCATGTTTTTTTTCACTCCATTCCTTAAATGCTTATTTTTTATTTATATCCTATAGAATATAAGTTTTATTTTCTATAAAATTTAATGCTATAGAAAGTCTGAGTAATTTTTCAACAGCAAAATGTTTTTTTAATTTCATTGGAAATTATACTGTAACTGTTACTTACAATTTCATGAATTTCTTATTTATCGTACAAATGTAAGAAATAAGGAAAAAGGGATGAAACTCCATAACCCAAAATACTGCAATTTGAAATTCTAGCAACAACTATGATTAATTTTATTTCATGAGCATGATAAGTGTAGTGGCTAAAAAGAGTATACAGTGGTAGTACACCCTTAGTAACTGCTGCTTGCATTACCACATCTAAGTTTATTTCCTGGCACGCAGAAGAAAGACTTTAAGGACTTCCACGATCCTGCAGAATTCCAGTGGTTTCTTGCGATGCCGTTACATAGAGAACTTACTTTTAAGAGTTTACCCGAAACTGAAAAACCCTAGTAAATATCGGGTACTATTTTCTTAGTGATACAACAGATGTAACAGTTCAAATAAACTTGCCCGAGCTTTTTATAAAATTAGAGCGAAACTAAACTTTTCTCGTAAATTTCGGGCATGAAAATTAATTAAGATTCTGTTTAAATTAGACGCTTTTTCCCGCGCTGTCATACTTAAAGAGCTTTAAATTAAAATGAAGATGTAGCCAGCGGGGGTCTCGCAGCGGGTAACTCTTTTTACGCTTGAAATTTACTTTGGATGGATAGCAAGCTTAAGTAAGAAATACGAAGACAAAACCCTGAGCAGAGGACTGCTGAAAAAACAGCCAATGGAATAAGACCACGGGAAGAATACCCGTGGATAAATTTGGAGGAAACGAACACTTTTGATTTTGAAACTTAAGAAATGATAATTTACTTTTTTATCATCAAAATAGACTATAATTTTTTTCATCAAAATAGACTCAGAAATTTCCAAATATGGGATCCTGCATTTAAAAAGAAAAAATGTTGGGATTTTATTGCAAAAGTTTTGAAATTTGAAAAGTAAAAAAACAGCCAGTTGAAAAATTCCGCGGACAAAATACCGATAGAATAAAGATTATCGAAAAATTTGGACGAAAAAGATGTTTAAGTTTTTTATTTTTAAATTTAAGAATTGATATTTTATGTGAAACCCCGTAACTTTGGAATACCAGGTTGTTTTCAATTTATTGGAATCTATATTACAACTTTTTTAATTTAGAAAATTTGCACAATCACACTATGGGGGCGTTTGTATAATTGGAGCGTTCAAGTATAAACAACCCTAGCCCTGGAGGGAGCTGGGATAAAGAACCGCATGAAAATTGGTATACGAAACCCTGATTCCATCGGATCTTTCGAAATTCTATAATACTTTTCCCTGCGGCAGTTTTTTACTGCGGGATGTTCCCTACGATCTTTTTTCCAAGTACTTTCTTTCGCCAACCCCAAAAACAGTATAATTGAATTCGGCAAAGTTACAATTCATGAGTCAAAAAACCGTTAGTGCTCCTCCCACGTTTGATCAATCAAGTACTTACGTACAAATAACTTGTTTATTAAACTTCTCAGACTTGATACATGTGACTGTACGACTGATGTATCAACGCTGAACGCATCACGCCCCGTCAAATGACCGGTTTTAAAATTCGATTGGAAATTCTGCATTAATTTTGACTTTCCTTCATTTATTCGACTTTGTCATAATTCTTACGTTACTCGTTCAATCAATTTTTCTATATTTATTGTTCTTCTTGTTTCGTTTTCGCTGAGAAACTTCTGTTTTGATAACAAAACCGTAATATTTCGAATTCCTAATCTCCTTGTAATCCTTGATTAGTGCAATAACGCATCCGCAGGAGAACATTGGGCATTTCTCAAATACTTAGATGTACCGCAATAACCGAACTCCTGAGAACACGGTTCCAACTTTCCACCTAATTCAATCCTAGAATTTACGATTATTTTTTAAATCTCAAAAATCCATTGATTACCAATTAATTGCCAAGCTTATATTAAACTGTCAATCAGAACAAATAAAATGAGTCTTCGAAACTAAACAAACACGTAAAAGATATTTATATATTATTTTTTATCTATTTTATATATTTATATATAAATTTTTCATACAACTGGACCGTATCTAAATACATAGAAATTTATAATTATTTTATAATTATTTTACGTAACATTTTATAATTACGTAGCAAGATTTAATTATTTGTAAATCTAATCGAATTTCACATATATATTTTATAATTCGATTTTTCTCTTTTCTTTATCTCTTACTCTGCATTGTAGAAAAAATATCTTGTACTCGGTTTTCTTTTTTCACTGAAAATATTAATGAGGCCACTTCGATACTTGAACAACTGAATTGTTTCCTATGTTGAAAAATCGTTATTGTTCAGAAACTCTTGTTCTGCAAACTAATGAGAAAAAACGTGTAGTTGAAACATCTGACCTTGCAAATATGGGTTAATAGAAGAGGAGAAAAACGTGCAAAAAAAGGTACAAATAATTTTCATGCACATGTACGTATTTTATGTTCTGATACATCCATTGTCTTTTAAAGACAGTTCATAAAGTTTATATTAAAATCATTCCGCTACAACTTTGACGTTATGAAATTTCCAATACGCTATTTATCAGTTTTATGCATTCATACACACCTGTGTTATAATTTTTTAATACCGTTAGCTATAAACTTTGACACAAACTTGTCTTCTTTTATGCGAAATTTTAATAACCTTTGATATGAATGCATATGCACACACAAAAATTGGAAAAATTATCAATGTTACAATAATATATGAGAACACAAAGGTTCATACTTAAATATGAGACTTTCGCAAAAGTCCCTAATACCTTAGGACACTGAAAATATTTATGACCTTGGGGTACCTTCACTCTTGCGACCTAATTTTTACAATTTTTTTTAGAGAAAACAATAAAAGGAATTAACATTCTCTTTAATGATATTTATTGAACATAGTTGAGGATATATAAAAACATTTTTGTCACAACTTTTCAATTAAAAATGGCAACGTCAGAGTCCCAAAAACGACACTACTTTTTATAATAGTGGAAATGTTCCTCTTACAATTTTTGATATGGAACAAAAAACCAAAAATGTATGGAATCTTAATGAGAATAGCTATAGAATGACATCAAGAAATTTTGAAGCACCGTTTTTTTACAAAAATTATGAACCTTAACACAATTATGAACAGAAAAAAATGAGTTTCTGATTGAGCTACTTTAAATGCTCGTTTGCATTTAAGATATTGGGAAAGTTCAAACCCTTTGGGATAAGGACTAAAAAAGGATTCCAAGTTGCGAAATATATTATACAACCGAAATGATCTTATAAATTTATAATAATTACATTTTATTAAACCCACAATTGTATGTTTAAAATTTCACTATAATTCAGTAAACAAGTATTCGCCAACGGCCATACCACGTTGAAAGCACTGGTTCTCGTCCGATCACCAAAGTTAAGCAGCATTGGGCGCGGTTAGTACTTGGATGGGTGACCGCTTGGGAACACCGCGTGCTGTTGGCACTTTTTTTTGCTTTCGTTTTATTTATAAGAATGTAAATATATTATACATAAAAAATAACGTTATAAATTTATAATTACCTTTTATTGAACCCACAACTGTTTGACTAAAATTTCACTGTAATTCAGTAAATGAACATTCGTCAACGGTCATACCACGCTGAAAGCACTGGTTCTCGTCCGATCACCAAAGTTAAGCAGCATTGGGCGCGGTTAGTACTTGGATGGGTGACCGCTTGGGAACACCGCGTGCTGTTGGCACTTTTTTTTGCTTTCGTTTTATTTATAAGAATGTAAATATATTATACATAAAAAATAACGTTATAAATTTATAATTACCTTTTATTGAACCCACAACTGTATGACTAAAATTTCACTGTAATTCAGTAAATGAACATTCGTCAACGGCCATACCACGCTGAAAGCACTGGTTCTCGTCCGATCACCAAAGTTAAGCAGCGTTGGGCGCGGTTAGTACTTGGATGGGTGACCGCTTGGGAACACCGCGTGCTGTTGGCACTTTTTTTGTTTTCTTTTTACTCACAAAAATATAATTATGTTATACATCAGCAATAACGTTATAAATTTGTAATAATTACCTTTTATTAAACCCACACTTTATTGAGTACAATATAATTTTGATTCGGTAAACAAACATTCGTCAACGGCCATACCACACTCAGAACTCCAAAGGCTAAACATAATACATACATTATTGTCTGAAATACATCAAACTCTATAAGTTTAAATACTTTATTTCACGTCTCAGTCAAGTTCAAGTTCACTAAATATTATTGTTTACAAATAGTTCACACTCTCATATCAAGTTCAACCACAGCCAGCTGTTTACAGTGCAATGAGCTGTAATACAATAAACTTTCGATTTAAACAGATACCTTATGTACAAACCAACGAATCGTCAACACTTGTATCGTTTATATGTACATTTTCCTCACCTGTACTGCAAATCGCAGAATTTTCATGTATTGTATAGTTTTTACGTGCCGGTTTTCAAGCATTAAAAATGCAACCTCGCTTCTAAACTTAACTTTAAGCTACGAGAGCCCTAGATGGGCCATTAGCCTACATTTCTGTGTAATAATTAATCGCCTATTTATTACGTTAAAGTAATACCATCGATAAATAAACGTAATGTAAAAAAAAAACCACACTGATTCTCGTCCGACCACCAAAGTTAAGCAGTATTGGGCGGTTAGTACTTGGATGGGTGACAGCTAGGAAACACCGCGTGCTGTTGGCACTTTTTTGGTTTCTTTTTGAGAATATTTATATACAAATAATAAAGAATTCCAGAAATTAGTGAAAAACCATTCGGGATACTGGACAAATTTGCCCGAAATCTTAGAGCTACAGCTCTAAAAAATATAATTAAAATGTAAACTCCTTTATTTTTAATTAGACTACAGTTCGACGTACATAAAAAATAATTCTAAGCGATTGAACTGATTTTATTATATCACTATAAAAATATATACATGTACTATCATTGTATAGTTTGAATCACTGCGCTGACTTCTAATAATTTAGCGAATTTACTGTCAGATGTATTCATGTGAGCTTTTGTAATGTTCATTAGACATTTCATTACAGAGGTTTCGCATAAATGAAATATTTTAATAAGATCGGGTTTACCGTAAAATGTTAAGATCTCCATCCAGTAATTTTCCAGGTACCTTAGAAGCTCTTTAATCGTTTCGTCAGGATCCATTTCCATTTCATGTTTGGACTGTCCATCTATAGCTAAAATCATGACAATGTTAGAATATTGCATAAACTGTTCAAATACATTCAAATGTAATATTGTTAATTTGATATATTATTAGTAGGACTAAAGTTTAAATTAATTATAAAAATTGTTATGGGTGTACTCCTAAAAAAGACGGGTACCTGATCTCAGTTGAAAAATAATAGTAACTATAATGCTATTAATTTCAGGAGCAACAGACATTTCATTTCTTTGGAACCATAAAAGCATATCGACGCATTCGTGAATGCAAAGTGCGATTCGTTCTTCGATAGGAATCAAATTGTAGGTGTACACATAAGGTCTTAGTATTCGTAACGAGATGTCCAAAATCTTGTTATAGTTTTCATCGCCGTCGCTCGAAATTTCGTTAAATTTCAGTAACTCCATTTGCATGATATTTGACACTATAGCCAACCAATTCTCAATTATTTTCAATTCGGCTTGCGAGTGGCCTTCGTCTTTGTTCTGAACCACTTGTGTAAAACATTCGAGAAGTGCCGGAATCAATTCTTCCACGTCGAATAACACGGCTAATAAATGTTCTTCATTTGGTAACTGTAACGCTGATATAGAATGCAACAAATCTGTTACAGCTATTAGTAGGTCCTCTGTGAAAGAAACACTTTTTAATATTGCTAAAAGAAACTTTGAGATACTCTAAAAAATTCATCCTTAATTTAAAAATATAAATAAGAATAATAAATTATTCCTTTAAAAATAATTGGAAATTTATTATTTTATGTTTATTATTTTAATTAATTATTTTTCATTTCCATTAGAGGAATTTTAAGTTTGCTGTGAAATAATTTGAGCTAAGATATTGCAAAATTAAAAAAAGAACAATAACAAAAGGATCTAACTAAGATATCTTAAATATTGGATCTTTTTAAATCATATAATAACACATTTCCAGGATTCTAAACTCTAATTTGTGTATGAAGAAATATTTTACAAAGTTGAGACTTTGATTACCATTGGTTGCACTCCTCAGGATAAAAATAGCAACAGTTGCAAAAAAGTCACACTCCTTAAAATTATCGAGCCACTGCGATTTAGGATTCCTTTGAATATCCCATACGGATGCTTGTAACAGTCTTAAAATTTGTATCAAAGTTTCTGAATCGCTGGACGATAAAAGATTAAATATAACAGATACCAGTTCCTTCGACGATCCTACTGACTGTAATACAGAACTTTGACAACACATATTTCCTAGAATACCTAAAATGATTTCCTAAAAGTAAAATGTGATCAAAAACATGCCTGGTTTATATCAAAAGCAGTTCCTTTCTCATGCTAAAAATAGGTATTTTTGATTAAGTTTCGTACAGTCAATCTTTGTTCTTCCGAACTTTCCAATGTGAACTCGGCCATTTTAAGGAATTCATTTTCCATGAGGTACTCGACTACATCTTTTTCCGCCGTCATGTCCCAAAGCATGCAAAGATTTGTTTCCAAGGATTCCGACCAGCCAGTTTCTTGAACCTGAGATGTAATAGTTTAGGTTGTTCAGAAATCGTTTAAATATTTCGTCTGCTGTTTAACCTCGTGACTGCCAAGAACAAAGATCTTTGTCTAGTTTGTTACTACTTTAGTAATGCTTGAGTATCTTTAACCCTTTCGCTACGGTGGTTCGTTCCGCCGTTCATTTTTTTCGAACAGGGAAAAATTTGGTCAAAAATATAAATTTTTGGTGAAGTTAGTTTTGTTTTAAAGCACAGAAATGTAATAAAAAAATAGGTTGACTAAATATGTTTTTAACAGGTATGAGACATGTCGGATATATCCAGCGTACGGCTCTGGGAAACATAAAGTGGACGACGTCAAGATATATACGGCGTCAAGAGCGAAAGGGTTAGTCTTGAGACTGTGAATGGTCCAACGAGAGCCATTTCTTGGTGCCAACGGCATCTATAGGTTTGATCGAAACAGCAATGGTTTTTAATTTTGGCAATTGGCGGATATTTAATCAAATTATCATGGCAGCGAAATGGTTAAAACAATCAGACCATTTAGTGAAATTTATAAAACCTGACATTCGATAATCGAGTGACAACATGCCTAATTAAGTAATAATGTCACTGATGCTCATATCTATATGGAAACTCAGTATTTTAATCTATTCAACATTTCATAAGGTCTAATAAGGTACCTTTGACAATGACACCAGAGTATTAATTATCCACTTGCCACTGTAAAGGGTATCTCCTACGGTATCGCCTTTCATAGTGGCGCGTTCGCTATCGTCGATTTCTTGGGAATCTATCATTTTTCTATTATTGCTGGAACTACTTTCAGATTCCCCGTTCATGATACGTTCAACTTCTTCGGACTCGCTGCTTGAACTCATTTTTGAACAGTATTTACTTTTTGCTGCAAATCACGGGTTCCTCAATTTCTGATGTTTTTAGAAAACGTTAACCTCTAAAGTTCGCAAGTTTGTCTCTCAATCCAATTCGAATTGTAACAAATTCTTGACTTTTATAATTATATCTCCAGTGGTTTCTTTCATTCCCGTGGATCTACAGTGATTAGCACTTTTATTGATTATTGACATTCTTAAGTTGCTTCCATCAGATGAAAATATTTACTTATGTGTTGTTTGATATTAGTTCTGACTTTTGAACCGAAAGAAGAGGGACAAAGAGAGAGATAGAGAGAAGAATATAGTGGGGGAGTAGGAATAGAGAGAGAGAGAGCGAGAAGGAGAGAGAAAAATAAAGAGAGTATATAGATATTTATGTTTTTTATATATTGTATATTATTATATATTAATTTTATATATTATATTTTTTATAACCATAATATAGGAAATATTGAGCAAATGGAACAGGCTTGACCACCTGTAAGATGAAATGTGCGCTCAAGTTGGAAAAATGAATACACAATAAAAGAAAACACAAAGAGCCAAATTGCGTGTTTTGCAAATAATAAGTTTTAATCGAGATTTTATTCACTGTACAGAGACCTCTAGAATGTTATTTACCGCAATCAGGAAATTTGCTAAAAATAGTCCAGCAAAGATGTAAGTAAATACTGTTCTTGCGTTGGCTCAACTTATATTATTTTACAATACGTCGATGAAACATGTGGAATTTGAATAACCAGGAAGTAGAATTCCGTACATTACCCAGGCCCACATAAATTACACCTCAATTTATAAAGAAGAAAAAAAAATGAATGTAATTTAAACGTGATAGAAGTGTTACAAAATATTTGAATGATCCTAAATATCATGAATTCGGTAATCTATGAATCCTGGGTTAATTTCTTAAATTTGAATTCTCGAAGAGAAAAACTTAAATCAACTGAAATTTATACCTTCCTCTTCACAATTCCCGAGAAATGTTATATACAATAATGTCGAAAATTCTAAACTTAAAAAAATAAATCATAGATACGTTGTTATCGGAGATAAATTTCTTTTAACTCTGTAAACTTCAAATGCTTGGAAACGTTCTTTGTAGCATACAATTTTGCGTATATCGACAATCATTTTTACTTTACAAGAAAATCATAGATATCTGAAAGACAAAGCATTAAGTAACAATTGTTTCTTCCTGACTGTTACTTAATGTTTTTTTCGACCCCTAGAAGTGCGATTTTTCGCAGGTTTTGGTTCTGAACTTTGACCAATAATAATTTGACCTCCAGCTATTTCTTCACGCTCGGATGAATTTTCAATTTGTTTCTGACCCTCGATGAAAAACATGAGATCTCTAATTTGTTCGCGTAAATCTTTGCTTTCACTTTCTTTTGAATTTCTATATTCGCTTAGTTCGTCTTGCAATTTTTTATACTTCGTTTGCCATGAAGTTTGGTTCAGTTGAAGAGCTTGTCTCAATTCCTTTTCTTCGGATAATTCTGCTTGCGTTTGAGTCAATTTACTTGTGGTGGTTTGCAGTCTTTTCTCCAAATTTTGCCTTTCTCTCGTTAGGACCGTCAATCTCTCCTGGAAAAGAAATTAATTCAATTAATTTTTTTTGTGAAATTATTTTTTACTTTCAAAAAAATTCTTTTTAAGTACTAATTAATTAAATATAATCTTAAACCATATTGAACCTTAATTTGACTATTGTCCTCTACAACTTGATTCAATTTTTCTCTCAATTCGGTATTTTCTGTGACCGAACGTTGTTCCAATCGATTAAACCGGTCTTCAAAGTACTGTCTCTGTGTTTCCAATTGAGATGTCAATAGGTAGGTGAATTCCAGTTGAACGGCATCGACCTTCTCATCGACAGCGGCAGCTTCGCTTTTACTGGATTCGTGTCCACCTTCGACCATTTTACCATCCTTATCTTGCAACAATCGATGAACAAAGTTATCTCCAACGTAATCCCACACGCGGTTGTTTCCTAGCTGCATGGCGTAGCAGTGTTGGGTTTCACAATAATGTTCAAATGCGTGCCCTTTGTGATATCGGGAGCATCCAATGTGACCACATATGAGACAGATCCAAAGGGCTTCGTTGCATGCACCAGCCGCTGCGAATAAACAAAGATAAAATCAATTTGGACAAAGATTGAAATATTTAAAAAATATATTAAATGCTCTAAATTTCCCATTGAAATAATTCAAGTAATCCTGTAAGGAAAAACATACCGCATTCCATACAATGGCTATCTTCCACCGGTTCTGGAGTTTGGGCATAACGACACACGGGGCAAGAAGTATCGCCCCATTTTACGAGACAACTGGAGTGAAATGTGTGATTGCAGAGTATCGTTAGAATACCATCAACGCTTTCGTCCATTCTTTCCAGGCACACGGGACATGATGGCAATTCCGTATGACCCGACAGCGATAATCCATGATCGGTTACTTCCACTTTCGAAATAAATACTAAATGACAAACTACGTCAGGTTCCAATGAGTTGTACGGCGCCCCATTAAATGTTTCATAGAATTCGCTAGCTGCGCTCTGAAAACACAAATATTTATTTGTTTTATTATATATTATATAAATATTATTAAAAGCTTACAATTGTTTTACACTTTTTCCTTTTTCATTATTTTTTTTATAAGACAATTAAATACATACTGATGTGCGGAAAGTAATAAGAGCCATATACTGATTAGGACTTCCATCTCTAAGAATTCGAAAATGTTGGATATCTTGATGACAAGCAGCTGTGAATGTCAAAAGATCATGGCAGGTCATTGTTGCCGGTACAGACAGGATACATATGGTGTGACTTCGATCAGCGGCTGAATGCATCTCTGTCAGTTCACTGAAGAATAATAAAAATATCAATTAGCAACATATCATTGGCAAGTTCGATTTGTTTTTGCAAGCAAAGAGAGTGATTGGAATAAGAGAAAAATATTCGTGAGTACTGGTGTAACATTGAAAAATTGTTACATCAACCCGTACGTATCGTACATGTAGAAGGATTAATAAATTAATGAATGAACTTGACGCGGTATATTGACGTGTTTCTCGATAGGGGCTGTAGTATCGAGCACTGATACGTTGTCAAAAATGTTATTGCATTTCGCCAAAATATCTCGTGCAATTCTACACCGAGTTGCAGCATTAACAGTTTAGAAAAACAATGTAGAAGTTACTCGAGCTTTCATGGGAATAGCCGATCCTCAGCCTTATCGCAGAAAATTAGTCTTCATCGAGTATTATTAATAAATAGATACAATAAAATGTAACAATTTTTTTCCTATTTGCTTTTTGTATAATTCAAAACTTGATTTACATGAATGAATACGAAAATGGTCAATTTTATTAATAAAAATAAATAATTGCGAAAATATATCTTTGCTTTCACTGGAACTCTTTACATACTCTTCTTTGAACAGATGTAAAATTCCCTTGGTAACTTCAACATAAGGATTCCCAGAGATGAAAGCTATCTGATCCGGGGGTATGTTGTTCGATGCGTTAGGTGCGGTATCTCCTACATTTGAGTTTACATTTGAGAATGAAGACTCCTCGGAATTCGTTCTAGAAGTTGAATGGGATTTACTAGAACTTTGAAAAGGTAGTAAAGGGGATGGACCTTCCGCGACGCTCGCATAACTTTCAACGGTAATATCTCTTGGTTCTCGACATCCTCTGGTTTTTCTCGAAGCCATGCTACCTGAAGAATATATTTCGTAAATTAGAATAATTTAAGAAACCCTACAAGTTTATCGGATAGACGCAACAATGCGTTAACCCTTAAAGTCCTGAGTATCAAATTCATGAAGTGTGCAATTCCATTTAAAAGTCCGGTATCAAATTTGATACTCTAGGCCTTTAAGGGTTAAAAGAAACACCAGTCTTTTGTGATAACTGTCATGTGTATTTTTATGAAAATTATTAATCTCTTACGAATTTCGTATGAGATATTCTTCAGAGAAATATATGCTCCAATGCTACAAGTATCCAAGATAAGGCTAACCTCGATAATTTTGACATTTTGTACTCTGGAGCATACACATACTATGGTATAAAAAACTATGCTATCTTTGTATTTATGTTATTATACTTTTTATACACTTTAAGAAATAACATAATGTAAAAAGTATCCATAGATATTAATTTTTTATATACTAGCTATTTAAAGACTTAGTTTTGTAGCTGATCGTGTAGGTTCTTCTCAAATTTCAAAAAATAACATGCAGGACAATCCTAACGTAATAGTATAAAATATAAATACATATGTTTTTCATAAATATGCATATACGTGTCATTGACAGCAAAGAAGTTAATTCCTATTTACATCATAAGTTTAACTCTTTGAGGAGGACATTTTTTACGGAGAAATTTAATTCTCTTTAATTTTCATTAACACTTTACCGACCACGTGTCTATTAATCGGCTTTTTGTTTCTAATACTTGACCCATTTGGGAGGGCACTTTTTTCGAATATGGTCCCCAAAAGCGAAATTTTTTTTTCTTGGCGAGGCTAACGGTGTGCAATCGGTCTCGAATGGGTTAATCGACATAATTTAGCATTAATATCATCGAGCGGCTAGTCAGATGCGCGAATACTGTTGAATCGCTAATGGTCGGTAAAGTGTTAATTGGACGGTTTTTATAAAACTTGCATAAATTAGAACTACAAGGACCTTAGATATGCTTGTCCACTTAAAAACTGTAAAATAGATCAGAAATGTAAAAAAAATGAAAATAAGTATGTAGGACCACCTTACATCCCACTGGCCATAAAAGAATTAAATAAGGGAATGGATTCAGAATTATAGAAATCAGTGTCGCAAGACAACATAACCTATATAAATAAAACAATATACTTACTGGTGTTACTCCTTTCTTCAAACTCTGGGTCACAAATTTCAATGCGAATCACGCAAAGAGATACCAAAACTTTCGATGAAGACATTACATGGGATTAAGCCGGCTGCATTTCTGCGATTAAATCATTTTTCAATGATTGAATAATTCCGCAGTATCATTATTTACGTACCGATATGGTATAATACCAAACATCACATCGCACAAACAACATTGTGGAAACAGGCTACGATTGACAGTCAGCTGCTCAGGGATGAAGGGTAGAAAGGGGGCAAGAATAAACTAGACCATTCTCCGATGGATAAAGCGACGAGAGCTGTTGAAAAATCCCTAGATAGAAATGTAGGATGTTTAGACTCGAACGGCGCGAAACCGTTGTTGCATACGAACATAGGATAATAAAAGCAACTTTTTAATTGATATAATAATTAGTGAACTAATTATTATATTATTATGTTACTATACTAATTATTATATTATATTAAAATTAGTATATTATATTATATTATTATAGTAATTTACTAGTTGTGTATCATGAACTGAAAATCATCGATTTGTATGATTAAGTTAATCTTTGCTGATAGTACTAAACTTGTCAATCCATTGAAATCAAAAATACAAAATACATATTTTTATTTTGTTATTTTAAATATCTGTTTCTAAATTGTGCATTTTTATTTGAATAATTATTTCATATTCGTTTTCTATTTTAAGAATGCAAGATGTATTGATAGCACTAAATATAAAATACTAACAATCATTGCCTATTCTAGTTTTCTGTTGTAACTGACTGTTAAATAATTGTTATAAAAACCCCACTTTGTCTTTCTATTGTTTAAATAGTTTTTTATATCCACTTTTGGAATTTTTTAATTATAAAGTGTATTGTTGTGACAAATGTGCAGTTTGTCTTTTATAATTATATATTTAGAATTGCTTTCCTTATAATCAGCAAAATCAAAATCATTTATATTTTAATTTCTAGAATTTTTTATGTCAAACTTTAAAATTTTTATTTTAGTCCTGATTAGAAAAATTGTTTATACTACATGTAGGATTCTTTAATTGAAAGAAAAACGCAAAACTACAATACTGGTAATAACATTTTTTCCTCGTTATTAATTATAGTGGTGAGGAGACACTTTAATGACATATCACAACTTTGAAAATTATAAATTTGTAACACACTTACGAAAATATATGAATCTCTTTTTAAATTGATATAAAAATTAAAATAACTAATGAAATTTTATAATATATTTTACTTAATAAATATACTCATTCACGAGCAATCAATATTGTTGGTATTGTGCATTAGATTCTTTTTCTATGCTGTAAATAGGTAGAATCCGCAAAAAGAGATTTTAGCGTATATTCATTAACAGAAAGCTGAAAATGTTCTGTTTTTCTTTCGAAGCAGGATCAATAAGGTAGCCGGATGGAAGATAATGATTCTAAAAGTGCTTTTCCGACACACTTTTTATCATTTTCGTATTAATAAACTTCACATGTGTACTCACAGCTGCGAATGTAATCAATCACGCGTCAACAGATTGAAAGTTGGAAAAAAATAAAATATTGTGTTTCTATATGATGTAACCCGTACTATATTTGAATCATCATTCGCAGGCTACGGGTCAATTAACGAGTTCAATTATTTATTTTTGTCAATATTCCATTATTTATTGCTTTACATCGATATTTTTATAGTTGCGCCGCTTTCTTATAATAATAAAAAAACTGATTCGTGGGAATATCAAACGTTATTACTAATTATACCAATCGCACTAATTTAGAAAAGCTTACAATCGTTTCTCTAGTGATTCAAAATTAGCGCAATATCTTCTGTTATTAATTTATTCATTTTTTAATCGAGAAAGGATTACAGATCATGGGAGTAATAAATTTGATGCATTCCAATATTTTTAGGGTTTCATTCAAAAATTTAAAAAAGACAGATAACTAATTCGGATAAAATTCCTTCGTTTGTAATTTATAGTTACTGAAATTGTTTTCATATGTAAGATATTTAGCGATATAATGATTATCCGAGTGTATTTTTAATCTTCGTATTTCAAGTTCAATATGAGTGTACCTTCATTCTTCTCCATCTTAAGTTAAGGAGCTGATATGAGTTTCTATAATTAAGTACATATTTATGAAATAAATAAATGAAGGAATTTAATACAGAAAAAAAATTCTTACATTGTTGGCAAATTTTTATTATCCAAATCTCTACATTTCACGTCAAAAATCATTGAAACTTACATGATGCTTATATTTTTCATTATTAGTATGAAACAATTATTCAAACATTGAAAAATTGTCATCGAAGCTAATACTTTTTTTATTTATATCGCTGAAGGTACTTGATTTAAGACAATTGGTATTTCAAGTTAATGAGTTACTCGATTCTCTAAACATTATACTTTGACGCATCCAAATACCAGTTTCATATTTTAAAATAAAATAAGTTTCTACGTTTTTTTTAAATGATAGCGAAAAACATCAGTTCTTCAAATACAACTGTCCAAATGAAATAATAATTAAACTACCCAAATTAAATTTGTAATTTGTACCGTCAAAGTTTCACCTGCTTTCGAAACTTTAATCCTGAAATCGCTCCTTGAGACAGGATTGATGCTACAATCATATTCTTTTTTCTAATATTCGTATAACATTTTGAAGTTTACTCGGTTTAAGACCGCACACCTGAATAATTTGCCAACGGAACGACATTATATGCAAAGGATTTCACAAAAGGTCTCGTGTTCACAATTAATTGCATTTAAATTTATGGTCGGAATTCGCTTTTCTTCATTGTAAATTTTATCCAATGATTAATAAAACATTCTCAGAAAACAATAAATGATATAGAAATTGCAAATTACGACAATCAATCAATAAGCATTGTAAATTGAAGACTCGTAAAGTTCAAATTAAAACATCGTAATATTTATTATATTTCTCGAATGAAAAAAATTGGTGTTATCGCAGGATACGAGGTTTGTGCAGAACAAAGTGGCTTCTACTTGTTAAAGCAAATAACAAAATATCTCAAGAGCGTGACCTCTCAATAATATAATCAGCGCAACTTGTAGTATAAAAGGTGCAGCAGCTTCAACTTTCAGCACATTCGAATTCTCGAAGAAATATCTTGCAATTCTTCCAAGTTCGTCTCTCTTGCAAACCTTTTCTTCTCAACACAATGGACAGTCTCGTCAACAAAGTTGCCCTAGTCACCGGTGCCAACTGCGGCATTGGACGCGCACTTGTCCTGGAACTGGTCAAAAGAGGATTGAAAGTTGTCGGAATCGACAGAAACATCGACCAAGTGAAAGTAAGTATAAAAATTACAATTACATTCAGAAAAAATCCACTAAAATCGGTAACACACCAAATTTCAATAAATATGGAAAATTAATAAATGGCCAATTCCGAATTGGGCTCGGTCCCAGCTTGCAATCGCCATTTTTAGGTCAAGCGCTTCCATTATAAATGCAACAGTCACATTTCTAATGAAAGATGATTTAGGATTTTTTGTTTCTATTATATTTTTCTTATATTTGACTAATATAAAAAAAAATATATATATATGGGATAGAGGATTGTGGGAAATAAAAGAAATGGTACACATTGTTACAGATCCTTGTAGATGAATTGAAATCCGCCCCAGGAAAATTGTACCCCATCCAAGCTGATCTTGCCAACCAGAACGAGATCATCCGTTGCGTAGAATGGACCGAAAAGAATCTTGGTGGCATTGACATCCTTGTCAACAGCAGTGGAATCCTGCTGAACGCTACGATTTTGGAAGGTGGCATAGAAGAATGGAGAAAGACTTTGGACATCAACGTACTCGGCTTAACTTTGATGACCAAGGAAGTTCTTCAACTCATGAAGAAACGCGGTGATTATTTTGAAGATTCTTAAAATACTGAATTTTTTAAATAATTTATTCGGGGTAGTGCCGAAATATTGAAACCTGTATGCCTAGGTGTAAAATTTTGTCAGGCGTTTTCAAAATCTCTCGATTTATAGAAATTCATTTTGTGACAATTTTCAAAAGCTATTTAATTTTTTCAACTGCAAAACGGTTTAATATCACTCATTGCATTTTTTCCCACTACAATTTCTTTACAGGTATCGACAATGGAATGATCGTCAACATTAATGACATCTTGGGCCTAAAAATTCCTTTAATGAACAAACGTCCTCTTGTTCCACCATACATTGTTAGCAAACAATGTTTGACAACAATCAGCGAATTGCTTCGCTTGGAACTGGCACAAATTCAGTCCAACATTAAAGTTATCGTAGGTTTCCAGAACTTTACATCTTTAGTCTCACTTGGATTTATTTGTCGCAACGCAACTGACTCAAAATATGTATATTCTTGCAGAACATTTGTCCAGGATTGACCGAAACAGAAACGAGTTTGCCGATGTTGAAGGAAAAGCAACTTCTTGCTTTGAAACCAGAAGACGTCGTCCAGGCTGTGATGTTCACTTTGCAAACACCGGAAAATGTTTTGATTCAAGACTTGGTGATTACTCCCATTCGTGAAACCTTGTAAAATAACATAAGAACATATGACTTTTGCGAGTAAAAATGGATGAATGAGAGATGGATTGACCAAGTGCCCAGATTTTTTCTTATGAGTTGAAAAACATGAATATAAGCAGATGAATTTATTTTCTACATTTTTGTAAAATTATTTGCAATAAAAAAATTGTCATTTCGGTGAAAAATGGAACAGAATTATAATTTCATTTCTATCGCCACTTAGTCCAAATTCAACATATGAAAATGAGGGAAAAGATTGTCCGTTTTTTTGTAATTAATTTTCCAAATCTACATGAATACTACGATGCATAAAAAGTTATTCGTTACAGTAACGATTATTGAGTTGCATTATAAAAACCCATTTTAATTCATAGAAAAGGGAAATGTCATTCATTTTGGAGAAAAAGAACTGTATCTTACCACAATAAACAGTTTATTAGAATATCGTATACATTGATGGGATTAATTTAAAAGTACGCATTTGTCTGATTGATTCACTGGAGATATGATCAAAATTGATCACGTTTTCGTTAAAATCAAGAGAGTGTGTTTCCACGCAAAATGAGAAATTTGGTGTGTCTATAAATGCGTAGTTTCAAATTTTACATATTTTCCGTAATGCGTTCAGGTAGTCACCGAAATCTTTAGAATGTGAAAGATTCTCAAAGCGGAGGAACAAAATCAATCATGAACTAGCAGATACACATACATCCAGAAAAATTATTATACGAATGTAATTATTATAAGATTGATTACAAACTGGATTCCTATTATTTATGCTTTCAATTTGGCATCACTTGGAACAGAAATAACTGGGGAATATTATAACCAATTTTTCAGATTATTATTTTACCGAGAACTACAGGAAATCACTCGATAATAATTATTTTCTTGTGGGATTCAAATTGGATTTATTGGATCGTCCAATAAATAGTACCTAATTCAGCTGATCTTTTATAATTTGGAGCGAAATTTTAAAGCAAGGACAACATTGCGTTACTTAACATGCAGTGCTGTAACGGTAAAATTCATAAGCTAACAATAGGCTTTCTTGGTAGCGAATCTACCAGGCTTCACCGAGTGGTCGAAGAACGATGTCTTGTATCTAAAAAAGAACAATTATGTATCTTTAATATCCTTCGCAGTCAAGCGAATGTAAAAAAAAATACTAAAATTTGTTTGATCTCTAGAAAATCTGGCAATTTGACTCACCAAAACGTGCGATGGAGTGCTTAGGGTGTAAATAACTGCCGACGTAACGTCTTCCGGTTGAAGAATAGGCATTGCCGTTAAAGCCTCCTTTGTAAACACTTTGAAGGAGGCTAATAGCTCAGTGGCCACCAAACCAGGACTGATGCTCTGTAAATTATGAAAATTTGGAATAATTAAAAATTCCAAATTTCAAAATTCAAATCATCTTATGTATATATACGTACTGTAACTCTTATACGAGATCCGGTCAATTCGTGGCGTAAAGTTTGCGCCAACGCTGTTACAGCTCTTTTACTCGCTGGATAAGCACTGAAACCAGGTACCGGTGGTACTCTGTCACCAGCCAAGCTATTAATGTGAATTATTACACCGTCCAGCACTTCCCATGCTCGCATCAGTTTTACAGCTTCACGGGTACAAAGAGACAGACCCAAAACGTTGACATCAAATACCTCTTTCCAATCTTCCAATGCCCCTTCTGTCAAAAGAAACCGTTATTTATAGTATCAAGGTAACAATAATAAATAACTGTTATTTAAATATGGTTTGGGTTGTCTTCGTAAGTCGCACATATTAAATATGAGATTTTTAGATGTTATTATTTCTTTTGGCTTTTTGACTCTCTAATAAATATTTACAATCAGGTGAAGGAGGAGAGATTATCCCGATGAAATGTAGTCTCGAACCAGATTTGGATTGGAAACTTATACAAAATTTCATCAACCTAATATAACATTTGTCCTACGATTCTTTTTTTTTATTTTGGTTTCCATAAAACTTGTATTTAATTGTCCATAAACCTGAAGTTAAATAAAACTAATGTTCGATTATATAAGTTATTATATTTAAGTAGAACAGATTAACATAAAGCATAATTTAAATAATGTTCATTCTCGTATAAAAGCTATATGTTATATAAGAGATACGATGTAACATAAATTCTTTTTATTTGGATAAAATTTATTTAACTAAATCAACTGAAATTATTTTTATTCGCAAGTCTTGTAAAACCAAAACAAAGCTACTGAAATAATTTTGTTGTAAATCTTGTAATACCAAGACAAAGCATTTTTTTTTGTATTTTTCTCGCATTTTTTAAACAAAAAAGTGATACATGGAAGAAGTTGTTTATCGAAGAAACGATGGGTTCCAATTATTACCTGTGAGACTAGATTCTTTAGTAATTCCTGCACTGTTGACGAGAATGTCCAAGGAGCTCAGATTTTCTTTTATCCAAGTAAAGGCTGTTGTGACACTTTCTTCTTTGGAAACATCGCATTCCAGGGCATGAAGTTTTCCAGGTGTATCGGTTAAACTATCCGCAAGCTCCTGGACCTTCTCTACTCGTCTTGCCAAGCCCACTACCTGCAAACCTAAACCAGAAAAATTAATTAATATAATTAGAGCTGTTACAATATTTTCTTGTTTCAACTTGATGCAAAATTTCGGATCTTGGGTATAACGTACAAAATTGTAAATTAGGTATGAATTAAAAGTTGTCAATCTTCTTTAACAAAAAGACACGCTATCCTGATTTAATTTCCTCAGAATTCTAAACACTTACCATTGCGAACCAATTCTTTGGCGACGGACGCTCCAATACCTGAACTGGCACCTGTCACAACAGCTACCTTTCCAAGCCAACGATCCATTTTTGTCAGCTATTGTCGACAAAGTGAGCTAATACCGAGCATTGCTTTAAAGTAAGTGGATTACACTTATAAGTATTGAAATCAATACATGAAAAATTCTGGCTTTGAAAAAAAAAAAGATGTAATTCACTCTGGTGTGAAATAAATAGGCTCTGTGGCAAACCAATACTTGACCTTCTATCCGATATACGGTCTCTTATATTAAATTACCAGGACGTTATTATTACATTTTCTATTTTTCATAGTGTCAACCGCAATCCGATTTAGTTGGTGATTTGGAGTAAAAACTATTTATTAATCAGTACGGCCGGTATGTTCGTAACAATTGTCGGGACAGATTTTGAAAGCTGGAGAAATAATTACTGAAAATTTCTGGTATTGCCGATTTTTCAACTTTTATTTAAAAATTTGTAAATGCATAATCGTAAGTGACTTATATCTTGGGAGGAAAATTGCTTTACCTAATTATCAAGCTAATTAGTAAGATTGATCTTTCGTGCACCTGCACTGTTTGCAAGAAAGAAAAATTTGGATTATTTAACGTTATTACACCGAAGTTTAGATTTAACAAAATGATAAATTGCACAATACGTCAATTTTAATACGGTTTAATCTGACTGTTGAATTCATTATTTATGTTTTTCCTTTTTAAGAAAGTTGTGAATAATAATAAGCTGCAACTGTATTACAACAAACTGAAGCATTCAATTTATATGATTTCGGCAGTAATTTTATTAATCTTCAAGAAGTTTTATGACAATGAAACAAAGAATAACTCTACAATCTTTGGAGGCTGTACATATATGTATCTATGTATAATATATATATATTTTTTTTTCTTCACATAATCACATGACAGTGGTAATACCATTGTGCACAATACATATCAGTTACAATTACTGTATGTTACTTGGTAATAATAGAGTCTACATAATTTTTTTTGTTGATTAAAAACAAAGACAGAAATGCATTAAGAAAAAATTTCTATCACATTAAATAACAGATTTCGAAAAGTTTAACAATTGCCAACAAATCGTATAACTCTAAAGACTGCATCTTTCCTAGCACAGATTCACAGTAGCTTGTAGAAACGCATCCTTTTCTTAAGATTCCCAAATTGCAAATTTCCACTAATTGCATACATAAGTATTAAACCATAACCATTTGTTAGTTACCCATCTACCTTTTATAACCGAAACAAGGTGTTGATTTAATCTTGCAATGTATAAATGTGCTGGATGTTAAGTGAAAAAATAATTTTTAAAGAAAATAAATGAGCTTTTATAAAATCCGATCTATTCATTGTTTCTTTCTTATTGAAAAGAATCCTAAAAAAACTGTCTTCGAAAATCAGGAAAAAATTAGACTAAAACTTATAGAAAATTAAACTATAAATTTTTATAATCGTCTTATCAGACAAATGTAGAAAGAATTAATTGAAATATTCTCGATTTGTGTTCTCATATTTCAAATTTTCCTGATCCAACAAAATTTGTCATCAAATAATTTTACAAACAATGTCACTATTTTTCATAGTTTTTTTATAGAATTTCTTAAAATGGCACTGATAAATGTAAGTCCTGCTTTTCTCCAATTCCTTTTAAATACAATAAAAGTCTGAAACCATACATAAGTACAAGAAACAGTATCTGTTCAACTTAAAAATATTCGCAGTGAAAAAATGAGTTCCGCGCTACCTGTCCTCAAATTATACGTAATTAATCGAACATGGAGTGACAGCAATAAGTAATACAAGTCGTAATTACATCTAATCTAAGATTTATACGTTTTATTTCTGCACCTGGCAGCGATCGATTAATTTAGGCATTTTTACACACGACCCTTGCTAACTTAAAATTGATCTTCATCAGCAGTATCATTTTTACAATCGACCACCACTTTCGAGATACGAGGTCAAAGAATAACCGACACTATATAGTTTACATGTAATAACGAAGTACTGGTCTTTGGTATTTGTATTTTGCATTCATTTTTTTTCTTTACTCCACGTAATTTTGGTTTTCTCAAACATTACTTCGAATCCAAACCACAATTTCCAAAGTTTAGTGACAAAAAAGCAGCATAATGCCCAATTAACGTTATTTAGTAATTCAAGAAATATTAAAATAAAATGTTAATTTACTTTTTATATTTCGTTATTCAAGCTTATTAATTTTAACTTAAACAAAGTTTATTTAACTGTAACTTAAAACAATGTTTTAGTTTAATTAATTTGAGACCACCTACTCTTGGAAGTGGTTGTTTGGTTTCTGGTTATTTCATCACTAAATGTTGAATCTTGTGGAAGATATTTCCGCACCAGAAGATTAAAATGTAATTCTATGTTAATAATAGTTAGAGACGTCCACGATTAAACTTCTAATTTTACAGATGAAATTTTCAATGGATCCAAATTGTGAAAAATGTTCTGAAGTAACTTGATTAATTGGTTATTTCTAACAGATTATTGACTAATAAGTTTCACTGCTTTCTTGAACTAGTATAACAAGAAATTATTTTTGGAAAAAGTTCCATTTCAATTTGTTATAAAAAATAAAACGCTATTTCACAGCCTAAAATTATTTTGATCGAGACCAGTCTTATTGGTTGTTGTAATGAGGAGACTGATATAGAAAAAAAATCATTGGATAGATTGAGTCATAAATAAAAAGCAGAAAATGACTAAATAAACTCAAAATTGGAATAATTTGTGACTTTTGTGGATACAGTAATAATTTACTAAAAAATATAAAAGTATTTTTGCAAAAGTGAATACGTAAACTGATAAATCCCAACAGTTACCATAAAATTGGAATACTCCAATTTTTTTATAGAATACCTCAATTCCTAGTTAAAACCTAGCAAATTCGGAGCTTCTCCTATAAAAGTACAAAAATCTTGATACATTCAGAAAATTTTTGAAATTTTCTGAATTTTACAAAAAAAGTATGAAAACCTTTTTTACAGAAATAGGAAAGAAATGTTGTCAGATATTGTTAGAAACATTTTTTACTGAAGAATTCAACTTTTCTTTGAAAAACTGACAATCCATTTCAGAGTTTTCAGAAAAACTTCAGAGAAATATACTTTCACCAGGGATCAGTCGTTAGATTTCTCTGAATATCTACCATTGTTCTAGTTGATTTTATTATTTATCATCACGAAAGCATATTCCTTAACATTCTAAGTATTTCGACGATTTCTGCTTTTTTGTGTAAAATAATCGCGTGTATGCATGTTTGTGCTTGTGTTTCCTTTTTATGAATATCTATGTAATTTGTGCGTTACTATGATATGAAAACTAATGAATTTACAGAAAGTCTCCAAATAACATTTTCAATCTCTCATTAAAAATCTTTGATTTTTATAATCTGTATTTGAAATCTATCAATTTTAAATTTATCCTTCGGAGCAATCTCCGATGGCTGTAATAATTTTTTGTATTTTTTAAGAATACGTTTTTCGAATCAAATTTAGTGTTCCATAATGCTGTTTACCCAATATTCAATTTTTTGATCCAGTAAAGCTTCATCTGTAAAGTTAAGACACTCTTTTCGTCGGACTTTAATTAACTAGCGGAATGTCTGAAGTCTACAGACAACTATGAAACATTTCATGTTACTAGAATAAGTCACTGGGTATCTTCCTTTGAGTTTACACTATGATAGTAGAATTTACATCATTACCTCAAAAATTCTTACTTATGCGTATGTGATCAATTCATTTATCCATGAAAAGTATTGAACTAGTTAACACGTTGTTCTCAAAAAGAAAAATTCGTATCTTTATACAAGAATCGAATGCAAATTTTCGTATATTGTCAGCATACCAACTTGTAGCACCTGTAACACTTCAGTGAATACTTGTAAAATATAATTGGTCCATACTGAATCGAA
The DNA here is from genome assembly GCA_949825005.1 of Gasteruption jaculator. NCBI lineage: Eukaryota > Metazoa > Arthropoda > Insecta > Hymenoptera > Gasteruptiidae > Gasteruption > Gasteruption jaculator. Next base: position 11,330,239 of record OX463765.1, on the reverse strand, counting down.
TAATACTGTAAATTCTTTCATTTATATCTGCTGTTAGAAAAAGTCAAAATTTCAAATTAAGCTGCTCGAAAGAAATTCCAAGTAACATGATATCAGCGATCTGATTCAGTCATTTTTAAAATTTGGCAGTTTAGAAAGGAAGAAATTTATTTCCATGTCATTACCGAAACGTTGGAATCGATTCGGTAAATTTTTAAATAAAATATGTCGTTGTTTAAAATCTTCTTACGCAAACACACATTCTGTTGAATTTTGTTTTGATGAATCAAAGAAATCCGTAAGTCAGTTTTTTAAGGCTTCTCGGAAAATTTCCCATTAAATACCATCGTTTCGACTTATTGATTTGAAATTGATTCTTTCCTAATAACGTGTATATTTTCAATTAACAAAGATTGCAGCAAAAATTTAGATTCAGTAGAAGAAATCCGTTTCTTTTTAAGTATAAAATTCCCAAATTATTAATCGTAATGGCGGAAAAGAATATGAATTATTATTTTAGGACGGCTTAAACCTCCCTGTGAAAAATCCTTTAAGAATATTAACAGCCTTGAAATTACACTTAATTATTATATTAAATTCGATTTACCGATTGTCCCAAATTAGTACAAAATGTACGTATTTTTATATCATTTTTTACTATAATTCCTATAATGGAAGCGATGATTTCAACCCTTTGATTACTCCCGGTTCGATACGTAATTGCATTTTGTTATTAATCAAATTTTAACGATATTACACCAAAAAAATTGCAATTACAAAAGCATCAAATATGTTACTTTGAGGATTTGCAAAAGATATTTGTATTTAAGTTTTCTTCTTTAGTGTTTTTTTGAAATGCGAAATTTAATACCAAAAGTTTTGATGCTTCAAAATTCAGTTGTACATTTTATCAGTTAATATTTTCAATATTTACAAAAATATGTATACTTCATACACGATGATTATTATCTATGCATATATTTAAACTAACAGACATTTTACTTTATTTAAACAAATTCCAACCACGACTTTCCGAAAAGTATTAAAACGACTGATGGATCGAAACATTGCGGGTTTTATTGAATCAAAAATATTGAGCGAAGCCTTAAAAAACTTTAATCGGGATTAAGACTTCAGGATTTCTTCTAATTCCGAATAAATTGTTTTTACGAAATCATTACGCTCTTCCTTTTGCTTTTCATAATGTACATGCAATTTTTCGCTTAAGGAGGTAGTTACGTTAGAGCAAAAGGGTCCAGCAGCATTTTACAACAGAAAATGATTTGTTAATCAAGGACAAATAATAAACGAGTGGTCGTCCTTCTCTCATTTCATATGAAAAAATATCACGGCAATTGTTACTTGCCATATGCTTTTTTTAGATTTGTTTCTTCTATACTTCAATATTCCTTTGACTTTATTTACTTTGTAGTTCTGGAAATACTTCGTACATGATTACTTCCAAGATATCCTATAACAAAAAGAAAACTCATTAGGACGTTTCCAAAAATTATTGAAAAATAACAAATACACGTGTTAGAAAAAAATACGTATTATGTGTATATCATACCCTTTCGAAAGAAAAATTTTGTAAAAGTCCTGAAATCTTAAATCACTTACTTTATGGGGATTTCAATGTCTGTAGCTATAACTATCAATTGTTTTTATCGTATACTTACGTAGAACAACTGCTTATTCAAGTTTACATTCTGCAGAGTATCAAATACTTTCGTCACTCCGCGCTGAGCACTTTGGGCTCCGACTAAATTAGTAAGAACTTCAGGTACATTGTTTAGAAATTGTCTGCGAGCCTCGCCTCGAGTTTTCAATTTTTCCTCATCAGTACGAACAACCGCTTCAAATACCAATTGACCGTTAGGCCACCAAGACTTTGTAAACAACTGGATATAATAATGTAGCATAGGCTCAGAAAATACCCAAGCCACAGTGTCTCTTACTTGTCTGAAAAAAAATCGTTTATATTTATATTAGAACAATATATCATAAAACAATGTTATAATTTGAAGTGATAATTTTTTAACAGATAACCACCTTGCATCTATTGTTCGTGGGAGCATTGGTGCGAGGTGATTTGACGACTCGCAAATTTTGAATCGCAACTATTTTTTATCAACACAACTAAGAAATAATTTATTATAATAAATACCATACAAATAGAAATATCGTCACATATTATTGCGATAAAGTAAATTGGAATTAATTTTTTAATAGTTTCGTTGCATTCTCTGTAAATTGAATATTTTCTTGCGATTTTACAACATCATAAACATTTCACGTTACCTATTTATTGTTCTTCCATAAGTGATTTGAACGAATGTAATAAGGGAGCGCCTTAGCCATCGAAAGACACCTCTTAAATCGAAAACTTCACCCAATAGAGTGTACAAGGGTTCCGCTATTGCATCTTTCCCAGGACCCATAAATCCGTCCGTTGTAGATCTACCGGAATCATTATCGTCTAGTAATAACGAGTAATCCTCTTCGTCGTCTTTGTCTCGTGAGTCGCCACTGCTACTGGAACTTTGCAGCAAATAATTGGATTCAATTATTATAGGAGTTTTACCGAAAAATCTCGTAATAAAACAGCTTAAACGTGGATTTGAAATTATTAGTAATTTTTTTTTAAGAAGTGTTACTTATTCTGGTTATTCTTCCATAAGTATTGATATAATTTAGAAAAAAATCTTCAGAGAGTCCTGTCTGATTATAATATTATAGAAATCATGTATAGATCAAATCACCAAATACGTTTTTCTGATCAAATTGTTTACTGACCTTTCTTCCAATTCTTGAAGAAATTAGTGATAATATTTTTTTCTTTCTATCAAAGACTTACGTTTTAAAAAGCGTCGATAATGAAAACCGTGATTTTTTTGGAGAAGGTGCAGTATGTTTTAAATGCTCGGAACTGGGGCTTAGGAATGCGTAAAGAGCTTCACTCTGATTCAGCCGATCGTCCTCCAAAACAAACTGAAAGAATAATATAATAAAAAAAATTTGCTTAACAGACATATGAATAAAAAACTATTACAAATAACTGCTAAAAATAGGAAATATGCTGTCACACACTATTTCTGGGTAATTTTTTAAAATTTCTCGTACAATATATATGGTGAAACTTACGTTCAAGTATCTCTGGATCTGCACCTTCGCTCTGTCTAGTGTGTTTTTGTCAGATTTCCCAAAAAATTTCAAGGGCTGCGAAGGTAGCTCTAAATTTTTGACACTCGAACACAATTGTCGCAACTTTCTGTGAAGTTCCTGAAATTCCGTCAACTTTCTGAGGACTACCCAGCCAGTTGATATGCTCTCTTCGTTTTCATCATCTTGAGCCATGTGAACAACTAATACAAATTGTGGTGGTTCACCGTTTTCAGGCATCTATAAATTAATAAATTATCTCAAGTATGTATAAATATATTCCTACGTGTTTTTCGAAAAAGTGAAAAGTTCTTGAAAATATATAAGAAATATGAAGATGTATGAAATAATTTAATCTTATCGATAATTTGGAGGAAATTGGAATACTCGTTGTATTTACAATAGTCTTATATTTAGGTGAATCTTCAATCGACTGGCACCAAAACAACAAATAAAATTATTGGAATTATTTATAATCATGAATATATTGTGAAAAGGAGTTTCAGAACAGAAAGGATAATTTATGTGAAATTCTGAAGTAAAATCCGCCATCTTTACCTCTGCGCTTTGCACATCAGCTCTCCAGTGTCCCAAATGTTCTGCCCACATTTCCGTATGGGTTAAATGAGCTTCCAGCTGTCTCTTTTCACCTTGTAGCCATTCCACCTCTTTCGCCAATATACTTAATACTTTGCTTTCTGGTTTCAACGACGATTTGAGTGCTTGCAAAGCTTGCATCTTGTTATTTAATTTCTCCTGCAGCTGATCTAACTTACTTCTAGCATAATTCGAATGTTCGCCGACTAACAATGAAGAAGTTTCCGTTATCGTTCCGTCCACTAATTGTCTGTCTTCAACCAAACCTATTTGAAACATCAATTAATTATTAATAAAAATGATCTTTAAAGAATCACACGATATTAAAAATGAAAGAAAGTCAAGTGTCGAGAACGAAAGCTGTACTCTGAAGCTTCTTGTTGCTGTTAACTCGTTGACGCCGGTGTATACTGTGGGTGGTATGTACAGGAGATGTTATTAAATTACATGGCTAGCGACAACGCGTTAATAATAGACCTAATTATGTAATAATTGAATAACACTCATAGCCTAAACGATCTAGCGACAAAGCGAATACTTTTAAAGATTTCTAATTATCAAATGTGTGCAGCTGTGCTAAAGAGCTAATAAAACGTATTTCTGCAGAAAGAATGACTTACTATCGTCTGTTTTCGGTGTAAAACGAAAAAAAAAATCGTATTAGATATGTTTATATATTTTAATAATATGTTTATGTCAGTTATCTATCAATTTTTTGGTATAAATAGAAATTAATATAATTATTTACATACCATCAACGCGTTCGCTTAATAGTGTTTCTTGCATCCTTTTGTACTGTTCGCTGACGAGAAACGGGGGGTAATACTTCTCTTCCAACGTTTTAACGACACTTTCTTGCACCTCATAAAATACATCCGGTCCTTTATCACCGAGTAAAAAACTCTCCATCCTCTTCCGAACGTTCTTGTCAACTTTAATTTCGGCTGTAGGCGATCTAATGTAAGTGTAGAAAATTTCTGCACCAAGTTGGTGCCAGTTAGATCGATCGGCGGCTCGTAGTTCTTGCACTGCTGCCCAGTAGCCGATTAAACCTTGACTCGCAACTTGTTCCAAGAACAGCGATAAATATCTTCGGCCAGTGACGTTATCTAAAATCATTTGTAGGGGCAATACCCTTCCCTCTGCAATTGCGGTCGGATTGGTAATATCGCTTTCCTGAAAATGAATATTGATTCTATAATATTTCATGAAATTCATATTTGAAGAATTACTTACATTTCTGCTTAATATTATAAGCCATTTTTTAGCAATTGTCAAAATATGTCTATTTCAATTATGCGAGGGTTATCTACTTTCAAAATAGTATTATAAATTACAGATTTATTGATTATCATTTACAGTCCCTACTAATTCTTTCGCTTCGAAAGGAGTTATTAGATTTTACGTGGAAATTTAGTCCGAAAGTGTGTTATCATTTTGGAATGAGACAACTGAATTTGTTACAACAAAATAATTTGCAATTAAACTAAAGAAATATTTTGCATACAGATTTTTCAGGAACATTTTAAATCAAAATTATATCTGATACAACTTCGTCATTAGAATTTTGCAGTAATTACTTTTTCATGTAGTTCATATCAATGTGGATACTCTGCGTAATGAAAAATCAATAAATTAATATCCGTTCAATTAGTTTGCATAATTTATAAATACCTGTATGGGATATCCCTCCCATCCTAAACTTTGCATATGAATTTCACATGTATTTTTGGCATAAGTCAATTGGCTGATATATCGTTTCAATTTTCGTGCTTGAACAAAGTCAGATTTTCCAAAAGCATTGTTTTCAGGATCCAATCCTTGAGCTCTTTTTACATTTTGAATCGTTGTAGCTTGCATTATCTCCGTGACAATATTATATCTGATATGTTTTAGAACTTCCAAATCTTGTGAGCTCTTGATCATACGTATGAAATCTTCGAAAGATTCTGCGTATTCGTAGGTTTTTCTATGCATCGCTTCTGCCAATTGTTGCTGCTCGATGTATACCAGAATCTTTTGATTTATGTAATCAGGATCTGTTATTAAATCTATCGCAGGTTTTAATACTGAAACAGAACAAAATTATTGGTATTACCTACTAAGATTATCGTAACTCTTTAATTCATTTCATATTGATCCTGAACATTTTTTTTGCAATCTTTAACTCTGTTATCCTAGGTCTCTAAAAAATCTAAAATTAATATAGAACCTAAGAAACATAACACCTTTAATTACAATGGCATACAATATTTAACTGAACGTCGAACTTACTTCTACAAGTTAATATCTCTCTGACAAGATATTTTGCAGGTGATAATGAGTAACTTCTCGGCAGAAAGAACATAATACATAATTCACTGACTTTCCTCAAATATTCCAACTCAGCTTCCCGAGACATCAAGTGAGCCGAGAGAATAAATACAGGATCGACACCTTCTGAACTAAAAAATAAATTATTATTATTATTATTGTTATTTTTTAAATATGTACAAGTCACGCATTTTTGAGAAATTTTATTCTGAATTAATTCCGTTTTATTTGCATTTGTGACTCTATTACATAAACTATTATTTTATCAGAAAAGACTTTGTATACTTACGCAGCTGCTTGCGCTATTCGAATTTTTTCAAAATGGAAAATAACTTTGTTCACTACACTGCAAGCTACCAACTTTGTATGATCGATTCTCGATAAACGTTCGTGAAGACTTTGTACCGCACCCCAAACATCTTGTTTCATATTACTTATGATTTGATTAGAATCGGATGCCAACTCGTCTAACCAGGAACCCACGAAGTCTCGAAACACCAGGTCCAGTAAATTTTGCAATGCGCCATCGACCAGACGTGTGAACACCACTGGATAACGTATTTGCTTCTGATTGTCTTTTAATTTAGACTCATACCCTTTCTGTAACAAAAATATATTTGGCTTGGTAAACAATGCATGAGGTTTAATTATTGAAGCAAATTCATATAACTAACGATAATCTTTTTAGTTCAGTCAAAGTTACCACTAAAATTTTGAGAGAAAGACGAATTTATTATTTCGTGAATAATTTAATAGGTACTCGATACTAGTGAAAATAATTGTAACTTAACTTAAACAATAACGTAACCGCATAATAGAATTGAATCCATTTCCTGTTTCAGGTTTGCAGTCATAACGGGACTTTATATTTTCAATTAAAAATAAAGCAGTAAAAAAAAATTAGGCACTCTATAATTCTACAACATGCTTACCGTAATCATATTCCGAAAAGCATCCAATTCCATGACGGTCTTTGTTGTCCCATTGCCGGTCTGGTGCTTGGGAGACAATCCAATGTGAATAAGCACAGCAACTAGTGGTCCCAGCAAAACACACGACAAACTCAGGAAAACGTAGAAAAAGACCCAAATCATCCCCAGATAGTAGACAAGAATCGTCAGGGTCGCTATGGCACTTAGAACAGTCAGATACAGCATCTTGGTAGGATGCACTTATCGGTCATTGAAGTGTCTCTCTCGATACATTATATCGCACGCTGGACTCGGTGGATTTGCATTTGCACTTGCATTATCGCTCTTCAGCCCATTGTTGCTGCAGTTACTGTTTTTTCAGTACATCGTCTATGGGCCTTGATGTAAACAGTAGTCTGACACCTGTTCAAACAAGTTTCAGTGGCGTTCTTCGACCTCTTTATCGGCTCGGCATTTTTACTCATTCCTCGTCATGGATTATATGTATGTAAATGCAATTTATTCATATCTCATTCTTATAATCCTGCAATTATTCATGACTCACGAATTGGTGAATGGTGATTTACGAATTCGCAGTACAGGATGCCATGGAAATTCATCACATCCAGTTGCAATTCGTGAATTTTTGTTTGTTGAGATGCAAAAGTTCGTGAAATGATCGAAATTAGAGCTCGAGATATGAAAGGAAATAATCACGATCCCTCGGAGAATTAATATTGATATTATACTTGCGGAAACTGGCGATTAGCGAAAAACACGCATCCGCTGCTTTCGACTCAGATTAGCAGACAGGTTCCATATATATACTATATGTATATATACGTAATACCGATTAACGTGCATCGGAATCCGACATCAGAGTTGCGTGTGCTTGTGTGCGAAAACAGCTGTATGTGTCCCCGGTCCTTAGCTCGCACTCTTCTCCGCTTCCCTTTCCCCATATCTTCAAGCGAAATGAAATGATGCGCGCCAAAATACGATTTTATCTACACGCCACCGATTCTTTTCAATCTTTTTCTGTTTTATAAAAAACTTACATAAACAAAAAAATTATTAATTAAATAAACTACTAAACGAAAAAAATCTCGTAAGATAAAGACGGTATTGAAATATTAAGTATCTAAGGCAATTGTGGAATAACAAATGGCCACGAATATACACAACCATATTTTGGGAAGTTTTTAGATTTTTTAAAAAATAGCCAGGACCACAATGGGAAAGATTTGCGAATTATCTTATTCAATGAGAGAAATGTTACAAGTTGCAAAAATTTTATGAAGTGCCTAATGTAGACTAACTTGACCTGATAGAGAATTTTTTTCAGCATCCTATGGAGCAGCGGGTAAATTTTCCAAAGAGGGTGAATTTTATCAAATGCATTGTGGCTTTTAAAAAAAATATATAAATAAATTTTCGGCCGCATTCTATACCCTATTGTTTTCAAATTTTACTTGGAACTCCCACGAAACTCCAAATAAAAGTTTCTGAGAGAATTTTTATTGAATTACTTGGAAATGAGTATTTTTACAAGATACAGGCGTAACACTAGTAAAAGTCGAACATAATGTCAGAAAAAGTTAATCTCAAAACTTGCAAAATTCTACATTCCAAAAAACCTAAAGTTTGAAAAATTTAAAGTAAAAATAATTCAAAAAAATTCAAAAAATTCTGTGGAATGCAAAAATAGAAAGGACGCACAATTAAAAAAACGACTAGCTTTTTCACACCTTGACCTAGCAAAGTGACTTTTTCCATATGGATCCACATGAATGCTCAACTCAAAATTTGGAGGCAACCGAAGGCGGGGGGCACTTGAAATAACATTAAAGATTATTAAGATGCAATACTGGCATGGATTTTTATAAAGTAGTCATAAGAAGTAGTAACATACTCACTGAAAAAACAAATATAACCGAAACCTATTTATAATCAGTAGTTTAATAATATATTCTGATGTGCTTTGAGGTGAATATGTTTACTTAACACAGTTTGTTTACGTATTCTATCAATTAATCATTTTAATCATTTTTATAGATTATTTTGGTTGATTTCTTATACTTTTGCTTTTGAAATTCAACTTTCCGCTTATTTTACACACATGAAACTAACTAATACAGAAGTTTTTATTTCAGACGCTTTTATCGAATTCTTTAATTTGGTATAACTTAATTTGTCTAACCAATTTCATTAAAAGTACAATTAAGGAGAGATAAAGAAGGTGGAAAGTATCCGTCCATAACAAGTGAGCTAAAACATCTTAAAATAGTGTACAGCAAAATAAATGAATCGCTACAAAAAGTTTTTTTTTTCGAGCTTTGTAAGGAGACAAGACGGAAAATGCACACGTAAATGTTACATAAATTATAAATATACACCTATCTACAAATAACAGATGATTTTCGATTTAAAAATACTGTCCACGTTAAACAGTTTGCATGTCTTGCAGCTTTTTACAAGACGGCGTTTCGATATTCCTAGCTCGTTGAAAGAGCTCCGAGTCGCCAAAGTTCCGCGCTTTCCACAACAGAGCATCCTCTGAAAAAAGGAAGTGACATTTGTTATTTAAATTAGCTTTTTTTCAAGCGTCTGTAATTTGCATTGAATGCCAGACTTGACCAATCGTTACATCGGACACAAGATAACGTGCACATCGTTGCAAAGAGTACAGACCAATGGGAAATAATAGCAATGCGTCCAATAACTTACTATAACTTTTCTCCCTATAACAGGCATGCCTCAAGTTGTTTATGAATTCTTCCTCCACAGAAATTTCTAATCTGCGCAAACTACCCTGATATTCACTATGAAAATTTTCTTTGACATAATAAGGTACTTTCAGTCCTTGGGTTGTTCTGAGAACCGAGTATTTGCTGTACAAAGAAAGTGTAATACAAGTGTAGATTATAATCATAAACGTAGCAGTTATAATAAAGCAGTTCAGCTATAGCCACTAAATTGTTTAGAACTTTGGAAGTGTAGATACAAGTGCAATATCATAAGTATGAATATTACAGTGACAATCAATACTAGCATTCTCAGGAAATTCGATGATTCTATATAAGTTGTAAAAGGAGTACTTTCGTTGTAACTAAAAAAAGCAGCAAGATTCAATTTTTTCCTTTCATGAAACTGAAAAATATCTCCTATACTATCCTAACAAATTTTACTCGATTGAATTGAATTTACATGAAAACTTGAAAATTATTTTAAAAATGGAATGCTTTTTAATTTCCAAAAGGAAATTTGTCGCCATTCATTGTCATATCCGTGGCCAATATTCAAACACAAAAATCGGTACTTTCTTATTATCAGGACCCATTTTCAATGAATTTTTTGGTATGCATCGACATAAGATGGGGACACTAACCACCTTTGCCAAATCAAATAATTAGTAACTTTTGGTTTTTGGCACAAACATTCCTAATGTAAATAATTCCAATTACGAAATCTTCTATTCGAAGATTCTCTATAATTTCAAAATTTATGTATACTTCAGCGGCATAGTTTATTCTCTTATATAGCAAAAAAACGTTGACTTATATGCCGCAATATATAACAATTGTAATTTCTCTGACTCGTAATTTAAACAAGGTATAATTTTGACTAACTAAAACACCTAAAATTTGAAACAATTTCTCTTTCACATTACTTTAAGCAAGAATTGAAAATAATATCAACCCTCACTTCCATATATAGTTTTAACCGCGTCACTTAAACCATGAGTTATTAATATTGAAAAAACAAACCTTAATTTATCAAAATATAATATATAAATACAATTTATATAAATTATAATTAAAAATAAAATAACATTTAAGACTATTAACATAGAAAAAATAAAGTTCTTTAATATCTCCATTTTTTTTTATTAAATTCGACTAACTATACTTAAAATAAAATTGAATCCGAAAAAAGTACCAGTTGTATTTATGTATTATGTATTTTTAAACAAATAAAATATTGCAATTAAAATAATGGCGGATGTAGAATATAGGAAAGGAGAAATCCAAAAAATAAATAAACAATAATGTGCCGATCATGAATGTTAAACGTGGAAGCCAGTTAATTGCAGAGTTTCATTAATTTTAAGGATTTCAAATTTATTGATTTTTCTTAATATCTTTTTCTTAATATTCTTTTTGTCTACACTCATTAATTGCGTAAACTTAAATCTGACATACTCACGCATTCGAATGTAAACTGTATACAGGATCAGATATGAAAAAACTGCTCATCATTGTTAACAGTATCAACAACAAGACTGGTAACATTTGGAAGAATGCTGTGTAGCCATTTGCTTGCTACAAATAATTAAAGATATATGAAAATAATTCAAAATATGTAGTATTTTCATTAAAATATTTAGTATCATAGAGTCATACTTGAGAATGAGCATGCTGAGCTTGTGCTTCTGATTGTCTTGCCCATCTACCTCCAGATCGTTGCATATAAAACTCTTGTTGTGGGAATCCCCCACCAAAAAACATGCTAAATAATTCTTCTGCAGTAATATCGGCTGAAACAAACCCAAATAAACATATGTTCAATTAATAAATCCGTAAAGGATAATATATTATAAGTCAACTCTCATAGACTATACTCTTACAATAATTTGTGCAGCTTATTGCAATATACAAAATCCAAATAGCTATCATGAATTTCCTACCAATTATAATTCCTTATGACTCTAATTATCTGTTTTCATTCAAAAGAAATGACGTGCAAGAATATTTTTTAATTGAGACAGTACAAAAGAGATTATTTGATGTTGACTGATGTGAACAAGAAATTATTGATTTTAAAGAGCTACGATGTAAATGTTTGCGCTGCTGTTAATAGAATATTAAGATAAAATTATTAATAAAATTTTAAGGTTTCTAAAGACATGTTTTTTTAACAACCTTCGAAGCCTCTAGTGTAACTATAAGGCGTATGGGTTTGTCGTGCGTGTGCACTTTGCATTCGTTCTTCTTCTGAACCATATAAATCATATTGCTTCCTTTTTTCGACATCCGTGAGAACTGCAACCGCGTTACCGATAGCTGCAAGAAAAACATTTTGTAAGAAAAAGTTTGAGTACGCAGCAATACAGCGATGAACCAAATATAAAAAAAAACAAAAATCTTTAAATTGTCTAAAATTTCGACTTCTTCGCAGATCTCGAGAATAATAATAAAATTATTAAAAAGATTACCTTTAAAAGCTTCAGCAGCGCCCGGTGCTTTATTTTTATCAGGATGCAGCTGCAGAGCAAGTTTTTTATACGATTTCTTAATTTCAGAATCAGTAGCTTCTTTCGTCACTCCCAGAATTTCATAATAATCCTTACACTTTTGAATTCTATAAAAAGATTATATCACAATTTGTTTAATGAGCTTCACTAAATTATCCAACTTGTTAAAAAAAAACAATATTATAAACAATGATTAACAGGCACTCAGGTCTTAAATACATTTCATTAAAAAGGTGTATTAAATGCTTATGATTTAAAATGATGGCTTAATAATCTTTGAAAAACATAACATAGGATTTATTAGCTAAGAGTTTTACTGTCCCAAATGGCTTTAATTTATTCAAGATCACCCTTTTGTTACTGGAGCAAATTATTGCCTTAAACATTATTTTCTACAATTCATTATTTTCTTACTTTTAACAGTTAAAACATTCAAACAATAAAAAATATAGCAACAGGTAACACAGTTTGTATGGTAATACAAAAAACGAGACTATTAGAGGTTTATCTATTTTTCAAAAAATGTTCAGTTTTTCATGTTATGAAAATTGTAACAATCTCAAGATGCACAACCAGGTACTGATAAGGTTTAGTCGGATGGTATATTACTAAAAATCTGGTCACACATCGCAAGAAATATTAACATAGTAAAAATATATTGGTACCTATACAATTTTGGAAACTATAGTGCTTTGTTACAAGCACACAAATTGTTTGCATTTTTTTGCATTGTAAAAACCTATCTAATCATTTATTGTCGCCTATAATGCCTGGATAATGTAATACCCAGACAGGTAATCAAGCCCATAATACAAAAAAGCAGCTCGTCCTTATTCATGACTAAAGGGGTAAAAATAATGTATTGTCAGAATTTCTTTATTTTTGACCATGAAATGTAAAAATATTATAATTTTATTTTAGAAAGGAACATGAATTTATTTATTTTATACTCAAAAATAACTATAGGAATCTCTATGAACATTTGAAAAACATTAGAAAAATATGAAAAATTGTGAGAATGGTATATAATTAAACATGTACAGATATGTTATATTTTTACACTTCTCTTTTTATAATTGTTAGAGAACATTATTGGAGTCTGTATAAATTTCCAGATAACATTTTGAAATTACGAGATGCTGTGAAAAAATGAGTGTAATTAAAATCTGGTAATTTTCCCATGCCAAAGTAATACGGTGTAGAAGAAATTCGTTACTTAAAAAATTAAAATGTATCACTTTCAAAGATTGTTATTAATAATTTAGATGAGTTGGAACTTAATGAAAAGATTTTATTTTTTGGTTATCCAAGTTAGAGTTTTATTGATTATAATGCGCAGTTTTCCATAAATAATGAATTTTAAAAACCGTAGTAATTCTAGGTCCATTATTACCATGTGTGTGTAAAAATTGGAAACGAGACTTAGGTAAATAATGAAATACTAATATACCGTTTAACAAATTGAATTTGTTCCTGTGAATACTCCACATTGGTATGTACTTGTGATCCCTCTTTAGCTACATTAGCTCGCTTTCTTAATTGAGGCTCCGCATTTTCTGGTTTTTGATGATTTTGCTTCCTCACTTTCGTCAGAAGTTCTGTAAACATTTCTCACCTCAAAAAATGTTCCAACAGCTACATAGTAATTTTGACTTCTAACTCTATGATAAATGAAAAATTCTTTTCATATGTATGCATGTATGTATATGTATATATCAATTGGCGCATATTAAAAGTTTGAAAAGCTGAAACATTGTAAATAAAAAAAAAGACGAGCGATAATCCGGAAACCTCTTGTAAGGAAAAAATACATACCTTCGGTTTTTTTCATAGGATACAAAGTCTGGGCTTTGCATAGAAACTTTTCAGCTTGTTCAAACTTTTTCTCTATCAAGTAACGTTGGGCAATTTCGATACAACGTTCCGCCTCATCTTTGTTGCTATCCATTTTTGACTAGATTTACGTAGACACAAAAATCGGGTGAAATGAACCTTAAGGTAGTCACTACGGGTGACACGGCAAAATACACTTTAATATCATTAACCAAGGCAATTTTACATACACTGTAATAATAGGATAAACTACGTCACGGTATCACACTGCTGTTAAAGAGTTAGAGATTAGCAATTACAATTTACAATTACCATTACATGACGTGTTTGTCTGCTAATCAGAGCGACAACTGAAACATAGAGGAATTTCTATTGAACGATTATTATCTTCGACCAATCAAAATTCAAGCACACAGATTTGTCACTCAAGGTAGTACTGTCGCTACTCCGCTAATCAAGTGTTTACGCTCACTTGCGCTCACTCTTGAGAGTCTCTCGTTTGACTTGGTGAGTAGGTAGATGTGGCAACATCGCGTTCTTTTTGAAATGCTGCTCGATGCATATAGTCAAAATAATTTCGATGGATTTTGCAATGCTTTAGGCATAGATGAAAACGGCAACATCAAAGTTATTACTAATAATAAAAAAAATTTACAGAAAATCTTTAATTTGTTCGAAAGTAGAAATTAGAAAAATATTGTTTTTTTATTTTTATTATATAACTTATATATATCACATATTTCAATAAATCATATCTTAATTCTAAGTTACTAATAATAAGAAAATGTTTCAGATCTTCAATTTTTTTGAAAGTAGAAATTAGAAAAAATTGTCTTGTTATTTTTCAATATATTTATATATGTCATATATTTTATTGAAACATATTAATTGTAACATGCGTTTATATGGAATCCGTTGTAATTTTGTTATTATTACCCTTATTTGTATTGTATATTGACACTGCACAGTACGTGGAATTTAAATTTACCCGCGTATTCACACGCCTATAGTTAGATGTTGCCACACGTAATCCACCATGGTTCTCAAACGTCAATTTTGATGTTTCTTCATTTATTTCTACCATTGCACGCACTGAATCAGTACGTTCAAGTGACCAATAATTTTTATGTGGGGCATTTTTAGACCAATATGTATCGATATGCTAAGTTTCATCAGTATCTGAATTGTATTTTTATACCGACAGCCAAACGTTCATGAATATATCAAGCAGTGTAAACTGGTACGTCGAAAAATATAGTAGATGGCAGCACACGTATAAATAGCGGCAAGAACAAATAGAATTGTTTATTTACTAATTTATACTCTACTCGCGCCTAAATATCGAGAGCTCGAGCTATACACCTGTTCTATCTATCATTCTCTTGCTTGAAATTTCTCTATCCGTCTATCTCTTTTTTTTTTCTTAGTTTCGACTGTGGATATTAGAGTGATCTAGGGGAATATTATAATGAAACACGATTTCTACCGCCAGAGAGTGCTCGAAGCGGTCCCCTCTAGAATAAACAAGTGGTATTCCATCTTGTATCTAAAACCATTTGAGATACACGAAACAAAAAAGAGGGAAAGGTCTCTTCGCCTTTGAGAAGCCAGCAATATGGTGAGTGTTTTATTTTATCTAAGTAATCGAAAAATATTTTTGACATCCTAAGATCTTTGTGCTAAATTTACATAAAATTAAGTTTGAAAATAACCATTCGACTATTTCCTTTGTTACAGTCGGCTCACAAAACCTTTATTATCAAGCGAAAGCTTGCGAAAAAGTTGAAGCAAAATCGGCCGATCCCCCAATGGGTTAGGATGCGCACAGGAAATACAATCCGGTATGTTTTTCTTTTATCATTCTTTTATGAATATCAAATGAATTATTGTTTGACGCGCAGTGCAAATACGTTGTTGACATGAACTAGAAGGTGATGTGATGAAATTGAGGAAGGGCATCTTCAGTTTATATCAATTTGCTAAGAAAATTTAAACATTAAATTGACAAGCAAATAGAAATCAGGTTATTAAAAATGTTTAGCTCTGGTTTTTTTAACTTGCTAAATTGATTTTCATGAAAATTTACTTAACCCTTTGACCTATATGGTAAGTTATTTAACCAAAAAATAAATATTTACCAAACATTGGGACTATTGGTGGAAATAAGATATACGCTACTATTCAAATGTTTAGAAGCAACAAAAAATTTCGATGATATAAAAATATAACTGTTTTCAAACTTTTAAATGGTACTGTACCTAATTACTTATAAACATTTTATACATGTAGGGAATAAATACCTGTTTGGGATGCAATCTGTAATCATGATATTTCTATTACACTGTAAACATTGATGAAAAATGCATATTTTTGATATCTTGTTTAATCATCATTTTCTAATATATGCTGTTGAATTTAAAAATATTTAATATTTTATAATCTTAACACTTCACCCAACGCTACCAATTTAACAGCATTCGCGTGTCCGACCGGCCGCTAGATGACATTAATGCTAAATTATATTTATTAAGCAATGGCGACAAAAAGCGGATTAATAGGCTATCGGTCGGTAGGTGTTGGCGATAAAAAGCCGATTAATAGGCTAATGGTTGGTAGAGTGTTAAAATGATTTGATTTTAAAATTCAATAACAAGACATATTGATTAATATAAATTGTAATTTTCAATTTTGGAATTAATAGATCAATAAATGTTCATGATTTATGTTGCAATTCTTGATGCCTCTACTATCACAACACCTGTAACATGTTCGTCACTATATCATCTACATCTAGTTCATTTCTATCAATCCATTCAATGGGTGGATTTATATAATTAAATATTTAATACTTTACCAGCTTTAAAAGCAAGTTTAAATATTAAAATAAACATATATCATTTTTCTTTTCAGATACAATGCTAAGAGACGCCATTGGAGAAGAACTAAGCTTAAGCTGTAAGCTTATAATGACTTTTTATTACGTCTATTTCATTATTCGGAAGAATGTGAGCCTCAGCTATACATAATAAAGTATACTTAAATAATCGAAAGGCATTTGTTATATAATTCTAACAACCCATTTCCTATGTCCTATTTAGTCCCGATTCTTTTTTGTAACTCGATTCCATGATTACTTTCCCCTTTTTTCAATAAGATATAAATCAGCAGCACCAAAATTTAGGATTTGGCCATTCCTTTTGTAGGCAATTCAAGGGATAGTCACTGCGAATGGAAATAAAGGGTAAAGTTTAAAATTGTTAGTAACATAATTTATTTTCAACATGATTACAAAGAATTATATATTTTGCGAGCCCGCAGTCTCTCTTTGTAGTCGGCAAGCATTTCTTCGGGTGTCTTAGGAGCATTGAGGTAATAATTCAGTGGTGGCTTGCCTTCTTCTAAACGTAAGAAGTAATTGACGTATCTATAATGTATTATGCCCTTTCTTTGCTTTCCATGGCGACGCTTCCCTTTTACGACTATACCTTTTGTACAAAATGACTCTGCTGCAATTTTATAAAAACATATTAGTTTACAAATCAACTCTCTCTATGGAAACTGAAAATTTTTGGCTAAATGTTTGGTTCATAAAAACCATCACTTGATTATACTTGAGAATTACGTACATTTTCACTTAAGGAATGTTAAGAATTTTTAAAAGAAACTATATTTTTCCATTATCTTTGTGTTAGAATACAAAATTAGCTAAAGACTAAAGAAATAAGTTAATTTTTTTAAGAGTTTACTACAACAAAAAGTTTAGAAATATAAAGTTGTTAAAACAGATTTCTGGGATAGCGAGTGAAATTTTGCATGATAAAATTTTAATTCTGCAAACAAATTTTTTGTTACATATGCAACTTTTTGACTATTAATTTTCAGAAGTTACTTAAATTCTTTCATGTAAATAAATTTATGCACTTTTATACATCGCAGTACTTTTTTTTGTCAATATAGATTCATATTTATTGTTGTTACCATTCAAATAAAAATGGTTTTCAACTTACCAACCCATAAGTTACTTTTGAATTCTACATTGTGGCTTTCCACTGCCATCTCCTGTGCTTCCAAAAGTGTTTCTTTCACTGCCTCCGCACCTTTTTGCGATACGAAGCTTAGCTGCTTTAGTGCCTCGTCGATAGACATTCCCCGTATGAAACACGCTATATACCACATCTTTTTTGGACTGTATTTTATATTCTTTTTTTCATGACAGACAAACTGAAATAGTAATTATTTCCAAAAATGAATAAGATATGTTAACACTTTACCGACCGGCAACGATTCAACAGCATTCGTGCGTTCGACCAGCCGCTCGATGGTATAAATGCTAAATTATATTTATTAACTGTTCGAGTGCCATGGGTTATTTGTTTCCAAATTGAAAATTGAGAAGCGGCGCGGTATCGCTCTTTTTATTCTGTGTTTCAAGAATACTGGCATTTTTGGACACAAGACAGAAGGAGCATGATCGTGCCGCTTGACATTGAAACGGTTAAACATTGGCAACAGAAAGCTGATTAATAGGCTAGCAGCCGGTAAAGTGTTAATGAGCGATAGGTTTGAACTTAAAAGAAAATTACAAGGGAGGCTATTTTCTAATTATTTCAGAAAACTATTGAGAAGTTCATTATTCAGTGAAAAAAGTAAAAATTTGAGACACAAGACACTCGTGTTCGAGTACTCTTGTTCTACTTTTTCTAGCGAGTCCTCCCGGATTAAAAATTCCCTTAATATACAATATTCCAATGTTCATGATATTATTTCAAGTTGTTGATTGAAAATTTATGTAATTGAGTACAATAAAGAAATTCTTACAGCGGGACGTGGCTCTTCCTCGGGTGATTGTACTGGGTACATTTTCTTGTTGTACTTTAGCCACTTGGAAGGTTTATAGTCGTTGTTGTCTACTGAGCTCGTATGAAAATAAGACGGCAACAGGCATGTTGTTTTTACAGCATCAGCACTTAATTTTGTTCTAACCACTTGTAATGCTGGCAAAGTTAACCTTTGCAAAGAGCTCCGAAGGCTTTGCATGGTGAAAATGGTCTTGACAACTTTCCTGGTAGATATAATAAAATATTCCTCTTTACAATAGCGATGTGATTAAAGCGTTGTATTTACCCTTTTAAAATTCTTATTTTGTTTGATTTTTCGTTATATGAGTATGATGCCTGAACGGGATAGAAATTGTTGATAACCAGATGACAAAAAAATGTCTTATGTAGTAGCGAATGGTAATATGTCTTTAAATTCGACCAATTAGAAGCAGAAACAGCAGCAAACGCACGTATCCGAAGCCGTTATTTATTAACCAATTAATTCTTGAGAAATAATCCCTAGAGGCAAGGACCTATTTAGACCCTAAATTAGCGAACTCGAATACAGCAGCCAAAAATTTGAAATTATTATCCATTTTCACGAAAAGACGTGGCTCTAAATTTTTTAAGCTAGATGACTTGGTGGTATTTCATGCTAAGAATGGGTAAGAATTTAGGTCCATGGTAAGAATATGAATACAATAATAATCATAAGAACCGATGCTTGTAATCAGCAGTGAGCTGTGCGTTGTCCATGCGTATTGCTTCAGGCGGGAATATTTAAAGAGTTAAATTACATTTAATAAACAATACTATTGACAATCTGTATAGAATTGATAAGAAATCGTTTACTAAAAAATGAAAAGTATTTCCTAGCGGATTTATTAAGTTCATTCTTTCACCGTTTGGTAATTAATTACTTAACTCTTTTAAATTAAAAGAATTTTATGATAGTTGCTAAATATTGTTTTGACAGATATAGTATAGGCCATTTAATGAAAATATAATTTTTGGCTATTTGTGTATAACATAGGCTGGGGTGTCTCAGACCGTAGTAGGCCGGGTAAGGGTTAAATTAAATTGTAATTTACTCTATTCGCCACTTGTTTTATGGTAAACAAAATATTTTATTATATACAAGGTTAATTTATTTTTTTTACAAAATTTCTGCCTATTTAAAAAACTGTGACTATATTTAGAATCCTCGGCGCAGTAACTTGCTTCTGCCTGTCTTTATTTAGGTATATAATAACGACTATTGACTGTGACAATACAAATTAACAAAAAAAGCAATTGAAAAGCCAATTGCAAGTAAGGCCAATGCTTTTCTTCTTCAAATACATTGTTAAAAAAACATAAAATGTGGAAATCATATTCTAGAGCACAGTAGAACTCACTTTTTGAGTTTGAAACAATGAGAAAATAATGTAAAAAATTGCTCTTCCACTTTTAATCACAGACTTCTGGAAAAAACGATTAACATTACTGATAGAAAATTATTGACTTTCCTAGAGAAGGAAAACATTCATTTTCTTCAAAAATCATATTAACTTTTATAGTTAATAGTTTTACGATTAAAACCATTCCGCCAGGATTAATTTTCCTCTTTCAGCGCTTGTTCTTATATTCCTATTTTCAACTTTTTTTTATCTCAAACGACTCTCTTCTTCAAATAATTCTCGCAGGTCTTCCCTTTCGCCAGAATCGCTGAGTATTCGGATTGGACATTAACGTCGACTGTGGGCAAGATGAAACTTTTCCTTTTCATCATCGCATTATTTGTGTGACACCTTGGAATGTCATAAACAATTTCCCGATTTCGTTCAGGCCCATCATTAATCCCCTTTTTATAATTTATTTTCTTTCCTTCTTCAGAAACTAACGAAATTCTATAGTCTCCGTATTTCTCTTCTCCGGGATTTTGCGACAATTTT
Organism: Gasteruption jaculator; assembly: GCA_949825005.1. Lineage (NCBI taxonomy): Eukaryota > Metazoa > Arthropoda > Insecta > Hymenoptera > Gasteruptiidae > Gasteruption > Gasteruption jaculator. The sequence goes on along the minus strand of OX463765.1, from coordinate 11,309,436 downwards.
CTTGAAATGCTTCTAATAGCGGATGGACGTATAATAGCATCGGTTTCGAAATCCTCTTTTTCATCCTCCACTTCTTCGATCGACAGATTCCATTCGTGCTTGCAATTTTCCTGATTTTCAAATTCCATGTTACTTCTTCCACGTTGAAACGAATCAAATTGAAATTGTCGTTTATTCCCATAATGAGGCCTGATAGTTGCGAAATTTCGTTCTTCGGCGACGTTATTATTATATACGGGAGAAACCATTTGCAAAGAGGAAGTTCTTAAAATCGTCGAACCTTTTTGCGACACTGGGATGAAATATTCCTGAGATTTTATCAAATTTTTCTTGTTGGTGTTTGTTTTCCAGCCGATCAAGGAGGAAAGAACTTCTTTAAATGATCGCTTTCTTCCCAAAGAATCGCTTTTCTTCTTCCCGATTTTTTCTTCCGATTTCACGTTCTTTCCTTCTTCGGCAATTTTTACTTCATCATCTCCAAGAAATTCAGTTCTCATTTCGTCCTTTCGAAGCAAACCCAAGTCTTCTTCTCTGGATTCGTAATAATTTGACAAAACCAACGTTGACAATCTTCGCTCCGAATATTCATCATTTTTCGAGTGAACGTCTGCAACTATTTTCTGTTTGTTAAGCAAAGATGGATTATTTACATTTCTAACGTCTTTTTTGCTTTTTTCTTTAACATATGTTCGAAATTTAGGATTCGACGAAATTCCAGAAGGAACCTCGTATTTTCCAGAGTCATTGTTCCTCCGATTGACATTTTCTAAGTTTTCGTAAATGTTATTCTGATTTTCTTCCACTTGTGAATTTTGGGTACGTCTCTGATAATATTTCGTTAAGAATTCATTATCAGCAGTGCAATGACCAAAATCATGCTTCTTCTCCAAATTCGCGACTAACCTTTTAACGAAATTTTTCGATTTACTCTCACTCGGCTCCTCCTTATCGAAATGTTTAGTATTTTCCTTGGATTCTCGTGTCGCATTTTCTACTGAATAAGTTCTGTTCATGTTGGCCATAAAAAAGTCCTTTTCGGGAGAAGAAGTAGGTTTTGGATTCCACTCGTTGATTTCCTCACTTGAAATTGGAGATTTCGAAGTATTGCTGAAAGAGGAAGGACAATTGTGGAATTTGATTTTGCAAGAGTAGTTATTGACGTTTTACTTAATTGGTATAATTTTTTAACAAATAATTTTTTATTTTTTCGAATCCTGAGCTGACCTTAAAAATTTATAAAAATAAACGAAGAGATAATATGTCGAAGTTGCATCTATTGAAAATTAATATTAATGCTTGTTTTGAATTTGTTTGAAAATTTAAATAATCGTTTAAACATTTTTTAAATCTCTTATGCGAAATTTAAAACAAAATTACAAATTTTTCTATTTATACAAACTCATCACTAGATACAAAAATGACGTGTTTGGATTTTTGCTAAAGATCTGCCAAATATTTTAGAAATTTTTCTTAAAATATTTTTAAAGCTATTTTTCAAAATCTTTAGAAAAATTGGTTATAAAAAATTCTTGAAATATTTCATAAAAATTTCATAAACTATGTTAGTTAAAGTTTACAAAATTTTGCAACAATATTTCTAATATTCCACTTTTAGGGTCGCATGAATATTTCAGTAATGTTTCATAAATATTCCATGTGTGGAAAAATTAAAATAAACGGTTCATAGGCTAAAAACGAGTCTTGTAGACGGACACTTAATTTTATTTATGTAGTTGTAATGAAAAGTCATTGGTATCAGAAGAAACACTAACCTTTATAAAAATCTTGAGATTCTTCAATTTTAAAAGAAAACCAGACTTCACTATACACTTCGTTGCATCTTTCTCTTATGCACGTTTCAAAATATCTTTTGTAATATTGAATTTATTGTATAACTTGTTCATAAACTTAACGAGGTAAAATCTTCGATATGCGATGGAATCTGAAACTAACGCTCTAGCACTTACTATAATAATTAGCAGTTTCATCGTTCCATTCCATATAATTAGAAATTTACTATGATGCTGGAAAGTAAACATGGGAGAGGTCATGATAATGAGAAATTTTTCTCATAACAGATATTGTGTATTGCTTATCTTTAGAGCAGACACATAATATCATTTTCTATAAGGCTGAAATTATTTACCTGCGTAAGATACTGGTATTAGTGAGGTATAAGGACTAAGAAAAAAAAAAAGAAGTTTATAGGCTATTTCAAATAAATGATTTAAGAAAACCATTCACATCACGTATCATTTTCATATTACACATCTGAAAATCGTTAGAATTTAGCGGATTTTTGTATTTCTTTTTAGAAACGTTCAATTTGAAATTTGTAATGTAAATTTAAAATGTAAAAAATTGTGTAATATCTTTTGCCAAAAAGTTTTGTTAATATGAGAAGGCAGTTAGCTATTTTTATCGTGTAATAATGCAAATTCTAGTATTTACTACACTAAATCAGGCAAATAATTATTTTTGTTATCAAAATATCGTATGATACTTTTTCTACAAATGTTTCACCAAATGTAATATTATTTCTCTGTTTAGTGTATTAAAATTATTTTTTTTTATATTTTTTTTATCATATTGAAAAATTTTTTACACGATAAATTGTTCAGAGTTTAAAAAAATCCTGAATAAGAATTTTTTAATCAAGAGAATCGAAAATAAATATCACTTATTTCGGTATGATTTTTTACAAATAAATGGAAACTCTTTAAATCAATGTTTAAAAATTTTTTATAAATTTAAATAATCTGAAATTTTCAATTCTAAAAAAAAATTTAAAAAGGTTTTTTAAATTAAAAAATATTTCACGGCTGATAATTTATTATTTACGTGTCTTATGAAGTGATCGTAGTATTCACGTGATTATTGAAATAAATATTATTAAATCAGTAAAAATTCATCCCATAACATATTCGTTATTAAATCAAATTCGTAATTTGCAATGAATGAAGCGGTTGTACCATACACATGGACGCTATTTATATTTATTACTTTCAGGTTTTTTGCAAAGGTTACAAAATTCCATTAATTTTAGTTCCCGGAATTTCCTTGAATAATCCAGGAAACTTGTTATGTTAAACGATAATTGCAAATTAAGTTCTGTCGGAGTACATTCTTAAATATTTTGTAAATTAGGTGAATATAGATATACATAAATATTAGAACGTGACGTAAGTAGTAATACATACATACACTTATGTGTGTGATTTTATAATTTCAGGGCTTTTATTTGTATTATTCAAAAAGTTTCAGGACTGTGCGTTTAGTTCAACAATAAATTTAAATAAACTACTTATAAAACTGTCAGTATTAAAACAATTCACAATAAACTGATTTTACATAAATAAATCGTCAACAAATTCTATCAAGTTTCTAATTTTCTATACAAATTTTCAATATCTTAGAAGATTCTTTTTTTGCCGGCATGTATTGCGTTCAAGGCTAAAACATTTAAGCATTCGTTCAAAATACTAATATATTATTGAGTATCAATTACCGAAGTGCATTCTTTACTTATTATTTAGCGTTGACATGTTAATTATGCCGTAAATACAAGTGACGTCGTATGTATGTCTCTCGTCTTCCACTTTTATTTTCGTTGAGAGTAACGAAGATTGTTTGACGTTCCAATTTTCATACAACTGTTCCTATTAATACTATTCCATGTAGTATTCTAGTAGCAATATTTGAAATCTCGGAGTTATCGTATCAAAAATCCCATAGAAATTAATGAAAATAAATATTTCAATTTCAAAATTGTTACAAACTAATTAATCTTAAATTATTTTCTAATAATTGATGCAATTGAAACTCTAGTTCGTAAATTTTTATTAACTATTTCAGCATTCGAAAGCATTACGACAAAATTCGAATTAGTCCAATCAAATAATTAATTTGTTTAAATATATACCTATGTTTAAAACTTTTTTTAGCACTGGATTTATTTACATGAAAAATAAACTGCCTTCTAATTAACAAAATGATTCCTTAAAATTCTGCAATTTTGGAAATCAATATCTAATTGAAATCTTGTCCCAAAACTTCTTTTCTTTACGCGGGAGACGTTCGCCGTAACACTTAAACAATAATTCGGAAATAAAAATGAGACCGGCAAAGAAATATCCGATGAATAAAATATATCCGCAGAAACTTAGTTCTGTAATATTCAAAACTTTCTGCTCGCTTAGCTTAATTTTCTGCTTTTCTTTCTTCAGATAAAACGTGTGACTGTCAATTTGATGCCAAAGTTTCACCAGACCGGCTTCAACCATATTTTGGATCAATTTATTAACTTTATCATATATAGGCCAATCTGGTCTTGTAGGATACGAAAACTGGGATATGTGGACATCATCCTTAATGAGGTACGTGTCATTATAAGCAGCTTTTAAGACAGGGCAGACATCGAAACAAGCAGCGTTTGCATCCTTCAGAACTTTTTGCACACATTTGTGGAAATCCATTGGATAATATCTGTCTTTTAACCTATAATCTGCCATAATAGTGTTGTAAGCTTCGTCGCCAAGAATGGTAAAATTGTGGTTTTTGATGTCTTCCAGAGTTATGATATTCAAATTAGGGGTAGTCGAAGTTATTCTTGACAGAAAAATTCCTTGAAAAGCGATATTTGTGACCCAAAAGGCATAAATGACGGTGATTAGGAAAATCTTGGCGGATGTCTGGGCCGGTAGGTTTTTAACCGACTGACCCAAAACGATTCTGACCACGTTAAGAATAGCGTCGTTTACACTTTGGCCGCGAATGATTAACGCAATTGTTGTTAAAATTGAAATGACGAAAAGATGAATCAATAAGTCACGAGAGAACAACGATAAAATTTTCGAAACTTCGGATTCGTCTGCTGGCAATTTCGTCATCAAGCAAAATCCGCTGTTTCTGTGACGAAATGTGAACCTCACGTTGTGAGTTATAAAGAAGGGATAGGAATTAAAGCTCATGTCCTGGTGCCCACGATGTATTTCTCCAAACATGCCATAGGTGATCCCGTTCTCGAAGACGTGTCCTAACGTGTTATATTTATTTTCGTGAACTGTTAAGTGAATTTTCGCGTTGATTTTATTCAACACCGTGCGCATCATTCTTGCGTCTTCTCCCGCGAAATTTTTAATTCGGGTTTCGTTTGCAGGTATTTGCATTGTTGGTGTGATATTGGCTATTATCACATTTACGGGGTATCCGTCCAAGGATTTTTTCTTATCGAAAAAAATGAACTCTCGACAACGACACATTGCATCTGAAAATGAAAAAGAAACGCGATACTGACAATGAATGTAATTGAAATGGGGTGAAAGTAAGACCAAGCTCAGCAAGGACGTTTCTAGAGGTAATTAGGCGCGTAGAATCGATTGCACGAATATTCGAGGCCTAACTCTCAATAGAGACAAAGTTCTAGCTGATTTTTCGAATTGAAAATGGCAATCTTCGGCAAAAATTTAAATCCTTAATCCCTTGGCATACAATGACGTCTGGGAGACGTCATCTATTCCATGAGCCATTGTAGACTTTGACGTCTCCGAGCCGTCAAGAAATGTCTCCGGCGCGGCGGAGGTCGAAAATCCTGCATTGATTCTGTTTGACTTCAAATTTCGAAATAAAATGTTCGGTTTTTAACCCTTTGATATACAATGTATATCTGGGATACGCCATTCATTTTTTTTTAATGTTGTTTTGACGTATCTGAGACGCTAAGCTTGCACATAAATTTTCAGTTGAGTCAAATTAAACAGTATTTTTCGGACGCATTAAATTTCCTTTTATTTGTATGTCAAGGGTTTAACCCTTTCAGGGGCACATTTTTCCTTAACACTTATTATAAAAATAAGAATGACTACTAGGGTTTTTGGGGTCGCTGATTACGAATCCGAAGTCAGATTTTCAAAATTCAAATTTTGAGATTTTTGCAATCTTAAGATTTTTTTTTGAAAAAACTGAGTAACGAAAAATTATTGCAATTTTACGTCAAAATTTCATAAATTAGGTACCCAAGGGTCTAAAAAATACTTTTGTACCTATAGATAGGACAAAAGGTGTCAGAAATATTAAAAAAACAAGTAAAAAATAGGTGGGACATATATGTCCCACTGTCCTTGAAAGGGTTAATTGTGTAACAAACCTTTGGGGTCAGGTTTGACAAACAAAGATGCAACGATATTTTCAGCACTCCTAACAAACATATTCCAAGGGTGTCCCGTTCTTCCCGGATAGGTGTCATATAATTCCCATGAATCTTCCCTTGTCGTAGTATACGGATGATAATTGTAAATTAGAATCCCTTTGTGCAAATCACGACAAATAAAAACAGTCTCTATAAAATCAGAAGTCCATGAAATTCTTAAAAATTCATAAGCTTTCCTGCATCCTCGTGTACAAGTTCGCGCGTCCAGTAGAATAAAAAATCCCAATGGATTGGACCAGAATGATCTCTTGACACTTTCGAGTAAACTCTTGATTTCCCATTCAGAAGACCCTATAATTATAAAATTGTTAGCGTTACTGCTGAATCTGTACAGTAGGTTGGCAGGATTTCCCTTTTGAGCCATGTTTAGAAAAGCCAATGGTCGAAAAATTTGGCTTGGTTTATATTTCCACTCTGCTAAATATTTTTGTTCGGCAACGATAACAAGGGGGCGCTTATCACCGCAATAGTTTTCACTTAAAATTTCTTCCTGTAATTGAGAAAACTATAATTAATGCATGCAATTTTTTGAGGGAAAAATAATAAGAATGAAATGAGAGTATTTTAACACCTAATTAATAAAACTCGATCAAATTTAAATATTTTCTCCAACATGACTTTCAACTGAGCGCTAATTAATAATTGATTAGAAGTCAAAAAATGTATACTGCTATAGGATTTTCGAGTGGAGAGCATTTTTAGGTGAAACTGCAACATTGATTGAACATTTTGGGCTTTTTAATATTTAATTTTTTTTTTTTTAATATTTTTTACAATACTTCATTTGTCCACAACTTAACCGGTCCATCAGAGATTTTACATGAAACCAGTTCCATGAGTTATGCTGGAGTTTCGCATTTCAACTTTTACTTCGATGTAATTCGAGGTTAAAGGATAATACACGAATTATGTGATTTTCACATGCTTTTAAAAAACAAAAAATGAGACACATAAATATGTTAATAAATATTACCGCAACAGTAAGAACGTTACTCATACAATTTCCAGTATTACTCGAAACAATGTTTCTCAAAGGTTCAACATTACCAATCAACAATAAATGAATAGTAGCTATCAAAATCACCATTATTTGAATGAAATTCATTGGGATAAACATCCAGCGAACTTTTTCGATTCGATTATAAATATCCTACAAAAAATAGGAACCATGTAAAGTCGAGTCTTCAGACACACTAAAACCACTACCCATTCTTAGCTTTACTGCTACCTTCATCCCTTTTTCTCTAGGGTATACTTTAACCATTTATATTTTCAAACAAACCGTAAATAAAACAGTTTCAAATTACAGACCTGTGATATTCGTCGTATCTGATAGCGAGGTTTTAGAATATTTACCGAATATGAAAAAATGAAAGATGGTGTTTTTTGATAAAAAAAAAGCATATGTGATAAGGGCAATTACGTTTTTCCAATCTCACAATCAACGAAAAATTGGCTTATCATGGGCTTGTGATTCTAATTTTTGTTTGTTTACCGCCAGAATTTATTTAGCTCCCAAAATACTCTGCAATATGCGCTCCCCTATAAAACTCTGGAAGATAGTTTTGGTGTTCGACTGCGGATACCGGTTTTTAATTTGTGGCTTATAAATCACGAAAAAGGTGGAATCCATTTTTGAAAATGGCACACAAAATATTTTATAAGATTTCTTAACGTTCATTTTGATTAAAAATTTCAAATCTGGAAAAGGGATTCCAAGGGTTTTGTTACAATTTTCATTAAAACAATAAATTTTTAAATTAAACAATCCTTGAAGATCCTGTTATTCCTCTGCAAATTAAAAACTCGAAATAAAACTCGAAATTTTACGGAACGACCGGTAACGCAAAAATCGAAAATTTGATGAAAAGGAAAAATGGGGAAAAATAATTTTCCATTATATTCCTATATTATTTGCGTGTCTTTGAAATATTCCTGCTATATTCATAAACATTTGAGATTATACCCATATACTTCAGGTGTCGACGGGGTTTCTCGGAACACAATTATCCTACTGTCACGCGAAAAGGACATTATTAGCAAATGCCCGAAGTAGGTGCCATAGTGAGCGTGATTATCCTCCAAAGCCGATCCCGTCCGACGATTGTACGCACTAGACTTTTATTATACCTTCACCGTTTAGTGCTTTAGTCCTTTACCCTAACTGCCTACCTAGAGACACTTTTATTGACCTTAAGGATCTTGTAAATATATTTGGGCCCGTCCCACTAATATCGAAGGAAAAATGATTATGTGCCAAATACGGTTGGGTCGGGATCATCGTGAACCGTCTGCCAAAAATTACCTATGCCTGTATGGAAATCCTTATACCTATTTTGTATACCTCGAGTTCGTACCTATGTTTCTCATAGACAGTATAATTTCATTGAATTTTAAAAGCCGAAGGCTTCTCTAACATTAACAATTTCGAGTTCGAACATGAATTTCAGTACTTTTGTAGTTACAGTAATAAAATTCTTAATAACATTTTTTGCAGTTTTGGATTTCCATTACATTGAACAGGAGACGTATATTCTATAATGGAAGCCATTATAAAAAAATTTTTTTTTTTCACTACATTTGAAAATAATTTTTGAGGCATTAAACTATATTTTAACAAATTTTCTCGAAATCTTAATCAAATGCAATATGTGAATTCCATAGTATTGCTTGAAAATCTAAAATCTTTTATTTTTAATGTAAATTATTTTAAGAGGTTTCTGTTATTTAATAAAACTTAATTAGAAAATCATTTAAATTGATGACGTAATTTTAGTAGATTTACTCTAACTAAATTTCCATTTTCCTCCTTGAATATTCTTATTTTTGCAATCAAATCTTTTTAAATCGTACAGAATCAGGGAGAATCTAATATATTTCAAATTTTAGTCTTCAGTCCTCATATTTAAATTTCTACCATAGATTTTATTTTATCTTTTATAAAATTATTTTAAAGAATCTTTTACAGAAAATTGACATCGAGAAAATTTCGAAAAAATTGCCTACAATACCACAAAATATTAATATAGATTTTATGCGAAATATCTATATTTTCAAAAAATTGTACAGAATAATTACAATTGAAAACTACATCTACTGAAATTTGTTAGACTCGTGCATGTGTGTGTGTAACTCACAATAGCTTTCTACCTGGCGAAAACTTACCCCAGAGGACACTTAATTACTTCCCACAGGCTACCTGTTTTCGCAGAAGAGTTGCAATTCGGGGGTAGAAAGAAAGCCGATTGGTGGAGGAAGTAATTTTGGGGGGGTAAGCGAGTAACAAGTATAAGCATACATTTTCCTCCCTTTTTCAAATGATAGCTTTGCTTTGCTCTTGCAAATTGTTTCAGTACGAATTTGTAATTCGCATCAGAAACATTTGTAGCCTAGTGCCCAGTTTTGTATGTTGACAAATACAGTGTTCGGTGATACAAAAGCAAGTGTACACAGTTTCTTAACGGTTATTTACTTTCGCAAATCATCTAAGAACTTCGAAGTACCTTGCATCGAATACTTTTCGGTGCTACAGTAAATATGTCCCTCCAAGCTGCGTGGATCAGAAGCAATATGCTAGGAAATGGAGAATTATGGGTATGTACTTTTTACATTTTTTCATAACGAAGGAAATTATAATTTCATTATTTATTGGTATTAATATCAGTGAAAATTGTTATAATGAAGTTTGAAGTTCACTGCATAAATGAAACCGGTAGTATTCTTTTAGCTTACGATAAAAAAAAATGTGAATTGACGAAACAACGACGTATTAAATTTTTGTGTTAATCAAAATCAAGGATTGGGTTCAGTTTTTAATATTTTATTAAATAAGGAATATCAGGTTAAAATTTTTTAGTGTTGATGAAGTCGATACAAGCTTCATTGTTAAAAATGTGCTTTTTTTATGAGAAATTTCTCGAGCAATGAATTAATTTTAATTGCAACTATAATTTTTTTGAATTTGACAGTAATCCAGAAACTTTTTCTGGAATAACATTGCGAAATTCTGGTTACTATTATACTTATTTCCTTATTTTTTTCAAGATTATCTTTCGTTCTATTTTAAAAATTTATAAAATTTTGTAAGTAATTTGTAATTAACTTAATATTAGATCGTGCAGCGATGAAACTTTCATTGACTCGAGCAGGGTTCAGAAGTTTTTTAAGATAGGAAATTAGTGAAAAAATTAATTAGTTATAAACCTTGGTTGCTACATATGATTTTTAGAAAATTTTGTGAAGGGAGATTTGGTACTAATAAGTATAATTCAATATTTCAGCACGAAAGACAACCAACAGAAGCGGAACTAAAGGTGCAAAGATCCTTACAGAAGTTGTCCATTCCGGAATGGTACCTCAACAAAAGTTCCAAACCACCAAAAATTCTGTCAAATAATACGCCCATCGAAAGTCGTCCGCCTTCCTGGAAAACTGGTATGACATTAATCTTTTTCTTTATCTCGTCTTTATATCTACCAGGAACTTTAAAAATGCAAATTTTTCGAAATATACAAGTGACCTTTTTAAACGATTCTATTTTTAAATGGGTTTAATTGTTTGGATGCAAGGCGAGAATGAATATATAATAAACGGTGTGTTTCTTGTATAATGTCAAGGGAAAGGAATTTAAAAAATTGGTTTTCGAATAAAATAAATAAAAACTAAAAAAATGCATTTCCGCGATATAATAGCTATTCTCCAGATGTTGTTTAATTGCTGCTTTTTTGCGGCCAAGTTGATTCTTCTAAAAAATTTTAAATTTTTTATAATAATTCCCAATTCAAACAAAACATGCTCTTTATAATTGCATAACCTTTTCTGAAAAAATCATATCATTTTTTTTCATATTTCAGGAACTTACAAAGTCGAACGTCAAGTTGAGATTAAAAAGAAGATACCAGCAAGAAAAAATACGCCTCCAAAAGGAAAAGTCGACACATCTCAAAAACCTAAATTTTCTCAGAATATAAGCAAGACCTTTCCAAGACTTTCGCCATCGAGGAAAATCCAAAACATAAACATCGTGTTCCCTCAATTGAAAAACACAAAAATTTCTTCGGAAAATGCTGCGGACGACAGCGACAAGGAAAACGTTCCCGTAAAAACACCAAAAAAAGAAATAACTTTCCAAAATGTCGGCACACCTTTCACTACTCCCACGAATGAATTCAAAATTCGTGCAGTTTCGACTCCACGAGGATCTCCAGTTTCCTTGTTCTCCGTATCTGCATTGAACGCCTCTGTAACGAAAGAAAACGAAGCCCCCTTGGATGCAACATTCACGACAGTCACGAGCAAGAACTCGAACGAAAACTTGAATGTAACTTATGACTTTGGAAAATATGATAATTCGATAGATGAAGACAAAGCACTTTCAGCCGGCACACCAGTGTCCAAATTTTTCAACTCCAAAACGAAGTCAAGGACACTGGAACATATCGTGAAGAGTAAGATCTCTAAGAAGAAGTCGTTGATCCAAGAAATCATCGACGAGTTCAACCAAAAATGCCTATTGGGGAAAAATATCGAGACTTCGCCTGAAAATCTGCAGTACATGACCTACCGAAAAAGTGAAACGGGTCAAAAGAAATTCGTCCAGAATTTGGTCACCGCTTTGGAAACGAAGGATGGCAAAATTGAGGGCAAAGAAGACGAAAGGTCCGACGAGGATGAAGGACGCAGTTCGGGCAGTGAAACGGATATCAAATCTGCAGCATCCTCCATTTCGTTATCCTTTAAAGATTCGGACAGTGACTCGGACCGCTCACCAACACAAAATGTATTCGCGAATATCAATGAAGAGGCGAAGAATGATGAGGACGATTCTGTTTACTGGATTCCGGTTCCCAGATGTAAGCTACCGAGGACCAGTTCCTTGTTGAGCATGATGTCAAGATTGTCGGTGAACAGCCAAATTTCGCCTTGCATGAGTCCCATTAATATGTCCTACCAGGACACAGTAAAGAGTCACGTCAGTACGTGGGGTAAAACTTACAAGAAGACGAGCAAGTCCGCACATCTCTTTAGGATTGAAGAATCTGCTCACACTGATTCCGGTTATTGTGGAAGCTCCGTGATGAATTCGATAGAATCTCCAGCATCTACAGCCACAAACAGTAGGTCATCTTGGTTTGACGAACTGGAAGAATTCGAACAGCGACTGACGATGCTATAGGAGGAATTTCTGGATATTCTGAGAAGGTAACTGATACCACTGAAATGGATCAAAGAGACAAGATGTTCGATTTTAGGAGGATATTTGATGCCACGTTAATGATGTTCCATTCTGCCACAAATTTGCTATTAAAAGTCGAGCCAAAAATTGATGTAGAGTCTAAATTAACGCTGAACATCTGAGGGAAATTTGGCAGTTTGGTTTTAGCTCTAATCTAGTTAACGAATTCTAGATTTGATTCGATATTGAAATCCGTATGAAATCCATTGATTGTTAAGTCACTGGAACTTACAATTTTCCTTGATTATTACTGAAAAATGAACAAATTTATCACAGCAAATTCGTAAATTCTGATTGTCATGCAAAACAGAAGAAATAAGTTTCAGCTGATTCCTATAAAATTGAAATAGATATTGGATCCTTTTTTTACTGAGAATACGATATGAATTAATATATTGAAATAGGTTTCTGATATCGAAGTACATTTCCAGATAAATGGTCAAATGATATTTTTTTATACACGAGACGAATACACTGCAAGATTTTTTTGTGTACTATTTAATTTGAAATAGTTATCGTAAGAAATGGCATAAACCTATTCCTGGTTGTATTTAAAAAAAAAAGTAATTCACTTACGATGTAATACTTATAACTTGATAAATTTCAATTTATCAAGTTATAAGAATAAGAAGTCATAAGAAATTAGATACATACGGAAATATAGAATTATAAACGTCAATGGTAATCAAAACTATTGTCAAAACAGAAATTTTCTTAAACATTTTACAAGCCGTAAAAGTACAATTGAAAAGTATAAAAAAAAGAAAGTACACTATTATTTTTTCTTACGATTTATTTTTAATTTATTTCTTTTTTATTTTTTGATACACCAAAAATAGTATATTTACTATAATGATTTTTACTCATTTGGCACGTTCGCGTTACGGACGCATATATGCGTCAGGCTTATTGTTCACGATGCAGATGTCAAGTATTCGTGATGCATATATTCGTCGGTGCCGTTTGAAGGGTCAAAAGAAAAAAGTAATGAATGAGTTCCTCAATTTCAAGATTTCTACATTTTATATAAAAAGAAATATGTTTGTCAAGCTTTACCAATTGTTGTAGATATAAAAGGAAAAAAAGATTATTAGTACTATTTTCGATCATTCCTTTTCCAACAATGGCTTTAGTTGTAGATTGGAAGGAAGCATAATCGGTAACTAATTTGTATTGCGTATACAAATACGAAAATGTTTGTGATAGGGCTCCTTCGAATGTGTCACAGTATTTACAATTATGATGTTTTAAAATCGTCACATTTTTTAAAACAATAACGAAAAAATGTATTTCACTAATGTTCAAAAAGAAAAGAACCTGTATATATTTATGTGAAATAAAAAGTTACTGATTAAACAAAGTCCGAGGAATGTATGTTTGTTTCTTTATTTCCCTTTCACTATTAGTTATGATTGTCTAGATAATAATTAGGACATAAATTACTACTATATTATTAATTTTCTCTGTTAGATAATGAAAGGTATTTCTTGAAATGCCGAATAGAAAATTTAAACAGAACTTACATTTCAAAATTCAAATAAAATTTATCTAGTGTATCAAATTTCCGTTTAAGATGCAGTTCCAAAAAATTGAGTAGAAGTTAGTAAAATCTAAGTCGATTTCAATTATAAAATTAGCATTTAGAAATTCAAACGAAATTCAACGTAACAGTTTCACTTTTCAAGAACTAAAAGCGATTTTGTAAAAAATAGCATAGAAACAAATTTATTATAATAGGTTGCTTTTATTATATTAACAAAGAATTTTTCATTTCATAGAAAAATATAATTGCTTCCAAACTTCTGACGGTAGTGTGTATGTACATGAAAAATCCACTTGTTACATCAGATCGAGAGGAGGAATTTCAGCGAATGCCCTAAAACAGAAGAATTGACATTTTTACAACTGAAAAAGAGAATGGAAGAAGAAATTCACTCACCAACTTAACATGGAGGTGGGAAAGGAACCTACAAGCGGGGGAAATTGAGTGCCAACCTTCTTTCTTTCTTTCTTTTTGAACATCCGGTTGTTTTAGTAACGAAGAAGTGCATCATGAAACTCGTCGATGTTAGTTTCTCTTTAGATTCTGATGATATCGCCTCATTCAAAAGTATCCTAACACTGGTTCGCAAATCTAATTTCTATGCAGTGATGCCAAATTTGTTTCGGTAGAAATAACGATTCCTGTCAATTTCAGTTTGTTCTTCCTTTCCTCGAAACTGATTCGCATTTATTAAAAAATTAATTCAAACCTCATTTTCAAAAATTGTGTACTCGAAAGTGTCAGAATTTCACAATAGGAACGAGGCGTTCCAATCCAGGATTTGTTTTCCTGTATTTCACTGACAAGGATTATACTGAATTTGTTGAAGAAGGTAAGTTTAATACCTATTATAAATTTTCCTTTCTTTAGTTTTAGAAAGATGCCTTAAAGTACCGTTGGAAATTCTCTCGAAAAATACGAAATAACTAAATAGCTACCTGGCAGAAGTTTTAGCGGTAAAATCCCACGTGCAGGTAAAATTTCGGTAGGCTAACACAATTTGACGAATGGAACTAACCCTTATTTCACCCGGTTGCAAAATTAGAAGGAAATTCGAACTCGGATATGGATATTCTATGGAGTTATTCCTTTTTTTTTTACATAATTTATCATGATTTATTATTACACAGATTTTCAACTTGTACTCAAACGGAATTTTTCGATTTTTTACCACTAAATTCGATAAATTAAAAATATAATTTTGTGGATTCCGATAATTTTAAGTTAGCGTTTAAAGTTCATATTTTTGAGTTTTGGTAACTAACAGTTTCTATTTTTTCGTTGTTCTTCTTATTAGTTTATTTTATGTTAATTTTTGTCAACCTACTTTATGTACAAACCTTTGTCAAACGGCAACTTGGCCGTTTATTATTAAAAATAAGATAAAATAAAATAATTGTGTAAAGTAATAATATGTACCTTGCAGAAAAAAATTTTTCCAAATAACAAATTTTTTTGTGTATTTAATAACAAAGTGCCGTAATTTTTTTCATCATAGCCATTCCGAGTAGGTAAGATTAAACGGATATTAAAAAAAATAGTATTTGAACCCCTTCAAGATACTGTTAAAAGACTGAAAGTTATGGGGAACTGCATTTTTAAAGTATAATACAATTAATTTTATTAGGCTAGTCTTTCGCTCATTAAAAACTGTATTATCAATTTTACTTCGTCGATACTAATACAAAAACCTAGAAAGATTAATAATTTAACTCAAAATCCACTATCACTGTTTCCATAAATCTTGTTTTATACGGATCGTTAACTTTCTAGAAAGGTTTACAGCTACGAAGTATCGCGATGTGTTATCTTTCTGCTTTAATGCATATATATATCAGCGGATTTAATCGGCGTCGGCTTAATTTTACTTGATTTAGACTAAAATGAGCCGAGCATTCGGAAAAAAGCAGTAAAAATGACAAAATTTGCCCACTTTAAAAATAAACAATGTAATAACTGAACTGTTACAATGAGTTATTTATATTCCATAAAATAGCGTAACAAGATTTGCTTGCATAGATCGGAATAAATTGCGGCAATATACTAATATTACAGTTTCTCAACTGTTTCGGAATCTTTATAGATGCCCTATTTTGTTCTGAAATTGCATTTTTAGATGCGTTATGGACTTTCAAGAAACTTTCTATTTTCTTCACTTTCCAGTTCATATTTTCTATTCCAAAATAAAACACGTTTTCGAAATATGAAACGACTTTAAGAAAATTGAAAGTTTTTATATCCTGAAAATTAACTTTGAAAAACCGGTTTTTATGCTAACTAGTTTTCGACTATGTCTCATCTTTTTCAGAATTTATAAAATTATTCAACTAATTTGGTTTACACACGCTAATAAACTATACATTTCTCTACCAACAGCCTACGATACCTTACAGGCGATTAAAGATTCCTTGATTTTTTTCAAGATTTTTTAATAATTTTATAATTACTAATATCTTCATATTTAACCATCTATAATATATGGATGTTCAATTATTAATATACCAGTGACATTAAATGATTCCGTTACAAAAAAGGCAAGTCACAATTAATCTCAAAACGGTGAACTTCAGGTTCATTCTGAAATTCAAGTCCAAACACGATGTTAACTTTCATTATAGGATAAATACAAATAAAGATGTAGCACATACATTATTGTCGTATAACAACAACGTTGCTCTCATTATACGCAACGACGTTTTTATTTATAAAATTCTTGATTCTACGAATTCACGTTGATTCCAGTAGTATATTTAAAATAAGTGTAAAAGTTGATAGCTAAAGATTAAACGAATCCATTAAAAGAACGACAGCCGAGGTCTTACTAACTTACGCGAAAGCAGCTTTATTGATGCTTTTCTTATGCATAGAAGGTAATTTGTCTAATTGACTGTCATAAGTTTTTATTACTGTTTATGTTAATGACTAATGATTTATTTTTTTATCTTAGAATTAGTACAAGATTCGCCAATGCTCATACGAAAAACTTCCTTCTAATGAAAATTTCACTTTATGCAATAACAAAATGCCCATAAAGTATCATGTGACTACTTCAATAGGTTCTTTCTTCCTCGGCCCGTACCCTTTTGCATAATAAATCTCGGAGATTAACCTTTTGACGCATTCCATAGATATAAATTTTATATTCATGTGTGTGTGCATTCTGTAATACTTCACAACATAGGATGTAATATTGGTTTCTATTGAATCGCTTAAATTTATTTTTCATTTTAGATATTACATTTCTTCGTCAGTCCTTTTACAATTAGAATATTAAATAATTCTTTGTTTTTACAGTGACCTAGTATGTTTTAAATTTAAGCCGTTGATTAAGTTCTTCGACTTTTTACTTTTACTTTGCAGAGTTTCTTGAAACAAATCGATAATCTTTTTTTTTTGACAATTACTATTTGTATCAAACAAAAGTTTAGTAAAATGTATCCAGATTTTGATGTCAAAAATAATCTGTTCAAATTATTATATTTTTCACCCGAAAATTGTAGTACTCTTTGTTTCACATAATAAATATATAAAAGAACCATTAACCAAATTTTATAGCTTCCAGTTGCTTCTGTCATTACGGTTGAGAAATGAAGATTTTAGAAATAACCATTAACAATTTTTACTATCGTTATCTTTTACTGCTAGAAAATTTTACTTTCCATTATCTCAGCCTAATCAAACTCCAGGCCTAAACACAGGACATTCTTCTCGCTTGAGGAATTTATTTTTAATTTCTGATTCAAACTTGCGGGTTCCGTTCATCATCATATGCCTGTGCGGCGGATGCTACCTTGTACGGCACTCCTTTTTGATCGTGGAACTCCCGTGTTTTACGTCATTTCCCAAAACGAGTTTAGGAATTTACCCTAAACAGTCGAAAATTTTGAGAATGCAAAAGTCAATTCTTTTTATTCTGATAAATGATATATTCCTTCTAATAAATACGTTTCCTTCAATGCCACAATAATCTAATCCTTTTTTATTACGAATTGTTTCCTAATTGAAAATAAAAAAATTTTTGGAATATTTTTCAAATTCTCTGATACTTCTGGATTCTTTTGTTTGGAACACATTGAAAATTATAGAGCGATTTTGTAATTCATCGTAATACATTTCAAATTGTTCAAAAGAGTTTAATGATTCAAAGGTGAAAGCATACGACTGTCCATTTTCGTATTGACGAAGTAATGTTAGACTTTTACATTCCAATGATACTAGTTTCGTATTCCAAATGCACTCGCTTTGCCTTTCAGAATAATACTACGAGCATAGACAACTTTTCGTCCCGTAGAATAGCTTCGAATTCCACAAGTTCCCGTTTTCCTTAAACTATGTGCTAATGAGTTTCGATTCTTGCGTATATTACTTTTATCATTGTTTTTGACACAGGTTTCATTACATTGATTTTTATTTATTTTTCATTGAGCAACAAAAGTTAAATGAAAATACTAGAAATATGAAATAACGTGAAGTTTTTTTAGAATAATTAGAAGGATTTAGAATTTTAAATGGAAAAGTTTTTATGAATATTTAGAAACTGAAATTTTAAACAATTTTCAAATTCAAATTGAAAAATTAAGAAAACCGTAAAATTGAATAAATAAAAGGTTCTAATTTTGGGCAAATTTAAAGTAAGGATACTTTCAAGCTTTCATACTTTCCAACTAATTTAAAAAAAAAACATACACTCATGACGAAAAATACCAAAATTAAATGCACAACTAGTAAAAGTTGCAATAAATTATTAAAGTATAAAATTTATTTTGCAAATATAATATATGAAATTAAAAAGGGATGACGAATAAATAGAAACTTTTCAATATGCGAACTTTGTTCACCTTTATACCGTAGTTCAGTTGTTAAGTTTCCAAACCAAAGATCGTATTGCGAAATCGGTCAAAAATTGGAATAATCAAGGTCGACAAAATTGGGTCAACAAGTTAAGTAACAAGAAGGTACAAGTGTTTTATCCATAAAGATCACATTCTCAGAAGGTGCCAAAATTACCGCCTGATGAGATTCAAAATGTGATCTTGAACCCTGCAACTGAAAACCCTAGCAATTATTTTGTGAAAAATATACTATTTTCCATTCTTTATTTATCCATATAATAAAATTAACTACCTATAAAGAAAAAACCATACTCTAAAATAATAACATTAACACTTTCAACGAAGTAAAATTACAAAGAAGTAATAAGATGCAATATGTTCCAGTTAAACAAAATTATTTAAAAATATCGTCGATGTGTATCGACCACCTATTTCAAGGGGTCAAAGTCCGAAATTCCATGAAACTCTAAATGCTAGGACGTAACACCTGAAATCTCTTAAAATGATTCATTAGAAATGCTTAAACCGTATCCGACAATATGATTTAGGAATTATTCTTTCTTTCTCCTTGTGAATGTTCGTGGACTTTATGCTCGCCTAATATTGACCCAGGCAGCAGTATCAATTCATGCCCGTACCGAACCGCCACGAACTTCTGCTCGAATAGAAAAAATTACCTTGATTGGGAATTTCCAGGATGAAGTTTCAAAAATCAGCACCTGTTTTGCATCGGATATGTCGAACACTGTGCAGCGAAGTGATAAGTGCACCAAGAGCCTTTTCGCCTCCGGGAGAAACGTTGAATGCGACAAAACCATACAGCGAAGTACCAGGGCCAAAGCCAATTCCGATATTGGGGAACACATGGAGGCTGTTTCCCATCATTGGACAGTACACCATATCGGATGTCGCGAAGATATCGGAATTGTTTTACGAAGAATATGGGAAAATTGTGCGATTAACTGGTCTTATCGGCAGACCTGACTTACTTTTCGTTTACGACGCGGACGAAATTGAAAAAGTCTATCGGCAAGAGGGTCCTACGCCATTCAGACCTTCCATGCCCTGCCTGGTTCATTATAAAGGAGTAGTCCGAAAAGACTTTTTTGGGAACCTTCCGGGAGTCGTTGGCGTGTAAGTTGATTTTTCTACATACAAACCATTAAGTGTCTCGGGAAGAAACGATTACGTCAGATTTGATTATGCGAAAATGAACTATAACTTCATTATTAGATTTGTTTGGACCTGATCGAATTTCATCTTATCTTATTCCTATCTTGTAGATCAAATCTGTATCTAATTGTAAGTAAGAATATACAAGTTTACACTATAGATAAAAGCGTATGAGATCTGATCAAATTGTTGAAGCTCTTGCAGTGTGAGATCTGCCCAGATTTATGTTTATTTATCCAGATAGAATATTGTATATTCTATCTTATCAAATTTTAATAAATCTCGTCAACCCATTACAGATTTTAATGACTGATAAGTTTACAATGATTTTATAAATGAAATTAGAATGTGAAGTACGATTCCGATACTTTCAAAATTTAGATTTAAAAAAATGCTCGTAACGAAAAATAGCAAAATTAAATGCATAAAAAATAAAAGCTAGAAAAAATCATTAGAGTATGAAAATTCTTTGCGAATATGATCTATAAAATTAAAAAGGGATTGTAAATATATACAAAATTTTGGATATTCGAAAGTCATGGCAGATCTCGTTGCATCAGAGGCAATAATCTATAAATCAATAATCTATGCAAAAGTGATCTAGTCATATTTGCTGAAGCTTTTAATCATTAGAATAGAGAAAATTAACACTAGAAATTAACACTTCCAGGCATTTAAAACGACACACCTTTTTTATTTACGTAAATATAAAATAAATGGTTCTGATAAAAATGTTCTGGTTTTTAAATGAAAGATCAAGCCTGTCGTTTCGGTACTTCCACCTTGGTAAAAGTTGATCCAGATGAATTAGATCAACTTTTACATGCGCATACAGGACACCTACGTACACGATGAATTACAAATTTCTACGACATTGAAAAACGACACATCAAGAAGAGTCAAAGAGAAATCATTGCCTTGCCTTGAAAACACATTTTGGAGAAGTTAGTCTCACGGTGTCTCATCATTCGCATTTTATGAGGTTCCGGAGTTATAACTCGGGATCCAGGTGTTTTCGTGGTCAAGTGTAGATTACCTGTTTCGCACCTTTTCTGTTTAAAAAGTTACGTTACATCATGCACTTGCGGACGTTAAACCTCAGAGAATCTATGGCCTATCGTCATTAGCAAAGACGTATTTTTAACGATTTTTCGTTCTGAAATATTTTATTAGAGAAACAAATTGTTGTTCTTTTTCAAATTATATTAATAGTGACTAATAACAACAGATTTATTGAAATTCAATTTCTTTTTATCCATGCACTTGGCACCTTACGACATCTGCATTGTTAATTTTTCAAAATTTTCACCAGGAACAAATTTCTGGAGCAACGGGCTTTTAAATTTCCTCATTTTCATCGATTCTTAAATGGAAAAGTGAATAAATTACCTGCTACAAACGCGTTAATAAATTCATCATAGTTGTCAGGAAGCAGACAGGTCTGAAAACAAACAATGGATGACTCGAAAGCAAACAAAAAAAAAGGATAGGCAGACAGGTGGTGGTGGTGGACCATTCTCACCATGCTTATCCCATGCAGGAACGATGATTAAATCTAAATGGAGACCAGTCACCGCGTTGAACAGGTCTTCGCGATATCAGATGTGAATTAACTGTAGTCGGTGGTCAGTAGGTCAGATACAAACCAGTACCTTTTTCGTAGGAGAGAGGTTCCGAGTTCACATTGCATCTTCACTCGGTTGGCCACTTTCCTTTCCCGATCAGTTGTTGCACTGATCTATCTATCGTAATTTTTATTCTTTTGTTCATGAAAAAAAAATTTTAATTGAATACCTCCCAAAGGCCATTAACTCATAACTCATTAAATTCGTCTGGATCCACTCTACAACTTTCATTGGAACGAAACATGGCACCCGGTTTGAGAGTATGGCCTTGATTTCTCACCTGGAACCGCGGTATAATCGGTTATAAACCAGCTCTCTCTGAACGCTACAAAACTTTTGTCTGAAACATTTTTTTCGTGCTACCAGAAGGGCAGCTTCAAAAATGAGAAACTCGATAGACGTAATTATCTGGAGTTATTATCTTTTGGGGTTTCTATGTTTGTCTATACCTATATTAGTTGGTCCTAATGATGGTATTATAAGTAAAAGTTCTTTTGTTGTGTGATGAATCTATTTATTGTTCAATGGATAATTATAAATTTTATTCATAAAAATTAAATGTATAATTTTGTATTAATCGGATACGAAACTGTATAATCGGATCAATTTGTTTTACCAGAAATTCCAAAATGTAAATAACAGTTTGTTCGTTGTCTGATGAGACCTATTGTTTATCAGAATTATACATTTTATTCATCTGAATCAATAACTGATATATTTCATAACTTTCAACATATATAATTATTCAATAATTAATTATAATTATAAATTTTGTTCATAAAAATAAGATTTAAAATTATATATTGAATAACAAACAATAGGTCTTATGAAACAACAGGTGAACTGTTATTTATATTTTTGAATGTTTGTAAAACAAATCGATCCGATCCTACTGTTTCGTATTCCAATTCAACGATAAAGAATTTACGTATTCTCTGTTGATGCCACGCCCTATAGGAAAAGAGTGAACAAATTTGAGAGAAACTTTCAAGATAAATAACCGACACAAATTTTTCTATGAACTACTAAAACCTAGCAATATGCATACAGATATTTTGGATATGTTAGATAAAGACTTATTCGCAGAAAAATGATTTTCTATTATTTTCGTATTCGTGAAAACCTCCCAGTCAGAATTATTCAATATTTTCTGCCACAAAATTTAAAAATAGTAACGTGGGACTTTGTAAGATGCGTTGATGTGTATTTGAGAAAAGAAAACATGATTTGGTCAAAGTTATACAAATTCTAGCACCGAATGAAACAAAATTTATTCAATTATGTATGTAGTTATTTATTATATAGTTATCAAATTATGTATACGGTCATTAAGTAACTCGTAACCTCCTTTTTTTATCAATGAAAGTTCCGTTCCAACGATGACTCGTATGTTCTAGTCACGGTGAGGATTGGAGAGAATTTCGAACCCGCGTTCAAAAACCTGTTCTTCAACCACAAACTGTCCGAAAATACATAACACCTATTGAGACAGTTACTAATGATTTTATCAACAGGTGAGTGTTTACGAATCTGAATTAATCAATCCATGAAATAGATTTGAAAATTCCAAGAATTGTAACTTTCGAGTCCAATTTTTTCATCATTTTATTCGTGTTTTTTTTTATTTCATCTATTTTTCATACATTGAAATATAACAATTTAGAAAGAATAAATTACAATTTCGTTATTGTTCACAAGCTTTATGGGTTAAATTAATATGCAAAATTCGAAGAAAGGTGATACTTTTTTTTCACCGATACAACACACATTAGAAAAACAAAAACTGAATAAGAAAATATTGTTTCAGTGAGATAATTCTATCTTTCTTATTCCAGGATAGAGAAAATTAAAAAAGACGATGACGAGTTACCTGGAGATTTCGATAATGAAATTCATAAGTGGGCTCTTGAATGTAAGTATAGACGCAATTGTGTGCAAAGTATTCGTTTACCGCCTCTTTAGACTGTATGCTGTCGGTTTGTACTTTGGAGTAAAACAACTTTAAAGATAAAGAAGCAAAATGTATTAGTCACCTGTGAAAGGAGAAATAAAATATTCACTGCCAGGGTCAAAAATACCTAATCCGAAGCTACCAAAGTAACATAGACCTTAATTTGTTCATGAATTTTTAGTAGCTGATCGTAATGTGTATAAATACTGAGATTTCGAAGAGATTGGAGGTGGAAGCGGTATTATTAAATATATAAAATGCTAATAACATGTCCGCTGACAATAACTGCATAAAAGATATTGTACAAAAAATTCACCCAAATACAAAATAAAATAGACCAAGAGCCGTTACAACGTTTATCGCGAAATAGTATTATAGGATTTTTACCTGGATAAAATCTATTCTGTTCAAAACAAATTAGGTATCGGTCGAGTAGCGTTGGACGTAAGACTTGGCTGCCTCGGAGACAATTTATCTCCTGATTCGGAGCCTCAGAAAATTATAGATGCTGCCAAATATGCTTTAAGGAACGTTGCAGTTCTCGAATTGAAAGCTCCGTACTGGAGATATATCCCGACTCCATTGTGGACCAGATATGTTCGTAACATGGATTATTTCATTGAGTAAGAGACTCATTATTTATATAAAAGAGATTTATATACTGTGGAGGCTAATTTTATGTGTGTTAAAAAGCAATTGGAATATTTAATTATTTTTCCGTATTCATAAATGTTTTTTTGTGTTCCATAGAATCTGTATGAAACACATAGACATCGCCATGGAAAGGCTGAAGAGTAAAAAATCAGTCCACGAAGCAGATTTGTCCGTCGTGGAAAGAATTTTGGCTAAAGAAAGTGATCCCAAAATGGCATATATTTTAGCTCTTGACCTTATATTGGTCGGTATTGACACGGTATGTAATTTTCATTGCATATAATCATTTCAATTTTATTTATTGTTGTTTGAGTAGAAACGTAGACTAAAACAGAGTTAAACATGAAAATATTACACAGTACTTGTAGCGAAAGTGAATAAATGTGTTCGCTCTTTATTTTTATTTTTTTTAAATATTTTGTTATGAAAATTCAAAAAATCATTGGTATTCTGTTTATTTGCGTGATTTTCTTCCAGATATCAATGGCAGTTTGCTCGATTCTTTACCAATTGGCTACAAGGGCTGAAGAGCAGGAAAAAATTTATGAAGAATTGAAAAGCATCCTTCCTGATCCCGACACACCTCTTACAATGAAACATTTGGATCAGGCTGTTTATACCAAAGCTTTTATACGGGAAGTTTTTCGTGTATATTCTACAGTCATTGGAAATGGAAGAACCTTGCAAAATGATACGGTCATTTGCGGCTACCGGATACCAAAAGGCGTAAGAAAATGATATATATATATAATAATGCTATTTAATGGAACAACAAATTCACGACTTCAGCAAAAGCTGTTTTGTAAATTAGAGGAAACAAATTTAATTTCAGTTTAAAAAATGTTGTCAACAAATTGCAATCTTGTTTTTGAAGCCAACGCTATTATTTTCTTAACGTAAAATTCAACCACATTCTATAAATATTAAAAATGAGAAAAACATTATTCGTATATACATTTTATTGAGTTTCATTAATTTTTAAGTAAATGCACAATTTTCATGTAAAGCAATTATGTATGAATTATTTTTGAAACCCATAACAACAATTATTAATTCTGTGTTGATCAATTGCATTTAAATAAATGTATTTTTCGAATTGACAATCGTTTTAGAAATTTACAAAAATACTTCGGGGATTGTACTAATTTTTTTAATATACCAATTTTCTTTTAAGGTTCAAGTTGTATTTCCTACACTGGTCACCGGAAATATGGAAGAGTATGTGATGGATGCAAAGACTTTCAAACCAGCCAGATGGCTGAAAGAATGTTCTCATGACAAATTACATCCATTCGCATCTTTACCTTTCGGCTATGGAGCTCGTATGTGTTTGGGTAGAAGATTTGCTGACCTAGAGATGCAAGTTCTACTTGCAAAGGTAATTTTTTTTAATATAATTAAATTGGTGTCGACAGACCCAATATTCTCTTGGAGTCGAAAAAGCATTTCACTTTTTCTGAAGAATTAGATATTTTATAAAAATTAATTATACAGATAGTTTTACATTGCAACTCAAGAATACAACTGCTTAATATTTTTGAAATTGCAACGGATGTTTAACTATAAATCTTATTATACAAATATTTAATTATATTCTATTTTCGTTATTGACTTTGGATTATTTTAAACTAATTCATTAACTTTTTCACAAAAGTAATT
This sequence comes from Gasteruption jaculator, assembly GCA_949825005.1. NCBI lineage: Eukaryota > Metazoa > Arthropoda > Insecta > Hymenoptera > Gasteruptiidae > Gasteruption > Gasteruption jaculator. The sequence continues at coordinate 11,283,556 of OX463765.1, read as the reverse complement.
AAAGAAAATTTTCTCATTTTTTTCCAGCTAATAAGATCCTACAAATTGGAGTATCACCACGAACCCTTGAAGTACAAGGTTACTTTCATGTACGCTCCAGACGGTGAACTTAAATTTAAACTTATCAAAAGATAGTAAGCTAATTTTATTTTTGTAAATTAATTATGTAAGCTCCCTTTACTGTAAGTAACTATACACTCACTGCCCTCAACCAGTTCTTGTCATTTCTTGAAAATCCTTTATTTTGACACATTCCTCATTCTCGAAAAACGAGGTATCCAAAAAATCCTACAATAACGCAAAACCAACGGGCAATTTGGCAAGAAATGACTTAAACAGAAAAGAGGAAAAAATTCAGCAGACCTATTAGACCAATTTAAATAGATATAATATGTATATATGAAATTTTTTATATACTCTTTGCTGAATCAAATTCTACAGAGCCCTGTAAGATATTAAAGTCACGGAGAAAAGAGTAATATTTTATTCGGAAATTATACAGAGGTTCAGAATATTAGAATATATACATTGACTGTACCAATGAATGAACAAGTTAGTTTTCATTATTCAAAATCAGAAAAGGAAAGGAGTACAAATTGTACATGATTTTTTAAAAGAAACCATTACCTACAGCTGTTCATATACTGGTGTTATTACCCTAATGATTAATTCATCAATGCAAACAGATCAATAAATTACTGGTAAAAAAGTTATCGCGTGTCTCTTTCTTTTCCTACAGTTTATTTAAGTTTTTAATATCGCAATTTGTTATTACAATTAACAGTATTAAGGAAATTGACTTAGTAATTGGTTTTTAGAATGATAACAACTGAAGAATGCATCTTACTGAAAATCTAATTTAATGCAAAATACATTGGAATATAGTAAATAAAAAAAAATATAAAAATACAGGTATAACCAACGTATCGTTAATTTATCTCTCTATAAATTTGATTCTTAATGGACCCTTTGGCGTATACATCGGATCTATGTAGTAATCCAACCTTTCATGATGATATTCCAGCTTAAAAGATTGAATAATCTGAAACATTACAAATAATTCAATAATCATTTATCACCGATATTAACTGTTCTGTTAAAGAAAGATTCATGAAAGACGATATAAAAAAATAGTATGCTCTTATTTTCCATTCTGAAATCTTTTTTCAAAAAATAAGCATTTTGGGTTTACAAAGGACATCAATGACTGTCTTCAAGACGAAAGTTATTAAGTTCAAGGTAAAATTTAATACATGCAACACAGAAGAAATTCATGTACTGATAACGTCCCTTAATTAATAAAAGAATTCCGTAATCAAATAAGTTGCTTATGACTAAATAATTACAAGCAACTTTTTAGTTGAACCAAATTTTTTGTGTTTAAATTATAGGTGCAATTTTTACGCTTTTCCTATCTTTTATTATTATTAAATTTTATTTCAAAGTAAAAAACAAAATTATGACATTATCTTAATGAAAATAAAGATGCACTGTAAATACATAAAAATATAATTCAAGAGAAGCTACCAGGTAATCTACTTTGCAAGCAAATAAATCCCTAAGGCCTGAAAAATCGCAGATGCATTCTCCGTTTTCGAAATTACGGCAGTTTCTAAACGAATTACTCTGACGAAAGTATAAACTATTAAGGTGTACATATTGCAACCGCAAATCTTTTCACTGAAGCGAATAAACTACACATTACTATAGAAAATTCTGTATCGCACACAGCTGGCGTAATTGTTTGCCCATGTTTCTTCGCAAGATATCTATTACCTGAAATAATTGCTATGATATGTAGGCGTGCTTGTCTATCATTAATTTTTTTGTTACAAAAAGTGAAAGACTGCTTGCTTATACTTTCTATGAGCATAAACACTTCCATCTATAATCCACAGTTCAAGTTAAAATAAAGAAAGCTATGTCACAACATATTTTTTCAAAAATAATTTTACATATTTCTCAAACAATTTCTGAAATATTTCTGAAAATATTCTTTAAATATTTCAATGTAAGAGTTTGGTACATTTACAAAATATTTATGTTATTACACTGAAATATTTTTGAAAGATTTCAATAAATTGCGTTTGAGGTAGACATTTTTTAAAACTTAGTATACGTTACAACGTCGTAAACATAAATTTTAGTAATTCACAGGGAAAAAACCGTTAACACGTGGTGTTCAGGAAAAGGGAAATTTAAAAATTGGTGAGAAGAGGCACTCGCCGTAACGGAATCTCAAGATTATAGTGGACAAAAGGTAATTATTATAAACGTTCAGTAAAACAATAAAAATACTTTGCGTTACAAAGTAAAGGTTTCTCTTCGCCTCTTTGGTAGAAAGAGATGCCATTAAAGTTATAGCAATATTTAATGGCTTCCCTTCGGAAAAGTATGTCAGCAATCATGAAATTCTAGCAAACTTTACACAAGATGAACGTCCGATAATAAACGATTTATTATTTTCAACCTTTATTTCTCCACTTGTATGAAGTCATTATCTATCACGAATTAATTAATATTAAAAGTCATAGAAAGGTTTCATCGCTACCCATTGTTTTCTGGAAAGTCTCTGTATAATTGGAATTTTTGATGAATAGGAGAAGATAGTAGATAAAAATATTTTTAGAAAATCATTAACAATTAATTTTTTTCCTGGAAGTTATATTTCCTCGCGATTTAATTGGGATTTTCAAAAAAGGGAGAGACTTGGAAAGATGTGTATCACCCTTGCTTTTGTGGCACAAGAAATATCTCGATCCATCCGAGTTATTTGAAATTTCTGAAATGAAATATGAAAAATAAATTCATTACCTTGCTTATTACAACAATCATTTCAAGTTCAGCAAAACGTCGTCCTAAACACATTCTTCTTCCATACCCAAATGGAAGAGAAGCAAATGCGTGTTTAACGCCGATGTTTCCATTCAACCATCGTTCTGGTAAAAACTCATTGCTTTTTGGAAAATATCTGTCTTGGTTACTCATCACGTAATGCTGAAACACAACTTGTACCTGCCAAAATATAAATAGAGAAATTTGTAAATTAGACATTTTTCAAATTTTATTTTTTTGTCCATCATATCAATTTCTATCGAATGCCACAAATTTTCAAGGCTACTATCATCCTGAAAATGGTAATTGTCTGAAAATTCTATGCATCTCTCTCATTTTATTCTCCTCTCACACTCTTGCTTTTCACTGAAGTTAGTATAGTAACATCAACTAACTTCATAGAAGCTTCCATGAAAGAAATAATGACTTTATAAAAGGTATGATGAGTCATAGGAAGGTGCGATATGACTTCGAAGAGACCGATTAAAGTGAAGGATGTTCCCTTCAGTTGGTAGACTATACTTTAGTAATATTCTAATACTAATCACATAACATGGTATTATACAAGATCAACACTTACACCTTTGGGTACACGGTAACCACTTATTACTGTATCCTGGGTCATGCAACGTCCATTTCCAATAACCACTGGGAACATTCTAGGCAAATATGGAAACAAACATTATTATTATTATTATTACATGGATCTTGATGGACAATAGAAGGTTACTGCAAAGAAATGAGAGACATTTTTTTAACTTCCTTCTGACTGCAATATTGTGTAATCCTTGCGAAAATGGGTTTTTAGGTATAAACTAGCCAATCAACTCACTAATTTCAACGTGTCCCAACATTTTGCCACTTAAAAGAATTAGTGATAGGGAGAAAAATCTCACCGTAAGGTCTCTTTGATACACGCTTTTGCATATTTCAAGTCATCAAGATGTTCAGCACGAAGATTCATATGACCAGAGGGTAATACTCGAGAAATTTCCTCGTACAAAAGCTCTTGTTTTTCAGGGTGTAAGGCTAATTGATAAAGAACTGACGCCACTCCATTGGATGTCTGTGGGGAAAAAATGGTAAATAATATATGTTCAATAATGACATTAACGTTATTAGTGCTTTGAAAAAAAAAATTGAGTTTTTAACTATCTTGCTGCGAATTTACGAAAAAAAAGGATTTTTAATTATTTTTTTCAAAGAACCTCTTGAACCTTCTTGTAGAGACCTAAGATTAATGTCACAAATTTTTACAGAATTTTTGCTACAGCTAAAAATATCACAAAATACCAAAGTTAAGGAATAATTTTGTATCGTCATAAGTAAAAATATGAATTTCAGAATTCCAGTCGATAACTCAAAAAAAGTAAAAGCGTATGCTTTGAAATTTAATGCTTATAATTTATTTAATGAGCTTGATTTTTCTTTTTCCTTACTTATATTTACTTTTCTTGGCTATATACTATTAAAATGAAGACCTTGCTCATTTAAAATCATTTAAATTCTTGCCTAAAATTAAGGTATAATTTATTCATATGTACAACATGGCTTCCCGGCAAGTGAAACATCTGCAAATAAATCGTCTGTGGTAACCATTAGAGAAGCTGAAAATCTTTGGAAATCCATCGAAGAAGACGTACGACATATGTTTCTGAACAATTAGCTTAATGTTGTAATTTAATGTGATTCAAACTAAATACCCATGCTTTTAGGGGACTATAATTGGGGGATAATTGGTTTCGACTAGAAGATTCACTCTAAGCGAATTTCCATCGATCCCTAGAATTAGATAAAACTACATATTAATATTACTGTCTCATGAATATACCACCGGTTTAAATTCAAGTATAATTTTTGTTCCATTAGATTTAGTAGAAACATTGCCTATTTGCCAGATCTATGTTCCTTGAATCGTATCATTATGTAATTCGTCATCCATAATGTTGCGTCAAATTAAATATCGTGAATATAAATGCGCAATCTATTGAAATTCGTTATTTAAACAAAGAAATGCAAAAGTTTTTGAAAATTAATGGACATTACTTTCATGAAAATTTTGTACAGTTGGAAATGAAAAATACAAATTAATCCTTTCAGAAGCACTAGCACATACATTCCATCTATTCATTTTTAGTTAAATCCCTGGAAGGAAACTTACCGTGTCGATGCCAACTAAAAATAAATCAAAAGCTAATATGGAAGCAAGTTTGGTGTTGCCTTCAAGTTGAAGAATCCTCTCTAGTAAGGACAATTCCACATTGTCTTGTTTCGGAGCCTTTTGTGCTCTTATTAAAGCATCATTTATGTGTTTTGACGTTATACTGAAATTGTAAATATGACAGATTCAATATTTGAGTCTTAGTGATTGTTTGAGAACTGCCCAATTTCTTTGTTTCCAAATACATTTCATTTCTTCTATAACTTTTCTCCTGAATTCGAGTTAATTCAAAATATCGCGTAAATGTTCCAGTAACTGATACTTTGCTATCACCAGAACGCTCAACTATATTTAGAAATAGCAAAAAATTATGTAATTTGCAGCTAAATTATATTGGATTGATGCATAATTAATGACGATTACTTTGTATGATATACGTGAAAATAATCGTCGTTAATTATACACCAACCTAATATTTCTATAACGAACAACATTTTTCACCAGATTTCATTCAGTTACTCATATTTTTTTATTGCTATGATCACATTCGGAATTTTTTTTCTGTGGGACCCGTTAGAGTTAAATTATCTCAACACGCCTGAAGCAAAATACTGTATCGTGCGTAAAAAGCTTATTTTAATAAGTTTTTAGTGTAACTGCCTTGCCACCTGCTTACGCAATTGTGTAGGAACTGGATCAGTTTTAATTTTTATCTATTCAAATATGTAAAAGATTGTCACCGCAAAACGATATTACGTTGATGTAACAAATTTTAATAAATTGATAATATTGAAATTTTAATATCGATCCAGCATAAATTAATATATCGTTACATCGAGTTGTTGCTTGTCAGCGATAGATAATTCAAAATGCAGCTCATACAGTTGGGTGCAATTTAAATATTTATCTACGAATTTCGTAAAAAATGGTTGACCAGAACATATGGAGGTCTATATCCAAGAAATTTCTTTCCAGCTCATTAATGTTAATTGAGGGTTCCGGTAATGGTAACAAACTGGAACATAGAGTAACTTTACGTTTGCGCGGAAAGAGTAACGAACGAATAAAATTTATCTGGGTTATGGGTATTTCAAAATCATAAAACAGAAAATGGATATTAGTCCTTACTTAAAAATCGTGTCTAAAGCATTTATGTAAGTAGTAAACTTTGGTGTATTGAAAAGTTTCCAAAACGGAAATTTCAACTCCAAAATTCCGACATTGCCGAAAAAATCGTGTACAGCGTCTATCAATTCTTGAGTTTCCGAATGAGCATTGTCGTCCATACAACCAAGTCTCACGTCGAGTGCCACTCGGGAGATAGCTGCAATCATAAATTTATGCATTAATTTTTGGCATATTTTTCCAGATTAATTTTTTTATTTTCTTCGGTGACAGTACGAATAAGAATCGATATGAATTGATTTTATTTCTTGTTATTCTTCCGAAACCTATACATAGTACAATGGCGAACCCTACAAAAAGTTTTTTATATTATATAATAATAGATTCCATTATTTTGTATAAGTAGGGATGGCGGGTGCGTGGACGTATACGTCACACTCGGCACTAAAGAGTTTATAGTAATAATATTTTTTCTAACTTGCTTCCAACCTTTCTTAATTTCCGTAAAATATTAAAATTTACCATTCCATCTTCTTTGTGCAATGATAGACTTCGGTGAATATCAAATTAATTGAGAAATGTGAAAATGACTTACATTCTAATGACCATTTATGAATTTCGTTTAAAAAGTCATCCGGCATTTCTCCTTTTTCGTTTCTTATAGCAGATATCCTGAAAATGAAAACGGATTTTCAATAAACCCATCTCTTGGTTTTCCAGAAACTACAAATTTCCAATTTTCAATACATATCCGATTTAAGAATTATTATTTTCTATATATTTTGAAGTAATTTATTCCCTTAATTTATATCCCTTTTCCTATGCGTGTGGAAACAATGCTTGAAAATTCCAAACATCACTTTCACCGTCAAAAATTGTATTTAATGATTTCATGGTTACTGACACCGATCTCATGATTGATTTAAATGGAATAAATAAAAAAAAATAACCGTGGGAATTTGAAACTGTAAGTATTTGATTTCTCTTTCAAGCCAGTGTAAAACTCTTAAATAACTTTTTGTGACTCCCCGCAGTTGCTTAAAGTAGTTCTATGATCTCAGTTTTTTACCAAAAGAATAATAGCCATCCCAGGACTTTGAAAGCTATGCGAATTTCGAATTGCTCAATCACTTCTCACGAATTTGCAAAGTCATTATATACTTTGATCTTCAAAGGATCCTAATAAGCCACGAGAAGAACAAACATTACATTTAAAATCTATCTCCTTCAAATAATTTTTAATAAAATAATTTTAAGAAGTGCCATAGGGAACAGAGTCCGATATCTGCCACTGATTGGTTGTAACGCGAAGAAAAAAATCTTTTTAATGCGACGCTTCACTGGATACTCATTTTGAAAGAACCTTAGGTTGCATCATATCTAACTTTCGTTGCCGAAAAAAATCTTTCGGCTAAGTTAGGAATCATTGAGTAAAAACTTGACTTTAAGAACACTCGTAAAATTGAAGAAAAACTGTTTAGAAAAAGGCACGTGTAAATTTACATAAGCTGCGGGACATTCCTTCTCATTACGTTTCAAAAATATAGCATATGGAAGGGACTATTTGAGGAGGCAAACTTTAACATTTTTGATAGCTGAAGAAAAAGGTGTAATTAAAAACCCACAATTTTTCGTGTAATTATACAAAATACTGTGGCATTTTATGGTTTTATGGTATGCAAAATTGATATTTATTACATTTTTTTTATCACGCTCTATCGTTTGGAATTCAGTCCCTAGATTCCACATTTTACACCCAGAAATTCTTGCTGTGTCATGAGACGTTCCGTCATAAAAATGCCTTACAATTCCTAATTTAAATTCAAATTTTTCAAATACACGCCGTCATTAATGATATTCAATGAATTGATAAGCAAATGCCATCATGCGTTCTTTTCTTCGTAACGGAAATTAAAAGCAGGAACGTGTTTCTGAAATTTGAGAGTCATCGTGGTTCTACCGAAGAAGTTTAATTTGAAGATGAATGAAGTGTCTATTAGACGCTTGTATCTAATTCTGGTCTCGAAAGTGATTTTCGCATTTGAACTGAATTATGCAACTACAAATACTGGCGGTATTTCGCAATACCCAAAGAATAACCCAATATTCTGCTTTAGGTGTCGTTATTTATAATTTTATGGTCGAGCGCTACATTTTGCTGCAAACGTCTGTCCTGTACTTAATAGTTACGTGATAATAAATAAATGTTATATAAATGAAAAACTAATAATGAATTAATAATAAATAAGAAGGGACTTCAGTAGTGGAAAAATATAATACCTTTTCAAAAAGTCAACACTGGCTTCTTCGATAACTCCGACATACATTTTCGACGTTCGTGGTTGAAGCATTACTTGTTGAACTTTGGTACGAAAATTGTACCAGTTCTCACCATGCCTGAAAAAAAAAAACAGGGATAGAAATTAAATTGCGTTTAACAGCGAGTACTTGGTTACGATTAAAAAAAGAAGAAAAGTGAATTTTTGAAGTAATTTTTGTAATTTTTACATTTTTTTTGCCCGTTTAAGAATTCTTAAAAATGAAACAAAACGTGTTTCTGAAAAAAGGGCGTTCAAAGCTCGTTTTAAGACGCTATAACTTTTTTCCCTCTTCACTCTTCATTTGTAACCATATGAGACCGTATGATAAATATGCTTAGCTTCCTACTGAAAGATACGATGAAAAATCGTAGTGGCAATACTTCTAAATGCAATTCTACAGGCAATTTTTGACAATTTCTATTGTATTGTGCCGCTGAATGTATTCCGCACAAATTCTTCAGTTTTTTCAGTTGTCATTTGCGGTGTTACGACATACATGGAAATTACTACTCCGACAGGGTATTATGTAGGTTTACAAGCTTAAGAAATAGGAAAGTTTACTCTGACTAATGACTTCTGTTTAAAAACAATTAACCCTTTCACTTCTCCAGATTCAAACGCAGTAAAAAGAAAATTAATTTCATTCGCATAATATCTTGCAGTTAAAAATAGTAAACTATAAATTGTATAATATTTTATATATATTATATTTACTATAAATAATACGACGCGCTTACAATACAAATGTTTAGTCACGGGGTTTGAATATCCCCATATCGTACCAACTATGTTCTTCTGGTGAACCGGGGCAGCCGAGGGTTGGATATATAATAATTTAATACAATAAGATGTACCTTCACTTATTAAGCAAGATTAATTGAAACTGAGGAATAATTTATGCAAAAGTAATACAGATGAAATGCAAATTACCCTACATTTCCTCAACTGATGAAAGAACATATCAATCATCTTATACCACTATTGAATATACGTTTACCACCTACGTATTCACTGTCAACGCGATACAAAAAGAAAGTGACAAATCCTTTGATTTATGTATCTTTCCACTCTGTCTTTAGGAACATTATGGGATTCGACAAAGAGACGTACGTATATAGATGGATCCGAAAACCGTAAATGGATCAGGATGTGCTATAATTACACAGGTGGACAAGCTTAGGTTTGAATTGCTCGATGATACTATTTCCAGCAAAAAAATTTGCAAAAAAAGGAAGCGCGGATACAAAATGTACAATTAATAACGAAATATAATTTTATGAAATAAAAAATAGACTTCGATGATTAAGGAGGCGGAACTCCGGGTTAGATAATCTTTTTAGGGGTTTTGGGCAAGGTCCTATCTGAAGCATTAACGGACCGATAAGAACGAAGAAAAATAAAACTCATAACACCAAATTACATGAAATGTAAAAATAAATCAAAAATAGAAAACTTTTGCGAGATATCACCACAACGGCCCTTTTGGTCTCTATTACTTCGCTACAACCTTTACAAAATTGAGACAGAAAACTTTTTTAACGGCTCCATTGAGGTGCATTCGTTTCATTACAGACTAATTGTAGAACTGTCCCCAAATTTTAATTGTTATGTATAACTGGGAATAAAAGTATAATAACGATATAACAGTTCTTACCTATATTAATTAATACCTCATTAACTACTGCAATGTAAAAAAAAAATTAACTGTTATTCTTAGTTACCAACAATAAAAAGTGAACTTATTAACATATTATGTGGCGTAACGGCGTAACAAATTTAGAAAGTTCTTTTTATTCTAACTACAAAGAAGACGATTTTACTTTTCCTACTACTACTACTACTACTAAATGTTCTACTCCTAATTAAATTATGACTTTTACAGAGCATTAGATATGATACTTCCAGGTGGAAAGTTCAAGAGGGTAAGGGAGGGCAACAAACGTTACTTTCACACTTTATTATTCTAATTTTCAGTTGTAACTATTACCGGTAGTAAAATAAAAAGTCTTTGACCCCATCAAACCTTTTTCTCCACAAAAGTAATTGTACTTCATTGAATGTCATTATTTCTTACGTTTGTATTGCCATTCGGGGAATATTTATCTCCCGGAAATTCATTGTTTGATTTCTTTTTGAAATCAGCTAAATGTTACCTGTATCGATGTTACTTCTACAAGATAGTTATTTGTAACATGTAATAACACTCACACTGCGATAACACCGGGACATCCCTGGAAGAACTCCTTCCGTAAAACATGTTTATAATAATCAAGAGAAGGCATAGACGGTCTATGCGGCATTTTCTCTTCCTGACGGAAAATGCGTTCGACTTCACTGGCATCATAAACAAATACCATATCTGGTCTACCCAATAAACCTTCCATTTTTACAATATCTCCATATTGTTCGTGCAACCTTTTGGAAACTTTGTCCACTTGTTGTATTTCAAAATCACCTAAAAAATAATGTAGCAAAATATCATAATAATAAGATAGCCAGAATAATATAGGAGGAAACATTGCGGGAGAAAAATTACCGATATTGGACTTAATTTTGAAAAAAGATTTATGGTTTACTTAAATAATATCTTATTATGGGAAATTGTTCAAACAAAGAACAACATACCTATGGTGGTGCATGACAATATACAAAAGACAATCTTATGGACCACCTAAATGTGTATGAACAAAAAGTATAACTTTCACTTACCAATAAAAGGCAAAAACCTCCAAGTGTTGCCTAAAAGAGGTAATCCTTTAGGTCCTGGAATTTCAGAATATGGTCTCACTAAATCTCGAGTTTTGATCTCATCGGTTGCTATAGTTTCAAAGTGTCGAATAGGATTCCACTTGTTGACATTCTTCATTGGTTTTTGAAAAACAGTAAACAGTTTCATGGTTGTACCTGCAATTTATGTGATTTCAATAGAAAAGAGGAAAAACAGTTTAGACAATGAACTTTTTCTTATTAAAAAATGCAATCTTTGTGGCAAGATACATTTTAAACAAAAAACAAGAGGAATTGTGTTAAGTTTAAAACCAATCTTTTAATATATTGGAGTATCGACAAAATTTAAATTTACAAAAGAATCCAACATCATTCTTCTGGAAAAGAGTCGTCCGCAATTTACTTGCACGTGCTTGTATGCACATTTATCCGTGCCAAATTGCGTAGTACAAAACTATGCAATTGCATGTACATTCCACCAAGAGCTCCATATACTGATTGGAAAAGTCTATCTTTTTTTAAGTTTAATCTGGACTTTCAAAGGACTTTAGATAAACTAATTGTAAGAATTAAAAAACCTAATATGTATAGTTTACATCGATGTTAATTTCATTGTCGAAAATTATAGTAATTTACTAATTTGAAAAAATGCAAGAATCATCTGTGCTTTGCAAAATATTTTTTCAAGTATTCTACAGTAACGAATATAAAAAAATGAAAGTCCGGAAAATACAAGAAGTCGCAGAGCAGTTAATGTTATGGTTTACGGAAATTGTTACTTTCAATGGCAGTAATTTAGATAATGACAACACTTTTTCCATAAAACTTAGGTAAGTGGAGACTTGAAACACTTTTTGTTAAAAGATAATACGCATTAATGATTATATATACAGCTAATTTATGAGCTCGTAAGATTTCATAAAAATTCCTAAATCCAATTTTTGAAAAAACTTAAGTTTGCGGTCACCCATAGAAAATGAATTTTCCCAAATTTCATTGAATGCATTTTTCTTATTAAGAATATAAACGTCAGCAAGAAAAAAATAACGATATAAAAACTTAAATATAAAAAATAAAAAACGAATAATTTAAGAAAAGAACTAACAAAATTTTCATTCCAATATTCGAAACCCAACTCATTTAATTGATTACATATAATTACGGCATAAGTAAATTTAAATCTTGCATTACCTGCCTTAAACAATTTGAAAAACAGGAAAATGTGAACAGATATAGGATTGAAACGTACCTTTGTAAAGTGACATTTTATAGAATAAAATGAAATTTCCAAATTGCCACAAAACACTTAAAAAATATTTAATAATTTCACTCTCTTTTGTAACGTTTCATTTTCCATCTTTAATTTAAATTCAGACACATCTTAAATAATCTAAAAACAAAATCGAGTATAAAATATGGAGAAAATTGACTTCACACTTTGAAATTAAAATACAATTTATTTTCTTTAAGTCTTACATAAAAAATCGACTAACTTCTAAAAAGACGATCTCTTACACTATATCTAAGTTGGACTGTTATGCTTAAAACCAACAAAGGCTTTATAAACGTACCGCCAAGTATTGTGAAGACTTTGGAAGCAAGAATGAAAGTTCGGAAAGTGGGAGGAGGGATATAAACTTGGAGCACAAGGTAGTGTGATTTTCGTATTTCCTAGACTTTTCGCACAATTACTTAACATCGAATAAATATTCCTACAACTTACGAAAATCTGAGCAGAATTGAAAGAAACACTTTTTCTCTTTGTATAGGATTTTACTCATTTTTAAAAAATATTTACAAAATGTTTCCAGCTCTTTCACTCAAGACCACTCTAAGTCTCATACCATTTTGATTTTACTTTCGATTCATTGTTCAGTTTACTCTTGTAATTATTCACAATCCTTTCAAAGTTCGCATCTTCCTTCGACATTTTCTTCGATCCTTGTTTTGGCTGGAAATAGAAAAAAAAAATTATTTTTAACATGACTATTAGTCTATTCTGTTACAATTTCATTGTAATCAAATACGTTTTAAATTGATAGAAAACAGGAAAAAATTCGAGAATTATTTTTTATAGAATTTGGCCTATTCTCCTTTTTCCTACTGCCTCCATTCTAAAAACCATTACACCTTAAAACATACCTTGACTTCATTTCTCGAAGCAACCTCCTCCTTCTTCTTCATCTGCTCCTTCCTGGCATGCTTGATTTTCTTTTTTTCCTTTTTCATCGTTTTAGTGTGTAAAATAGCTTGTGACTTCAGATTAAATCTCGACCTAATTTTATTTACGCCTGGTTTACTTGTAACACCGGTGAAACTGTGGTTTTCAACATCTTCATTGGATTTCTGAGATTTCCTTTTTTTTGGCTTGGGTTCTTCTTTCTTATTCTCATTTTCCACATTCTTTCGTTTCCCAGCAACTTGTGTGTTTCGTTCGCGGCTCTTTTCGATCCTCTTTTGTTTTGCATTGAGCATTACACGATTTTCAATAGAAAACGCAACAATAGGTCTCTACAAAATTCATTAGGAGTATTAGCTTTGCATGAAGCTATTGTATTGCAAATATTTGCTGTTATGTTGCGTGCTGTACTTACTTTATGTTTCGTAAATATATTCGGATTATTATTTATACTGCGTAACGCCGCCAAAGCGTCTTCGTGTGTTGTGAAAGTTACGAAACCGAACTCCTTAGATTTCCCGACTCCTTTTGCATCCAAGTTTCTTAGATCCCTCATGACACGTGCCTGTAAAAGGAAACGGTTGGTCTAATCAATTTTTATTTACTTCATGCCCAATTAAATAAGGAATCGAATGCGGAAAACGGAGTTTGATATAATTTGAAATATGAAAAAGATAAAATTCATATCATTCCGTAAATAGTGGTTATAACTTAAATCAAGTTTTACTTCTATTACGCATACACACACAGATTTGTTTTTTCATTTGGATTCGGAATAATACGCCGACCTACACTTTCTTCTAAAGAATATTTGTATCTATGTATGTATTTTGTGCATGAAACGATCAAAAACAGCAGAAGTTTCACTATATATTTTTTATAATTCTCTATATAATTCTGGATTTTTGCTCTAAAGTAACAAATACATGAACAATTGGAAACCAGACAAGGAAACTTGATATGCAAAGAAAAGTTAGAAAAGAAGTAAAACGAAAAGCTTAGAAGTAACATTCTGGTGTTTCCAAACCACTGAATAAGATCTGATGTACCCATTGAAATTCATACGTGTAACAACCTGTTATCTAATTACAAATACTATTACGTTTCAGCAATTTAATCAAAGTTTAGTTACATAACCACTAAGTACTTCTAAAACGTGAAATAACAAGTTTTGAGATATAAAATGTATTCACGTAATAGTAGCCGAAGCCGTTTCCTGGTAGCTTAAGACTGAAAAGGAAACTAAAATCCAAAAAGAATCAACTTATAAATACCTTTCTTTAAATTAGCCAAAATTAGATGTAGAATTTTAAACATTTTCCCTATAAAGTAAAGAAAGGTTGTTGCTGAAGTAATAAATCAAAGCTCAGCAAAGACTAAGCATTTTCCGTTTCTCGATATAACAAAATGTTTTACGAAAATGTTTGTTGAGTTCAAATTCTTTCCCACATCCAAAAAAATTCTTAAAATTTCTTCCATAAAATCAAAGAAAAATTGTTACTAAGAGACATAAATTCTAATCAAACAATTTATTTCTCCACCAATTAGTATTAATATTTAAGAAGAAAAATTAGAAAACAAAACAATTTTTTGGAGTACTGTAAGTTTGTTGAATAAAATTATAAATTTTTATAAGTAAATCTTCTTATACCTCTGTAATCATCGATTTAGGACCACTGTGGTTCTTAAAAAGTTGTCGAAGTTTGACATCATCGACGGTAGGTGGTAGATTATGAACAACTAGTCGATTACGTGAGACAAACATGTTCAAATTACGTAACATCTGCGATTTCCATTGCTCCAATTGTAACCTCCGTGCCATATCGCTCGCTGAAAGTCCAGCTGCTGCTGGGCTACCAGCCAAGATTACTGAAATTATAATTACATGTTTATAATTAATTTTTGTTAACATTATAATTAATGAATACATTATCTTTATTAAAATGAAAATAATTATTACCTCCTTCTTTGACAAGGTACAAATTTCTTGAATCTTTGACCTTTGCATTTTTTAAACTCTTTTTATCCTGAACTTCATTTCTGTGAAGAGCTTTATGTGGATCAAGTACCTGATTGTGCAGACGTAACTCCGTTCCTGCTGAAAGACACTTCTCAGCATCTTCGGCATTCTACAGGAAAGAAGAAAATTTATTAGTTCTAACATAAAAGTGATATTTTTTCAAACGTAAGAATTAAGATTGCCGAAAGATTGCAAATTTCGGGACCAAAGAAACGAATGAGAGTTTCAGATTGCTGTAAACAAAAATAAAACTAGTAAGTCACTTGAGAAAATTTTTTAAATTTGATATTGAACTAACCCTAAATTTAACGAATGCAGTTCCCTTGGAATGTTCAGTTAAAGGATCCATACAAATTAGAGCATAATAAACGGGTCCAAATTGTTCCATACATTCTTTGAGGTCTTCATTTTTCGCAGAAAAAGGAACATTCTTCAAAAACACCGTTCGCCCTTCACTAACGTCGTTCGAAATAACTTTGGGTCTAGAAGAATCATCGTATTTTTCTTCATTTTCATTGTCATCGTCATCGACATCATCCTCTTCCTCTTTAATTAACTTATCATCTTCATCAGATAAAGCTTCACTTTTAACAGAAGCATCATCTTCACTATCAGTACTTTCGGTTTCTTCCTTGACGCTCTCAATATCGCTTTCATTGGTTGATTCTACTTTTGATTCACCATTCTCCAAGGAAACTTCTTTGGATTTATCTTCACTATCTGATACTTCTTCCTTGATTTCAACCACTTCAGTTTCTTCTTTCTGTTCATTTGCAAATTTGCTTTTAGCAACTGCCCAATCAACAACGATATTTCTTCCGTTAAGAGGTTTCAAGTTAGCGTAATGAATAGCTTTTGCTGCGCTTTGAACAAGTTCGTATTGAATGAATCCACAGCCGAGACTCTTACCATCGGGTCGAGTCAAAACTTTGATTTCTTCGATGTTGCCGTATTCCGAGAAGTGTTCTCTCAAATGGTCTTCCGTTACCTGTATGGAAATGTTATTATTATTTACACTGCAAGACATTTTTTGACCTACAATCGTTTTTTTAACAATTTCTTTCTCTGAGCAAATAAAAGAAAGGGAAAAACATGGTTACATTATCATAAAGTGCATGCCTCCTTTATGTATTATTTTTGATCCACTTAAATTAAGAATTAAAATATTTTGTTACCTTGAATGATAAGTTTCTAATAACAATTCGAGCCCGTTTCTTCTTCCTCTTTAACTTTTCAGCTTTCCGTTCATTCTGGGCCTTTTTCTTTTTTTGCTTTTTCTTTTCATTACTTTCGTTAGCATCGTCAGATTCACCATCAATAGCTGTTTTCTTCTCAGTTGAATCTTTGCTTTCAGTTTTTAACTTGTCAATGAATTTGGATTTTTCTATAGCCCAATCGCTGCGAATAACTCTTCCTGCATAAAAAAATACAGATTTTAAAAAATAGAATTACAATAGAGTCAATAAGAAGAGAATAACATATCTGTAAATGAAAAATGTTTCCAATATTGGATGAAGATGGAACATCAAATAAAATTACCAAGAAATTCTTTCCTATTGGTTTGAAAAATTGCCTTTGACGCATCTTCAACTCTTTTAAATTGTACAAAACAGCAGCCAACAGGTTTTCCATCGGGGTGACGAAGAAGATTTATTTCTTCTATTTGACCATAAGTTTCATACAAACTCCGTATATCTTCTTCTGAAGCCTAAAAAATAATTATAAAATACAAAAAGACGAGATAGATTTACTTCCATTTATAAACTCATATTAAAAAAGAACTAAATGGAAATGTGAAATAATTACCTCGAAAGAGAGATTCCGTACTATTATCCGTCCTTTCTTGTTCTGTACTTGAACATTAGTATCCTTTTTATCGATTTGTTGGGATTTATTTATTCTTTTTTTATTTCTGTATGACCAAGATAATTTTTTACCTTGTCTTCCATTTCCTGTTAGTGACAAATACGTGAATGGAAAAAGTCAGTTACTTTTAATATAATTAATTTCTAATCACCTATATATCTACTCAAAATAATACATATTCTTCAATTTTAATCATGAAATATTGAAATCTACTTATAAAATGTTATATTATCAATTATTATAAATTGGATATTGAAGGTAGATTTTATAAAGATTATTTACTTGATGTGATAAATATTTAGAGATTAAAACCATTGGAATTTGTTGTTAATACTTAAATTGTATCTTAACACTTTACCGACCTCTAGCCTATTAATTATCTTTTTGTCACCAATGTCTACCGACCGATAGCCTATTAATTGCCTTATTGTCGCCAACGCTTATAAATATAATTTAGCATTAATATCATCGCGCGGCCAGTCAGACGCGCAAAAGTTGTTGTATCGCTAGTGGTCAGTAAAGTGTTAAGTAAACTTTTAATCGTTGGTAATGCAAAAAATAGTATAAGTAGGATCTCTTCATGTAATACATTGACTGTTTGACGACTATTTAATGGTGAATTAATTTGTTCTGAATACCTGTAATTTTTAAAAATATAAAAGGAGAGAACTCGATTTGAACAAATAGAATCTTACCTTGCTGTTTGTTACGCATTTTGCACATATGATGAACTATTTATTGTAAGGATTTAGCTTGTTGCATAGGATAGGATTTAAATTTCTGACAACTTATTCACGTGTTCTATGAATTACTTTCTCAAGTAAATGTAACGGAACGAGAGAAGAAATAGGTAACCAATTATTGGCTTTAGTACAAACACTGTGTATTGTTTTTTGTAACTACATATTTTTAAATGTATCCTTTTACTATTAACGCAGATGTAGCTTCCAAAGTATGTTTTTTGAGGTTATGTTCAAACCACACGCATGCACGAACGCACGTGTTACACCATGAACCATGGATTGTAAGAAATGTACCACGAACATATAAATTTTACACAATTATTGAATAGAGATGGCGCGAGATAAAAGTAGACATATTCGAACAAAACAGTTATAAAAAGTAAATCTAATTAGAAATTCTGAGGAAAACTCTATTAAATATTAAATAATACATTTAATAACACTTTGAAGTTAGATAAATTGTAAAGATAAGTAATAAAAGACCTGTTGTATAAATAAAAGGCATTCGTGAGAAATTATAAGTATATATGTATACAAGTTCCTTTACGATAACAAAAGTTATTTATTTAATAAAAAAATCAGTTACATTCACAGACAGTTGAATAAACAAGTTGCGATATTCATTGTTAGTCACAATATAATCAAAGGATGTTACTTTGACTACGTAGGCTCTTAATTTGTTCATTGAATGCATCCAATATTTGCGAACTGATGTAAGGGACCCCAATTCGACCAATAACGATGCATAATTTAACGAGCGTTTAACGTTAACCTCAGTAAACTAGAACTTCGTTGTTTTGACGGAGAAACCTTGAAATTTATTCACCGTCCATCAATCAAAGTGTCAATAAAAAAAGGCAGAGCGATAGAAATGTCGAACATGTTGAACGCCGAAATCGTCAAAACTTTACAGAAATCATGGTAACTTCTTTATGTTGCTTAATTATAATGAATAATTACTAGGTAACGGAAGATATCCTACTATTTGTGTCTACATATATACAATTAGCATCCGACAACCTATAATGCCTTTGTAAGTCATACATATATTCATTCTATAATGTATATTTACATTTTAGAATTAAATTTCGAAGTGTCACCCTGAAGTACCCTGTGTATTTTATGTATGCGTCTATGCGCCATGAGCAAGATAATATATAGCCATCCGTGTAGTGAAGTATCGAAATTTAATGTCCAGCACATCCATACATACATATGACATATATACGAATCCTATATACAGTAGTATTAAGTATCCACACTTTATTTCGAAGATGCATATCTTATATGCGGTTGCCAGATTGTATGAAGGACAAAGCATGCAGCATTGCTAGAGCTACAGTATTCATCTACTTGTAAACAAGCATTATTAGACATTTTACCCATGTAAACATTATGTTTACTCCCTCTGACAGTACTTCGCGTTACCAACAAACCTAACAAGCGAACTCTTTTCCATCACCTGTAATGCTTTTATTTACATGCGCGTGTGTTTGTATTCTCAAAAAAACTCAGGCTCGTTGGTTTGTGGATAAAATAAGTTTATTTTATGTCCACAAACACATCTTATATAAGCAACGTATGTATAAGAAAGAGACTCCGTACACTGCAGACATTTATTCTTTTCTTCTGGAGAGCTGATGTCTCGTTGCAGGTTTTAGAACATTCGAAATTCGGTTTTAGGAAAAACTGTGAAGGAAGGATCGAAGGAAGATATTGAATAAAGATGTATAAACATTCCTAATTTATCGGATTGATAACTTGCCATGAAATTATTGATACATATGTAATAATAATAAATTGTCGCTCCTGTAAAACTCAATAGTTTGCCATTTCAATACTTTGGCATTTGCAACACTTTGGCTGGAAGCCAGTATAACTATAGATGAAAACCACATATATAAATATACAACTGCATAACAAAATGTTGAAAAGTAATACTGTAATGTATAACACCTATATACGGAAGCCATCTGCATATACAGTTATAGCCACCTATGGTAAGAAACAATTGGCACGCCAAAGCAGCACGATAATTTTATTCCGCAGTATTAAAATTATTAAGAGATATTTTGATTTTATCCAGAATGTAGGATCTGTTCAAAAATGAGGTGCCCAAGATTGTGCCATACAAAAATCTTCAAGAATAGCAAGTAGGATACCAAATGCATATTGTGCAGTAAAAACCTAAAAATGTCTTCTAGATATTTCAATATTTGTAAATTTTGTCATACTCTATTATTACAGAGTATAATTCTATCCATCTATATTTGCCATACACTCTCAACGTGGCTACAAATTTTTTAAGACCAAGGAACATGATTTCAAGTCGATTTATAGTTCGCTAGCTCTTGTTACCGACCGATGGCTCGTGACAGATGACTTGCAGATAAACAGTTTATCATTTGTGATAAATTTGACATTTTCACGATTTGAAGGTTGGCTAGCAGCCAATTAAACCTTGGTTTTGCTATAAATCGATGAAATCGCCTTAAGGTATTTAGGTAGGGCTACAAAAATTTGCATGATTCAATTCTAGCGCTTGAGACAAATCGTAAGAACCCTCGCGTTTCCATTGTTATCATTATTTAATGGTAAAGGCGTGTAACTACCTGTCCCCCAGAGTATTTACATCTAGCAATAAAACGACTGATTCGCGATAATGCTGAGCCGCATAATTTGTGTTTCGTTTACGCAACAATTTGAGGCTTATCCTTTTTCAATTACGGGGCATTAAAAATGATAAGACGCTATAACTGTGTAAAACATGAAAGAAAAGGACCGTGTTGTGACGTGACATCAATCACGCACACATTGCTGCCGACGTAGATTGTGGTGTAATTATTAATTGAATAAATAAACTCTAAAGTTTATGATAATTTTTATTTATATTTCACTTCTCGCCATCGATCGTTCTTTATCGAATTTTTTTAGCAAGGTTTTCTTGATTGTTTTTGTAAACTACGAAACAGTCATCTGCTATTGCGCGGGAAAATCTGATGTATTTCTCTTAACAAAAGTCTCTGGTTGCTTGTAATTAATTTGTTGCAATTACTTCGTTGGTTAAATACTTTGTTATATCAATTATTAATTTCTGAGAACTAAGAGTGGGGGGTAAGGACGTTTCCCGAAACTAGGCATTTTTGGGAGAACCTGGGGAGGGTTAACCACGATAATCCCGGAGACTATTTTTGTGTCCAGGATATATTAATTTTTATATTACTCCATCCCAAACTATGTTATATTCTAATGGACGCGACAATAAGGATATATTATGTAAAATAAATATATGTATAAAGGTAGCGACCTTTTGGACTTTTCGTTAGTACTTAAATTCTATCTTGAGTAAACTTTGAGCAGTTGATAATGCAAGAAATGGCAAAAGTAGGATGTCGTCATCGAACACTGAAAGTACAACAGTCATTGCTTAAAAAAATGCTTACGAAATTAATTCTTGCTACAGTAGAATTTTACAAAATTAACATGTAAAAAATAATTATTTAATATTATTAAATATTAATCCTAACATATAAATTTTGAAACTCATGCTTTCTCTTCCCCATTATGGATGGCGTTTGAAAATGCGCAAAGAAATTTTTGTAACTCGCTGCATCATTGAATGCTAGACAAGGAAAGCGCGATTGTTCCACCACTGCTGGGCAATTTCGGAATACACCCACGGGAGTAGTTTACACCATGCTTTATTCAGGAGATGGAAAGAGACACTACCGGGGTCAGGATTGGTTTTTTCTTGTGGAACTGTACTCCCGACTGGTTGATTCTAGAGAAGCCTGGCTCTGTGTGTAAATAAGTAGTCAATAATAAAAAGTGAGGAAGTGGGGTGAGTTGTGCAACAACAAAAACACAAACGAACGATGCCGAGTAACAGTAAGTTGGTCAGTGGTATGATAACAAAGGCGCATGCATGACAGTGACAGCGACCGCGACACGCACGTTTATCGTTTTATTGACACAAAAGGAAAATTCAAAAGCTAAAGAAAGCTTAGCAGTGTTTCCATTGTTACTGTGTGCATCGAAAACATCACAAAGAAATGTCTTCTTCTTCGCCAACGCAAGTGGTAGGTGTTTAAAGAAGGAATATCTATCTTTTTAAGTAATACAGGTAGACATTAAAACAGTAGCTTTTTTTAATTTTAATGTTAATTATCGTCTACTGACAGTAACTCTCTGCAATTTTGTTTTTTTGAAAAAAAAAAACTAGTGTCTTTCCTTTGTCATTGAATTTTTTGGTCATCAAGACCATTTTAAATCGATTAAGAATTATACCGCACTACTTTGAAAACTCATCAATCGAAAATTGATTTGCTGTTGTTTTCTGATTGTTGAAAGCGAGAAATAAGTGCTGGTAAACAGCCTAAAGTCTGGCGAAAGAGTGGCGAAATATTCGTAAATATGAGTTATCATTGCTTTTAGAGCTTTTTGGAGCTTTATAGATTTGCAATAATAAAATGAGTTGTTTTGCTGCGTAGGACGCGTCAGATTTTCGTTAGAACAAAGCGAACGCGAGTACGGTGAGAAAAGATGGTATTTTAAGGTCCATTTAAAAAAAGAATAAATAACAATTATTAACCCGCGCCATGATCATTCTTTTTCTCTTTTTCTAACCAACACAAACATAATACATATCGCGAAAGAATAATTATCGCGAATTTTTAAGATCCACAAACTCATGTTATCATTGCATTGCTCTGTTTATTTTCCTTGATATCAGATCTGCAGTTTTGTTTTAATAACGAGTTGTTATTTCTTTACCTTCTTCACAATTTTGGTCTTGTAATCTTTTTGATTCGCCATGTTTAATTTCTTTCTTGGCAGATAACGTGTAAAATTGTAATTTTAAAAAATACTGATTTATAAAATTTTACTATTTTTCAAGTATTCAGAAATTCCTGATAATATTACCTTGCATTTGGAATTCATTTTTTTTATTTCGTTCCTTTGCAATTCAAATAGACAATTTTTAATGCTTTTCTATTAAGCAAGTTTTGAAATATGTATTAGAAAACATCTTAAGGATAAATTTGTAGGACTCATTTTTTAACCATTTTAAGGGTAAAAATGAAAAAAAAATTATTTCCCTTCACATTGGGTTACAGAATTCTTGGTTATATAATTAACATTTTTTAATCATTCCTAAACTTCTGAATCATAATGTCACTGTGTTTTGCAATTTTTTTCAAACAAATTTAAATGAAACAAACCTCAGAGATTGAATTTCCTAAAAATTATAATTTTTAATAATATTTTAATATTTTGTTCTACTTTAGAAGTCCAATAAAAGAAAACTTTACAATATTTTTCCTGTAAACATTTTTGAATTGTAACTGTTCATATAATTACTAAAGAGACCTTTAGTAATGTGTCAAAGTTTCTTCAAGGGGTGGCTTCTGTAACCTAGAAAATACTTGACAATTGGATTCATCACTCTATAACACTTTAAACTTACATCAATACTTTTCTATACACTACAGTCATCCTGTTCACGTTGTAATCTATTTCTTGCAATCTAAACCTTTTTTTATAGACTTTTATTGCATGAACTTAAGAATAATCGAATGAATTCGATTTGCATATTATTAAAACAGAACTTGCAATCAAAAGCAGTTTAATCGATGTTTTAGCTATTATAAAATAGCCGAATTTGCATACAAATGCAATAAACGAAACAAGGAAATTTTATTTTATTTTCAATCCAACTCACAATACACTGTTCATTTTACTTCCTAATTGATTTTAATATTGTATGAATATTGCAATTAATTTAAATACAGTTTATAAATAGCTTCCCCAAAATTTTATAGTTAGACATATAATTGTAATTGAACTTTTAAAAGTTTTAAGATCTTGCGATCATAATTTGTAAAGCTCCCATTTCTATCTTGATTCGATATAAATAGTTACCCAAACAATTTGGTATTCGCGTTAGAATAGCAATTGAACAACAATTGAATTGGAGATATAATCATCTATGAAATGGATTTGTCCCCATAGCCTTGGCTTTGATTATTCTGTATTTACAAAGGACAACACAATTCTCTTTAAAGTGTTACGATAGACATTTTAGACAATAAGAGGATGAATTAATAGGATCAATCTATAATTTACCCATCTATTCATACTGTTTTCTACTTGCTTCCAATGTTATAGTTAACTCCGCTATTTTTAATCATACTTGACCTTGTATTATACATTTTCCCTGAACACTACATTTAAGAGAAATGCGCTCTTTATTTTCTTTCATTGTTTAATTTTTGTATTCGAAATTTTTTATGTTCGTTCATGTTAAATTCTATATCTATAACATAGTACGTAAATTCAATTGTTTTACTGTTTTTTATTCTTTAAATGCACAATAAACAGGAAATGTTAAAACAATACAAAATTTTTTCCCAAAAAGAACAATAGAAAATTCTTTCTGGAAACTACAAAGACATTTTTCTCTGTCAATTCATGCTGTTATGTTTCATAAGTACGATTAATTTTGAGCTTTGTGTAATTGTAAAATTCCAGTTTAACAAATGATAATAGTAAAAGTTACAAATGTGAGCTTTTTTTATATTATAAAAGGAAGTATATTTAAGTGGAGTTGTTATTAATCATTAATTTCCTGAAACTCAGGATTTCCGCGTTTTGACCATGATTCAACATCGATTGCTTGGCTGTAAATGGTAATAAATGAATTGCTTGGGTCTCAATCGATCAAAGTTAAAGAAGGTTATTTTACTTACAAATTATAAAAATATATTTATACAATTAATCACTCCACTTCTGATTGATAGCTGAAAGAGATGATCACGACTTACTACTTTAATAAGAAGAGATTTTTTTGGTGACTTTGAAAACTTTTGTTCTATTCCTTTGAAATTCCTGTTTACTATAAATTTAACTTCGACTTTAAAATAGCCATAATTCAAAAATTCTTTTCCTTTAATGGAATTCTTGTAATAAAATTATCCGAGTGGAATTTTCGTAGTATTCTTTTTTATGCATGTTATTATTGTTGATGGTATCACTATTTCCTCCTTTTTAATGAAATAATCTTTGCCTGTTGCAGATAAAAAGTGTTGGACCGAAGTTAGTACCCTTCTTTAAAAGTGTGTCCGTGTACTTTGTGTTACTTGCAGAACAACCTTCGTTACTGACGGCATGTTTCAAATGTTTGCCGATAATTAGTCTAATTGTCTTTGTACTCCTGCACGGGATTAATTTGTCCAAAGAGTAAGTATTTCCTCTGAATGTATGATACCGTAAGTCTGAAGAGTGATTTTAATGTTTTTAAGTCCTTTAAAAAAATTTATAAAGGATTTCTACACATTCTTAGAAATTTCAACGAATTGTTTCACAAAAAACAAAAATAGTTGCAAGATGTTTTTTTACAAAATTTTTGAAAGTAGTTCTTGTATTAAAGTTTCAAAAATTGCAGTAATTTTATAATCAAACTTCAACTTTGATTTCCTTTTATTTTCCTTTCTAACAATTCTAGAAACTTTTTTAATATTATTGTGAAGGCATTTTTTAACCGTTTTATTCTGCACGTGTTCATTTTTTTCTTTAAATATCTGGCACAAAATTTATGCGTTACATTTTTCATGTCATTTAGATATAGCGACCGAAATACATCAACATAAAATAAAATTACATTGTAGCAATATTTTAGACCACTTATTTTTTACCATTTATCCATTTAAATTTTTGTTCCCTTTAGAAATTGCAGGAAGTTTAAATAGTAGGGGGACATTTGCAAGGAAATTCTGATAAAGATATACTTCGAGGCAACATGCGAAGTACTCAGATTGTGCAATATTATTCGTGATAAACTAATAGCATGAAATTATTGGATAAGTAGAGGAAAACACGAAAGTACCGTGTAATTTATTCATGAATGATTTTCTTCTTCTTCTGTTTTTTCACGATTTTTTAACATACGTTCTCATAAATGTCAATTGTTCATAAGAACCAGCGACCCTGAATTTAAATAACTGAGGAGAAATCAATTTATCTTCGTTGAAACCCGTCTCTGATAATAAAATTAATTTTAAAAATCGAGTTTCCTGAAAATACGATTTTGTAATTTGAAATTTTGAGTCACATCAAAAGCTTAGAATCACTTGTAAAACCCAAAAAGACAATATTACAACAACAGAAGTTATTGAAATAAATAGAATAGATAAAAAATTGATAATTTAGCGACAGTGGTTTCTTTTCCAATTATTAGTGTGAGAAAGATTTAAATTTGAATTAGTGTTTATAAGATAATTACAACATTGTGAATAAAATTCACGATCGCTGGAATTCACAGTCACGAATATTAATATATTTTAATTTATACAAATACGAATTTAATGTTTTATTTACAGTGCTTTGTCTCAACTCTCATTCCAACATTCCTTGCCAAAATGAAGTAAATAATTCAACAAAAATTAATCTAAGAGGAAGCATAATTATTGATTATTGTTCCAGATACGCTTTTTCCAGAAGGATATTAACGGGGTTAGTGTTCAGCTGTATTGGAGATGCGTTATTAGTATGGCCAAGTTGTTTTACAGCAGGAATGGCGATGTTCGCTGTAGCTCAAATTATGTATATTGCAGCGTTTGGTTTTGTTCCACTTAACTTAACACTTGGTGCAATCTTGTATGCAACATGTAGTCTAGGTAATTTTCTAAAATCTTTATATTTAAAATTTGGTGTAAACTCCGCAACTTAATTTAGTGCGGCAATTTTATCATAGTATCTCTATAATTCTTATGAAATTTATAGAAATGACTTTCCAGAAACTTGTACAAAATTTAGTGCTGAAAAAAATAACCTGAAAAAATATGTTTTTTCCCTCATATTTATTAGTAGAATCTATCGTCATGTAAATGTATAAAAAAATATAAGAAATAATACTGATATCGATTTAAGTCATACTACCGTATCTACTGTAATATCAGAAGCCTTCAAGTCTAGGTTTATAATAGGACTTCCAGAGTATAATGCAAATTTCTATTTGGAATTTTAAATAAGAGCAATAGTAACATAGCTAGTTAAAGCATTTTTGTATATTTTAAATTCGTTTTCCTTTTTAATCTTACAATATCATACGCATTACTATAAATTTCAAATTTACAATAGATTTTTACTTAAAATTGCAATTTTTCAATCGCGATAATAGTATATGCCAGTTTTGTACAAAAGTCATGAAATACTATAAAAAGCCATGAATACTATATATATTTTTCTTTTAGAACATGTTTCAAACGGGCTTTCATTACTCTATTCCACATATTTTAGTCTTTATGTTAAAAGCCTAAATATTATCTCCATATTTTACGACTTTTAACATTTACTTTAAAGACATTAGAGTGATGTGTTAAATATTAATAGTTCCCTTAATGAATCCTAATCTTTCGTCGATAAAAACCAGGTATCTGAGATACTTTAAAAATATATCTTTATGCACAATCCTATTAATTTTTTTTAATAAGAGCTTGAAAGTTCTGCTCTGAAGAGGCATATTCTCTGGATTTTATGATTTTCCGTGCAATGAATTCTAAAATTTATGTTCTTTTCTTTTCCAGTCATTTATACTTTGCTGCCCGGTCTTTCTGGTTTCTTGGCGGTGGGAGTTCCATTTTATGTGATTCTGATAACGACTATGACATGGAGAGCCATTGCGAGAGTCCAGTTCTTTGATGTAAATATTTTTAACATTTTTATTATTGTCGATAGATTCTTTGATATTTTTCTAGAGATGCTAAACAAATTTATGTTTTGGTGAATATCAATTCTGATAAATTTTAATCACTAATAATTAGTTTTTAGTGTTGATATCACTGAAACTATTCGGAACTTTTGACAAATTTTTTTCATAGATCTGTATTCGATTGTATAAATCTACTAATTTTGTTACTCTTGGAAAAACTGAAATACTACACGTAGAAAATTTAGAACTTTTATGAAGATGGTAGAAGGATATAAAATAATGATTAATATAAATAATCAAAAAAAGAAACCATGATTGTTAACTACGGGTATGCTTTTAATGGTATGATTTATCATTTTATTCGTACCATTAGAAATATAGTACTCTTATATTTACATAATTAACGTTCGTGTTAAACGTACGTTACAGCATGACTAAACTTACTTACTGTTTTTGTAATTTTATGTAGTGTAACAATTTAGTTAATGAAACTTAGATCTATTATACCCAAAGGTGAATTTTAATATCAGTTTTTTTTCTAACGATTGTAATTTTTCTGAAACACACGAAGAAAATGGAAATTAAATATAAAGTCCGCAATTTGCCCTCACTTAATTGGCCACTGGAGAA
The DNA here is from genome assembly GCA_949825005.1 of Gasteruption jaculator. NCBI lineage: Eukaryota > Metazoa > Arthropoda > Insecta > Hymenoptera > Gasteruptiidae > Gasteruption > Gasteruption jaculator. Next base: position 11,255,240 of record OX463765.1, on the reverse strand, counting down.
TGTACCAAAAATTAATTGTTAGTTTATATTGCAATTAAAGAATCGTTCATATTTTAAATTCCTAGTCTAAAGTACCAAATGAAATTTCTCTACGAGGAAGGAAATGATTCTTTTAGATAAAATAAGTTCTACTTTTCTGTTATTTTCATGTAAATTTCTAATATAATCTGTAATACATATAGGAATTGTGGACTTGGACGAAACTCTGTAGCTGTCTGGGCAGCATATGTTTTGTCATATCTGACACTTTATTAGGATTCAATTTGTTCCATAGTCCCGTCCCTTATCCTAAGGTATGTATATAATTCTAATTCAAAACAATTATGTATACAAAGTTTTGTATTATCATTGAATTTCTCATTATCCTTTATTCGAAAAAAAACTTAGAAATTTGTAAAATCGGAAAATTATAGACATTTATAAAGCAATCTTATTGTGAAAATACTAATTTTCATTTGCATTCTACTAAAAACTTTCACTTGCGTTCACTACATTTCTCTACGGGAAATGTATGTGAAGTAAATGGTGTTAATAGTTTGAAAGGTTTTTAATCCAAATTTAAAAAATTGATATTTATGTTTCAGGTATCAATAATGTTGACATATTATGCAGCTCAACTAGGAATTGCCTTGAGTGCAGTTGATTCAAAAGAGAACAGCAAGACTCACGTTAAAACTTGAAAGTTTAAACTCGACAAGTTTCCATATTTCCTTCTGTTCTTTCTTCGCCCAAAAGAGTAAGGACACCAATAAAATTCAATATCACAGACCAAAACTGTTATAATAGCCAAGGGAAGGCAAATCCAATGCAATTCTTTCGTCGTAGGAATGTAGAAGATACTAACGCCGGTTAGTATATTATAGTTAGTCTATTACATACGTAACAACGTTACAAATAATAACGTCAGTTTTCGGTATGGAACAGAATCTTTACCTCTATATATTGTAACACTGCCACTGTTTTAGGCAAGAAGGAACTATACAAATTTTGTGAAAACAAAAATTGAACAAAGGGAAACTAAATATTTAGATATACAGGGGATAAAAATTCTGAAAAATAGTATCTTTCGGGTATAAATGTAGTAAGATTTATTACACTTTCTAATTAAATAGGAAAGTTATGAATATATTTCTATCATTACTTTTTGTTATTCAAGATAAGGATTTTTAGCTATGCAGATGCGCAGTCGAAATGTCCTTTCATTTTATAAAAATTGTTATTTTATACAGAACTTTAGGGAATTTAGATACCAAATTTGTAAATGACTACTTTTTTACGTGCAATTTTGCACGAAAATTGTATGTTGCACTGTGAAAAAATTTGTTTGAAAATTTTAAATAGTTAAAGTAACAAAAATTTTTAAAAAATTGTAGAAACTTAATGAGATTGAAAAATTGTAGAGATTATTAGAACTTTTATTTTAACCAATTATTATTATTGGTAAAAAAATTACAATCTGAAATATATTTTTATCAAAGATTATTACTCTTTAAGAAACATGAAATATTTCAACACTGACTGGAAGCTTGATAACTGCATAAATATGTAATACAAAAATTTCACAACTTTACGATTGTTGCTATCATTACGTTGTACATTTGTATTCAATTTTTTCCAATGTAACGGAACAGATTGATAGAACATTTTTTTAAATGTTAATAAATCAGTGTGACGATTAAATCCATGATTTATACAATACATTAGCGTCAGGGGATACTTAGATGGCATTTAGTAGATTGAGAAGTAGAAACGATTTTGTCCGAACAAATCTTTATCACAATAATACAGCATAATGTAGAAATATTTCATTCTTTTAGAGAATATTACTTTTGAATTTATCCAGATCTTCTTTTTAGTTTAAGGAAACTATTTTCGAAAAGTGGGCCTACTGCAAATATATGCTATTCTTTATTTTTTATTTTTACTGATTTAAGGATTTGAATGAAAAATTAATTAGTGTAGGTTATTAGTTACAAAATTTTTCAGAGACAATCAAAAAGTTAGAACATGAAGAAGCTGAATGTACTGATTTTAAAGTTGAAGTTCCTTTCTTAATTATATTTGGCATTTAAAAATATAATTTTATTACTTTTGGGAATTAGTTACTACAGTTTAAAAAATAATAGTCGAATGAGGGAGAAATAAAGATTTATTAATTCATATTTTATAATTTGTGGTAGACATGATTGACTCGTTAATTCATTATTTGATTATATAAAATGTTACCCTAACATTGTCAAACGCTAGAGATTATTAAAAAGGTTAATTGCATTAGAATTTTTCTAAATTGATTTTAAATCTGCAATTGATTTTGTATGGTAGTCTTGAAAATTATTCAGGAAAAAAGAAGCTAAAAAATAGAAAAGAGGTACTTATTTTCATAAAAACTTTTGAAAACATATCAGACTGATCCTAAAACATTCATTGATGAAAGAAAAAGATGTTAAATGTAAAATCAACCGAGTTTCAAAGGAATTTCTTTGCATAAAGAGACGTAATTTTATTATTTTAGATAATGGTACTTTTGGATACAAAAGGGTTTAGATTAAGTTTAAGGTAAAGGCACTAATGAATGAATAGGGCAATGGATGAAGGTTTGAACACGCAAATCTGGTAATACTGTTTGATGTTAAATTATCTAATTTTATGTGTTACAATTTTACTAATAAGCCCTATAAACAGAAATAATAAAGATCAAGATAAGTCGGTTAATTTACTGATAACCATTCATTTGCTGGTGCCGTTTTCCTATCGAAATACTTCTTTTTTTGTGAAAACAGAAATAAAAACAGGAGAACTAGTACATATAGAGTTTTTAGATAATACACTGAGAAAATTTGATAATAAAAATTGTTCTACCAGAGTTGCGATTCTTAATACAAGAATACCATAACTGAAATATTTTTATGCTTTCCAAAAAAAATGTTATTGAACTTTATTGATATTATATTACCTTTTTTTACGAATTGATTATTAAATAATCAAACGTGAACGATCTTTCTTGGTATTCAAGGGTATTTAAAATTTTGTAAAACGTATTAGAATTTTTAGAATGAAATTTTCTCCTTTTATAGATTAATATTAATTTAACAAAGCAGTTCTTTAACGGGGGCATTAAAAAAGTGTTTATATCAACAGATCTTTTTCTCTTTCCCTTTTATCTCTATTCTATTGGTAAAACTAATTGTTTTCTTGCAATAGAATATAAAAAATGGTGAATGCAGTAATATTTTAAGAAGTATATATATTATATAATAAGTAGAGTTTAGAAATATATATTTTCTGTCACATACTAAAACTTTCATGTTTCCAAGACTAAAATGAACAAGAAAGTAAGGTATGTCATCTCAAAAACGTGAGCAAAAGAAAAAAGCAACCGAAAAAATTAAGTACGTTAATGTATTTATAGACTGAATAATTTAGATGAATTTTCGTAGTTTCTAATAATGTTCACTAGAATATTTGGCCAAATTGACAGAAAAACTAAAGGTATGCGTGCGTCTTGAAATGAATATGATTGAATTTTTAGAAATTTTTCACAATTAAGAAGTACCTTTTGGGAAGTTAATTCTTAATGCAAGTTTCAACATTGAAAACAATTCCAATTTTTTGCGAATTTATTGCCTTTGTCTTCTCTTTATTCTTACTTGTGAAAATGCTCAACCTTGTAAAGAATGAATGTTGCAATTCTAATTTGTCTATCTGGACGTTCGTCCACCGATTAAACTAAATAATAAATAGTGTTCATCGTCTAGCGATTTGCAATTGAACTATGTATGGGACACGGTAGTTACTTATATGTAGATCAAAACGTTACCTACATGACAAATTCTATACTTGCCTATAAGTTCATAAGTATTATGTATATATGATGTATTCGAGAGTTGGAATGCATTAGAGAAAATTATAGCTTTATGCGACTTTTTTCAATTCTGTATGTTACAATATTTTGTAGAAACATCATTTTAATCCAAATGTACATGGAATTTTTGTTTAAAGGTGATATTTTTGAGACTCATGTCTCAGAATATTTAAAAAAATGTAAAGTTAACCTGTTTATCTCAATTTCATGTATCTATGAAAAATTTAATTACACCGAAATTTTCAAAATATGGTAAGAAAAGTGGAACTGATAAAATTTTAATTAATCTTTGTAGAAGTAATAGCAAAGTATTTTTAATTTTTAGCAAAATCTTCATGTTAAGATGGAAATCTCGCGTTTCAGATAAAAACATATAAAAATTTTGGAATTTCTTCAAAAAAGAAAATCTTAATATTATTCAGATAATCTGAATCAAAAAAATTAAATTCAAAAGTTTCCTTCATTAATATCTAATTTCAGTTTGACGGACCAAAATATCGATAAGTTGTTTAATGAAAGAAAATCCGTAAATTATTGAAAAATTAATTGTAAAAATTACTATTTTATTAATTAATTTGTTTTTAAAAAATCCCAAATTTTCGTACGCTTTTTTCTGAGAAAATGAGATTTTCTCCTTGATGAATAATTCGAATAAGTTTGACGAGCAACGTTAATTGAATTAAAAACTGTATTCCTAAAAATCACAAAAAATGGAACGGCCAAAAAAAGTAACATATCTTACGATGTCACAAAAACATTGTGAACTTTTGAATAGTTTGATGTCTAGTAAAAGTCACAAGCAGCAAAGTTTGTTAAAATCTACCGAAAAAGAAATTAAAGAATGTTCATCTGAAAATCGTTAATGAAATAGGTACATAAGCTAAAATTGCAACGGTATTGTTTATTATGAAAGTTGTACATTACAGAAGTGTCAAATATTTGAAAGGTATTGTACTGACGCAAATTGCTACACATGTAAAAATTAAAAAAGTTAGAAATTAATGTTAAAAAAGTTACAACTGATCAAAATTACAATAAATTTGGCTGATCGCGAGAGAACTGAAGAGTTACACGTAACAGAAATTACATTTTTTCAAGGAACAAAAAATAGTTGCCGATTTAAAAAGATAGTAGACTGAAAGGGTGAAGACATCCAATGTTATTAATAATTAAGAAATTATATTATAAATTACTTCGTTGGTCGTGTATCAAATATTAAATATTTGATTATATTCTTGTTTTTGAAATTGAACCATAAAAATAATATTTGAAATTCTTTCACTTTTCTTTTGATAATAATAATAATAATAATAATAACAACAACAATAATGATTTGGAAAATTATTATTTTTATGGTCTAATTTCGAAACGAAGACTAGAATCAAATAACTAAGAAATTCTTAATAATCATAGAGGACTTGTGTTACTTTTAGATTATTACAAACTGTTACAATACACGTTTCTTCAATTAATAAAATATTTATCTTTAGAATTTTTTCGGAGTTCGTCATTTATTTTTTGAAAACTTTGCATTGACCGAGTTTCTTATTATCTTATCTCAACCGTCAAAAATTATTATCATCCATAATTAAAAATACCACTAAATAAAGGGATTTACACATTTAACGCTGATGAAACTTTTCTTTTCACCGATCTTACACATTTACTATTCAAAATAGTAATTTTAAAAGGGGATGTAGCAAAAAAGGTACTAAATTCCATTTAAAGCAGAATACAAAACAAATTTCAGAGTACAAAAAATACTGTCGTGTTTTATTTCGTTAAATTAGATAATTACAAACCTAATAATAATTATTCCAATGGTTTGCAAATGGCTTAAAAAGTGCGCCGTCCTCAACGTGTTAACCACTAATTTTTTCTAATATAACAATAAATTTTTTCTCCTAAAATTTAGTGTCTATTTTTACTCGTTTGTTTACTAATTTTCTGTGGTTCAAGATAGTAGTAAACTTATCTAGAATATAAATTCCTCTCAGAGCACAGGTTCAACTGTTCTATCGTTCGTTACCCCCGAATTTATTATTCTTCCTATCGCTATATTTATTATTACCGAAGTTAACCAGAACTTCGTATTACTTTAATTATTCTGAGAAGCAATAAATTTCGAAATCCGCCAATTAAACGCGGCATTACTATAAAAAGAATCATTAGATATTTATAAAGTGTATCAATAGAATTCTGCGTATGTACATTCAATATTATGGATTACACTAGTAGGAATTGAGCTGTTTAGGACAGAGTCGCAGTATAGAAACATTAAATATCATTTCAAGTGACTTATGAAAGAATTTTCTAATTTATTTAATTATTTACAAATACTTACTGAATTTTTGAACAATCTTATCCGATTTATTGCGAAAACCTGAACCATTGAGTTGTCGCAGAAGTTCGTTCCATTTTTCCAGATGATTGTCAGCAAAAAACCTAGCAAAAACAGGATTAATACCTGAATAAAATATGCAAACTTTTGCAATTGCTTGCCATGCTCTTTTGATAAAAACAGTTTTTGTTTGTCTAGTATTATTAATGCACGTTTAGATGGCGGAACTTGTTCAATTTGAAAATTGATGCAATCAAAAACTGCAGTCTAAATGATAAAAAAAACTACTTGTTGAAATATTTTGTTATATGACTTATCAAAATTGTAACTGTATGTCTCCTTACACCTTATATCAATGTTTATTTTTTTAGAATGAGGTAGGTTAGGAAAGGGACTTAATGTCCTTGAATTGTCCTACAAAGTTTTACCGTCCGAGAATAATTTAGGAATATCGGTGCTTCTAATTTTAAAAAAAAGTTGATTCCTTTTACTTCTTACTTTTATGAAAGAAACAACCTTTGATAAGTCCTCTTGGTTTACCATTTTTACAAAACCTCAAAAAACCTTACGCCATATTTCATGAAATAGTGAAGCATAGAAAGATTCGTGGCTCAAAGGGTTAGGGATCAAAAATGTTATTGATGTTATTAGTGTGTTCTCCCAAAGGGGGCGAGGTATAGAATCTACAATTCGTAAACAAAATTGACTCTTATTACTTAGAAACTCTATTTAAAATTTGTCTTTTCATTTAAACGTCCTTTCATTCAAGTATATTTGAAATTTGAACAGTCATAGGATTTACACAACATGAAACGTTCTAATTTCGACAGCTTTGTCACCCGACTGCTTTAGTCGAATCATTAAGAACGTCATTCTTTCTTGTAAACGCTACATGAACACAAGAATTCGTTTCTGATTTATTTGAACGTCTCGTTTTCGGTTTATTATTGTCCTGCATTTCTCAAGATAACTTTTTTGTTATATCTATTATGGATACTAAAAATGAAAGTTTCAAGTTTTTTCTCGGTTCACCTCAACTTGTGATTAAAGAACGTAAATATATAGTTTCTGGAAAGTAAAATAAATATGAAGATTTTAAGAGTATGTAATACTTACTTCACTCGAATGGACTCTTTCAATTGCTTTATGTTATAGTCGCTGTTTTTTCTCACTTTTTTTACAAATTTTTGTTTTGATTTGATATAAAAAATTGTTGTATTAACATTGTCCATCGCTCTTTTTTCCTCTACGCGCCTATACTACTATTATATTTGTGAATATGTATATATATGTATACATGTGAATATATATATGAATATGTACATCTAAATTGCCCCATGGAGTCCAGGGCATAATAAACTAATATAAAAAAGACGTATGGCGCGATTCACACGAAGGCGGTTTCAACAATACGTAAGAATGTGTTACTATCCTAAACGTAATATTTATATACTAATTAATAAATAGAAATTAAGTGGTAAAGTCGAGGGGGTGTTTTTCAATCAGAAAAAGGAAGAATCTGATGAAAGAAAGAGATGGATACAGGAATTTTGAAAAAAATAAATAGAACGAAAGAATGAGCTCAGGATTTTGTCTATGGACGTGGATGTCAGATTACTCTCGAGATATTTTAATTTTGAAAATTTGAGGAAAATGATTGTCTCCAGTGGATCTTAAAAATAATAAAATATTTTTGGGAATTTTTGTAATTTTTATTTTTGTAAATGGGGGAACTATAAATAAACCCGATCTTTTTCCTAAATTCTTGCATTGCTATTGGCTCCAAGAAACTCATTATATAAACGTTCATTTATTTGCACAGTCACTCGGAGAAGTATAAATGTTGGTTAACATTTTTTATTTTAAGAACGGTTTTGAATAATCGATTCGATCATTATTTCAAGCATTGGTTTCATAATTGGAACACAATTGTTATCATACGAAGGAATCTTGGTAGATTTAAGTTTATTTATTATTAATCGGTTATACCCGAAGTTAGAAATAAAATCACACTTGCAAGTGACGTTACAATTTCGAAGAAATTCGGAGTTAATTTTACATATTCAGAAAAACATTTTTTTAAGGAATTGAAAAAGTGTTATGCACCTTTTTACATTTTTGTTATGAATTTTCTTCTGTGCGAAAATATGCTTATGCTTATACGGATAATTATAACAGTGCACGAATAAGAAACAAAAAGGACCAATACATGGATACTATTTTTAATCTAAAACAAGAAAACGCTCCAATTCCACAAAGTTGAATGGAATAATTGTAAGTTTTTGACAAACTGCGGGCTGACCCAGTCCCAATTTTCAATGCAGCTGTTTGCGTTTGGTTAAGCTCACACGTGATGGAAGTAGGAAAACTATAATATAGAAGAATTTCGAAAACAGTCACGCTTAGCCTTGCTCTCATACTTTCAAACTTGAGTTTCACAAATTCACCAAATCTCTTAGTATTCGAATATTGTATTTCTGGGCAAATTGATTCCTTGGTTCGAAATTTACGTATTTTTTCGAACCCACGGTCTTTTTATTCATTGCAAAAATATGTTCTTCCAAGTAAATTTATTCTGCTTTTCGGATATTTTTTATTTGCTATCGTAAATCTTTGTCTTCTAATCCAAATTTGATCAGTATCGATAAGATCTATCAATAATTATTATCAGACGTGTGGAATACGATTTAATCTGAATATTTTATTTAATATTTAATTTAAATAAGAGAATAGGGAGATATCTTCAATCTCAGCCGCGGTTGTAAGAGAAATAATGTCTCCAGCTTCTATCCAAATATAATAGATTTGGAGTTTCAATTCCTATGAACTCCCTGAGGATTAATAAATTCCATGCGAAGTATTTTTTCGTTCACACAGTAAAAATTCATGACGGTGCTAGAACCACCCTTCAATAAATTTGAAATCAATGTCTCGCAATATCAACCCTTTTTCAGTGGAATGAAACATAGCTTCTTGTGGTGAAAAAGTGTTGGACATTTTTTTCTCCAAAATGGAGCAAAAATTACAGAACAAAGGATCTTTTTATTGCTGATTTCGAATCAGATGACAAATTTTGAAAATCCAAATGACTTTAAAATATTGGAGTACCAATTAATATTGTGTTTTATATTAAAAAATTATAAAAATCCAAACTGATGGGTCCAAAATGAGCCAAAATTCCAAAAGTTGTTCTATAGGAACTAAACTCAGTAATCTTGGCATGACGGGGTCACTGATTGGGTCAAAAAATAAAAAAGTTGTAAGTAGCTCGTCATATTAGATTTGCTATTTCAAGTTTCCAAATTTTGTGTTGAAATTCAGTTTCAAATTCAAGATCAGCTGTGCCAAAAACATGTAAATACCAAAGAAACAAATTAATATTGGATTTTAAAGCGCTTGACATTTTTAAAAAATTGATTCAATATTAACTTTTTAACCAGATGGCTCGTGATTGATTATTGATAAACTTTTCTTATCTGTACAGAAAATTCTTAACCACGTTTCTCTCGCTGGCATCCAAAATACATACATTTTGAGATCCTTTCATCAAGATTACTCGTAATCCATCACGTATATTCAATATTAATCTCTTAAAAATGTCTATAGAATACAAAATTTCGTACTATATATTATGAAGATAAATTTAATTCATCTTCAAGCGACCTTCGTTATGGTAACTTGATTTTCCTATGCGAAAGCCAAGTGCTTTAGTCTGAGACCTCTTTTCCCATCTTCAAAGATGGCCGAATTATTATATGTGACAGAATTAAATGGAATATTCTGTATATAAATATGCTGTGCCAGCACGTCTAAGTCGGCGTTACTCGAGGATGAGTATTTTGAAAGCAAAAATTTTATTGCCAATTAGGTTAAATCCAAGAATCGTCATACATCCTTCATATATACATATAGCATCTTCATTTACTTTTCTATTTATTCTCTTTCAAAATAAAATAGATTTTCTTCTTTCATACCAAATTTTGTTAACTTATTCGAGACGGCGATTTTTTTCGAACAAGGTTCCCAAGAGCGAACTGATAATTGCTCGTTACTACTATTGCACACCTGGTGTGCAACCGGTCTCGAATTGGTTAAACAATTTCCTCTCAGAACAGTAAAAAAAAAAGATAAAAATTCAATCCAGAAACATGAATCCTAATTGACTTAAGAAGTAGAAATATCTTCAGTGCATTAAACTGTGTTTACCAGATTCTCATAAATTTGTTTGATTTATTTTACTAATTGTGAGTTTACATGCCATGTCTTACTTATCTCATAAATATTTTTGTAAATTGGATTCAACCATTCTGACCGTTTCAATCTTTTGAATCAGTTCTAAGATGATACTTAAAATCACCTCTAATTTTTAACTGATTTTTGTTGGAACTTTTCTTCATAAATTTATACTTCTGATTTTATGTTTTTTTTTTCAATGCATACAATCTTCTTATTTTCTGACGGAATAAATACTTGTATCGAGTCTAAACTCAATTTAACGACACTAAAAGCAATTGCTATCTAATTTTTTTTATTTCTCAGGAATTTCGACTTTTTTTTCCACAGGTAAACACAGTTACAATATCGTTGATACGATAGTGTATATTTATAAGTTGAAAACGATAACGCTCATGCTACCGGAGAACGTTAGTGAAGGAAGTCAGTGGTGGTGCTTTATTTAAACCTGAGTCAGAAGCCAACGATTTTGCCAGTAAATAATCCCCCATATTAATAAATATTAACGACGCTTTGCAAAGAGACAAATGCTAGAATTTCGGTAACCCAAAGAACATTGTAGGTCACCAAAGATAATAGGATCTTTTCCGTACATTATTTTAAAAGTTGCTTGATATCGAGAAAAGGCGATGTTTGGAGCAAGGCCTTGATTTCTGGACGATTAAATGCTAAAAATGAATTCTCCGGCCGTAACGCCATCAAAATTGGATCAAGCAACAATAACTCTCTTGACCTATATACTGAACTTATTTTGAGGAATTTCTCCTTGAAACTTTAATTTCTTTAGATCGCAGCTGTCCGACTTTTTCCCCCAAATTTTGTATGTTCCGTTTCACTCTTTTTTCTGAATTCTAGATATTGCGTAAAAATTTGATTACCCGCTACTACTCTCAGTATGATAAGCGAAGGGTGGTAGAATATTTTGAATTGATGTCACCATTAAAGCGTAAGTGGGCTTGGCAGCAAAGTTGTAAGAAATATTTTTCTGAAATTTTTTCCCATTTTTTCAACCACAACACATTTAAAACCTACTAGCAATAGATCGTACCATTGGAATCTTCAGAAACAGGGAAACTGCGTCTCGTGTTAAACAGTTAAACTATCCATTCTATTTTTGAAGGTGCTGTAAAAGCAAACATTTCTTCAAATTATAAAAGTCTTATGAAAATATTATTTCATAATAATTACGTTAACATTTTTTACTTAAAAACAATGAAAAAAACTACAGACCTTCCAAAAATAGTTTGGATAAATAGTTTCTTTAAACGCACAGTCGAAAAAGGCAAATTTAAATCATCTGAATTTGTTTCCCACTCACAATTAGGAAATTGTTGGTTCTATTAAAATAAAAATGCAATGGAACACTAATTAAATGATTTTACCATGTTTTGGTAATTAACTAAAAATTGTACTAACTTATAGTTGTGAAATCTAGTTGCTAAAAGTAACCGTAAATAATTTGTTCAACATTTAGCAGGTCTACAGGGGCATGAGACGTTGAATTTTCGTTGAGCAGAACCAATGGCTTACACTACAACATGCACAGTGTCAATTGTTATACAATAATTCAACGTTGATTGCTGCGTAAATATTCTTGGCTTTGCTACAATTTACACTGAATCTAAAGTTGCAAAGATTTTGCATTTCGCAGCAAACAAAATTTGACACCAAAGCAAGAAATTTCTAGGACTCCTGGCTACTAATTTTCCTTCTTTCTTTATTTTCTTTGGTGTTTTTTCAAATAACCATTATTCGAGCCACTAAGTTTTTCTTGGATTAAGAGCCAATAATGTTCTTTAACGTAAAATTCAAAATCCTCGCAATTTTGAATGCAATGGAAATTGCAGCAATGCCAACAGCTTTACAATCTCTCTGTGTTTACATATGTGCCTGTACACTGTAAAAAAAAGTTTTGAATTAATTCCCAATTATAAGTAATCGGGAAACTTGGAAACTTAATATATCGAACAAATATGAAAATTCATATTTATTTTTAAATAGTTGATGATAACTATTTTTAATGGATAACCATCATTGATAATGATAAAGTATAATTTCCATCTTACTTTTTACTTTTATAATATTTTTTTGTTACAATTTTATTCACTTTTGTTATTTACCCTGCGTTCTCTGTATCATTCAAGTTTTGCATCAATTTTCGAATCGAAATTCATATATTTAATTAAATTTTCAACCCTTTAAATACTTTTCAAAATAAACAAGCAAAAAATAAAGTAATAGTGAAAGAAAACAAGCTTCTTAAAAAATGTTTATCTATCGAAGTAAGAAAATTCTTCCCTCCCCCTTCTCTACTCATCTGGTCCTTTTTCTATTTCCACGATCCTAAAAATGTCTGAACCGATGACCAATAAATATACCGCGATACCTTCGTGAAATTATGGAAATCCTTCTTCCCCAAAATGAATAAGTTGTTAAAATTAGAATCGAAATTTGTGGAAACTACGTTCACACTTCCAAAGTTTGCTGCCACCCGGTTGGATACTTAAACTACATCAGCGTGGGATGTTCCTGTTACGTTACAGACTATAAGAACCGTTGGCAAATCTCATCGGCACTTCAGTCTTCTCATCATCTTCAAGAAATCCTCTGAAGAAAATGGCTCTCGAACGTCAAGTCCGCGCCAAGGTACTAATCGTTACGAGTACATAGTCGACAGTACCATAATCAGTTTCTTTTTCATTATCTTCTCACTTTTAACGCGAGTTGTGTCTTTAACATTTCATCGAACATGTGGAAACAAACAAAACAGCAAAAGTGTTAGAAAAAAAGTGTGATTAATTTGTCCAGAGAAATGCAATCTGTGCCATTACCTAATTCATTTTTTTCCATATTTTCCAACAAGTGGGAAATAAAGATGAGAGGAAAACGTGGAAAATAGTAAATTTTGCTCTGTTGGAATTTTTTTCCAGAATTGCATAGTGTATAAGGAAAATTCGAATTTTTTTCTGCTTTCCTAAGTTTCTCTTTTTGACTTGCATTTTTTTTATTTTTCATATTGATCAGGAACATTTTTTTCAATTATTGGTTAAAAAGTTCTCCAATCGGATTGTTATTTTCTGTATTGTTTTTTAAATATTGAATTTTCAATTCGTTTAATATTACCCTATTTAATATAATATCAATTATACCTTTCTCGTTTTGTAACGAAATTATTGAATACCTCTGTTTCTACTTTAGATCGCAGCCAAAAGGAATCCTGAACAGGATAAGGAGGCACAGGAATGGATTGAATCGATCCTTGGCAAAAAATTCCCAGCTGGTGAACTCTACGAAGATGTCATCCGTGATGGACAAGTCCTTTGCCATCTCATGAACAAAATCTCACCTGGATCTATTCCTAAAATCAACACCTCTGGCGGACAATTCAAGATGATGGAGAATATTAACATGTACGTTATTCCTGAACGTGCCTTCATATATTTATTTTTAATAATAGACAAAATCTAATAATTCAAAAATATTTATTATGATATCTCGGAATTTTCGAAAAAAGAACAATAAATTCCAAGAGAATAAGGAACACTCAAAGTTCGAATTTTGTAAATGTACGTAATTAGCATTGAAATTGAAAATATTCAGCTTAGCGATATAATCAATGTCTTTAATTAAACTCAGCCAATTAATAACATTCGAAAATTATTAATAACATTTTTACAGGTTCCAAAAAGCATTGAAGGAATACGGAGTAGCTGACGTAGACGTCTTCCAAACTGTGGACTTATGGGAAAAGAAAGATATCGCTCAAGTCACAACCACCTTATTCGCTCTTGGACGTCAGGTAAATATTAAAATATTACGAATGTTTATTTTTTTTATTCAAACCAAACGCATAAGACGAACCGTTCATTTAAAAAATTGATTTACCTACAAAAAACCAAGTAAACTCGAAAAAAAAGATTAAATTACTTTTTTCTGACTTCGTTATTGTTCCGATTAAACGGGACATAAAATACTTTCGAAAAATAAGTTAAAGATTGAGTAAAGTGAAGGGGCTTTTATTTAAAATAAGAAAATCGGGTCCTTTTTACCTCTTGGCTTGAAAAAAAATTTTATGTCGATAATTTTTAATTAATAGAGAAGGTATATACCATAAGTATATTTTTTAGGTATTTTGAAGGTATAACAAACACATATATTTACTATGGAGCTTACTTCAATATATTGGGTTGGCAAATAAGTTCGTTCGGTTTTTGTGTTTTATTCCACTGTTAAAAACCGAACGAACTTATTTGCCAACCCAATACTAAAATTTTAAAATCTCTCTTTATTGGTATCCTCCGAAAATTCCACAAAAATGGATTATAAATAAATGGGTAACTGCATTTGTTTAAAACCGCGTATTTTTACTGTATTATAATGTACCATCGCGAAAAGCGTTGCCCACTTGACTTAATTCCATGTGTTATAATTTGCAGACTTACAAACACCCAGAATGGAAAGGACCTTACCTAGGACCCAAACCATCCGATGAATGCAAACGTGAATTCACCGAAGAGCAGTTGCGTGCTGGCGAATCAGTTATTGGTCTTCAAGCTGGTAGCAACAAAGGTGCTACCCAAGCTGGACAAAGTCTTGGTGCCACCCGTAAAATCCTTCTTGGAAAGTAAAGATCCCATTAAAAGATACTTAATGCCTTGAAATGTATTTTATATTATGTATATATATATTTATCTTTTCTAACTGAACACTGCATTTTTATTGTTATTGAATTTAAACCCGGATGCAAGAGAATTCCCTTGACCTCTTTCTCTCATGATGCTTTTAAGTAGAAGTTGAATTATTTGTAAACAAAAATAAAAAAATTTTAACTTGGTTATAAATATCGATTATAATGGATGAAAAATTGTAATAATTAAAATTCTAATATTCATATATATAGATTTAATTTTTTTTTATATTACGATGCTTTTAACTCTCGATTATTTTCATAACTGTTCGTTTTCCAAAATAAGGGACATGATTTTTTTATTCTTGATAAATTTTTTATTCTATAATAAATAGAATGTGGACACATCTAGTATCGAATATGGCTCATAAATATTTTGAGTATTGGTAGGAATATAGGATTTGTGGGACTTGTGTTAATTTATATGGTAAATCATAACTTTTAGTGATCATTCGGAAAAATGTAAGAAGAATAAAAGTATTAATACAAGTTTTGAAAAAAATAATATTAATTTTGATACCGATCCAGAAAAATTGTATTAAAGGTTCTGTGAATTTGGCATATAAAAAAATATGTAAAAGTAAAAATTATATAACCCAACTGCATTTTAAAAATAAGGATTATGACAGATTTGATCTTCATGAGAATTATATAAATATACAAAGCTTCCATTATTATTTTATGATATATTTTTTTATCTCTTCGATTTTTCATTTATGGTTTCATTTGCTGCACACATTTTCCTCTCGTTCTTAAATACACTAGTTACATATAACATTTTAATACTCAAGTGAGTCAAAATAGGGTTTTTATGATAACTGCTAAGTTCGATTTTACGCAGATAAACATTATTACTCACCTTTTATTCTTTTTCAAAATACAATATAATAATACAATTTTGGAAAATATTCGATAAAATGCTCCAGAATAGAACAAATATACTTCCGCTCTATTAAAAAACATATTTTCAACTAAATCCTCAGGTATTGAGAAAAAAGTAACATCGCTTCTGAAAGATTCTTTTTTCACATTTTTGTTTGGTAATGAAACAAACCATTTTCTTTAAGAAAAAAAAAGCTCGCGATACCAAAAATTCATAGAAAAATCAAAACAGAAAAATAACAGCTGTGGAAATATATATAACAGATTTACTTTGGCAGGATTGAAAATATCCTAAAGCGTGGCGGGCAGTAAGCGCATAACACACGTTCAGCTTTATTTTTAGGAGCTTTCCAGATTCGTAATGTGTTCCTATGTATACGACTGAAGTTTCGTCACTGGATAAACTAAACTTAAACTATTCAGACACATTCAATGGATATCTCGTTTCAACATTATGCTATTTTCTCTTGCCTTTATTGCATTCATTTCTAAAATGAATCACTTTATTAATAAATTCCGCTTTTCGTGTTTGTTCTATATTTTTCATCCTTTCTCTTTTCTTTTGAAACATCCAACCTTACATTCCGAATTCTTGGGGAAAATAATTTGTTGCTCTATTTCACAGAATAACGCGATTCTTTTTTGGCAACTATACATATGGGTTTCGGGATTTTTTAAAATATTAATTTACAAGTTCTTTCACTTTCATTTCTCTGTGAAAGTTCTCAGAAATTCTTTTACAGGAATCTCGTAAAATGTCAAAAATTTTTTTCAGTTAATGTGACCATAATTGTTCACTGTAATGTTGCATTGTTTATGAAGATGGATTTTAATATTTTCCAAGTATATTCCTTTATTCTTTTGCGATTATTATTAATTGAAATTGACGTAGATATAAAACATAGTGATAATATAAATGTAATTGGGAAGATTTCTAGAAACTCAAAGTTTATTTGCACAAGCGTTTCCGGAAGAAAAACAAATAAAGTCGACTGCTGCAAAATTAGAATATAAAAAACAATAGAAACGCGGTAGTTTCAGAACTGCGTTTTACTTCAACGCGGAAAGTTCAAAATAATATTTAAAGTTAAAACCTATGAAACTTTTCTAATGGAACTAAAAATATTTCTAGACCGATATCGTTCAATTGCAATTATCGATTCCAAACTTTTCTTGGTTTTAATATAAATTATTAGCATCTTATAAGTGGATGTTAAAATTTCTTATTTATTTTTTTGCATTTTTAAAAAATTTTCTAGTAATTTATCTTTGACGGATAAGATAAATTACGACTCCCACAAAAATCTATCGCCGGTAATTTAGGTTCAGTGAGTAAGCAGCTACGAAAACTACGTTTTCAGCTTCTGTTGAAACAGAAACTATCGAGCAGTGGGTAACATACCTAGGAATATAGTTTGCGCCGGTAAGATTAAACAAAATAAATTTATTGTTCAATTTACAATTCAAATTACCGGTAGATTATTATTTCAATTTTGAAATTCCTTTTGCCTTTCTACCACGTATTCTAAGTACAGACATATTTCAAATCGAAGATAATGAATTCCTAGCATTTCTTTCTAAAAGTACTAATTAGGGTACATTAATTATTCTCGTAAATTTAATACTTTCAGGGACAGGGGTAACCACTAATTTTTATTTTTTTTCGTATTTTTTATCTATTTTATAGCTATTAAGTGCATATAAACACTTTTTAGGTACTTGGAAATCTAATTTATGAAACGTTTATAAAAAGATTGTTATTGTTATTGGTTGATTAGTTTCTATGTTTGAATTAAAGAATTAATGTAAATCAAAATTACAATTTAAATAAAATTTAAAAGGGAAACGAATTAAGGAAAATATTAACATTCTAAAGAAACAACATTTTAATGAATTTAGTACTATTTAGTAAGAATCAATGTAACTCTTGAAGATACAATCGAAATCATGGATTACATTAATTTGTAACTGATTTGTAACATTCGTCCCTTGTAAATGTAAAGGAAGGTCTATTATTCAAATTTCAAAATTAGAGAAATGACAATTTTCGTAATTTTATCGCATACTTCCTTGAAAAATCACTTACGTCATTGATTAAACGACGTTTAATTGGTTTTTCGAATACAGTCATTTATTTGCAATCTGAGGATAGAATAACCCGCAATTAGAAAGAGAAAGCATTTTCCAATTTTTGCATTTTACATTAAAATGTAACATATCCAATATATTAATAATATATTTTTATAATATTAACACTAGAACTACCGCCAGTTGAGACGTAGCTATCTCTACTTTAAAAAAAATGACTTATTTTAAATGAATAAAATAAAATTAAAGTTCGTTATATTAGCCCTTTAGCTATCTCTCCAAAAATCATTACATTATTGCGAAGAAAAAATGTAACATGAAGTAGGAATAATAAAGTAAAATTGTCAGACCAGTCAAAATGACTGGTGTGGTAGTTCTAGTGTTAATCATAATATATTATAAACATATTTATAATAAAATTTCCCTCGAGTGACTCCGCAAAAGGTTCTGCAATGGCAAAAAAACAATTTGTTATCAGCGACGTTTCAATAAACGGTTCTCCGATTGTTACAACATTTAGTGACATATCGAAGCAGAAAATAAAATCTCGTCGTAACTGATGGTCGATTTGTCCCCCGGTTGCTATAATAAACAACTGCTGGGTTGTTCCTCTAGATTCGCGGCACAAATTGTTATTAGAAAACAAGGAGCTAGACGAGGAAATAAAGTATGAAAATAAGTGTGCAGTAAAATGTCACCAACGACTAGAACGAAATATAATATCGGAGCGGAGAATGTGATTTTTTTTAGCGGTCGCTGGAGGATTTCTGCTCGGGCTTTTCAAAATCCAATAGTCTATGGTAAAATTACTTTTCAAGTATATCGGAGGACCATAAGGATCACCTTTTTCTCCGATTGTTAGAAAATCAAATGTAACGTCGCAGTGGAGGGAAAGTGGAAGTACCAATAAAAAATGTATAAACCCGAAAAAGCAAATGTAGAAGTTGCGTGAAAGCGCTAGTACGTATAAGAAGAGCATACATGTCGCTATAAAATTGAGGGAGAATATTTCTTTTATAGTATTGTGAGTAATAACTTTCAATACGACTCTAGATAACTTGATGCAATAGTTAGAGGGCACTTTAGAAAATATTCATGTGGGTGCACCTGTTCGTCCGCGGTGATGTTCGTTTCGTCGAGTGACTCACACAAAATAATGACGTATACCCATTTTGCCCAAGCTTCCTTAAAATTATGCCAAGAAAATTTACTGATTTATTTCGATGTTTATATCATTTACATCATCAACGAGAAATAGTATAGCATTTGCTAACTTTACCAACGTTATCCTTATAGATTAATAATTTACCAACAGGTTTTAATACGAGTCTCCGTCCAAATGGCAAAATATCAAACTCCAATGCGCTCTCGGTCTCCACGCATTCGACTAGAAGTGAAACTCGGATTAAAAAGGGAGGAACGTTTACCGAAACTGATTTTCACTCTGGAAATTTATTCCAAATTCCCCGCGGGTTAGAGTGGAATTTCTCTCATCGCATTTGGCCCGATACCGGACTGGATTGATTTCGTTCCCACCAGTATCGGAGTAGCTACGAATTGGGTCGAGTTCTATTCAAAATCAATCACAGAAATTTACTGTGATTCGATATTCGCCGAGAGGCTATTAGAGAGGTTCGAACTTGAGCTTTAGAAATAATTGCTCATTCGAAAGTTAGCCGCCACCTGCATAAACTGAACTGGATTCCAGGACAAATCGGATAAGTTCTAGATTCGCGATCGCTTATTGGTAGCGATTTGGCAGCAAGATTTGGATTGAAAGGGTATAGCCGAATAAGGGAGTCAAAAGTGCCCCTAAACCAAATTGTATGTACAATAGGACATTCGATAGCTTTTCGAAAAAGTTTAATTTGCGCCAAATTTCAGCTCCGTATCTCAACCTGGGGGCCAGTAATGGCCAAAATTCGAAAATCTTCTTTTTGCCCAATTTGACCTATGCCATTGCGAGAAAAATTCTGAAAAAAATCAAAGACGTTTTGGTTACAGAGACACATATTACAGAATTTTCACAGATTTTTTAACCCAAAATTGAAGTCGTAAAAAATAAAAAACCAAAAAATTTCGAAAAATGCCCATTTCGTATTGAAGGAGTCGCAGAACTATAATCATATTTTAATAGGAAATGCATATTCATATTACTATTGTTCATGAATTTTTTCCTCTTGCCCTATGGGGAATTTCTACGATTTCTAATGATTCGATTTAATCGGTATCATTGATCTCTATCGATTTGACTTTTACACGGGGTTTTATTTGATCGTGAAGGAATTTTTTGGAAGTCGATTCAATAGAAATCCGTGATTTTTATCGATGTAACTTTCAAGATCTTAACCGATTGGTGTCAAAGATTTCCATTGAACAATTTCCAATCAATAGAAATCTTTTCTTTCCGGGAAGTTTCCTAAGAAAATTAATTTCTCCTTTCCTCCCATTTCTTATCACGAGAAAGAGGTGCATTATAAACTTTCCTTTTTCTTTTTGGCAAGGGATTGGTTTGTTGTCGTTGCCGTTGTTGTATGAAATAAGCACTTTATCCAAATTATACGGATTATGACAAAGCGCAACGAGACATTTAATGATCCAAAATAAATATTCTTATATACGAATTACTTACACACACTACACATATTGTACTATCTGCTGTATCTGCGTACAATGTCGTTTTTATATCTCATGATGTTGAAATTTAATAGTAGCGAATGTAGTGTCGAAACTAACAACAGGGGCACGAAGAAAAAGCAGCATAGCGCTTACGTGTTTGCGCGAAATATCAAGTCTAATTTAAATTTTCGCTATTATTTATCTGTTGGAAAATGAATTTTTCATTGGATTTAATGCTTCGACTGTCTTTACAATGCTACTTACGCTGTAACAAATGTTTATATGAATTTTCATAGAGAAACGTATGAAGCAAATAACACGTACATTTGGAACTGAAATTTTGAACAAATAATTTTTGAAATTCCGGAAAATCAACAAAATTTTTCTCTCAATGCAGTTTTTGAGTTTTGGTGGAAAGGGAATTTAAATCTAACGTTTCGAGACGAAAAATCAACGAACCTCCATAACAGGAATTAAATTGTCTGTCTACCTTTACGTCTCAAGATAAAATTTTAATTTTCAAATGATTAGGGGTAGAAAGCCGAGCAGTTTTTTTCATTTTTACTATTACTTAAAACTGAATTTTGAAATTGTTTTTCTACAGAATATTTGCACCAACTTCAAGTTTCCACTACAATTTAATTTTTTTACAAAAATAAATTCAAAAGAATGAAATTTCATTACAGTGTATTAGGTATATTATGTCATGAATATTTCAAAAGAGTGGCACGCGCATACGTATCATTCTTGGGAAATATTCGTCAAGTTTTGCAGGAGGAGAAAGAATGGGTTATTTGCCTGACTACGTGCAATATGAATAAATAAATGTATCAAATATATTATTTGCTATTTTATAACTTTTTTTTGTATGCATTATGTGGTCTTCGCGTTACGTTAAATGATAAAGCATATCTACAAAACTTATTAAAGCCAGACTTTAAATGGCTTAGCTATATATTTCGATAGCAATGAGAATTTTGAACTGTTGGCACAACTTAACATTGTCCTCTTGATTCATCAGAAAAGTGTTTGCTGTTTTGTAAACAGTTGTGTTTTAGTCACGCTATTTTTAACAGTTTGGGAAGGTTTAAATTAATCTTTTACTGCAGTTGTTTCTTGGAATTGTATTATGAGTATTTTTAAAATTTGTGGGCCGTATGATTTTCTCTTCAAGTTCATGAATTATTCGCAAATTAATAATGCAATACGAAAAATGTTCAGAAATTTATGTTTATTTAATAGCGAAATTGTTTGGTGATAACCGGAAAAAGTAGAAAAAAAACTATATAGTAAAATATGACTGATATATAATTGATATATAAAATAAATAATACTCATATCACTGGAGGATACAAATTTTTTATTTGTTACAAACTAGAATAATTTTAAAAAATTGGGGAATTTATTTTTTTAATTATTTCTTCGAAATTCTGAAATGTTGAACCTGTAACGCAACTGACATAGCTTTTGAAAAATTGGATTCTTATATTTTTTCAGTCGGTGTTTTGAAAGTAATTAGCATGCAATGATAAATAATTATAAATTTAATAAAATCTAATAAAATAATACTCAGTAATTGTTTTTAGTGAACAAAGTTGTAATATTTTAAATCATAATTCTACGAGATAAAAATTCGAAAAAATTAAATTTTTTTGTGCAAGTTTTTTTTTTCTGCATTTTTTAAATTGTTGAAGATAGGAGAGTACGGAATAAGGCTGAAATGTGTGATATACATTTTGGAAAAACTTAAATTTGATTTCTAGAAATTCAAATCTTCATTATAGCCTTCAATTGGTCAAATAAATATGTTTTAATTGTCATTGTCATAAGAGTAGGCGCAGCAAGCAACTTTAGAGCTGCTTTGCAGGTGTTAATTGAAGATACCAAGTGTAATACTTAGAACAGAGAGTCCGTGAAAGCTCTCATTGTAATCAGTACTTGAAGCTTTATCAACCCCATTCTTCAATTAAGTGCACAAAGATACTGTTAGAATGTGCACACTTTTCCTATTACACGCAGCATCCAAATAAGATAGCTTCGATTATATTTCATATTCATTTTGTAAAATATTCATTTCGACCAATGACAAAATTTTATGTTCAATAATTTCGAGATTCCGGGAGTCCCTGAAATTTTTCTTAAACGGTTTCAAAATGGGAATTTAATGGTTCACTTTTGTAACTCATAAGACATCCCTAAGTCATAATTAATCTTTTTTTGTTCGCAGGCCGCAAAACGAATTTTTGAGAATTTCTTGGCCTAACGACAAAATAATTGAATTTTCCAATTTTTCTTAAATCGTTGGGAAAAGGTTTAAAATAGGAAAGACGGTGTCCGTTAGAAAATACATAAAAATAATAAATGACTCTTCAACAATGACGAAAGGGTATAAGGTCGAAAATTCCTGTAGAATCTAAAAGTAACATTTTTCGAGATATTCTCGTAATTCTTCATCGTAATGACGATCATCAGTCATCATCATTATCATCACCATCGTAAACTTTGTTAGTTAAAGAAGCGTAGGTTGAAAAAGCTTCACATTTCGTAGAGGAAGAGATGGACGGGGTAAAAGAAGAAGCCGCGGGGAAGTGTAACTCGTTGAATTTTGGAGTACCTCAAGGACTTTAGGGGGTTTGTGGTTTCTAAATATAAGTGAAGTTTACGCATACGTGCAAGGCGATAGCTAAAAAAAAAGTAGGTAGTAAAGCAAATGGGTAGGTACAGGGTCTTCAAACGCAAAGTGATTCAACTTTTCGTGAAAATATTCACCCCGCGCAGAAATATTGAAATGTTCTCGAACAATTGTAAAATAGATATGATATTGTTTGGCTAAGATTGAAATTGGTTCTTTTTTTGAAAAAGTGACTCATCTTAGCGTAAAATGTCTCGAGGGCGTCTGCTGGTCAAATGCTAAATTTGGTTACCTTAGGAACGGGATTGTATTACGCGCGTGGGATATTCTAATATTTCGGGTGCCGAGGCAAGTAGGCCATCCTCCCTTCTATATCTACTTCATGACATGCCGTTAGCTTTTGCTCCTTCGCTTTTCATTTCAACGGCAGTTTCACTGAACTTTTTGAACACCATTTTTTAATTTAAGAGTTCTAGATGATTCTTTTTTAATTTTCTTTTTTTCCTCTCTTCCAACACAGCGCAGAGAAGCGTTGGAGATATTTTTAGTTATAATTACCGACTATTCTCTATCTATTTAAATTTCCTAGAAAATCGTTTCCGAGAATTTTTTTTTTTAGGGTCTCTCCATCCTATTCATCGGAGAAAAATTTTACAGTATACTTTTTAGCGCGAGATTTATTTGACTTGAGCCTACAACGTAATCGCAGTAAATTTTACCGAGCAATACTGTAATATCTATTTGCAGCCAGTACCAGAGGGGTCGACCAGTCTTTAATTAGCTAAAAATAAATTTGAAGTTTACTTACGTTGCCCGAAACTGAACTAAAGTGCCCGATAGTAAGATTTATCATAAGGTTATTAACATACATTTTGCCGGAAAGTATATTGTTCCTAAAAAATGTTATTTATTTTATGCAGTCCATAAGTTACTTAGAATTGTATGGACGTTAGCACAGCAAAATGTAGTAAATTTGTAAGATATTTCGCTCAATTGCAATGTAGATTATTATCATTGGAAAACCTAAAGTGTCACGAGTGCGAAAATTCTATAACGAGTGAACATAAGTTTTTAAATTAAAGCTTTTTAAGTAACTTCTAAAGTTCGTAAGAAAAATTAAAAGTCTATTCGCCATTCGAAAAACTTGAAATATGCATACAAATGTTGCTACACAATAACTGTTGAAATATTGGTTCAGTAAAAGGTACAATATATACTTTTATATTTTTATTCGGGAGAAAAATAAAAAATCGCAATTATGAATTCGTGCAAATTCTGTAAATATCGCACACTCAATTTTTACAGGTTTTGTTCTTTAGTTTGTTCCGTGAATCTTTCAAATGAAGCCATGGCTAATTCGTACAGAATTTTCATTTCCTTTTTAGATCCCCAAAATTTTGCAAAATCTTCATGGACACTTTAAGCTGCTGCATTCGATGCAAAAAGTTACACATTTACAATTAGCTTGACTTTGGTGGCACCCCTCAAAAAATTCTGCTTTGCAAGAGGCTGAAATCTTGCACAATTTCTGAGCATCCGAATTGCGCAAAATGCGATATTTTTGTCTCTCACATCAAAGCAGTAATCGTCTCTTCTTGGTGAAATTCCTAAGAGATTTTTGAAAGCTCTAATTATAATTGAAAACTTCAAAGGACAACTAGTTTTCAAACTTCTAATTTCAGAACAGCGAATTTATGATGTATCGCAGAATCCCTGTAAAAATGAACGAAACCACGTTATTCAAACCTTGGAGAAATGTTATATTTTCACAGAATGAATTTAATTGTCGGAATTTTAACGTGAAAATTTGTGACAATTCGTAAAACAATATACGCACGGGGAACATAAGCTTTCAACTATAGAAACGAGGTAGAGGGTGGAAGTACGTGTCTACCAATGCAAATGTACCGGTTAAATTTTACTAGTGTAGTTTGTTGAGTAAACTTAGGAACTAAGGAGGAAGCGAAAAAAAGAATGAAAGAGACTGTATAATGTTTCCATCTGCCATCCTTTCTGGGATATAATGCAAAACAGGCTGAAAATAGAGAAATATTATATGCTATCCAAAAGATTAAGAGAGAGAGAAGAGAAAATGGGAATGGGAAATATAATATATATATGTAATACGAATGAAGTGTAATGCTGGTAACCGTGTTTAAAACCACCCCCTGCTGCTAGCATCTGCATAACATTTCAACAGTTGTTATGTATGAATAGAAGATTTAATGTAATACGTAACTAAATGTATGTTTTGATTTCAAGGGGAGCATTTTTTCCATGATACACGTAGAAAAACAGTCGATCAAAGTAAATTTTACCACGCTGTAGCGAGTTTCACAACGTAGAAAGGAAGTCTTGTTATACTATAGTAACATTTGCAATAAGAAAAGGAGTTTTAATTGCAGTACTGCTATGGAGTACCGTACTCTTATGGAGTAGAAACTAAATTTTTCCGGATTGCAGCAATTTTTACAGTACAAAAAAGAATTCCTAGAATGAAAATAAGAATTTTATCTACTAGAACTAGAACTACTGGAGTAGTTTGGGTCCAAGAAGGCTTTTTACAAGTTCTCTCCGTTGTTCAAAATGCAGTTTTGGGAAACACTAAAGTTCTCAAAAAATGGTGACATTTCTAAATTACATTCCATTTTTTCGTTTGTTTTTTTTTTGGGAATGAATCCAAAAATGTGTCTATCTTAATATCATTAAATTCCGCAAATTATACTTTTCAAAGGATCCGCGAAAGATTATGAAACATTATAAAAGATAGTATCATATATTATCTATATTCTTTTTAGCTGTCATCCAGCTGAATTTTCTCTCAAAGATTTGTCTTCTCATATCGAACTCCCACGCGAAGTGTTTCGTATACTGTGCTGGCATAGAAATAAACGTTTATAAAGTATGCTATAATACATACAATTTGAGATTGAATTTCTAAATCGTATTAGAACTAATGATCATTTATTTTTGTTTCAACCTTGAGAAATATTTCAAAATTATGAAAAAAAATTGACACTCTAATACTGTTTTGAATTTGAAATTGAGGATACTGTTTTGAGTTAAAATTATTTTTTCAATACGTTACGAGTATCTTTTGAAATATTCTTCATGCATATCGAAAAATTTGTACAAAAAAGTAGAGAAAAAAAATTTATTAGGAAGTTGATTAGGCTTTTGAAATATTTCCAATATAATAAAACTTACTCCGCCATAAAGTGAAAATCACTCCAACGCTATTTTTTTTTAATTTTATGCAATTTAGGAATAAAATTTTCTTTTTTGAGTTTTCTTCTCCCACCTCTTACACAGTCGAAATTCGAAAAACCGTCATTTCGTAAAAAGAAAATCTTAAGCATCGGGATTCTTGCTGAAATTAAATTCCCCATTTCGCCAAATTAATTTCCGATATCCGAAATAATGACTACCTTTTCGGTACGAGACGAAGAATAATTTGCTTTTCCTCTTTTTCCAAAAATCCCTCCTTTCATAAATTCGGTTTGAAAAATTTATTTTTTTAGGATTAAAAAATTGATTACTCGCCCACTTTACCATCCATTAAACATTTCCTCTTCTATGAAACTTTGACATCTTTATAAATTTTTGCTTCGCTTTGTGGAGTCGAGAATTCTCCTACTGTGTTAAAAATAGCCCCAATTCAAAATTGGATTTTGAAGGTTTGACAAATTTTGAAAATTTACAATAAAAATAAAGAATTATTCAGAAGTAAGAGAACTTTTCAATACCTGGTCCGTTCGTCTTTCTGCTCTATGCTGCCTGGTATCCAAAACCAATTAGGCTAAGGTTAAAAATTTCTACAATTTCCAAGTTTGCGCAAATTTTGTCGACGTAAATTTTTTTCTAACAAACGTAAAAAAATGCAATTTGTAGAGGAGGTGCAGTAGATAGCAAACGCAAAAAACCGTATCTAATGGAGGGAAATTGTTATACGAAGTGATATGAAACTATTAGATTGGTATGGCATACTCCGTCTCGTATAACAATTTAACGATTTTAGTATAAATCATATCAATGGAATTTTAATGCAAGCTATTCGAAAATGGGATATGACATTCCAAGAATATAAGACGAACTAAAATATAATGTAACTTTATCGAGTCATCTTCCTTCATACGGCTTGAGATTTATAAAAAGAACGTCCCAGCTTCATTTGTTTGGCCTGTAACGTCTTGTGTCTAGTCTTTATCTTTCTCGCTAAGTTCACTGAACTGCATTATACTTCCCTGACTGCAAAAGTGGGATACGTAGAAATTGCTGACAGCTGTCATTGATTATTAGTTAATGCTATCTATGATCCTATTTCGCGCTCGTAGGAAACTGATTTTTGTCTGAATTACGAGAGGTCTGGAAGAAAAGTGCGGCACGATTGGGTCTATTTTTGGAATTTTGCAAAATTGATTCTGGAATCTTAACAGAAAGTTCCGAGCGTTTTCGAAATATTTTATGATAGAAACCGTTGAAAAATCGATTCATTGAAAGGTACAAAAATACTATCGTATTCCTAATTGGAAGGAAATAAAAAATGATCATCTCGAGTTATACAGGTGTTATTTAGCTGTAACTTCGTTCGTGACGATATATAATGTCAAACGAGTGCAATGAAGAAAATGGATAGGGCGGTCCGTTACATACACGATACTTCGATACTTTAAATTTCCAGAATTTTCTGGAAATTTTATTAAAAAAATAATTTATAAAATTTAAATATACATTTTAACGATAAACCGTACATGCACCTTTCGGTTATGAGAAAAATACACTTGGTAGAAAATGATATTTCTAGCAAAAGTCCTGATATAAAAGTTTCACTTATGGGAGAACTTGCGGATTTTATAGCAATACCTCATACGTACATGTTTCTAATTTCTTCATACTTAAACTCCAACATTTGAGCCGTTCAATGCACAAATCGATTAACTCCATTTTTTCCATATTTTAAACTTGTTATTTAAAAAGGATTTTAAAAAGGTATATATATGCTATTTTATCATTTTTTTCAACTTCATTTTTTTATGTTATTTTAGTTAACCGATTTGTGCACTGAACGGCTCATTTGGAACTCGAAAGTTCTGTCGATTTTTCCTGATAAAATACTATTATCTTTGAGTCCATTTTGATATTGTCCCCTCTTGGTCTACCTAATCACCGTTCATATTTATTTTACTCGAATCCAGTAAAACTCTATTTTTTTTTACTAAGAATAAGAAAAACTTCTTCTCATGCGTGATGTTTAACATAATGATCACTCGATGTCTTTCATCGTTGATTACTTTACAGAATAAGGTGCTTAGAAGAGCTTCTTGTGTTAATACTTAAGATAAGGGAAGATATTTGGATGGCCAGGAAGTATGGTAACGGGTAACTTTCGTCGCGTACTTGAAACTCCGCCGAGAGTCAGAAAAAGTTTAACGATTTATTAATTGTGGAATTAATTCTTGTAATTATTTTACATCATATTGAAGTTACGTTGCGATACAAAATTGTCTTTTTTTACCACATTCAGCAACACGTGTAAATTAAATTCATTTTATTATAGTTATACTCCCCATTTGTTTAACCTCTCTTGCTTTGTTTACAATTTCTACGCACTAATTTTTAAATTTTTAACATTTCTTTGAACATACTTTTGACGTAGCCGAGTTTTGTACCTCAGTAATTATATAATTATATGGCTTTTTCGAACCCTTCATTTTAATTTACTTTCTGTAAAATTTAAGATGACTCAAATGTAGTTGAAACGTCATCAAATATTTATACAAAATTAAGATATTCATGTGCCGGAAAAAACCTGAGAATTTCTATTAGGAATACGGCCAACGTAAGGATTTCAATAATACATTGGAAAATACTTTATGTAATTCCACATAATCCTTTGGAAAAAAAGAGTCGACGGAATCTAAAAATGGATTCCTACACCTACAAGAATTTCCCCCATGGCTCTTTATATATACCAACAAAGTGCAACGCTCTCAATCCTTCACCCTCGGCTTTGGCTTTTGCTATGCCTGCGCCCTCTCCAACCATAGACAGCGCGTAGCTTATAACGTAAACTGAGATTCTCGCTTTAGAAAATGTACGCAAAGGAGGTAAAAAGAGGGGAAGAAAGGAGAAAAAGAAAAGGAAGGAGCGTAAAATTGAAAGCGGGTGCATGAGTTTGTGAACGTATCAACTTTGAACATTTTTAGATATACTTCCCTGCCTACATGTATGAGAGAACATGTAGTTAAAACACAACATATATACGGATACGCATAAATTTCCTACGTATACGATGCTACTAGCCATATATATGCGCGGGCCCACGTTAAAAATAGAAATTTGAGCAAGTGTCTAATAATAGAGGATGAGTGTGTTCCAAAGAAGATTTTCAGCGGCACCCTCTTCCTCCTTTTTTTCTTTCTCGCTCTCTCTCTTTCCATCTTCCATTTTCATGTGCTCTCTCATCTAGAAATACATTTTTCTTACATCTTTGATTACCTTTTTACAGAATATTGAGACAAAGAATTACTGTATATAAACTCCTAGTCCATATTCAAATCGTTTCTCATTATTACTGGCCGTTACTTTTTCTTCCATTGTATGGAAGCTGTTTTTTTATGTTCCGAATGTTTGAACCCCTAGCGGCATAGTGACGTACCCATATGCCACCTCTTTGTTTGACCGGCTTTTTTTAATAATTTTATAATCTTGATATAATCCAGAATCTATGTTCATGTGCAAATTGTTTACAATGTTTGTTCATTCCACCTGCGACGATTAATTGCTTTGGCTAATTATAAAACCAAATATTTTGGAGAATAGATACGAGAGGTATATCTGATTGTCGAATTTTTGGTATAAAAAATAAAGCTAGTAGGTAGTTCTCATTTCCGCCGCATTGGTGCGCATACGCTGACCCATTATTTCCTTTTCCACTAGCACCCATACGAACATACTTTTGTTGTTGTATGGGTGAACATTCTTTTACATGTAGAATTTCTACATGGTAATAAAATCTGTATCGTAAATGTACAAATTACATTAAAACATATCATGGAATTCGTTTTATTCCCTTTCACTGATTATTATTTATCATAAAATTGATTTTTTATTAATTATTTCATCCAAAATCCAATCGTTTTGTTAATAAACATCGTTTTTTTCTAAATTTTCCGCAAACTTAAATATTATCTTTCCTACGCGCCTCGGTTATAAATTCAAATAAATATTCTCCTCGGGTTACTAATGTAACGGAACACTCATATTCATGTTTATGTTATAACTACTGAGTTGCAATGCATAACCCGGCGCACAAATTTTTCAGCGGAGAAGTGTAAAAGAAAGTGCACTCGGGATGTTACGAGTGTCTTTGGCGATGAAATTATGAAATGTCTACTTCCCACGAAATCGTGACCGGAATGTGTGTTCCATGTCAACGATAAAGATTACGTTCCTCATTTCCATTCCCCGGGTTAAAAACTGGGACTCTAACAAAAGGGCCCAATTTTAACGAGACACGACCAGGAAACCGAGACTCATGCGGACCACCAACGTCTATCGCATAATTATCGCTAATGTGAATTTATTTCTATGAAAAATTAATCCAAGCTCCCCAAACCAAGATCCGATGTTAACCAGTCAGACCATAACGCCATATGACGTCATATCGGTTCACTAAGGCCAATTGTCAATTGCAAAAAATGCGCGATCTGGGAATTCCATTTGTGTACACAGAAAAAAAATATTATTGATTCAAGAGCAAAGTTGTATAATAAACATTTAATAGTTGGTGCATCTAATTTTGTCACTGAAACAATGACAAAATTTCTCAAACAAAATTATCGAATATCTGACGCCTTCTCGTTGCTATCGAATCAATTTTATTTTTTCCCATTACGCCGATTTAGTTGAAATATAGAGTATTTTCTCTTCAGTGTAGTAAAGCGAACCTGCGCTTTTTCAAATCGGAGCGAACATGGAACCAAGAGTCTGGATTCTTACCCCGTAAATGCAACGATAAAAATCCTCTGTAGTTGAAACGAAATATACCCCCTTCCCTTTTCTTTCGAATGGCTTCCACGTCTCCCGAAAAATTGACGAATATGGGAAAAATGACTCGAAAGCTTTCCGTTTTGTTGCCATCTTTCACCCCTCTAACGTTGGAACATCGCCTCTCGTCGACATCATCGTCTTGGTCGTAGTCGGTAGTATCTACTACTGACGTTCCGATGCACGTGCCGTGTGCAAACTTTGGTATGACTAGGACGAGCCCGACGCGAGAACAGCCATTCGAATCCAGTATTAGTGCGGTGTAGAAGTGCTGTGTTATCTACCCAAGATTCTCTCGTGTCTCTACGATCGATTAAAGCTCTAATAGTGGTGAGTAAAGAGAGAAATTACAACAATACTAAAGAAACCAAAGTGCCGCATCCGGTTTCGATCCGCGAACCATCATCCGAAATGAAAAGAGGGAAAGATATCCAAACGAATCGTCCATTACGTATTCTAACGGTTGCAATTGCAGTTGCAATTTTCGTTATTAACCGCGTGCGACATTCGGGTCCAGGGAAGATTCGGAAAAGTGGACAATCGTTCAGCAAAAAGATCGGGGAAAAAATTGCAAATAAATACTTTCAGATTTTTCAAGAATTTCCACGAAAACGTGGAAGCGGATAAGGAGGGGAAACAAGGGGGAGATGATTTTTGAAACCCCCACTAATATTCCGAAAGATGGAGGGGTTCCGATACAGCGCTCGCGCATTTCCAACACACCTTCCTTCCCTAATACGGTTTCGTTTGCTGGGTTTCTTCCACCGCACGGATATAGAACCGTTAACTTAAACCAGAACCTCCCCTTTGCACCTTCTCGCCCCTCCACGTTACATCCATCCGCTCGTTCCTCAACAATCTTCCACTTTTCCAACTTCCATTTTCTTCATTATCTTCATCACCATCATCGTCGCCTTCTTCTAAATTTACATCATCACCCGTAACTTGGTTGGTGCTGTTGCATTTCTTCGGCGTGTTTCTTCCATCTTCCTGCGTTCCCCTCTTTCTCTTCTTTGCATAGAATGGTCTATTAAGCTCGGTATGGAAATAGAAACTTTTGCCGGCGGCATAACTCAAATAAAGATGAATGTTTACGTTCTTGATGAGACGGAAATTGTTGAGTAACGGAAAAATTGAGGTATTAGGAGTAATGGAATTTCCCGAAGATCCGATACATTTTTCAAATCTATGGATGTGAAAGGAAATTAGTTTTCTAGCCGCGGAATCTTGAGATGACGTTGTTTTAATATTTTTGGAAATTTTGATGCACGATAACTTGTTTTTGGTAATTTCTAGAAGAAATTTTACGCAACTAGATTTTTCATTCGGAATTATGCAAGCGGTAACTTAAATGTGAAATATTAATACATAAAGAATGTATTGATGCACGGATAAACTTTTTATGACTTCACAAAAAAAGGGACACAATGTATATTTGGAAAATTTCCAGTACAAATTCCGCAACAGTTTGTACGGTATAACGGGGAAACTTCTATAATTTGGGAAATAAATTTTGTTACGTTGCAAAAAGAAGAGAAACGGCAAATTAAAATAAAAATTAGTTAAAATGGGAGAACTCTGAATTTTCAAAGAATTTCTGGGTTAAAAAAGAAAAATTTAATGATACATTTTGGGAATGAAAAAGTAAGAACAGTCCCTTTCTCTCTTTTTGACTTAAGCTTTCGCGTTATAAAAGTCTCGGAATCCTGGAATTAAATAATCGCCGAAATTTTCAAAACTTCAAAATTTATATATTTTATAAATCTAAGCGTGCTTAATTTCTTAATTAAGTGCATAATTAAAGAATCATTTATAATATATATTAATTAATGATTTTAAGCAGTAAATTCTCGAATATTTTAATACGGTCCGAAAAGTCAGAACTCCATAATTATTTAAATTTACATAATTCTCTAAGTCAGCTTGCAAAACACTTGACGATAGTCTCTTCTGACATTATATTTTGCATCGCCTTTATTAGAAGTAGTACAAGTCAAGAATAAGATCGCCGCGTTGGAAGAGAGTAGACAAGATGCTCATACGTCGCCAGTGATTACGACAATTTTGGATTTAAAAAGCACACTGAAAATTTCCAGTGAACAAAATTGAAAATCGAAACGAGTCTTTGGTGACACAAAAAATGGTTTAACTGTTTTCTGTAGATAGGAGACACAAAATTTCAGTTCCAGACGATTTATTTTGTTAATGAAAATATGTTATAATGATAAAGTATAAATCGATTATATGCGCACACTCTGCAAATAGAAACTTAATTTAAAAATTAGGATTTGGGAGCTTTGTTCGAAAAATAATACAAGTGTATTCGGAAAGTTAAATTTTTTTGTATAAGAATCCACGTTGAAATTTTCAACAATCGAACAAAAAAGTTTATAGAAAATAATTATTAAGAGTATGATACCCTTACAACTGAAAAATTGTCAAAAATCCCTCGCAATCATCCACTTTATTCACCAAAACTTTATTCTTCATTTTTTTAAAAATATTTATGACAATAACAACAACAAGAAAACATAATAAATCGAATAGTATAGTAACAATAATGAAAATAAATATTTTATTTCCACTGTTTCAGTAAACAGACAAAATGCCTTTCAAACCAGTCGAGCATCCGAAATGCCCCAAATGCGGCAAATCCGTATACGCGGCAGAAGAACGTGTCGCTGGAGGATTAAAATGGCACAAGATGTGCTTCAAATGCGGTGAGTTTAAAATTGCATTGATCTCGTCATTACAATTATTATTTCCATTACAGGTACATATAAAATCGTTTACATTATTCGCCCAACAGGGGCAAAACTTATGCAAGTTGGTAAATAAATGACTCATAAACGTATCTGATCTGTAGGCATTCAAAAGTATAAGTGTGGCATTACGTGGCATCACATTTTTAACATAGTACATTTTTAACATAGAAAAGTATAAAACATGTTACAACCTGCGATTTAAAGAAACGCGATTCTATAGATAATGACTTTTAACACATTTGGAATAAACCAATTCCAAGAAATTAGCCCATTCGCAGGGTCCGACTGAAATGGATATTTATAGATTTTTGAAAAAATTTCTTGGAATTTTATTTCCGTCTGAGAGTCTATGTATTATAGGGAAAAATAAATAGACATCAGTTATAGAGTGAGTCAGTAATTTTTGAAAACTCTGTGTATATTCTTCACTATAGTGATACAAAACAAATTATAACAATTATTTATTATTATATACAAGCTTATGTAATTAAACAAAGTTGTTCACACGTAACATTTTTCAACGATTTTTCTACATCAAATCTGCATATTTTGGTGGTTCAATTTGGATTTATGTTCTCCGGCGTCAGATTAAGACGCGTCAAAAGAAGTTTAACTTATTTAGAGTAATGTCACATAAATTCAAAATGATAAACTCAATTAACAGCAGGAAACAGTTTGTCTTTGATTAAACACAACTTTCAGTATAAATTTCAGAAAAGAGAAATTCAATAGTTCAATCCGATTAGAGGTTATACTTCAGAAATAAATGCACACTTCATAAAATATATATCAATGTTAAATATATGTGCCTAGTGCCACAAAAATACATATACAAGTGTAAATAAATTATACTCTAAAGGCCAATCAAATATTCTACGATTTACACGTACAAATTTCAAAATTTGTAAGTGCTATTTGCCAGTACCAATATTTTAATCATTATTTAAAACTCAGTAGTTGAACAAAGTCGATAAACCAAAATGATCCTTATTCAACGATTCGACGTCTTACTTATAAAAAGCAATATTTTGAAATTGTTGCTTTATTTGTTACAAAAGTTCAACGTTACGTTCTGAACATCACATGTATTTCGTACTAAGAATTTTCACATGGTATTTCTTCAAACTATATGCGATTACTAGGAAAAGAGAAGTGGCATTAATTATTATAAATTGTACACGAAGCAAATTAAGTCACCCTTTTAGAATTAAAGGATCTTCTCGTTTAAGCCACTGGAGTTTAACGCGAAATCGGATTCGCTAAAACCACAATAGAAGCATTTGCAAAAAAATTCCAGAGATTTTTGGCCGAGTTTTGAATCCCGGATGTCCGTAATTTTAAGAAACCAGATATATTATTCCTTAGATCCATAATAATTAATGAAAAAAAACAATCACTTTTTAATTCTAAAAATCTGTGGTAAAAATAATTAAATTCTCTAATTTTAATTAAATCTTTTCCTAACATTTCTAATAAATTTCTGGTACTCAAAATTTGTGCCTTCTTATAAAAAGTCTATATTTGCGATTGCCGAAAAATCATTTGACAATAATAATCATATAAGAAAGCGGTACTTCCTACTTTAATTCTTTTTGCAACTTCAGTCATGTAAAATTTGAAACAAAGTATCAAAATAATCAAATTATGGGTAACCAATTCTTCAAAGTAACAAGAAACTGTAAATCTTTCTTAAAATTAATTACTTGTAAATGACATTACAAAATTTATTTTATTATCTCATGACATTTTATAGCTTCATTAAAAAGATTCCATGAAAAACACGTTTGGAGATTTATATTTTTAGTAAGGCAGTCAGAGCGCATTTCCTTGACAATGTTCTCTATGAGTAAATACAGTTTGCTTTACTTATAGAAAACAAATGACATACATTTCGGGTCAAAGAACGACTGAGAACGCAAAAGTTAAAAATAAATGATCCTTTAATCGGATTTTCTTGTTCGTCAATATCGAATTAATAATACAAGGCATGAAAACCGTTTACGATTTCTAAAAATTCGTGTCCGTACGCTAGAATATTACGATAAAGCAGAGGATATTAATTACATCACCTGTAGTGGGCTTGATTACATAAGAGATTTGCAAAAATATCCTTTACATTCTTATTACATTACAAAATTTTCTTTAATATCGTATCACCTGTAACAGGGCGAATTTGGTTACTTCCAAGGTGTTTTTCCACTTTAGATATTTGTATTATCAACACGAAGAATATTGTTACAACTTTTAGTCTCATTTTTGACAAACATGGTAGTATGAAGTAAGAACGTTGCGAATTGTTTAAATGATTACTGGCTGTTTATAAATAATTTTGTAAACGAAAATTTTGAATTTTCTGAACTGAATATGTGGAATTTCTAGAATTAAGGAATTTATTACAAAGGATTATAGTTTTCAAAATTTACAATTTCCAAAATTTTTTTCGCAGGAATATTATAAAGTCTTTCCAGTGAAAATTTTTTTTCGTATATCGTTAATTAGGCAAAGAGAGCAGAAGTAATTTTATGGTAACTTCTTACTAAAATTTATTACTTACTAACGACTTGCGCTGTGTAGAAAGTAAATTTTGTCACACTATGTGGATCTCTATAGTTCACATCAGAGAGCAAAATACACCATGTTACAGCTCCTTCCCCAGCATTTAACCCTTTGCGGTCGGAAACTTTGTAAATGCATCGAAAATGGCACGTATTTAGTGGCATTGGACCGCCAAAGATTCAAGCTTAGAAAGAAAAAGTGAAACATATGGAATTTATTAATTAGACAAAAGATAAACCTAGAAAAAGTAGTGAAGGAAAATATAAAAGCGAAAAGAGAGAAATCATGGACGATTTTATTTAGGATCAGAATAATTTTGGTTAAATTACTTCCCGTTTAATCCCCTTTTTGGGATTCCGATGACTCACGAATATTGGTCCGTGGTACAATTATTCGGAAAGAAAATTCACATTTTTTACTTTTGCTCGTTAAAACAAAATATTTTTGAGGTTTCTATAATTTTTGTCATATTGTAAATTCCAAGTTTCCGTGAAACCTCGTATTTTTATAATCTAAAATATTTTTTATGGTTTAATCAAATATTTCTCTTGTTTATGGTGCTCCGCAATAATTTAATATTTTAAAGGACATGTGTGTTTCGATTGACAATATTAATTTTCGTAAAATTAAATGAAAATCAACTAAAGCCCACTGACTTTTCATAACTTATTCTGAAAAATTTCCTCATGACTATTTTTTCCTCGAGAGGACAATTCCTTCACTCAAGTGCCTACAAAGATTGTGATACGAATGGTTTTTATTTTTCTTCGTTACTTGCATTGACCGAAATTTTTTTTATCGGTCAATACAATTAATAAAGAAAAAGAAAAATCATCATTATCAAAATTTTACTAACGAAATACTTGATGTACAAACTGTTAAGGGTTACTATTACCGTATAGTTAATAATAAACAACCGTAGCAACTATTCCTTACCAAATAAAGGTGAACAAATTGAAAGATCTAAAAAATTTTGTCTCGACTTGCTTCGCAAATTTCGCAGCTTTCTAAATTGACCCTAGAATAAGGTAGACAAATTTGAAAATCGGCCAGTTTTGACCGTCTGGTTTATTACACCCTTATGAATTGAACTTTCATAAACGCTTTGCTTCAGATTTTCATATATTGACATTGAATTTTTCAGGACTTTGTGGCAAACTTCTTGATTCCACAAACTGTTCCGAACACGACGGAGAACTGTTCTGCAAAGTTTGCCACGCCCGCAAATTTGGACCTAAAGGATATGGTTTCGGCGGTGGTGCCGGTTGCTTGTCCATGGATCAGGGCGAGCACCTACAGAGATCCGAGTGAGTGCCCAATGCACCCTCCGGTGTCGTCTCCCAACACAATCAACTCCCCTTCTGTTGCGGTCTCTTTTTATTACCTACTTCTATATTTGTATATACCCTTTTTCTCAAAATTACCGTGAAATGATATGTTACTTTAATTCTGTTCATACCAATCGTTTTGATCTCCTACAAATTTACCGATACTTCATCGCAAACAAAATTACCAAAACAAAGTAGAAATTTTTGTATCTCAAATGTATCCAAAAATCAAAACCACCCCGAGTGCATGAAATTCCTTCTTGGTAAGAATGCGATGTTACATTGCATATAAAAAGAGAAACCTCTTTCTTCTTTGTTCTGCTCCTAAATGTTATTTCATTTTACCATGAAGTGAGCAAATGCACGAAATTCCCACGTACAAAAAAAGGTCCATCTTTGTTTCCCTTCCTACGTTTTAGTTGAACCCTTTCTTTTTTGTACACTTCGCGATTTTCAAATCCTTATTAGTGTCTGTTTTGACAAGCATTTGATTATTTTTAATACAAAAGTCACGTGATAGACTACGTTGATCTTTTCTTTTTAATTCTTACCTCAGTACAAAATTTCCTCAACTGTATGCTAAACGACGAAATAATTACATCGGTGGAAATAATTAGCTGTAATTATTTTAGTGGTTTAGTAATCGAAACAACAACAAGCATTGAATTACCATTGTTCGAAACGTCGTCTATCAATAAAAAGAAACTGTTCTACGCACAAATTTAGTCAGACGTATTTATTATGTTCATAATTATTATTTTTTCTTGTTCTTACAAAACAAAAAACAAAAAATGATCACAGATCATTTTTAATCGATACAAAGTTTCTCCAATACGTCGCTGTAAGCGTGTTTAATCAAAAAAAGATACAATAATTAGTTATAGGATCATTTGTACCATCTGTAATAAGTGCTATTAAAAAAACAAGCAAACAAACAAATTTTATCAGATTATCTTCTTGATTAATAAATAACACTTTAAATGTGAGAAAAAGAATTAATAGCAAGCTAAAGATTTTACTCCAATCCAAAACCCTTCTTTTGTTCTATTTTTTTATTATTGTTTTATTTTTCGTTTGTTTCACTTTTTCTTTTTCTTTTTTTGGTTTGTTTGTTGAAAACAAAGAAGAATTGTTTTTATTTTATTTTGTCTGCAACAACAATCAACAACAACTACTACTACTACAAGAACATGTACAAGAATGAGAACGAAAAGAGAAAGAAATTCCTTTTTTCTGTTTTGTTTTTATCGATTAAAAAAAAACCCTTGAATAAAAAAGTAAGCCTTCCCCGCCAGCCCCGCCGAGTTCGAGCCATTGGAGGCCCAATGATTGATTGATTGATTGATTGATTGATATATCCAATATCACACCCACACACATGCATTCGTGAAAAATGACGATGGTGAGCACCGAGTAAAATTTCCGTCCGCGTGATGATTATTATAATGAATTATAAAACAGAAAAGCTTCCAATCTCCTGCACGGCCACATTTACCTATGTTCTATATAACCTCGTAACCTTGCTAACATTTAACCCAGGGGTTTTTTATCACATCTCTTCCATTGACAAATTTTTGTACAGCACTTTACGGTTTTCAAACTGAGAGATCGGTTTAATTATGGTTTTTTAAGGAATTTTCAATAAGTGGAAAGGATAAGAAATTTTAAAAAATTCGAAATACGTATTACTGAATTCTGAAATTTCATTCCGATTAATCTGATTCTAGAATATTTATAAATATTTCGAAATTTCCACAGACGTTCATGACGATAAAGATTGCTTGCGGTATAAGCGGTTTTTCTAAAAGTTCCTCCAAGAATTTGGTCGATATTGGAAAATTTCAAAATAAAATCGACTTCAATTTTATTATTGTTTTCTGAATTTTGATAAATTATAAGACATTTCAGGAATGGATTTACAAGCTTTTTCATATTACAGAATTCGAGTGAAAAACTTTGAAAAAAGAAGATTTTTTTTATAAGAGTTGTTTTAATAACAATTTTGTATAAATACAGAAAATCGGAAAGCAAGAAAACACCCAAGAGTTTACTTCACGAAATACTGACCGCAAAGAAAGAGTAACAATTTGGCAATATTATGTTGAAATACATTTTCGCGCATTCCGATTTTAATTTTCAATAATTATCGATTTGTAGTTGTAATCAAAAAAACATATAGAGAATGCTGCAATCTATAACGATTTTAAAAATAAAATTCGGTTCGTTTACGATCGTTAGTTACTTTATACTATGAATGTAATGCCATAGAAAAGATGTTTACCATTTACGAGCTCTTGCATATTCTGTTCCATACATTTCTTGGAAATCGTCGTTAAAACGCTCTCTCAGTGTCAATGAAAATTGATGATCCTGAAAATAAAATTTACAAGAATATAAACCTGTAAACTTAAACGTTTTCCTTGGCAGTCTCCAAATATTTATACTTTTTCTGACTTTTTAATTTCTTGAAATTTCAGCAAAGAAAAAGTCTATCAGGAATTTCGAGAAATAGTATCTTAATTTGAGAAAATGAATCTTGATATACTATAGTTTGCCTTGCTTTGGAGTTTTGATTCAAAATTGTGTATTTATTGTAAATTTCCTTAAAAGGATATAAAAAATATATTGTGGTTTGTAAAAGCCCCAATAGTATATTGTTAGAAAGTAGTATATCAGTAGTCAGCAAACGCATTTTCTATATGAAAAAATTAGAAACAGTCTTTATCATTTAAATAAGAATTTGGTGGCATTTTCATGGATTTTCTGACATACAGTGTAACAATTATAACATAAACATTTTCCTTTTAAATAGATAATTTTTGAAAAAATCTAGCAAAATCGTTTCCTAAGCAATGAGATTGTAAATTTACAAAATTTTAGAAATTTTTCAAATTTTTGCTCAACAATTTGAGGCTCGAGGGAAGAGGAAGTTGTACTGACCTTTACAGGAACTCATTATAAAACATAGAAGTTTTACCCCAACCTTACAGAGTTTTCTTTGGGAGTTTTGCTATTTTTACAGAAGAAAAATTCCAAATATAAATTCAGTATTGAAAATTCCAGCTCCTCTGAGATTGTCCTCTGTATTTTTATTTTCTAGGATCCAAATTTTACTTCATATAGAAAACTTAAGAGATACAATTTTAAAAACTGAGTTTTTAAAAGTCCAAAAATAATGCTGACATCACCAAAATCCTATTTGTATGACAAAAAGTGTTGTATTATTTTCTCAATACGGTTATTATATAACATTTATGTACACTTAACTTACAAGTAGAGCTGTACTGTGTATGTAGATGTTATCAATGTGTTTGCTTATGTAGAAAAATTTCTAGTTATCATAACTATCCACACAAGTCCAGAAAGCCTCGAATTAATTGTACTGAATACTCCCAAGAAGGAATTTTTGAGTGTCCAATATTGAAACACCTCAGTTAATTCAGGGACCGTGTAAATTCGGATACAAGATCCATAATTACGGATCCAAATGTTGTAGCAGAATTACTCATTATAATTTGAGGACGATCTTTTACTTACACAGACTTCATTATCTTGGTATACTACCGATCGATCCGATAACAAATTCTTACAATGCCTTTTTTTGTGGTTTTCGAAAAAATATCACAAACTTATTGTAATTCTCATGATTTTTTTTCCTGGAACACTTCTTACAGCGTGAGATGGAAAATATTCGAAACTTGTTTAGGAAAAATTAGATTTCTCATAAATTAAAGATCAATTTTAATTTCAGTACTCACAATTTTGTTTCTTTTCAAAATTCTGCGAAGTTCTACTAAAAAGATTCAATAATTGCTGAAAATGCAGATACCCGATGACTGCAACGGTATTGAAAAATTTTGTGAATAGTTCTACGCAAAAATTCGTGAAATTATTCTTGAAACATAAATATATAAATTCAAGTAGGAAAACTACCAAGCATTCCGTCTACTTTCAAAACTTGAAAAACTTTCAAATTATGTGCGGAGAAAGTTTTACAATTCTAAAAGGTTCAAAAATATTTATAATTATCCGTTATGTAGACTTTATTTTACTTCAGAAATAATTTCCAAAATTCTCTCCAAGTGCCATGCAAGGATTTTGAAATGGTAGTTAGCAACCCCGCCTTAAAAAAAAGAAACCGAAAGAAATTCTTTGCAAATCATAATTTTGCACTCACATTTTGTAATTTGATTTCTTTATTTTTTATATACGTTTTTTCATTTATATATAATGATTCTGATGATTATTATATTACATATATTACCATCCGCTTCTCGGCTCTCCTCTCGGGGCTCGGCGGAAGCCACTTGTGTGGTTGGGGAACACTAACTTTTACTAACAAATGCCTAACATCCTAATTGAAATTATATCTTTTCCTATTTCTTTCTATCTTAACTTGTCTTTTTTTTCTTGATATATTTGTTAGATCGAGTCTTTTCATTTTTGGAGGAAAAAATATTTACCTTC
Organism: Gasteruption jaculator; assembly: GCA_949825005.1. Classification (NCBI taxonomy): domain Eukaryota; kingdom Metazoa; phylum Arthropoda; class Insecta; order Hymenoptera; family Gasteruptiidae; genus Gasteruption; species Gasteruption jaculator. The sequence continues at coordinate 11,212,731 of OX463765.1, read as the reverse complement.
GTATTCAGTATATTGCATAAAGTCTATATAATTTGTTTTCATCGCAAAGTAGAAAATAAAATTGTTACTTTACACAGAAACCGAAAAAGTTTTCTAAAAACGCGGAGTTGTCGATTCAAATTTTGGTATTTTTGATAAAATATTCGGCCTATCGTGTAAAATGTAAAAACGTGGTCGATAGATAAAAAAAATAGTGGAAGTAACTATTTTTGATACTTTGAGAATAAGCAAATAGGAATTTGAGGAAAAAATGCCAAGGTTCAATTTTCAACCGCAGAAAATAACGTTTCTTACATAACTCGAGAAACTATACTTAAATTTCGAGAGAAAATCCAACAATATTAATGTCATTAATATTTTTTTCTCCAATCTTTGCGATGATTGAAGACTGAAACTGAGAAGTGGGCTTGTAGCCAAAACGCTTTGGTCCAAGAATAACTCCGGGTCAGAAGTGTGCTAATAATAAGTAAATGTTTCTCGACGAAGGAAATAACAAAGTATTTCCTTACTTTTTCGTAGTATATACTATTGTTTTTTCAGCAAACTCTGGTATTACTGGATTTATTTCGATATTTCCCTGTCTTTTTTTCTGAAATTACTTGCATACGATTGCATGCAAGTAAACTACTAATTGTTGCAAATTTCAACTTCTAATTCACGAATTCTCAGTATTTAGTTCTTCTCTTCATCCAACAGAAATCTATATTTGTTTGGTGGTTTGTTATTTTGTATTTGTTGTGTTATGTTACAACATAGTTTCGCCCTATATTTTGATCAACGATACGTTTTTTTTATGGCACTACTTCGTTGATTGAAATGTAGTCCGATGAATTCTCAAGAACTGGAATTGCTTTTATTGATAGGAGAATACTTTGATAATGGCTTCCTCTTTTTAGGGATCGTGAATTGAGAGGGTCCAATGCTATTTTGGAGCCAAGAGCTATCGCTAAAGCTCCTGAGGGTGAAGGATGTCCTCGTTGTGGTGGATACGTTTACGCTGCCGAACAAATGCTTGCACGAGGAAGGGTAATTATAGCTTAGTTACTTAACTAAACGTAGTTTAGGATCCGTGTTATGGTGGGCATTTAGGCTTTCAATTATTTCGCTTTAGGAATCGGACTTGTTTTAGTGAAATTCTAAATACTGTCAATTTCACAATTTTACTAATTTACAGTTAATACTAGGCCAGGTTTTAATATTATTTGATCCTTTGCCGCACGAGTAATGAGCAAGAATTTCGTTGTGGCCAAATACCGGGCCAGTAAAAATGGCGTCATTTGAGTTCATTTGAGTAAACGTTAAAAATTGTATTTACAAAGTTTTTAAAAATTTGGAAGCTGAATTTTTTTTTTGGCACATTTTAGAGAGTAATACCTTATAGTTTTACAATATTTAAAAACTGTAAAAGTTAAAAATATTTTTAGGACTTCAAGAAAAAAATTTTCTCATATTTTTATAATAATTTTATTATATTTTTGGCCAATAGGTAAAATAAAACCAAGCCAGTACTGGAACGACTTTGAATTTTGGCTTCTGCTAAATTTTCGCAATGTGAAATTTTCTGAAAATGCAATTTTTTTTCAACAGAAATTTTTGTTGGATTTATTTTTGGATTTATTTACTTAATACATAAAACGGAAGGCAAAAAAAAATAAAACGAAAGATAAAAAGGGAGGATTATAAATAAACTCTGACGGAATAAGTATATGTATTCTTATGCAAGACAGTTACGAAGTGACTGAAAACTGAAACGGAAATGGGAAATGAATTTTCTTAATTTTGATTTTAAATGGATAAATTTTCAATATATATCATATTTTATTCAACGAAATTTTAAATAATAAGAATATTATTTTCTTTTTGGGGTACCAGGCAAAGAGAAAATCTTATTGAATTTATCTGTAAGTAAAGATTTTGACAAATTATGTAACACAGATTTACAAACTAATGCAGAAAATAGGATACGCGAAATTCCACATAATTCTCGATACGTAAAACAAGGTAGAGCGAGAAAGAGAGAGGCGACGAGACAGACGGTCTTTTTACAGTAACACTATAGCTAAATTAGTATAACTTGAAACTTTGCCAAAGTCATAGTCCCGTACGGTACTTGGTATGATGAAATTTGCAATTTCATAGCAATGATAATAAAGCGAAAAGGAGAAAGAAAATTCAAAATGCTGGAATAGATACTACTTTGTCACAGGAACTAATAATGCAAATATTATTTAACTAATAACATTTTTTTAATAAAAGAGTAGTTTTTTAAAATTATGTAATCATGAAAAAGATTAAAAAAGCACGGTAAATAGATAGTTATTTTACATCTATCATAATTAACTATTTCAGGGGACATTATTAAACCGTAGATTATGTTAGGAAATAGTTTAAAATTTATACTTTTACATTTCATTACCCGACCTGAATTCGTCGTTCTGAAAAATTAATAATTATTTCCTCCCTGGTGATCTTCAATAAAAATTAAATTCAACACTGTTTTATTCTTAGACGTTCCAACCCTTTCAAATTTAATTCATTTCGTCATTAATTGGACGTCGAACACGGTTCCGATGTTTAACATTATTCTTAATTCGTAGTTTTCGCATTCTTCAAAAATTAAAACAATTTTACATATTTGAAACATCGCAATCTTTCGGGTTATTTGGAAATTCTCCGATTCACTGGGTTATCCATTTTGGACCAAATTACACTTAAAAGTGTCCAGCAATATTTAGCAATTACAGTATCAGAACGAAAAGCATTTCTGATATATATTTTCCAAAAATGACGCTTGGGTGGGTTAGCTTCACATTTATTACAAGGTATTCAGGATGGAAAGAAAAAGAATAAAATAGTACCCTAAGAGAAAAGTAGATTAGAAATGTTAGCCGTATAGCTGTATAAATATTGTAGCTATTGGTACTGGCCCAAAAGCTTACTTGTACGATCGAGTTGGCATCTTACCCAAATGGGTGGATTGATCTTAAAAGTAGTCCACTCAATTTACTGAGTAAAATAGGTACAGCCAAGTTCCGAGTAATCGAGTCACATTATTGAAATGGAAAAAGGAAATACACATGGAACTCAATTTTGAAGAATTTTCTAAAGAACTACAAAAGCTCAAGATATTTACAATATACTCATAAATATACGCTATAAATATAACAGTCATACCAGTAATGTCAATTATTAATAAAAAAATCAATAAGTGAATATTTTAGGATATATACAAAATTTATAACTATAGAGAATGATGAATATTATAATTTCTACTGGATAATTTTTTAGACAAGACAGTGTTTAAATTTGTTTGCATCTGTAGAGATTGTCTGAACATTTTTACCTGTAACAGAGTGATTGACAATCTTTTATTCAAAACCGTTAGAAATAGAAGAAGGAGTAAGCATTGCATATATCATTGTGACTTGAATTGGTTATTGAATTATTTGTTAATTTTTATTATTTAAAGAATCTAAATGCGAGTAACCGTTTACAACGTTAAAATTTGAATATTGTAGCAAAAGAAATAATTGTATCATGAATTTCCCAAACAATTTCTGTACTCAGTTATCATTAGTTTAATCTTTTATTAGGTACAAAAAAAAACTTATTCACTCACAGCCAAGGTGTTTGATTCGATAGTATTAGAATTTCTATATTTGGTGTATCTCTTTTTTCTATATACACGTAGATAAACTTATATTGCATATAACAATCTTTAGGAGAACATATGTATTTTTGTCTAAAAATTTTCTTTCAAATGAACTCGAATCATAACTGCAGCAGAAAGGGTCTAGTTGATTGTATTAAGTACGGCGTAATTCTAGCTACTCTTCCTTGAACAACACCATTTATTTATTTTCATTTTAATGTAATTAGGAAAAATAGAATTTAGTCACTTCGAGTCAATTTAAATTTGAATTTAACCGGTTAAATGACAGTTTATTTGATGCAGAGAAAATTGATTCCACTTTACCCAACTCTGTTAGGTAGTATTTTTGCCCGAGTCTTAGTTGCATTTATTGAAGCGATGATTTTAGGAGTGCCATTTTATGACACGGTCAGTTACTTCTAATTTTGTAAAATAGATTAAATTTTTCCATGAATGTTCTTTGGTAGAAAAATAATTAGATAATTTTAAACCTGTTCATGGTACCATAAATAAGAAACACGTATTTTCAAACTTCTAAATTACCTCGTGTATTAATATATTTCTGAAACGCAAGGATAAAATTAGAATAAATTGAAAACAGATTTTATCCGAATGTAATTAAATTTATTTTACCATATTTCGTAATTTTTTTTGGTTGATTGACATTTTCATGAGATTAGACGGGAATCAACTAATATTTGGTTGCGACAAGTAACTGAAAATGATCTCACACGAAAAAATGAAGAAATCTGAACACAGTAAATTTTAAATGGCATTTTTGTCCCTATTGTAACAACAAAATATTGACGATTTGGGAATTATTTAAATTAGTATCGAAATTCAAAAAATGAAAACGAGATAGTCAATGTTGCTTCCTGTGATTAGGCCTACCATAAATACTGCTACAAGTGCAAACTTTGCAATCGGACTCTGGATTCTACATTGCATTGCGATGGCCCTGATCGCGAGATATACTGTCGAGGTACTTAATTTTGCCCCTTTTCAATAACGACGTACACAGTTTTCTCACTGTTGGGTGCTGGTTTCTTCCGTGACTCTTCCCATCAAAAAGATGTTATCTGTAAAATTGTTTCATACATTTGTCAACGTTCAATTCATCCAAATGTTATCACCTCCTCTCGTCTCCAACGATTTTATATATTGAATAATATTTTTTTTTAAACTTCTCATGTTTCTCGTAATATGGTAAACTTGTTATTTTTAAAATAATTTTGTATGTGTTAAAAATTAATTTTCAAGCGCAAAGTGTTTCGTACCCTCCCTATTTTTTGTGGCTAAAAAATACAATTTTTAACTGAATTGATGATACTTTTCATTTATTGGAAAAAAAAACAAAATTAGTTGTTATTAGCTGTACCAAAAAATTATAATTAAAGACAGTTAATATCTATTGATTTAATAGGTATCATAACTAATTGTCCGTCGATATGATTGTATAGTGTTTTTTAGAACATAGTGGCATATCTCATAAAAGAAAAAAAATATCTTCAAGTTTCGAATTCTTTTATTCTGCAACTATTTTCCAAAATTAAGGAACTTTCATAAATTTAAAAATTAATAGACAGTAATAATTCTTACAACCATTTCAATTTTCTTATTTCTACAGTGTCGAATTTCAATACAAGCAGTGCCCAATAAAAGTGTGCCAATCTGATTTGAAAGAAAAGTTAGCAATTTCAGTAATAAACGCGAGAATTGACAAAAAAGGGCTAAAAAAAAGCAACATTGTTCTTCCTTGTTTTCCATATATGTTTCTTTTAGTGACTAACTCACTTATGTACCCTTTTTTGTACCTTGTATAGCAATGGCACAAGGAATGTTTTAAATGTGGAACCTGCTCGCGAAGATTAGATTCTGTCAACTGCTGTGAAGGCCCTGACAAGGATATTTATTGTAAAGGTAAGAACATTCAACATTTATTTTACGTATAACATGTTTTTATTCGAAAAGAGTACAAATATTTATAGTAAATACTTTGTCAGAACACATTAAAATGGATTTTCGTTTTTATAATTTCAAAATAAAGGGAGGAATCGAGGGCATTTAAATCGTGATGTCAATTGTATAGTAATTAACGGTAAAATTGGATAATCATCGAGGAAGGTAGTAGGATAATAATGCGTATCAACTATCATTGACTTACATAAGGTCCAATGGAATTTTTCAATTATTACTAATCACTCACATTCCCCGAAATTTCAAACATTCGTTGTCTACATTTTTAAAATATTTTCTCTGTGAAACTGATTTTCAAAATTGGAAAGTGTTGAAAACAAGTGCTCTTACATTTTAGCATCAAATGTTTAATTATTTGGCAGACTTTCAGGAATGTTGTTAAGGATCACCTTTCAGATTTTCGTCATACTACACCGAGAGAAAAGGTGTACTATTTTTAGATGGCGTTGGTGCTCTACACCAACGAAGTATTGTGCCAATAATTATATATCACCATAAATGCATTCCTAAGCACAATCGATTTCCATATCAGCACATTTCAATATGGAAAGAATTGACAATTTCAAAGATACAGGCACGAGTAGATGTTCTTGCCTAAAAAATAAATGTCAGTAAAAATTTATTTTAATCGGTTTCTTTCATAATATTAAGAAAAGACTTTTATATTTTTATATTTATTTCATTCAAAAATGTGACTACTTCCAAATTTATTATTCATTTATTTAATATTTCTCATTCAAAATTGATCTTTCCATTCCGGGTAGAAATATTATATGTGGGTATTCAGGATATTTTTACCTGGGATGGAAAGAACAATCTGAAAAATTAATTTTATCTCACTTTGAATGTCAAAATTCAAGTTAGTTTATAAAAAAAGTCAGTTCTGTGATTGTAATAAAATTTTGACGGTCGTAATGTTCAGTTACGAGATTCTAATTTCGCAACAGTCACTTGATACACTGTTTTGTAGTAAATCTAATCAGAAGCGTCACCCAAAAAAAAATAGTGATTGCTACGTGTCCTCAAAAGTCGTTTCCCAGTATGTTTCCTCTCAGTGTATAATTTCCACCCAAAATGATGAAAAACATGTTATACAAAGTAAATGAGTAAATGGCGAGACGGTCAAATTGAAAAATCGACCATTGAGTATCAAAGATACGTTTCTCTACAGTATGCTACGGAAAGAAGTTCGGACCAAAGGGTTATGGTTATGGCCAGGGTGGTGGTGCCCTGCAAAGTGACTGCTACGCTAATGGGTGGGTTTTTTCAAACTCAAAACACAAATTTTTTCTTTTCACTTTTTTTACATTTTCGTTTCTTACTATATTAATTCTTGTTTTGAAAAATAAAATTAATAATGATTTCTATGGGCAATGACTTCTCTAAGATATTAATTCCATTTTTTTTTCTTCTTTGGCTTCTACACTTTCAATTGTATAAATGATGCGCTTATCTGCTTAACAGCTTGCTATCCGAAGAAATTCGGTCCGCGAGGTATTGGCCACGCTGGGGTTGCTTGGATCGGGCTGCAGTGCGATATTGAGGATTTGGGGTACGAACCCTGTCCCTCAACTCACAATATACGAATTTTCACACCCCATTTTATATTTTTATACGTCATTTATCCTAATCTTTTTTCTTTTACCTTTTTTTCTCATTTTTACTTCATCTGCCTTTAACGCTTTGCGCTATTACTTACCTTTACGAAACAAGGAAGCTTCGATCAGAAAACTATTATTTTCTACAATATTTGAAACGCTGGAAACAAAAGCAGAGACGAAGTATTTGTATCGATTTTTCTATTGAATTACGCATAAAAAAATAATTTATACTCATTATCAGAGTAGTGGAATCTTTTCAATTGATATTTAGTGGGGCTAATTGGAAGTTACGTTTTCGCCAGAAAATGCATAGCAATTTGTTCCAATCCTGTTAAGAGGAGTCAACAAATTTCAATTAATTATATATTAATTAACAAATTTCAATTTTTATAGTAAAAATATTTTACAAATTGTTGTTGATACTAAATATTATGTTTTTATGATATGACATATATTATCTATTAAAACAATATTGAGCAATTGTCATACAATTTTTCTTCATTTAAAAAAGTTCATTATTTGCATTCAAAAAAGATTTTATGGTGTTAAAAAAAATGTTCTTGAGTCAATTCCATGTCGCACTTTCTCAATACTCTTTGGACGTGCTTAGATTATTTATAATATATATACCATGGGATTAATTTCGAAAAATGCACCATTTCAAGACTCTTTTCCAAGGATATTGATTATGACAGCATTTGTAAAATTTGACTCTTGTCCATAATTTTTTCCTGGAAGAAAACTAATAAATTTGAGCTTGCCAATTGGGTTAATTGAACGCGAAATTGAATTTAAGAAGATTTATTGATCGAAGTTCCACTTATTTTTAGGGTTAGGAAATCTTAATCAGTCGTCTTAAATATATTTAATGAATTGTCCGAGATACAGTTGACAAAAGAAAATTTTGATTATGTCAACTCCAAATTGAATAACGTTTATAACAGCAGATACAGCAAAACTTAAATAAATATAGAGTCAATTGAATTCTATATATTTAATTGATACGATTTGAATTTCGTTAAATAAAATGATATCTTGATTTAATGAAATCAACTCGGGTTAACTCAACTAAATATACTAAATTTGACGCGCTTTCTATTTTCACCGCTAGTAAAATCGCAATTCTTCATAATTTGGATATCCAAAGCTACTTAATTTGAAGCAATTTAAATCAAACGTGGTAAAACAAACCTATTTATACTAAACTAAAAGTTGAGGTCTTCATATAATTTTATCTAAATTTGATAATTAAAAAAAAGAAGAATTTGCTTTGAAGTAAAAGAGAGGTATTTTTCAAAAATCAAGCTTCAAGAAAGAAACTGTCGGTTTTACCGAATTTAATACATACGTGTATATGTCAGTAACTTGTAATTTGATATAATTAAAAGGATTCCTTTTCGTTTTTTTTTTCAATCTAATTGCATGGAAGAGATTATTTGTACCTAAACGAACGCTACCTTTTATCGACGTTTTTCTAAGACTCCCGACACCAGTTTTAATAAGAGTCTTTTTCATTTTCCTTATGAAAAAATTATAGCGATGCTGCTCCTCGTACAACCGTGATTGATACCGCGATAATTAAAGCACCTCCTGGCAAGGGATGTCCACGATGTGGCGGAGTGGTGTTCGCTGCTGAACAAGTTCTCGCCAAAAGCCGTGAATGGCATAGAAAGTGTTACAAATGTCACGATTGTACCAAAACTTTGGATTCTATCATTGCTTGCGATGGACCCGATAAAGATGTTTATTGCAAGACCTGCTATGGGAAGAAGTGGGGACCGCACGGATACGGATTCGCATGTGGCTCTGGTTTCTTACAAACCGACGGATTAACGTTAGTACATATTTATTATCGATGAAATTTTTAAAAGACTCAAAACGTTATTTTAAATCGGTTAAAATTCCATTTTTAAGCAAATGTCGAAATTTCGTTTTTCACTGTTATGATTATTATCTTTTCTCACAATCAGTGCATCTAGATATTAGTAAAAAAAATTGTATTCCAGTCTATTGACTGGAATACAATTTTTTTTTTACTAATTTTGCATATTATTTGCATATTATTTGCTTTTGCATATTATATGCACCAACAAAAATGGAAATCAAAGGATCGTAAACTTTACTATTCCCTAGAAATTTTTTTACACGAGTGTTAAAAGATGTTATGAAACTACAAAGTAACTCACTTGCGCATAGTAAAATTTGCTTTATGCATTAGAATATTTATAACGTTGCGGTTGCAATATTCTAAACATTGCGAAGTCATAGAAAAATTTAGCCGCTATGTTCTGGAACGTCTTGCGAAGCAATAAAATTTAATTTAATATGACCTCCTCGTTTGTCCGCGGTGAGGAAAGTGATAATTGTAAAAGACGGATTCACTTAATTTACATAAACTTGGATATTATAGCGAGGAAGAAATCTCAGCATCTCGACCATTTTACAATCCCGATACAACTTCGATTAAAGCACCAGCCGGTCAAGGGTGCCCACGTTGCGGTGGTATGGTATTCGCTGCTGAACAACAACTTGCTAAAGGAACCATGTGGCACAAGAAGTGTTTCAATTGCGCCGAATGCCACCGGCCATTGGATTCTATGCTGGCTTGCGATGGACCCGATAAGGAAATTCATTGTCGCGCATGCTACAGTAAACTTTTCGGACCTAAAGGTTTTGGATTTGGACACACTCCAACTCTTGTTTCGACGGACGGAGATCACGCTCCTTCTTAGTAAGATTTTAATATTTGAAATTTTCTACTGCAATTTTCACGAGTTTGAATATCCAATGTTTTTTGATCCACGATAATTTGATCAGCTCTAGTTTGAATCCAATTACAGCATTGCCATTTGTACATTTGATTTCTTTTCAGTATCGACGCCAAGCCTCAAGTGGGACAGAAACGAAACGACGGACACGGGTGTTCTCGTTGCGGATACCCAGTGTACGCAGCGGAGCAAATGATCTCGAAAAATAGAGTTTGGCATAAGAGATGTTTCAGTTGTGGAGCTTGTCATCGTTCATTGGATTCAACGAATCTCAACGATGGTCCAGACGGTGACATTTACTGCCGTGGTTGCTACGGTAGAAATTTCGGTCCAAGAGGTGTTGGATTTGGAATGGGCGCGGGTACTTTGACAATGGCTTAAGGGTTCATTCACTGTAGGAATTTAGATCATTTCTCCAACTACTTTTAACCCGTCTGTCAACCAATAAGACGATTATTACGAGAACGCGCCATTACAACAAAAAATATTATGCAAATCAAAGAGAAAGTAAATATTGATAAAACAAATTCGATTTCATTAAACGGAACAAAACTTACGAACGAATATTTCGAATTTCAAGAGTTTTCTATGAATCTTGATGTTCAACTAAAACTTCGAAACCACGAACATTTTTCGCTAACTATCTTCAACATTTATGGAAACTACTTTAATGGTGATATTTGGTACGATTTTAGGAACGGGGTCTGGCAAAAAAAAAGCCTTCTGCTTTTGACAAGAAGGTGTGTACTTTTAAATTTTTGAAACTTTTCAAAATGGATATATATGACTAGTAACAATTTTCTTACAGAAATATTTTTTTTCTCATACCTTTTTTGTCACTGGAAAATTTTTTTAAATATAAAAGAAAATTTCTAAAAAAAAAGAATATATTTCCCATTCAATTTGGAAAGAAAACCCATATAAGTCAAAAATTGTTCTTTGGATAAAATCAGAAAATACGAATGCATATTAAATGTTACTATTAAAGTGGTTTTTCATTTTATTCATCAATCATACTGTTACGAAAACAAACGTGCGACGTTGCTAATCAAAGACGAATTTCAAATTTCATTATCTGTGGCTAATGTGAATTTTACTTTCCAATTTTTTTTAAGTTAAGCATTTTTACGCTACAGAATGAGATTTATGACGAATAATTGAAACGAAAAGTGGAATTATCTTCTTTTTGATCAAGAAGATTCCATCGAAATTCTCCAAAGTCTCATTAGATGCGACTTTCTTTACGTAAATTAAAAATAAATAATTTGACGAAAATTCCCACTTTACCCAATTTTATTTATTAGAAAATTGATCTTGAAAAGAATCGAAAATAGGCCTACTCTTAATTCCCCTCTACTTGAAATCCAACAAATCCACAATATTGAGAGTTCCAATGGAAAGTAAAAAAATGTTCGAATAAAAGGAGAATGCCAGAAAAAGTATTGATTTAGCCTTCAATATTTAAACAATGTAATAACGATTCGTTGCTTTGAATTAGTGGCAGGACACATACGAGCTGTAAAATAAAAAGAAACAACATAAACGCATAGACAGTTTTAAAAACGCTTCTATGTTGTTGAATATAAAATAAAATAAAAAGTTGACGAAAAGAATTGATGGAAGGGAAAAGAGATTGTAATCGATCGCACGAACCAGAGGGTACAATACAACGCAACGAAATACAATCAGTTGCAATCATATTTTCAATAAATATAACAATACAAGATATAAACGTAAAAAAATAGATAAAATAAAATAAATATATAAATAAATAAATATACAACAAATATATATTATATATTTCCAAAAATTTAAGATTACCTTTCGTGATTCGCGAGCTATTTGCAGCTTTACACTGCGTTTGCACGCTTTGTTCAACGCAACATTCCGTTGTCCGAGGGACGAAGATATTTTGCAATGCCTGGAATGCGTTCCATATCATATTTCTCTTTCTTTTCCTTATTTTATTACGTTTAGGAAAGTCATTTTTCGAGAAATTATACCGAATCTCCTCTAATTCGTGGATCAACTTAATTTACTACACTACCGGTCAAAAGTTTGGATCCACTTGCTTTTCATTAACATTGTGAAGTGGACCCAAACTTTTGACCGGTAGTGTATATTGAATTGAACGTGTTGATTTAAATGTACTACTATTAAAGCTTATTCAAAAGCTTACAGTCGATTTTGTAAATTCTATAGGTTTCTAATGTTTACAATGTTAAAGAAATTTGAAGCTATTATACGATTTTCGAAAGAAGAAACAAACAAAGCTATGTAACATTTGCAATATTTTTTCTCCACATTGTTTTGTGCAATCTAAAATTTCGAAATATTCGAATAATTTGGTAAAAATATCAAAAGCAAGAAATTAAAAAAATCATCCACTCCAAAACACTCTTTTCATATAAAGGGTGCAAATTGATGACGCAAAAAAACTCTTTAGTAACGTTCCTTAGGATTCAGTAATGGCCCATGAAATTTGTCCGCGTCAGCGATTGCTTTATTTACACAGGAATCGAACTTTGTCAGTTCGATTATCCTGTATCCTATCAAAAAGAGAGACACCCTACGAAAAGAGGACTATGATATGGAACGCATGAAAGTTTGTAAAAGAATCCTTTTTCCATCACCGCATTGAAACATTTGTATTATCACGAAATAATAAATAAATGTTGAAATGTTTGAAAAGGTTGAGATGAAACGTCCAAGAGCGAAAGGTCCACGCTGGTAATGGAATAACTGGCGGTTAGTTTTTTTGTGATTTTAATGCACTGACTTAATTGTTTTTCTTTTATGTAATGATTCATTGTCTCGTTTTCAAATATTGTAATAATGACTATCGCCATCGCTGAGCACCTTCATTGTTTTCAAAAAGCGCTACCGCCAATAACTAATTAATATTACATATAATTACTATGCGTGTCTTGTTTCTTTCTTCAAGCGATTCAACGAGACAAAGAAGATCCGAGAAAAGAAAAAACATTATTAAGTTTATATAAAGACTCTAATAAATTTTATTTCTAACTACTGAACTGCAGTTTGTTTTTCAATGTGGTTTTTATCGCTCCTAATTTACCCTAATTCATACCATAAACAGCTTCTCAGCAAACCCTGCTATCATTTTCGAGCATTTTTACATTTGTAAGTTATTTTAAAATTGACCGGAACTATAGATAGAAATTGTAGATAATCCGGGGATCGTGGAAAACATAAATTTTAGAATGGGAAATTAATTAATTTACTGGGATAATAAGGAGTAATAAAGTTCGAAAGTTATAAATACAATTTAAATATATATTTCCCAAACAAAATTAAGCTTCCGAGGTTTTTGAAAATGTTCAAAATTTAAAATAAATATTCTTTAGCGTCAATTAGGAACTCAATATTCGTGCTAAACGTTAACCGAAAAACAGATTTCTGTGATTTTTTGATACAAATCTATTATTTTTCATTGTTTGTCAAAATTTATAATTCTTCAATGCTAAAATTCAACTTCAAGCATTCTACAACATTTCATCTACAAGTTAAATTAAATTGAAATTCAAAAAATCCTTTTCAGGAATATAAGTTTCTTTTTCAGAAAATAACAAGCTCCATCTCACACCTGCATCAACATTTTCGAAAAATCAACAACCTTACTCGCAATAAAAAAATACATACGAAATATAAGTAAAATGGAATCGAAGTAAATGTGAAAATGTGGTGTAAAACACTAATTTTATATATTTATAGCAACAACTGTACAGGTTTTTTTTCCAGTTCCACACATATTGATGATAATTCCTATAGAATTATAATAATAATAATTCTTAACAATAATCAAGGTAACGACGAAGTTCGTTCAAACCCGAGCGTTTTACAAATATTATAAAAAATAAACTAAAAACAAATAGGTTTCATTATTCAATCATCACCCGGAGAAAATTGTATAGCAAAAATTACTAATCGAACTAATGATACGTAACTGTACATTGGCATTACTACTAAAGGTGCAAACCAATACAAATTTTTCCTAGCCTCATCATTGTTTTTCATTTTATTGACTGCCAAAAAATAGAAGAGCGTAACTCGGAGGTTCTAAGAACAGCAGTTGTGCCTTTTTGATTCTTAACAATCAATGTAAGATTCTAAACGTTACTAAAAAATGATTATACGAATCGGTAAACTCCTAGTAATTACAATATACAGTACAATTATCACTTATGAAGTCAAAGATTTCTGCATTCTTACAGGAATTAGTGTTTTTTTTTTAAATTCTCATTGTGAAACGTGTCTGGTCTCGGAAAGTAAATAATTTTTCTTGCAACCACGTCGCAATACCTGCTAGCCTCGAAAGAGATCGCCAATTTGCAATTTCTGATTCCTAGTAACTCTTCCTATCGAATTTTCTCCATGACTAAAATTCATCTCTCCGCCTACTTCGTCATCTTCCGCACCAAATTTCTCCCGTTCTGCTTTTACTTATTTACAGATGACTAACGGAAAAAGAATTTCAAACATTTGGACGAATTTTTTTTTCTCAATCATTTCTTTTTATACATATATATTTAATACAAATTAGCTGTTTTTAAAGGTAAAGGGTCTAAAAGATAAGGTGGTAACGCTGCAGAAAATGGTCTAGGGCTACATGAACCCCATGTACCACTATTTGCACTGTTACCGTTACGACCATTGGGTGAGCTCCCTTCACCTGAATTATCACCGGTTGTTATGTTCTTAATATTAATTAAATTAGGATTAGTAAGAGGTTTCACTTCATTAGATGATAACACACTATTCGAACCACCTGGAGGTGTGGCTGGACTTCTTGGAGAACGTCCTTCTGCTTTCACATTTCCTGATACGGGGCTGGCTGCACCGTTATCCGTTCCAATTGCTAACTGCGGTGTCGATTTCTGCTGAGCTAGTCTTTCTTGTTTCCGAAATTTCGCTCGCCGGTTTTGAAACCACACCTGGAACCAAGCAAGAAGGTCTGATGAATTTCAGTGAAACCCCTTGGAGGCCGAAGTACGCCGTTTCTGGATAATTACGGGAGTTAAATCCAAATGCTTCGATTACAAAATAATTTTGAGCAGTTTTTGTCTCAGAAGGAGTATATTGAAATGAAGATATATTTTATTACCTATTAGTTGTTGCCTAAAAATTGCCAAAAAGATAAATGTATGTAACATTTACCTTTCATGTGTTTTTTCTATTTCCTTTTGAGTTAACTTCCCCCGGTGAGTAATTTTAATTTAAAAAATTAATCAGAAAATGTATTTTTGATACACAAATAAGGCAATAGCGATTAAATCATTAGCAGAATATTACAATTTCTAGAAGATACAGCAAGTAAAGCATATGTGAGACTGTAATCCTTATTTTATCAATCGAAATCCGGTTGTAAATATTATAGAGTTCTGTATCATCTGGAACTCCTAATTTTAGTTACTCTATTCTAGCATCAAATCTATTACAGCTAATTAATCCTTAATTTACCCCACGTATTTTTCATCCACCGTTGCCCCAGGGGTGTCAAAAGGGGACCACGATTTTCTCTAGCTACAAATGGATCAATTTCTTTAAGCTTTCTTTGCAATTGAAAGCCCATTTCATGCTCTAAAAGACTCTACCCATTAAATCATTGTAAGTCAAAATTGTGAAAATTGTTAAACAATATAGACAACCTATTCGACCAGGTTTGAAGAATGAGGGTTGAAGAAGTAATCGTGCCAAAGATTCGTTTTGGACTATTAAAACAGAAACACTGAAGGTAATCGGGAAACATAGTTTTAACAGTCATTCATGAGAAGAGTTAGGAAATTGATTAGGTGAAACAATCTCGGGACTATAGTTGAGTTAGGAGTCAACGACTTCCTCCAAAGCATTTGTCACACAGTTGCCAACGATCTATTAATTGCCAACAAGTGCATAATAACCCGCACAATTCATTAATAGCAAGAGACCTCAGAAATACGTTAGGAATGTGACTGTGTGTATCCGAAATAACTATCGGTGTTTGTTACTCGTATTCTCAAAACCTTTCTGAAATTCTTTTCTTGTTCCACGAGAACGTCCTTCGAAGCTGCGATACGTGAAAAGCTCGTATATCAATTTAACATTTGTCTACTATAGTAGGCGATGAAACAGGCTTTAAAAGAATGCTAGGGAAAAATTTGGAAAGCAAGTTTATTCGAATGTACAGACGAGAAGTGGCAGAACTAGTAGTAATTGGCTCGGTGGAGGGTTGGGGAGAAAGAGGTGGGTAAAAGGGGGTAAATGAAATATTTAACAAATAAAACAAACGAGGAACGATGGTGACCTGCATGTTAAAGTAGCGGATTTATTTGCTTTAACGTTTGTCTGACCAGAGCTCGTGTGTGCACTCGAATTCACCAGCTTGAGCTACCTCTGTCCAGTTTACAGGCAAGCAAGCAGACACAGAGGGGAGGTTTTGCTCTATCTAACTACTGCTGAAGCTAAACGGGGAAATACGGGGATTGGTATACATATAGAGAGGAAGGGGTGCAGGACACCATGATGAACGTGATTGCCCTTTCCGGACTGCAAATACTGCTATTGGATTTTTATCAGGTGCTACTGGTATTACTCTCTACCACTCCTACTGTTGCTATACCCGTTTCTATAGTTTCTGTGTTAGCTGCCGTTTCTACTTGTTACTGCTGTTGCTGTCGCTGCTGCTGCTCCTGCTGCTGCTGTTGTTGTTGCTGCTATTGCTACTGTTGACATTATACCCTTCGTACACCTACCGAAATTGCACCGTCGCACAGTAACGCACCGCTGTACTTTTGCCAACCCGGTACCCAACGTGACAAAATATCCGTTCTTCCAAACATGCCTGAATAAACTTTCGACTATAGACAGCTATTTTCAAGCTATTTTATGTATCGCCAACAAATTTGGGAGATTCATCAAGGCTCCAAATAACGCATGGAATAGTTTTGTCGGGTGTCGGTTTGCATATTTGCAGCATTCCGGGTGAGTGAAGTATCATTAGCAGAGAAAAAAGTATGACTCGCGGTCTTATGCGTGATTCTGACCAGTAGTAAATCCACTTTAACCACTTATTTCTCTAGTTTTTTAATCTTTGAGGAGCACATCTTTTAACCCTTTCGCGACGGGTGCCGTCTACATACGGCAGTCACTTGGTGCATCTGATACCGTCTAGATAGGGCAGTCAGTTGTTTTTTTTATAAAGCTATCTGACTTTATTGTCAGAGAAATAAAAAATTTTTCTCAGTAACTGAAAAGTGGCGAAATATGGTACAGGTGCGCCGTCGCGAAAGGGTTAAGTAATGCAATTTTATATAAAAGTTGCATCAATTAGACCTCCAAGAACCTAAAAATACTTATGTGCATTTGAAAACTGTAAAACAGATCATAAATGTGAAAAAAAGTGAAAATAAGTTGGTGGGGCGAATAGGGCCCACTACTCCTCACTAGGTTGTAATTCAGTAGCACATTGAACATTATTAGCATAATTATTTTAAATGTCAGGGCGAACCGAAATATTTTTGCAATTTTTTGCTGCAGAGATTTTTTAAATTTGTTAAGAAGAGTTACTTGGCCAGAAAAGATCAATTTTCGTTTCTGAGTGATTTCAGGGCAAGTATCATAAACTTGTAACCGACGTGGAAAAAACGGTCATCGATTTTCAATATGATTCCTTTTATTCCACATCACCCATCTTTCGCATTCATCATTCAGCGTATTCAGCCCTTCAGGACATATTAGAAGTCGTAAGAAGTAACATGAGTCGACTATTTTTGAATGCTCCATATTTCTAAGGACGTTTATGAAATTTCAGGAAAATCGGTGTCAGAGTGACTATGAGAAAAAGGGAAGTTTTGTAGCTTTTCCAAAACGGAAAAAATAGCTATGGAAACGCAATTCGAAAGCGATAAATGCTAGGTGCAGTTGGAAGATATTGTTTCTGAAAGAATAAAATATGCAAAAATTTTCAAGCTAGAAATGTGAGCTAAATTTTGTATTATGCGATAATTTGCTAATTTTAATAAACATGAATTCAATGAAATATTGCTGCAACAGTTACTACTTGCACCGAAATGAAGAGCATCGAATGGTATTCGATACTTTGTAGAAAAAAATATTCCAATAGTTAAAGCAAACTGAAATTCGTAGTAGAGAGTGTGACAAATACAGGATGCCGCAAACAGTCGATTTCCCGCATTACTTCTTTCCTTAGTACGCATAAGGTCACAAAAGATATGGCAAGGATAGCAAAAAAGCTGAGGTACACTCATATTTGGCGATCTGCCAAGCCACGAAGAAAAGGAGCAGAATTGTTTAACCCTTTGAGCCACGAATTTTTCCATTCTTCACTTTTTCGTAAGACATGGTACATAAGCATTTTTGCGATGGCTGAATACGAATCTGCTATTAGATTTAAAAAAATTACAAATCACTGGTCCAATATGGCGAATAGAAAAAAATTAGAGCCAAGGGGTAATATAAAAAATTGTAGCTGCTACAAAAATTGGAGGATATTCTCGAAATCAGCGACCTAAAAAAATTCATTATGTTCAGAATCGCAAATTTTGAAATTTTCGATAATCAACTTTCGGGGACATCCGAGGACTCTTGTTCGATATATTTTTTTTGCGAGTAACCCTTATTCGTTACAAAAATTCCTGATATCCCATGGAAAATATGACTTTTCCGCCAATAAATCTATTATTCACCACTTTTTAATAGAATATCAATAAAACAGACCATTTCTATTGATTCTCCACGTCCCATTATCCCTAGGAGCATGTCCTCCAACCCCATTCGTGAATAACTTCAGTCTTTGCCCATTTTTTTGGGGAAGACCAAGACCTCATAAAACAACAAGAAACCGGTGGAACGTATAGGTGGAAGACCCACTGTGGCTGAAGGGGTTAATGTGACATACATAAAAATTAAGGATACGAGGATGTTTTCGTTGACAGTATTAAGTATACATATACAGATGAGAGGGTGGCATGAGAGTACATAAACCAACCTCGAAAATTGGCGTGAATTGGGGTGCTAATGTTAAATAAATAGAGATTCGCTAAATAAAATGTAACAAAGCGAACGCGCGACATTGACAGATGTACCTTCTAGTTAGATAAATATTGAATAGGTGCATAAAACTTATTCGAATTTGGTAGACACGGAGTATATAGTGGGTATATCCCATAGCTGCAAATATACTATATTTTTGTCCTTCTTTATCCTGACACCCATACGTCAATGTTCAACCCCCTTTAACATTTCACCAAACAAAGGCAAACACCGCAACATCTGCGCCCGTCGGGCGATCGACAGTTCCCCGTATAGGGTCTAACTGCACCTTACATCGGTATAACTACGTTTCCTGACAGTTAGAATGGCGTAACAGTGACATCGTGGCGGATAAACGCCATCCTTTTCTGACTTTTGGCTGTTCAGATGTAGGTACTACTATCGAAACCTTACCAGGGATGGAACGAAAGAACATTGGTATTCCGACGACGTTCCCGAGCAACTCCAGCATCAACGATTCCGTTAAGGTACACTTACTATCTACAATCCTCGGGATCTTTATTGTGTTTATTCATTTGACTAACCGCCGATGTATTAAGTTTGCTGTGATTTTCCTCTATTCACTGATAAAAAGATTTGGAAAAGATTCGCAACCCTTTTGAGCGAAAAAGAAAAAAATGTTTTCCTCTTCCACATTCTGTCGAAGGATGAAATCGAACGTTAACAGCTTTAGTGTCTTTGTTGGAGGCTTTCGCGTGGTGACTGTATGAATATTCTTTGCTCATAAAATTAATAAACTGATAAAAATTAATAAATGTGGCGGTCACCTCTAATTTACAAAAATAATTATTGCAATCATTCAATAACGATAATACTAATTGGTAATTTGTAGGAACGGTTCCTTACATTTCGAATTTTCTCATGTATCTGGAAACAAATATCTGTGAGTAAAGTGCAAATGTCTAATTCTCAGCCTGTTTTCAATGATTTGTTTTTCTTTCTATTAACCCTTTGCATTCGAAGTACCCCTCATAGACACTACCAAAGTTTGGCGTTTACAAATAATTTATAATACAAATTTTTATTTGCAAAATATTCACATTTTAATAATAAATAATTAATAATAATAAAATATTTGCCTTTTGCCTTGCAAATTTGTGTGTTAAAATTACCCTTGCCTTCTAAATTTTCTGTGCAAAATTTTCCTTCAAATAAATCACACGTTACATAGCCAGATATAGCAAAAAAAAGTCCGAGCCGTTGAAAGCTGTGGGCGAGAAAAATCCGAGTGCAAAGGGTTAATAAAGAGATATTTATGAATCACAATTATCCAGAATGAAAAATGCAACTTCTTAGAAACCGCTTTTGTATTGAGTCAAAAGTAAATTCGAATCACTTTTCGAAACATAAATGGTTGTTAAAGGAATTTTGATGTTGATTCTTGACTTCCATCAATTTCTATAGGACATTCTTAACGTTGGGGCAACATTCAATAATATAACAGTTAAATGAATACTTTTGGCTTGGAGGAGGGTGGATGTGGAAGATTGGGAGAAAGAGCAGCAGTTGATTCTGGGTCTGGTACTATACCGTTCTCGAGATGATGCTCAGCAGGACAGTTTTTAATCACCGTAAGTGGATCTACATAGAGTTTCGCAATTACCAGGGTACACTTGGCGCATGGGCCCCTTGTGTATAAACCACCCCGGAGAAAGCAGAAGCTGTAGCAGTAACAGTAACACCAGCCAAAGCAGCAGGAACGGTACTGCTACACCCCCTCAAACAAGCGAACCCAACGTAGAAGCCTCACCGAGAGAGTGTTTTCCCCATTTCGCCCTTTCCTCTCTCTTTCTCTCCACAAACTCTCATCCCTCAACTCTTCGTTTTACTTTCCTTAGTACATATATATATATGTACATATTTCCAGAAAACACAGCAGTAGTAGTGATAGTTGTGATGGCAATAGTAATAGCATACTACGATAGTAGTATGTACTTCCTACCAGGTTTTCTCTGCTCTTCATCCACAATGTCCTCAGCTATAGGTATACACAACCACCCATTTCAAGACTTTTCCACATTGACGTTTCGTCTCCCGTTTGTTCAGATAATATTGTACTTTCTCGAAAAACATACCTTTGGTGTACTGCAGGTACAATGTAATTTTAAATTTTCGTCTGTCCTTATATAGACGTGTGTAGTTTCAAGAGACAAATTTCGAATATGTTTATAAGGTAGAATAACTTATACCCTTAAAACACCATAACTGGATAGTTATATGATATACAATAATAACAAAATAGTAATAAATTGTAAAATAAATAGTTTAAAGTAGTAAAATATAGTTATAGGGTATATGATAATAATAAAAAATGAAATGCAATTGAATAAATCAGAAATTCTTTAGACAATACCTAACCCATTTTAAAGTTATTACACATCAGGGGCTTAACTCTAAATTAAATTTTTAAGTTTTCAAGCCTCATCCCATTTCGGGCCTTATGTCACATTATAGGTTTACTCTGCACACTGGGAACCAATTGTCATCATCCAATGTCAAATATTCTTATGATATCATAGTAAATCCACATTTCATGCTTATCTATCATGCCTTTCATTCCGGACCTTATATTAACATGGGCTTTATAATATAATGTGGGCATAAAAATGTCATGCTCAGGTGCTAAATGTTACAAGATTTAACCTCTTGCGGACGGTTATCTGCGAACAGCAGCCCAACAAATAGTATTGTTGTTTCATTTGTTTAGAACGTAGACGTCTGCTTTTAGTCCATTATAGTCGCATATTTTGCGAAATGCTTCCAAGACTTCTCGTCCAGGCGAATTCTCGCGCACCAGAAAGTCCCGTCCGCAAAGGGTTAATCCCTTGGCGTACAACAATATGTCAGACTCGTTAAGCAAATTATGTGCCCAAAGTGAAAACAACGAGTGTGGTTCATAGTATTTTTTTGTAGTTCCCATGTCCCACTATCACCTTTGATCCCTCTGTTACCAGTTAAATCGTAGGCCAAAGGGTTAATTTTGATGACTCTGAAAATATCTACAGTTACCTACTCTTTAGAAAAAATATTTAAATCTGTTATGAATTCACTAGAAAAATTTTTGATAGTCTCATAACAGAATATGAATTTTGAATGTTTCGGAAATATTTACCGATTTTTCTGTAATAGCAGAGAGGTAGAGATCATTAATTTTCTAAATTAAATTTATACCGCATCAAGCTCCTTCCCCGAGGATAATTCTATCTTTAATCAGATCGAGATTGCAACTGCTCAACTGCATTCTGCAAGATTTGATTTCATTAGATTGTACTAAATAATATGCTTTCGAATATTATGAGTACACTTAATTTTAGAAATCTACACGTAGGTACCTAAAATTGAACAAAATACGACTGGTAATATAAATAATTGCGTTAGTTTTGATGCTATTCTCGAAACGGAATCTATTTCTCTGATTGGTAGAGAGGGATGGAAATGATATTAACTTTGTGAGTCGACGATCAGACGTTTATCGTCCGGAAAGCCAACAGAGTGTTAGTTATTGAAGCGTTACCTTATAATTAAAATATCCCGGAGACCGAAAAATATTACTGGAATTATTGATGATTATGATGCGTCATCATATTTACTGTCAAGTTAAAACGTATACGATTCAAAAATAATTCAAATTTTAAAAAAATTATTTATAAATTAAACATTTTTTAAATAAATATTATATTTTACTTTTCCTTTGAATACTAATGATTTTATTCAAAATTAATTCATTTTTATGCTTCATTTCTAAGCACTCAGCGATGTGCATGTCGCCATAAGTACTATTCGTACATATAATTTGCATATATCAAATTAAATGTATGTGAATTGGGAGACTTCCGGTAATAACACTGTTATAAAAATTATCAATGGATAAATTAGAAGTTACTATTATATAATAGCTCCGTGTCGCGTCGTCTATACTAAATTGCTAAAAAAATATCCACCAATAAAAAGTGTTCCTTTTAATTTCAATAAATGTTGTTATTTCAATGAGAGATGCCACAGATTTCGTCATAATTTTTAAAATTATCTCCATTCCGCGTTTATACCCATCCTCCAATGTGCTTCGTTACGTTTAGATTTTGACTTCTTTCCGAATTCGTGAACGACACTGTCTGTGGGCAACCTCTGAAAGCATCGGATACTTCCAATAAAAGACGCATTAAGATCTGTCCGACTGTCCTTAAAATATATTTTAATTATCGAAGCGAAAGAGAAGAAATGTTATGTTTACGGTTCGATTACTTGATTAAATTGTCGTCATTTACGACTTATCTTTGTATAAGTGCATTGGCAATGTTGGGAATCCCCCTGTCTTTCTGCGTGACCCTTATTCCGTCTGGTATATAACAACCAGACCATAGTACCATATCAAACTATTGTAACAGTGTACCACACACTCGATATTATCCCATTGACATTTTATACTTTGCTCTCTTTGCACATGTAGTGAATACGTCCTTATACAGTTACACCAAAACCAATTTGGTAGATTATAGAATCCAACGTTGGCAAGTGTGTCCACGTGTCGGCACGTTTTCGCAGTCACATGTCACATTTTCTATGAATTACATTATTGCAATTCCACTCGGATGAAACATAAATTACACTTTCAATAACAAGTGTGATTATGATAATGAAATAGATCCAGTTTATAATCAAGAATTTCAAAAGGGATCGTACAAGGGCGACGATCCAATTACATGTTTGCATTTTGTTTACTTAACCCTGCAATGGCATACACGGGTCATTTATCACCCAAAATCTAGCTCTTTTGTCGAGAATACTACAATAATGAAATTAAAAATAGTATTTTCCTGAAAAATTAGAAAATTCGTACCGAAATGAAAAACCTAGAAACGCATTCCTAATTGCAAAAAAATACTCATTATGCCATTAGCAATCATCACAGACATATTAATGGTGATCAGAAATTTTCGGTAATCATCAGTAATGCCTCGAAAAATTGTCTCAAGTGTCTTTCCCTGACATATCGCAATTATAGGAATTTGATAATTTCACAATAAAATCTTATTGTTAAAATTCACAGTTCTTTATTATTTATTTAAATAACAGTACTAAAAATAAATTACTACTACGTACTTTATCATAAATTGAATTGCAGTTAAAATTACAAATATTCGCTTACTTTCTTATTAATTACACTTCTATTAATAACCTTATTATTTTACTATAAAGTAGATCACGAAGAAAATGAAGTGAAATCACTAATTTATTCCCGGTAAAAATTGGATAGCTGAGACTTAATTCTGTCAATAATACGAAACGGAAATGTCTTCATTTCCAATTGCGTTAATATTCATCTGAAGAGGAATACACAGAATGGTTGGTGCGCGATTTAACATCCGGTATACGATAATGAGATTCGTTCAGGTGTGTTATAGGATTATTAAAATTTAATAATGAAGATAAAAATCGCAAAAATAATAATATAGGTAATAATAAAGAATATCCAAAAATGACGTTGAGTGATGAGACCGTTTCGATATTTATTCCTACCAAAATGAACGACTCGGTGCCACTTTAGTACAAAAGAAAATTTGGGGAGCTTTCACTTATAAGAAAAAGGTTGCACAACAAAGGTTTTCAATATTGATGTGCTTGTAATGACAATCAACAATGATACAATTTTTGTTAAATTGCAAAAGTCAATAGCTACCATACAATAAAAATTCCTGTCGGTGAAGCATGAAAAGTCCCAGGGTGCTAACTATGTTATTCTAGTTAAGTGGACCAGCTAAATGTTAACTCCGAAAACGAAAATCAATTGTCATAATACTATACGATGTTACTCTCTGAAATATCACCCGGTATGAATAATGAAAATCCCTTACGCTCTTTTATTTACACCTGATGGCAAATTTACTTAATTATGACAAATGTACGTACTTTAACACAAATTATAGTTTCGCCCACTGAAACGTAAAATGACGTAACTCTACTTATACACTAGACTTCAGTTCCTTTCGAATCCCAACGGTCGGTCCTTTGCCAAGTCAAATTAAGCTATAAATACCTAATTGAAATCTCACTGAATCTTATAACGTAATTAGTGTCTTATAATTAGAAAAGCACCAAACACATACGTATCGGTAACGCGAAGGAACTGAACTCTGCGACTATATCTGTTGGGTATTAAAGTTGAAAAAGGCGAAATTTCTAGGCTTGTCACTCCGAACATTTTCATACGCCTTTCTGACTCCCAAAAACTCGTACACGCGTGTATAAATAACTCCTAAGAAAAATTGATCACTGGTTGAAATTTGTTGGCTGTTGTCACGAGAGTCTGTTGGTTTCGCGACAATATATGCCTATTGTTAATTTGCCACCTGTTGTCGAAAAGTTTGGGGTACATTGTTCCTATATCAATTATTCCATCACTTTTCGATCGCTAACACATTATGCGTGTGTAAAGTATGTTTCGAGTACTTACTTATATGACGATGCAAATGACGGTAATCTCATTCTAAAAGATGTACGATGTTAACCCAGTAGTTATATTTGTAAGATTCTAATATTGATCGCGAAGAATTCTTATTACCATATCAGTGCCAAAAAGTAAAGTAAATGTATCAGTTAATTTGTTTGAACCGCCAGAAACACTTGTGTTCGCGTGCCAAGTTATTTAGTGAATCACCAACTTACATATTTATCTTCAACGTACCTAATTTCATTAATAGATCATCGCATTCTCTTTAGAATCTTTGGGATCCTTCAGTGATTCAGATGTTAATTGCATTCTCAACTAGAACATCTGTTTTACAAAAACCGTATAGGTCATATTCTCAGGGGGCAATATTTCTTAACGTTTTATTACCATTCCTTCCCAAAAATCGCCAAATCATTTTTCAGTAGAAGGTTCAGGATTTTATCAAAATCAAGACTGACGAAAAAATATATTATAAGTTCACAACGAAATTTCACAGATTTTGTAAAAAGAAATGATCTCATGTGCTCGGCCAAGTATGAAAGCTTTTGTAATAATATTTTTCTATAATTGTATTTTTCCCTATGAATCGAAATTTTCCAATTCATTAACTTTTTTAGTTAACGTTATCAGCCGAAAAACCAACAGAGTGTTAGTTGTTGAAATTATAATTAAAATATCCAACATACCACCATTAGGGCCTTACAACGATCGATGGGGTTCATGTAATAATATTATAATAGTAAATGAACTTTACAACCATCAAGGATCCTGTAATAATATTTTTCTAAAATTGTATTTTTTCCTATGGATCGAGATTTTCGAATATTTCAAAATCTAAGAAAATGCAATCGTTTTCGTGTTTACTTAATTTCCTCCATATTCGTCGTTTTTCGTAACATTCTAAAAGTCTCGTCTATTGTAGAAGGACGAGTTCAAGCATGTTATAGAACTTGAAAGCAGACATTGTTCATAAATACAACCACTAAAAAACAAGATGAAAAGCGGAAGAATAGATTAAAAAATTGTAGAAAAAGAGAGAAAAAAGTAAATAGAAAGAAAAATAGAATAAAAAGAGGAAGACAAAATAAGGGAAAAAAAGATGAAATTTGAAAGAGGTAAACGTGATGGCGGCAGAACGAAGCAGAGGGATGAAACTCGAGGACTGGATAGGGCGGTAGGATGGTATGGGGTGCTATGACGGTACTAAGGGGTAGGTTTTAAGGGATAGAATGAGGGAACTTTATTGAACAAACGCAAACCAACGAACGAATCACGAATGAAGAAGAACCAAAGGGACTGCAGTGTACCTATGTAGATCGAAGTACATACAGAAATTTCCGTATGTAATTATCTACCTATGTATATGGATCTATATATATATGTATATACGTACACACGTATAGCGTAAATATATAACGAGAGTGTGTAGAAACCAAACCTTCGGTCGGTCCTTCAGACACAAATTCTACCCTACCGCCCTTCCCAGTATACCTTACCAGAAATGGCGGCGGTTTCCTTGTGTAGAACCGCAAACTACTTGAAAATTGATTGTTACTTCCTACTTAATTATCTTGTGGTTAAGAAAACGTTTAGAATGACAAGGATAAGAGAAAGAAGTGCTGGAGTATACATTTTTCTGTGTTATTACAATGCTAACCAAAAGTTTCTTCTCCGAATTTCACTAAAACGCTGAACATCAATTTTATAACAATAAAAAAAAACATTAAGTTGGGAAATGAAGAAAATTTGATCCTACAATTTGCTTTTATCTTTCAAAAGCTGCAAAATGGTATATAAACCAAATAAATTGATTGACTTTATTAAGTGTTAACGTTACTGCAAGAAAAACACAGAAATATCGTAAAAAACAAACTTTTAAGCCATCCTCATATTATAGTAATTTGAAGACCATTGCAAGAAAAAAAACGTTTTTTTTTAACAAGGAATCTGAACATAATTAGAAGACTTTGAAAGTTAGATCATTTTGTTTTAACCCCTAGTTAGGAAAATTTCTCTCCCCCTCCTCTCTCCCTCCCTTCCTCTCATATATTTATTTCATACGATACTAATATTTCGATTTTAACTGTTATGTTCTCCAATACCGTTTTAAGATTGCTATTGTATTTTGCAAGCGTATGTATACCAGCGGAAGATGACTGCACGTTTAAATTTCTCGCTGCTTTTCTTGAATCCACAGACAGATTTAGAAACACACAAATTAACCGACCAGAGAATTCAAATAGAATTGGAGATAGCAACATAGGAATAATACTTCTAACGAATTTTCACCGGCTTTCACTCTTGTACTGATTGTTGCCACAATACTGTTGATGAAAAGAATGTAGACAAAATATTCCACTGTATGTTAAATGGCAAAAGTGACGTAGCTCGAAAAGTTCTCAAATCGTCTTACGATTATTTCTGTATGTTTCCGAAGTGACTAAAACCGAATGATATTGAGACAATAAATAGCAATGAAACTTCTAAATCAGAGGAATGCGAAAGAAATCATTGTACCATTAGGGAAAAGCTCATGAGCTTGAATGTGTATAATAAGAACTTAGCAGCTCGATCAAGTTTAAATGGACTCGACAGTAGTAATTTAATTAGGAAGATGTCAGAAGGAAAAGGAAGAAATTTGTGTTCGTGGTGGTATATACGAATGTTATACAATTCCATGTTCCCCTTACAACCTTAATATCTAATATAATTATATCATTCCAGACGGCAATGTCCTAAAATTAGAGTCTCTCCTTAATAGCGAAGTACATCATTCAACATTACCAAGTAGAAATTAGGATCTCATTCATATTATTATCGTTAAAATCTACACTGATACTTACATCAGACAATTGTTACTACCGTCATACAATTATTACCGCAACTTTGATTGAAATCCGCTGTTCTGTCCATCTCGGTGTAATTCATTTAGCTCTGGAAATGATTTGCAGATACCTTACGTTCGTTTCCGATGCGACAAATAAATTGCAAGGTATGTACCGACGTACATAAAATTTAGCCTAGGCTGCATCCGGTATAATGTTCATTTCCCATAAAATCCAGTGAAATTTGTTAAGTACACTTCAATGAGTTTTTCGATCGATGTCATATTTTGAAGCTCCATAGAAATAATTTCACAAAAATATAAATTATACCCAAACTATCATCTTTTTTCAAAATCCAAATTAGCTTTCATTTCCATTCCCCTGAATCTGAATGCCATAAAAACTCCTCCATACGGACTAATTACTGACATTCGTTAACATCTCTTTTTACCCAATTCTATTCTTCTCGCCCTGAAATTTTTCGTGATATATGCGATGATGATTTTAGAATAAATTACGGCTTTTTACAACGCAATATTCGGAAACTCGTGATCTCACGCAGGTATAATAAAATTGATAATCCGATTAAAAAATATTACCCCGCATTGACATTTACATTGTTGTCGGTGGGGACAATTTTGTTAGAGTTTATTGTTATTGATGTATTGATAGCTGAGCCGAACCGAAACGAATCATCAAAAACAGATCAGATATATCGTTGCACCAGCGCGTAGCGTAGTTCAAATACGATAAAAAGACCAAAGTTCGAAAAATATTGGACAAATGTGTGCGCGAATATCCGTCTTCGTGTATTCACACGTAGAAACATAACAGTAGTAAATTACACTTTGAAATTGCAATTAGTGGTGAGATGTATAGTCATGGGAAGGTATAATAACACGCGTAACAATGCCATGAACTGTTGTTATCGTCACATTTTATAACTACTTGGACGTATAGATAAACGGCACTGTTTATTGTACAACGCTACCGGTCTTATTGGTAGCAACATTTTTATTGTAAATATAATCGTAAAGTTACGTTCTAATTTTGATGTACTGACGAAGGGTGTTTTACTGCGTACGTTTTTATGGAACCGGTCTTCGAAGTACAGAGATTTTTACTCCAAAAATGATGATACGTATAGTCACCACTATGAATACGTACGGACAATAACTTTGTAAAGCCAATGAATATTTCACCACCCATAAAATAGGAACCATACAGGTGAAGGTTCACCGGGGAAAAGTAGGAACCCTCAAAATATTGAAAATATGCCCGTAACGTAAAATAATGAAATGAACTAACAAAATAATGAATGTTAATCAAAAGTTAATGATTATCTGCAATTTTATGGTAAGTACTAGCATCCATTATTTTAAATATCATTTTTAAAAAGAAATTGTTATATTTTAGAACATTCCTTCTAACTTTTATAGCTTCCGGACGCAATTTTACTATTTTTCGCCACGGACGTGTATCCGTTACTTTCTTACAATTAGCGAATTTTAAGAAATCGTCTTTTGCTCCATGCCTTCGATAGTGGAAAACAAGATCACGGCGATGTACTAGTGCAACTGGGAATCACATTGAAAAGGCAAGGATTACAAGTGTAACGGCAATAAATAAAAATGACTTAATTATACCCGATAATTAGACCATAAACCAATGTTAAAAATTTATTATTATAAAGGACTTATTAATTCCGTCCTGTTATTTTAATAGAAACACCTCATAGAGAATACCATTGATTTTTTTTGCCATCCACACTAACTGTTGGAAACTGAACGAGCCGCATGGTTACAAGATATTCCTCTGAAGATACGCAATAAAATGTGGTTCCAGCGTAATGAAGCTTTTACGCATTTTCCTCGTCTTGGTTAAATAACTATACCCGTTGGTGAATTGGCAGAGGAGCAACGGCGTGCATTGCACGTTCTTCTCATTTAACTCTTCTGGATTATTATTTATCAGGACTCCTCAAGACTACTCCTAAATTGTATTGTTTCCTTAGTGTTTGTACGTGCGTACGTCACTGTGGAAGAAAATCATTTCCAGCGATGTTTTTAATGAAGTATTACTCCAACGGTCCATCGTAAACAAAAGGTTTTCATGACTTTGAAGGGAAGAGTCTACAGATCTACGTTTATATCACCGGTTTTTTATCCGTTTGATGAAAGAAATAGGCTTCTACAAAAAATAGGCTTTGAAAGAAATACTTATCCGAATTTTCCGAATCTGATATGTTTTAGTTGGTTTAATCTTCACCGGGATAAAATTTGGTTGTTTTATTCCCTTCGGGGGCACAATTTTTAGGGAAAATTCGAATTTTTTACATTAAATGTTTTATACAAACGTGGACTTTGTATCGACTTCAATAAATCTATTTCTATCTTGAAATTTCATAATAATTTCTGGACATAGAAAATTTGTCTCCCAAGGGACCAATTTCTCCCGATCCAAGTGCCCAAAATAATATCGATCGATGAATTACCCAATGAACTATTTTATAAAAATTGCATAAATAATGATGTAAGATATTCGTTTAGTTCGGATTTAAATGAGATCATTGCATCCCTTTCACGGGTAGTGTCTCACCAGCCGTCGCGTGTTTTCATTGTACGATATTACTCGGAGAAGGAAAAAAAATAAGACATTTAATCTTTTTTGCTCAGTGCCTCAATATAACATACTGTGGAACTCAACCCTTTGCACTCCTACGGTTAGTCTCAACCAAAATCTCGTTCCTTACGTTGAGGGACCTTAGGCATCCTGTTGCCAGAGCAGTTATAAAAAAACAAGGATTGAAAATTTCCTGAAACTTTAAAAAATAAAATCTTAAGAAATTTTTTAAATGAATTTAGGAAATAACGAGTTTTCTTGGTTGTTCGGAGTTCAGTTTAATGTAAAAAATGTTTATACCAAATAACATTTTTGTCAACCCCAAGTTTGTATATTTTTAGAATTTTCAAAATATCAACAATAATCTCTCTTCGCATTTGTGATTTTTTATTGATACCTAATAAGTAAAATTGAGAGTGACTGTATGGATATTCTAGACTGGCACATTGTCAACTAGCCGATTGATAAGACCAAATGCATTCCGTTTGGCTACTATAAAGACAACATTTCAGAATTCAGATCCTTGATTGTTGATTCACTCTCAGCTCTAAAAACATTCCGCAATTCGTCAAAAAAATGACAATTATAAAAATCTGTGCAACATAATAGTTTTCGCGTTTTAGAAATAGACAAATCGAGACCCTCATCAATTCCTTCATGAATGATCCAATCTTGAGAATGCAACTTTTGATGCATACATTTTTAGTCTTCAGTTTACTGCAGGTGATACCTTCTAAAATAAACGGCTTATTTGCTCTCATAGAGATAGTTGCTTAGCCACGGCGCGTTATCGCTACTTGTTGTGTATGTATCACTTACTAGTAATAAAATTGGAATTGTTCGTTTCTTTTTTATGAATATCCATGATTTCCTCAATTAACACTGTTTCTACCGAAAGTGTCAAAAGACACCTGTTATCATTTCAATTTAGAATTACTTTCTAATTATACATTTAATTTAATCATTTTTCTCCAACTTCCTTTTTGACATCAGCAAAAGGAAAGTGGTTAGCATCTGTAAAAAATTTGGCACTAAATAAAAAAAATCTATGATATTTTAAACGCTATATTTATGGTTCCTGATTATTGACTGCGTGTAAGTAACAATAAAAATAGTGTTAATTAATTTTATGTCACAAACTCACGATTATTATTTTTTGTGGCAATTTGCATTATTTCAATGATACTTTTTTTACCAGTATAATACACTCGAGGAAGTTGCATGGTTAATAAATTATGGACGTCCTGATTATAGTCAAAACTTTAGAGTAAGAGACTTCTGCCCGAGTAATTTCTAAGATATTACTTATAGCTATATTTTTTGGTGTGCTTATGTTTCGTAAAGTTACATTTATGTAATTTTCTATCGACTTGACGTGCAAGAAAGTTAGGGTAGGTGTAATTGCATTACAGACCCATTTTCATTCTCATGTGCTACCACCTGACCTGATGGATTATGTTATCTAATACCTTTGACAGATCGTCATAAGTTTCTTGAATGATAGCTTGAAGCACAACAAGGCTAAATAATTCAAATAAGAAAGTACGATCCCCGTCATTTTGCACGGTTTAAGCAATTGTTGGTTATTTTGAAGAACGATTGTTACTAAATTTTTGTGAAAAGTTTATTTATCGTAAATAGTTAAAATAAATTTTAAACTTTATTTCTAAACTCTATTTTTTATTTGTTTCACGTACGGCTTTTAGGCCTTAAGTAATTGGGAAAAGGAAGTATAGAAGTTGCATCAAATTCAGTATAAGAAAAAATATGAAATTTTATATTTGTAATTCAATAATTGAAGATATGTTTAAATTTCAACATCTTTCCTGAAATTTCATCGATTTGTTTGAAATTTCAAAACTCAGGTAATTTTCTATGAAATCGCATACAATTATTTTTTTCTAAACTGGAGTGTAACGCGTTTCAGATTTATGCATGAATGGCAATTTTTTCTGTTACCGCTACTTCCTGACATGCTTCTTTTTAGAGCTTTACTAATTGTAGGTATCCATATGATCTTAATAGAAAGACGTCACTCTTACTTTCACTATTAATCTCCAATCCACAAACTCCCAAATCGCTTACAACTTGAATAATTTTAAAAAGAACGAAATCTTACCTGTACCCTGGCTTCCGTTAAATCAATCTTCATAGCTATTTCCTCCCTGGTATAAATATCGGGGTAATGAGTTTCTTGAAAGGCACGCTCTAATTCTTTGAGCTGAGCTGAAGTAAACGTGGTTCGTATCCGTCGCTGTTTTCTCTTTTCCGCCAGTCCGTCGTGTCCTGAATACGCTTTGTATCCTAATCCTCCTGAAATGAAGTGTTAAAAAAATAACACTTGAAGATATGAAAAATTCTCAAAATAAGGGATGAGTTCTTGCCAACATATACTTTGACATTCGTATATGTAGGTAAATTTACTAAAAAGTAAGTAAAAGTAAGTACATACATAACATCCATATCGAAATACCCTATTTGCAAGTGTATTCATTTGCAAATCATATGGCAATGATATAATAGATTTCTCTTTTAATATTTACATTAATATTCTATTTTAATAAAAATACAAATTCCAATCCCAATTTGCCGATTTACCTTTAACCAGGATAGAAAAATCGCAGATACTTTCTTTTTACTTGAAAATGAAAAAATTGTATGAAAAAAATTTACGTGCAAATTCTTTTTTTGCATATCTTGAAAAAAACACGTAATATATATATAAATAAAAAACGATTTCATCGGAAAATTTCTATTTTAGAAGAAAGGAACAAAAAACTAAATATTTATCTTTTCATTCGATTTTCGTCGAGACCAGTTTTTATATGAATTTGTAGCATCAATATACGTTTCGATGTTATCCTCCTGAGTTACGATGTTCGGTATTCTATAAAAATATATACCCATGAATACTTTTATTAACCAAAATGTATATAAATAAATAAATAAAATGTATACATAATAAATAAAGCTGCAACCGATTTCGTCATATTCATAATACATATTCTCATTTTATACGATTAAAAGTATAAAATGAGTACATACAAGTTAATGGATTTCGTGAATCGTGTATGGACCTGGCAAATACTTTGATTAGATGAGCAATCGGTAAACAAAACTTAAACACGACACAACCGGATAGAAAAGTCTGACGGGCTCTTCGAAGAAATGTAACTGTAATAAAAATAACGTAATTTCATAACGCGGTGATAGAATTTCTTAGAAGTGATTGATACGACGGAATTCTGAAAACTGAGAACAAAGGCTATCGAAGAAGGAGACAACGAATTGACGTAATACTTTACAGTAACAGTTGTAATGATAATGTTTAACGATTTGTGTAAAAATAATGTACTTTTCGTCTATTGAATACTTGTTATATACATATATGTAACGAAAAATTTAAAAAATAGTGTTACAATTTTAATTAGTGAATGAACATAATTAAAAGAAACAAAATCTTTAAGATTATTCATTTCATCTAGTATGCATTAAGAGACTCTGATACTCTTCTATCCGCATGTGTTATAAAATTATCGTTTCTTGGGACAACCCTTTAAATAATATTCAAAATCAAGCTCGACAAGGTTATTTCTAGGAGTAAAATCTATATCACGAGTGCCCGGGACCGAAATCTCAATAGGAACTAAGTTATATCGAATTTTTCGAAAAAAAAAAATTGCATTGTTGGGGCAAAAGGTCCATTTGCCGTGGAAAATCGGGGATTGCGAAAAGCCCTAAAAAGATTAGCCATCGCTGGGCAGCGGATCAAAGACGACCTAAAATCGTACATAATGCTTAAAAAAATTGACCTTTATGCACGATTCATTGAGCTGCCCCAGAAATGGATCGAAACTAAATGTCCAAAATCAAGTTCGGTAAGGTCATTTCTATGAGTAATTTTGCGCGTAAAACCGACAACGCGAGTGAAAAGTTTGCAATTCCCAGTGCTGCAATTTCCACTGAACTAATTGATACAATATTTGGTATTAGCAAATAATTGTAACAATATTGCAGAAACTACAACATAGTTGCACATGCATGGGTACACAGGACTGTTTGCAATGTTTGAAGTCATCAAAATGGTCTCTGTACCGAGGTACTCAATTTGGAGATCCAAAACCAGGTTGAAATGGTTTTGAAAGGGAAATACCAACGGCCTGAATTATAATCAGAATCAAAACAGTTGCAATTTACTCTATTTTAAATCGATTTCCTGATTTGCTGTGTACAAGAGCAGAGTTCAATCATTCCTCCAGGAAAATTAGAAGATCATTAAGTCACGAGAAATTTTATGGTTCAAAATGCAAGGAATATTAGGAATAAGTAGCAGAAAGTTAATAATTGCTACGCACACTCACGGAATGATGTCCAATACTTTAGTACTTATGTAACAACACCTTGATAATTAAAATTCGGGGGAGAAGGGAGGGGCAGTTAATTTTTCCCTCCTTTTACCACTACCCTAGCAATTTTCATACCTAAAAAAGTATATAAC
The DNA here is from genome assembly GCA_949825005.1 of Gasteruption jaculator. Taxonomy (NCBI): domain Eukaryota; kingdom Metazoa; phylum Arthropoda; class Insecta; order Hymenoptera; family Gasteruptiidae; genus Gasteruption; species Gasteruption jaculator. The sequence continues at coordinate 11,177,268 of OX463765.1, read as the reverse complement.
AACGAATTACAACTACACTACATCCTAAAAGTAGCTGTAACGTAATAAAATTTGCTTTCGATACCGATCCGTTATAACCGAAGATTTCAACAAAACCTAATAGCTACCCGAGTCGAAAAATAAAGTCTAATTTTAACCTTATTTCTTGGAAATAAATACATGCCGATAAATTAAGATTTATTTTTGATCTATTTGAACCTGACTCGATCTTAACCACGTGAAACATTTCTTGAACTCTAGGGACAAATAAAAATATAAAATTAAACTTGGTTCAATAAAAAATAATAATTAAATCTTACAGGTTACTTCCAATAATTGTTATTAACGTCGAAGACAATATCAGCTCTCTAAGGCCTTGTTTTAACCTGATAGATAAGACCTGCTTAGGAAGCAGGTTTTGCGTACTCATTACAAAATCAGGTCTTATAAATCCGAAATTTTGACCTAGATTTGATCTTATTCTTAGGTCTTAACCAGTCTTTATTTTTCGATTCGTGTAAATTAAGACTTTCAGCCTTCTGGTTTTAACTTTGAACTGCGAAAATTTCTAATATTAATATCCTTGACATCGAAAACTGAACTATGAATAAAACCTCTTGCCGGTACTTGATATAATATGATTAAAGGATCTCAGCCAAAACGATAACATATAATATATATATTGAAAACATGAAGGCAATTTGTCAAAGGCTACCTTTCCGTCTTGTACGTGAGGGTTGAAGAGTAAGAGATAGGAATGATAGATAGATAGTCCTTTTCCCTTGTTCTGTATCGTTTCTGAAAGAAGGGAAGTAGAGGAAAAAAAGAGACAAGTAGAAACAGAAAAGGTTGAATCGTTGGGTATATATACATATATATATATATATATACAGTAATGGAAGATGTTCCTCTTCTTGGAGGGATGTGTCTCTGCAGAAAAAGGAGGGTTGAGGAGTTAGTTTTCCAGCTTCTCTTTGGACGGCAGGATGGCAAGTATGGTGGCACATACCTTTCTCCTTCCTGTAACTTCCTGTTCAAGCCACGACAAGATGGCACTGAAAATCAATGGATGGCTTTCTCTCATACTCACTACATCCTCTCTCTTCTCTCCCATTGCTATGGTTACGTCCCGAGGGGGTTTTAGCTTTGCTTCTATCTTCCCTCAATCCTCTATATTTCTCTTCATCTTTTTAAGCTTCCAAAAATACTGCTCTTTCGTCATCATTTTTTACTAACGCGAAGCATTGAATTTTTACCAAATCTCTACTTTCAAACATATTGTCCGTTTCTGAAGCTCGGAATGTAAAAATTACTAACTTCCCAAACGTTTATAATTTAGGGAAAAATACTAATACTTTGGAGGAAATGCACCCTTTTTTGCGCTCCGCCATTTGGAACTCCAGTTGTTATTAAAAGCTATACTAATTGTTAGTTGACGTTAGTTCACTCAATGAAATATATATCAAGAAAGGAATATTTAGACGGGGGTTTCAGTAAAACCAAGGTAGTAGAAAATTTAGAGTAATTTTTTATCAATAGACTGGCATGTAAATATAAGTTTCAACAAATTTTATAGTTGTTGAGAATGAGAAGTGTTTCATGGTTTTTCTTTTTTTCTTGAAAATTTTATAAACACTTAGCTAGCCTACTAGAGTCTAAGGCACCCCAATTTAGTTCACTTCCAACTGAAGCATCTTTCTAGAAAAAAAAATTCTAAAATTCTATATTTTTTTATAGCAAGCCTAAATGTTATTAAAATGTTATTGAAGACACTTTTGAAGTTATTGCAAGATTTTGTTGGTAAAAGCGACAACAATATCAAATTCTGCTATTCTAATGGTCTATTTAATAATGTATCATTATTAATCAGTATTATTTTATTATTGACACAATGATGTAGCAAACACCGCATGCAAATTGGACGTTTAATAGTTTACCACGGTTGTCCCTGTTATGAATATTATTCTTAATGTTATTATTTATTATCTACGCCACAAGGAACGTAGATTTACGGTATAGCAATTTATTAAAAGTCTTTCGTTTTCAAACTCATATTTACTTCCGCGAAATTTCAGATACAGAAAATTTTAAAAATTTTATGGTAAGTGAAATTCCTTATAAACTTTACCCCCAACACTTTTCAGCCATCGGAAATCGAAAATCACCCGGCCCCGGCGTCGGAGGATTAATAGAAGACGAAAAATATAAGAATAGAAAATAATTTCCACCTTAATCCGCAATTTAAAACAAAATTGTTACTATATGAAAAGACGAACGAAATTTGTGTTTATTAGTTCCTTAAGATTCCACTTCGCGAAAAATATCTCGTCCAATGTCGTTAATTCTTTAGATCAATTTGGTGACTATAACGGCGTCTATTTAAAATATCCACATCCAAAATTTAAAACTGAAAGTTCAAAACCTTCGACCAACTCTATGGTAAGTTTAGAAATACTTCTATCGTAATAATGAATAATATACATCGAACGGAGATTTCGGTACCAAAGAGTGTTTCCACGATATGGTTGAAATAGATTATCGATAGAACGGTGATGTAAATAATAAAGAAGAAGATTATTTGAACGTTTTAGCTTTACTGCGGCTGCTTATGAAGTTTTAAGATATAAGGTATGAGTTCCAGTTAAAAAGAAAAGAAAAGAAGATTATGCTAAAATACTTTTCAAAGACGCATTTAATACCATTGGTTATTATTCAGTACTTATTACGAATTTTATCTCAAGATAGCGAATTATTTTATGCGAGTTATCGTATCAAGTCCAATAAGTCTAGTAGTCGACATTTCAGGTATGATAAGAAAACTTTAAAAATTTGAAGGGTAAGACAAAATTAGCATAGATCGTCTACGGCAGAAGTATTACAGAAATAATTTTCCCCTGTTTCTGAAATACTTTTGCAAGGTTTTTGTTGCTATAAATATATAACTCGACTAAGAATTTACATAATTTCTATAATTCTTTTACATTTATTATTTAAAACTTCTAGCCTAGAAGAATTTGCATGTTACAGTCATTGAACGGCTGTAAAAGAAAGATAGAGAAACATACCATGAAATTAATAAAATCATACTCTTTGTCAGAAAATCCTAGCATAATTGCAAATTGTTAGAAATTAATTTTTATAATTTTATAACAGAAATCGATATAGTGATCCATCCAAAATATGATTAGTAGGTTTGTCTCTAGAGAAGTTAAGAAAAAAATTCTATTATAAATCTATTCTTGTTATACACTGAAAAAAATGATCTGGATTTCAACTATTGTATATTAGCCCAATTGAAAAAAAATTTAATTGATTCAATAGCTATACCGGTGCGTCAAATATTTGATAGAATTGTTTAAGTTATTTACAGTTCAGTAACAAAATTGGATACTAATCTAAAACTACCTTGCACAGAATATATAAGAAAATAGTAATTATTCAAAACCCTTTTTTCTTTAGATGTATACTATTTTAGGACAACGTTTTCTAAAATTCTTCAATTAGTGGCGGTATGTCTTGAGATATATATGTATAATAAATATTGAAATAAAAGTTCTTGCAATGTAAACCGGTAAAAAATTTGATCGGTGCCATGCGGTACTGATTGTGAGTCTCAATAATCGATGGAAATAGAAAATCTTTCGATCTTTCATGGTAAACAAGATAAGAAAAAAGTATGAAAAATAAAGTTTCACTTTTGCTGATATTTTGACTGCTGTTACAAGCACAACTGGACAGACGATGAAATAGTATAAAATAACATAGGGTGTAAGGGGTAAATAAAGATCAATTGTCAACAAAAAGGACACTAAAGGCTCAATTGTGTCGAGGGGCTTAAAGCTTAGCTTTACTTTACTCGGTGGTGACGAAATAAATATAAGGGAGTAGCTTCTAGCAAGCTGACAATATTGTTTGTGTAAGAGGGTAACAAAGGTATAGAAATAGAACATAAGCACTTGTTAACAGACTTATCGAAATTCATGACATTCTCCTCATCTATATTAAATCCTTTTGATAAAAGTCCTTGTAAGGATGAAATTCTATCTGTTATTATGTTTCAAATATTCTGGGAATTACATTCTACAGAAAAACATTCCTTAAATTTCTGGGAAAATATGTTTCCGCATGGTTTTGACATCTGTTCTGCTAATATTTGAAAAAAATCTGATCTAAATTAGAAATAGTTCTAAAACAGATCTTCTATGTTTTCAGAAGGTGCTTGAATGTCTTTAGGAAAAAATTAATAAAAAAAAATTCAAAATTTTACTAAAACTATTTTTTGATACTTAAAAAATTTAATTTTCTACATAAATCTAAGGATAGAAAACGATTTCATTAATTCTGCGTTTATATTATTTTCCTTTCTTTGAAATAAGTCGAATTATTTTTAAATATCTAATTTTTAACCTTATCATATTATTATTAGGTTGAAAATGTTTTAAGCAAGTCGCCTAAATGTTCATGTTTTCATATTCAGAACTTCATTTCGCATACTTATTAATTTTTAGATAGATATTAATTAGAAAATAAAATTTCACAAATTTGAAGAAAAAAGTAAGAAACTAAAATATAATGGAAAATGTATAGCTGCAACACAGCAGCGCTAAATTTTAAAAATAAAATGTAAAATCCACTAATATACTGACGTTTCAGTGAAACAAATCTCTTGAATTTCCAGCATTTTTTTCAGCCCATAATTTGAGAAAAATTAAATAAATTACTTTTTTCTTCAGTACTACACACCCTAATATGTATGTATAAGTTCAATAGATATACGATTTTAAATATCACAGCGCTGAAAGTGTTAAGAAAACCGATCAGTTTCTAAATACCTACGAAACTGGATTTACATGATATGAATAGAGTAGATTGAATAATCAAATGTAACAAATGCAATTGTAGTAAACGATTAGATATAATTCCACGATGAAGTATATTTAAACATAACGAAATTACGTACCGTAAATAGAAGTGAAACGGAATTTAATTTATTCGAAATTTAATCAAGAACCATGTGAAATTTGCAAAGAAATTTCATTATAGTGTCTGACGAGAATTATACTTCCTCTAATTAAATATTGCGACTAATTGATTTCAAGTATTTTTTTAGGCATTCAAATATGTATTAATGATTATAAAACCGTTGTGTTATATAACATCGCTAATCAAAATCATTGATTTTAGTAAATTCAAAGTTGCATTAAAAAATGAAAATAAAAACTATTCATGAATTTTCCAAAATTTTTAATATGTATCTACGTAATACACTTTTACTACCAGCTCAATTATTTTGTTGAAATTTTGGAGATAAAAAATTACTCTAAAAGTCCACGAATGATCTTATCGATTCTTGAAAATTAGAACTTTCTCTCTAACTGCTATCTATTAAACATATGCAACAAAATAAAAATAGTAGGATAAAATTACCAAAAATTTGTATTTTTCTATTCCGATTTTGCTACAACTTTTCTACTACCTCAAATATTATTACTGTTACTGACAAAGATCAAACTTTATATCCACATTTAAAAATACGTGGTAATTTTATAGTTGTTGAAACTTTATGTGAACAATGGACACAAAGTACACCCAACGTGAAGTATTAGTACTCGGATCACCTTATACCGAATGCTACGATATTTAATCTAAATTTTTTCTAGACCCAGACCGAAAAAGAATAATTTTTCCATTTTCAATACCACATCTGGAAGTGAAGGTTAGTTTTGCGTTTTCATATACAGAACAAAATATTACTGATTCAAGAACCATATCATCACGGACTGCCACAAACATATGATGGTTATTCTATCTCATTTTTTTACTGAACCAATGATAAAATAGTTTAACAAATGTATCAAATATTTCTAAATCTATCAATTATATTTTTTTCAATTAGGCTAATATAGTTGAAATCCAGAACATTTTTTTCAATGTATAACAAGAATAGATTTATAATAGAATTTTTTTCTCAACTTCTCTAGAGACGAAACCTACTAATCATATTTTGTATGAATCACTCCAGTACTAAACTTTTACCAACATTAATCCCACTTTATTGCCTTTTTTCCCATTTTTTTAGATTTTCAGAAGACTTTATAAAAAATTTCTTGCGAGCAGGATTGTTTCACTTCATTTCCCACTCGGGTCAATAGTTACACTCTCTCTTTCTCTTTCTTTCTCTCTCCTATACACTCTCGCTGTTTCTCCTTTAGATCATTGCAAACTTCATCCCCCAAACTTCGCAGTTTCACGGTTGCACTCGATTCCAACAAATTCCCATTAGTTTCCTTCAATTTTGAGAAAGTTCGGGTTTTTCCAGTCAAGGTAAAAAAAAAAGAAAGACATATGAATAAATAGATCGAGGCTGACCTTGCAAATTGATGGCCGATGGGAAGATAGAAGTGTGTCGATGAACATCTTGAGTTCTGGCCGCCATAACGGAACAAGGAGTCGCGTGAGATCCATGATGAGTATGAGCATGGGGATGAGTAGTATGATGTGAACCCAAAGGTGTGCTTCCGGTACCGGCAGAACTGGTGTTAGTTGGATACCCGGCAGCTCTTGCAGCGGTGTATCTGTAAGCCGCTTGACTCATTTGCGAGCAAGAGCTCAAATCTCCGTATCCACATTGCATTTCGCTAGCAGCCAATGCACAACTGGAAGCTTCGAAACCAGCTGCAGCCGCGGCTGCAGCTTGATTCAGATACGAGTAGTCCATTTTCCCTAGGGTGGTTTCGCGTTTATTACGATCACCCCAGAGTTCCAGTGGGAATGCAATCACCGTTGAATACGTGGAAACGGACGGTGTTATCCGTCCGTCACTGTGTTCTCGCACAAAATCGCAAACGGTTCGTCAAAACATTAACGGCGCGGTTAAAAACAAGGAAAAACACACTGATTCGACGATGTATCCTAAAATAAATAAAAATCACTGGAATGAGTTTCTCCAAAGTCTCGTAACTATTGTAACCATAAACGGGGCTGCAGAAGTGCGTGCATGGAGCGCGCGAGCGCGCGCGCTCAGCACGTTATCTCAGTGATCTTGTCTTAGAGTCCTGTGTAATGTGGATGCAAAGGGGTTTAGATCCAAAAAGGGGGGTCGGATCACAAGCAGGTAACAAACGCAGCAAGTGTTTGAATGGTATCAGGAAATGGCTTAACTTTCTCTCCTCTCCCTTACGGGGTAGAAGAGACAGAGAGAGAGAGAGAGAGAGAGTGTGTGTGTGAGTGTGTAAGCGTGTGTGCCAGGAAAAGAGAGAGAGATACTATAGATATTTAACTCTCTCTCGTTTTGAGGGTTGAAAAGAGTCGGCAAAAGTGGAGTTAGATAGTAGCGAGTATATAGAACGCCCTCGAAAACACCTCTTCGGTATAAGAGAGAAGTGGGTTTATATGAAGTATAATCGGATCAGCGATATCAAATTATTGAGATTATCCCGTGATAGGAAAGTTTTTCGTGCCGTTTAAGAGCACCCGAGACAACCGACTGTTGGGTCTCCTCAAAATCAAATGATAAGCTTAATTCAATAACGTTACTAAAACAGGGGGTTGCGCACAAAATGGGCGTGGTGTTGCCCAAAGGGTGAGTATCGCAAGGTGGAATAACCCACCCTGCGATCTGATTCGCCGGTTACAAAACCAACCCTCTTCGCTTCCATCCAAGAACCAACCCTTGTACGTACAAACTAACACCAACACAATTAGAAAATTGTTTAACCCCACTTTGTGTGAGAATAGCACCCTGAGATACCATCGTTTTCCAACCACTCTCCAGACATACCCCCAACGACGACCATCATGTTTAAATGAAACGCTATCATTCGATGATGCCTAATGTTTCGAAAGCGCAGATACCAATTTTACGGATGGCTCTTTTCCTTCCTCTTTTTTCTTCACCTTCCAACACACGATTTTTACTTCCAATCTTTATTTTACTACGTAGGGTTTGTTGTTTCTCTGTTGCACCGTGGAGAATAAAAATAGGCAAATCTATACCGAGAATTCTTTCTTTCTCGAACTCTTAAGTATACGTTTTTTCTACATACCAACAATAAAATTAAACGTGGCGAACATTGGACTGTACTTTTTGTTATAAATTGTTGCTCAATTCTGACGTTTCAATGGTCCTTATGATTTTTATAACCCATTGGTGGAGAATTTTCAGTTTTTTAAAAATGTTACTATGTTTTTCGTTGTTTTAACATAAAATTTACCATATCAACAGGATCTACAGATATATATTTTGATACACTGTAAAGATAAATTATTAGTTAACCAAAAATAATACTTTTCATCCAGGAAAACATTATTTCTAATGCAAAAGTTGAAAAAACTGTTTCTTAACCCTCTCATGCCGTGACTTAAGAGGAATTGTAGGCAAAAATAATTTATTTGTTAGCAAAGTGCATAGTTTTTTTACCTATTATATGTAAGGTTGGGATAAATACATGGATCAATTAACACAATAAGTTTCAAGATCAAATTCACTCGTGTTAAAATTTTTATAAGCTCTTGAACGAAAGAAGTGTCCTTCCAAAGGACATGGTAACCGAAAGAGTAAATTCACAGGCAATGTATTGCTTTCTGAATTTTTTATCGAATTGTAGAAGAAAATTTTCCGACACCGAACATTTCGAGATTGAATAAAGACGAAATTATTTTTTCGAGAATTTCAAATTTTGTAGGAAATGCTCATTTTCTAATTTACTATTGCAACTCGGTGTATTGCAATTCAAAACCCAAAAAAAATTTATCTCCAAACCATTGAACCAACAAGTCCTATTTTTTTAAAGCCAGATGTTTTCCCTCGAATAATATAAGAATTTTGGGCAACTGTTCTCGAACATAGAAACAAAAAATTGCAAATACTTTGAATACTCTTACTTGTGAATCTTGAAATTAAAAATTACGAATTACAATCTCTCAAGTTCTAGCGCTACATAAATTTCAAAAACATAATCTATGATATTGAACGGTGTCTCAAAATTATAATTGAATCTCTCACCAACGATACTTTTGTACCGAAAAAGTCGGAGATTGCCTACTAACATTCCCAAAATTACAAAAAATTTTTTTTACATTGTTCATGAGAATCATAAATCTTTCCCATGAGAAAAGTGCCTATGTTTCTAAATCATTTTCTGTATCTCATAAGTTTCTCTGTCTCTCTAAAATATTCATAGATTGATTTAAACAGTATCCAAGGGAGATACCGAGCGAAAAATGAGGAACGCTTTTTTTTGTTCATTGAAGGTACGCTGTTAGATATCCACAGGGTTCCTCTTTCCTTTTTTTTTCACCAAAAGCTTGCGACACTTGCGCAGCACTTGTTCTCACGAAGGAGGAATAACCCAATAGTTTTATCCATCCACCCTCTTTTCTCTTGTATTACGAAAGAATCCCAAGGGATTTACGGTACATACAACATACCACACTCCTGCCATACCTTCGTACATACAACCAAACACCCCATCATGTATTACAGCAAACTCTTGCCCCAGCAAAAAATACGGAAAAGGACAGAAGCATAGAACCAGAGGGATGTAAGTTGCACGTGTGATAAAAGTAACATTCGTCTATTTGATTGTCTCACATTCAACAACTCTACAATGTAGTCGAAGGTTGCTCTGCATGTGTTGGATGTATACGTGTATGTATGTATCCAAAGGCTGATATTAAAAACACGTAGAATTCTAATATATATCCTATAAAATCCCATAGCGGTTTAGATACATATGTCCTTGATTTGTTCGTAGAATAATATTCTCCTGCAAAGTTGATTAAATATTGGTTACTGATCTTTCTACCCCTCTCTCGTTTCGGTTCCTTTCTTTTCAATTCCAGTCCATCGACTCTCTTTCAGGGACCCCGAGGAATAGGAAACAATTTCATATTTCTACATGTGTCTGTACAGAAAGTTTTGATCATTTTTCTGCAGTTTTATTGACTGCATGAAGAATCGTGTGAATAGAAAATTTCCAAACAACAAGCGTTTCAAAAATATTAAAAGAACATGGTTTTGAATTATTGCAATTTTTCAAAAAATTTCAAATCCATTCCAACAATATTTCTGAAACACTGCCGCAATCTTGCAACGCCGGCACTGAACGATGAAAGTAGTATGGTCCTAGAATATTTCTTTGCAATATCGTTACAATGTTGTTCCCCGATAAAGCTGAAATATTATTCACAGTGAAAAGTAGTATGTTGCACCAAACGATATTATTGTAAAGATTGCAACTTGGAAGTTTCACACTATGGTTCAAAATTTATTACAATCAGATTAAGTCATGGGAGGGGGGGAGAGGGGGTATTTTGGAGAAAATTCCAGTTTTTCGATAATGAATGTTCGATGCAAAAATGGGGTGAATTAACGAATGCAGTTTTTTATAGAAGCAAAAATTAGAAAGCCCTAAAACCAAGAACTTCAAAAGCGCGTACATGCAGTTAAAAACAAAAAAGATAGATCAGAAAAAGCTGGAAGTAAGTGGGTGAATCATTTTACACTAAAAATTATAGTCAACAAATTGTTGGTAAGTAAAACATTTTTTGTTTGTTAAACTTTTGAAATAAAGCCGCTACCAGGTTTCTTCGAAACGGTACAGCAAACAGGGAACATAGCATTAGATGATTGTAAGTTCTTAATGAAATTAGGAGAACGGAGGGATAAATGTAATCAATTTAGTCGTAGTAGGAAAGTAAAGGAGGGTGAAAGTCCCACACTAAATTACAAAAGAGGAACGGATTATTATCTAACGTTTATTCTGAGATTGGAGAATTGCAATTAGACTCATTTCTGGTCGATAAAAATCGTGTTGAATTAATTCAAATAAAAACGAAACAACTTCTTTTCATTTTCGCTTTCTCTTACCTCCACATACTTATTGATTACTATATAACATGTCGCGTGTTAAGAATATTCCAGTAAAAAATAATTTGTTATAATTTTATATTAACGTGATTGAAACTGACCCAAAGTCGAATTGAGATAAATTTAATTAAATCGCAAATGCTTTGAACAAGAACAAAAAATTTACGATGTTATAGAAACCCTTGTCTAAGTTTTATTAAATTAAGGGAATAAAATCAATTTATCAAAAATATGACATTTAAATATATAAATCTTTCATATAAATTAATACGAAAATTGACCAACATCAATTAACTCTGTGAGATGCAACCGTGAGACAACCAAACACGATCTCCCCTATTCACGAGTAACCATGTAATTATTATATCGAGGCTATAAAAATTAATTTGAAAATAACTTGCAACGGTTTTTAAATTTTACGTTCCGTTACTTCCCATTGTAGCAAAAGGAAAAACCTAGTTTCCTTGCTCTTCGAAGACAGGTACCGAGAAATTTATCTTTGAAATTTGAATCTTAAAAAATTATGAAATTCCTAGTAAACTTGTAGGAACACTTTTACAAGACATTTTTACGATTTGTTAATTCTGGACGTTTTTTTTAATTACATTGTTCAGTTTAGTCATTGATCGTTTGTTTCATCATTTCTGGTGGGATTTCTTTGTAACTCCACCAAATTAAGAATATGAACTTTTTGGATACACATCAGGTTTGGATGGACAAAAAAAATCCACAATTACTTAGCTGCCAACCCTAAATATTTCTCGGAAAACATATTTGAATGCAAAAAGAAATTAAAATCTACCCTTAAACCTACTAATCTCGAGGTATTCACAGTATGAACTTACAGGTTGACTTTCATTTCTTATTAAAATTAGTATTATTTTAAGGCATCAAGAAAAAAAAGAAAATACTAAAAACAAGAAAGTTGCAGTAAAAAACAATTTGTTAATTTATAAATTAATTCTGACAGACATCTACATTTTCAGTTTGAATTCCTTTGAAAGTTGCAACTGGAATATAAGTCACGAGTGTATACAATTTATTGGCCGAATCCTCGTCGTCGTTCCTTCTTCTGCTCGATCGTACGCATATGTTGAATTTCGTTCACGCAAATGAATTTTTAAGTGATTTATTATTGAGTTGTTCCACTCGTCATATCGAACCTCACAGCAGTTTTGGATGATCATGAATAACAATAATAACTTTCCATGTTTCATATAAACTCCAATTTTAATCAGTCGAACGTAAGATGTTACATTATGGCAATATAACTGTATACAATAACCTTCTTCTCAATAAATATATAATTTGTTATTTTATAAATTAATCCTGACTGGCATCTACATTTTCAGTTTGCATTCCTTTGAAAGTAGCAACTGGAATATAGGTGACAAGTGTATACAATTTATTGGCCGAATCCTCGTCGTCGTTCCTTCTTCTGCTCAATCGTACGCGAATTCGGAAAGGAACATTCCTGAAATATGGAAATTAAATATTACTCAATATCCTTCCAGTTAAAACATTGCTACATAGTATTTTTGTAATGTTATGAAGTTGTAATTCAAACTACTCTAATTACAATAAATTGCAAATCTCGTGAACAATTTCGTCTAAACTTTCAGTTAAAGTACCGGCATTAGCCCAAAGTGCAAAACTAAAAACGTAACAGTAATTACTGAAAATAAGAACTCACCTGATTCCTTTGGACCACAATTGCTTGTTAACACGAGTATCGATTCTTACATCCGGAGTTCCCATTTGCTTTTCTGCAAACTTTCTAATTTCTTTGATGGCTCTAGGGGCACGTTTTTTGAAACCTACGCCATGAAGGCGTTTGTGAAGGTTGACTGTGTATTCACGAGTGACAACCTCGTTGATAGCGCTTTTGCCCTTCTTTTCGCCAGACTTGGCCATTTTGGTCTGTGAAGATCATAAAAGAGATGAAAATGTATTATAACTTTAATTCAACATAGTATAATATATTTGACAATCTTTATATATGATTCTAATGATCAGCACAAGAATGCACATTTAATGCGTTATTTGTCATTTCAGCAAATTACCAAAATTTCTTATTCCCTCTTGAAGAAAATTAGATAAATTCCCCAATATTCTTCAATACTGTGACCTATTTGGAATTTTGTTATTAAAATTTTCATGTATAGCTGAAACCTTTTGGTATTTACTAGTGGTCTATTTCGTTAAAGAAGGCAATTAAATATTAACGCTTTATTATTATTATATTACTATTGAGTATCTTTAAATAATGTACCAATAAACAAGAGTATATGGGCCAAAATTAGTTCCAGAGATTTAAAACACAAGAAAATAACGTTTAAACATTATTGTTGCTGTAAAAGAACAATAAATCGTTAAATAAAAACTGAAACCGAATTAAACAAATAGAGTATAATTAATTCTATTAAATAATTCTCTAAATTTCGGAATATCGAATTTTAGAGAATTTTTACAACTTAATAAACATATGCATAGCCTGACTACCCAAGTCTTAAGTCAGCTGGATTTAGTACAACTAAACCGAGACACATTACTTGAAACTGGTAAAGGGATTGGAGTACCACTTTCAACTTAACCTTAATACCTGTCAAAAAAGTCACACCGAGTCAGAGAAGTTTAATGCAAAAAAGTCACGAAACTTCTAAAACTTTTCTCGTGTAATCGAGAATCACATTAAAAATATCCAGTAACTATATTTTTATAATTATTACTTGTTGCAACAATTATGAGAAGTTTGAGAAGTCGCAACTATTGACAAATTGGGTATGAAATAAAACCGCTATACGGTTTGTAAACAAACGAAGTCGCACATGTATGTACACTCTTCAAGCAAATTTCGAAGGATCGGAAGAAAATCTTTGTAAAATAAGGTCAATGGATCCTCCAGGAACAATATTTTACAAATTTTGTTAGTAAATAGCAACGATTATATGGGATGTTTGAGGATTATATTTTATGAAGAAAATAGTATTACCTCCCAGTCGTATGGATAACCTCGAAAAAAACCATTCGACTCGCGTGTTCTCAAAACTATTTTATTTCATGCTTTCGAGTCCTGAGAGTCCCCTGTAGTCAATAATATAACTGGTACCGTCACAGCGGAAAATTCGAAAGACAAAGGTATTTTGAATTTCGTTCAAGTAAATGAATTTTTAAGTCATTTATTATTGAGTTTTTTCCACTCGTGAAGTTGCACCTTTAATTTATACGAACATAAATTTTTCAATGTTCACGAAATATTATACCATTAATAGTTTCTTTTCTTTTATTTCATTTCCTTAAAATTTTTGATTTTGTCTTTTATGATGTTTACATTTGTATTGTTCTAAAATTGTTTATGAAACACATTTTATTATTAATAAATGCTTCTCGGGAGCGCTTATATTTATTCATATAGTTAGGTATCTCATTGCTTACAATTATTTTGTGATTAATATAGTCCATACTGCATTATCGTTCCTTTGAATGTAAGTGTTTCATTCTTATTTTATATTTCAAATATCAATTTTGAATTTTTCCCGCCTTAATAAAATTAGGAAATATTTTCGCCATTTCAATACCTAAGATATAACAAGTTAGAACTTTCCTTTCTACAAGTTGCATATTCATAAGAGTTCGTTTTCATGCAGCGACAAAATCACCACCATGTGACATCACGCGATTGGTGACTCGTCATTCATTGTCAGTGAAATATAAAAAATATTTATAACAAAATTTTCAGTTTATAATAATATTTAATTTATAACTAAATTGTTTTCACAATGAGCACTTTATTGCGAAAGTTCAAATTTGGTTAACGAGTTGAGAACTTTCGCGATTCTCGCTAGCGACAAGCGACAAATTAGTCACGTGATTTCACGTCGCGGCGATTGTGCCGTTGCATGAAAAAAGAACCAATGAAAATGTGACGACAGATGAATGAGGCAAGAACCAAGAAGAAACGGCAGTTTTAAGAACACACGTTTACAGTAAGGTGAAATGCGCGTAATGGAGTCTGTTAACCTGTGATTTTGTAACGAATCCTGTTTTTTAACTAATAAATAATAAAAAAGCACTTAGATTGTAACACTAAATAAAACAAACGAAACGTAGATAATATATGAATTATGGCTGGTAAAATATGGAATGCCGAGTTATGGAAATCGTGGGATAAACATGGGAAAATTGATTTGTAAGTGGTCAAAAGAAGTAGCGGCAGAAAATGCGTTCGATTAATAATATTGCAATTGATAATAATACATACTGCATTTCTCTGTGAAAATTGATGGTTGCAACAAAATTTATATCTCTCTCCTGTTTAATCGATCTTCTGAAGAGTTAATATTTGTCAATTAACAACTGTTTGCAGCCTCAAGCTTATCAAGAACAAATTTAAGGAAGGCAACATAACAGGTAAAACGTTTGTTTTCATCAGCATTATATGTCCCTAATTTTGTATCCATTACTTCTACATTCTTATGCGTTACCTTGAGCTCTCTTGTATTCCTAGAAAAGATTTGTTTTCAGCTGACTTCTTTGACATTCATTTTTTCCTTTCTATTTTAGCATTTGAATTTTTTTATAGATCTAAGAGACTCCTTATCAGAAGTTATGTTTATTTCATTGTTTGTCTGACGAGAACGCAGTAAACAAAAATTATTTATTTCGAATTCACCAAAACACTGCAAAAGAAGGAAACGAATAATCCTTCCTTGTTACGCACATGCCTCATGCATTTGCAGAACAGAACACTAGTTCTTCACTTGTTGGTTAGTAACCCCTAAGAGTCAACATGGGGTCTGTGGCGTCTTTTGCTGTTTTTGGCCATTTAAACTGTAGCAACAATTTTTTTAAAATCATGGCAGTAATTTTAGATGTCTTCTAGAAGATTGTTCAGGAAAAAAATTTTTTTCCATGAATTCGTAGCAAAGTCATTAAAAAATCAATTTTTTTCAAAATACGAAAGATGAGATCTCGTGAGATTTCTATTTTAGTCGAATTTTTGTATTGCTGTACATTAATTTTGTATATAGGATTCTTAATTATGAAGAAATCATTTCCTCAATGTAATTATTGAAGAGTCTGTGCAGGAAGGATTACCAGGAACAAAACTCATAATGTATAATTATTACATATTATCCAGAGACCTTGTTCATGAAATTCAAAGTTCATCTAATTTCTTGCCAAGTCAAGAAATTAGATATAATTAAAAAATCCTTTTTAAATCTAATTTAGTTTGTTTCCTTAAGTTCGGTATATTAAGTTAACGAAACAATCCTTTTTATTAACACTTTGCAGTCTAGTGATATGACTCAGAACACAAAAAAATAAAATCATAATTTTCAAACGCTGCTTATTATTTATGAATGAGGTTATAAATTTCAAATCATTTATTAAAAAATTCTGAGATAGAAACATTCCTAAACTAATGAATTTAATAACTGCAATTGCGAAAATGTTAACAGTTATTTATTATAAGCGAAGAATCACTTTAAATTTGTGAAGATTGCAAAATACTTGTTATTATAAAATATATAATTACACATTATCTGGAATTTAATAACTAGAGAGAAAAACGTGATGTCATATTGAATCTCACAGCAACTTTGGATGACCATGGGTAACAAAAATAACTTTCCAGGTTTCTTATAAACTCCAATTCAATCAGTCGAGTGTAAGTGGTTACATTCTTCGTTACCTTAGAAATTACTAATAACCTTGGTTATTTATAGCAATATAAGAAATTTTGCCTTCATTTGAACTAATTTTACCCTAAAATATTTTTAGACTATTTCATTAATTGTTGTATAATCAAAATACACCATTGTAAAAATGGAAAATGTAAACATTTTGGAAATAAATTTTGTGTTCCTAAACAAATTAAATTGAAGTTAAAAATAAAACAATTACGTTTCGGAGCTTAGGAAATTGTTGGTTTGCTTCAGAAATAAGATTTTATTTCAATTTATTAAAGCAAACAAATTAAGACAATTTTCACATTATTATCGCTTATTCCTAAATACAATGTATTCTTTTCTATTTGATCTTCACAAGATGTAATTTTCCTTACAGAATAGTCAAATGTAATATGAACTTGTTGCTTGACATAGGTAAAAAGTTTGCATTAATCTTAAAGTTTGATGTCAACCTTACATAGGCCTTTTCCACCTTTGTATTCTTGCAAAGTTTCTGTTAATTCTCAAAGTTTCAAATCTAAAGTTTGAAACTTCAACCTTTGCATTCATTTCTCTCAAGCTTCTATTTGTTCCCATAATTTTGTGTCAATTTTCAAAAACCCATTTTGCCTCACCATATTTAAATTGTTGATACTATACTTATTTTTTTAGCCTTTCAATTAAGGTCATTATTTGTTTCTGTTGTACATAGGTTTTTCATATGTTTTTTTATATTTTAACGTATTAGCTATCCGCTGATATATGAAATCAAGCTGTCATATGCAAGCGTGAAGCAACGTATCAATATTACGGATATGGATTTTCTGTCTATATCCATCAATATGAATAAATAATAATGTGTTTATCCCTTGTACTTACCCACTCACGTTTTATTGATGTTTTATTATACCCTGTTGTTCTTGTATAAATAGTATAATATAGCACGACTAGAAAAGATCAGAGTGAAAAAAGTGCACTGCACAGCCATTGCCTTTCAATAAAGACAATGTTTTTCTGCATGCAATTTTCAACTTATGACGTGTATTGTATAATATTTTACTCAATTACAGAACTTACGATATCTTTGAAAAAAAAATAATTTGGAATATTGCAATTTCTGAAAAGATAATTTTCAGTCCATGCGAGAATGGCATAGTACGGCATAGAAAGATATACGAAAGCTGTTACTCTATCCCAAGACGCTGCTAACCATTGAAAATCTTACTAATAAAAAATTTATGGTTTTCATCAAACTCTTTTCAAAAAAATTTTGATACTTTTTAGTATTATTTCATAACCACATGCCTTTTAATGAAGTTCATGCCAATTACGTTGCCCATAAAATTACAAAATTGTGATTATGCCAATTTACTTCTAATTAAAAGGAATTTGGAAAATTTGGAATTTGGTAAATGTAGGATAATTACATTTAACAATACATCCTAGATCAATAAAACTATAATATCAAAACTATTCTTTTTCAAGTAACTACCTCCAATGATAAACAACTATTTTTTGGTTTATGCTACTGCAATTTTAATAATTCTTCTAATAACGACGAAATCTTTTTTGTTTTAGAATGGCGACGAGGGTTGTACGAATTGATATCCAGTGGGACCCGTGGGATCATCAAAAAGGACAGTGTAGTTATGACATTAGGTGAACTTGCTGTAAGTATCTTTAAAACATCAAAAAATTTAATATTTCAGAAGGATTATTATTAAGGTATTCAATAAACTTACCTTCCCAGATGCTCGACTGTGCGATACCATCAGCGATAGTTGATATATTCACATTGATCGACGCCGAAGCCGCCAACGATGATAGAAATAATTTTTACTATATCGTGAAAGAATCGGAAAAGGTAGATCTTCCACTTCTTGTATCATAATTACAGATATGTGCAATAAGTTATAGAATTCAAACCTTTAAATATTTACACCTCTTATTTTGTAGTTTTTAACAGATAGGATACTAAAGGAACGTTTGGAAATAGACACACTTCAAGATGTTGGGACATTGAAAAATCGTAATTTTCAAACCAAATTTATCAAAGTCAAAACCAAGCTTTAGTATGTATCCTCCGCTATTTTTCTATTATTGAAATATCGATCAACAATAGAATATACATAAAACATTTGCTTTTCAGTTACAAGCAAAGGAAGTTTAATCTGTTTCGAGAAGAGAGCGAAGGCTATTCCAAACTCATCGTGGAATTAAATCAAGAACGGTCTGAAATTAACGTTGAATCTACATTGGAAATAGTTAAATCACTTATTGGTATGATTTTTTAAACAAAAATCAATCTTTCTGTCTTACACTATAAAATACTGACATTTCTAACGAAACTTTTAGTTCATGTAGATATAATTTGATTAGATTAACCACAATTTTAATATAGTAACAAAAGTTTTGGTTCAGAGATAATCACATAATATTTTTCAGTCTTATATTTCAAATTTATTACCAAACAAAGAAATATCATTGTAGAGTTTTACAGCTTTAAATGAACATATTACATCTGCTTACTAGAAAATAGGAGATTTCAAATACGTAATGCATAATCGCTTCGTACTATCAGAATAATCCCGTACTTTCCTTGCAGTTAATGAATTGCTTTGTTTGTTCAATATTTAGATCTGTTTATTTCACTGATATGTGCATAATATTCATTTGTATTTTCATTATTACTATTATTCCATTGATTTACTTTGTACTCTTACGCACATCAATTTCGATTGACTACTGCGTAGTATTCATTATATTCTTGAAGGCATAATATGGAGCAGAGCATAGCAAAATAATTGAATAACTGAAGCTCATAATATTTATTAGTTGAAGCACATAAAAAAAATGGTTCAAAATAAAACCATTAATTTACTAATTAACATGTCACAATATTGATATTCCAGGAAGTACTAAACTGCAGTGAAAATCTGCGTTGATAAATTTAAGCCTTAAAGTATTGATTCTTATACATGTAGTTCTTAAGGAGAACTCAAAGTTCTAGGAATGCCACTTGTAGTTTGAGAAATGCAAAATTTACGTTTTCACTTGCAGGATACTTCAATTTAGATCCCAATAGAGTATTAGATATTGTACTTGAAACTTTCGAAACACGACCACAGGACGAAGAGCTTTTTATTCCTTTAATACGTTCATATATGAGTGACCAACAGGTTTTATGCGAAGTACTTGGCTTTAAATATCGCTGTACCGCAAATGCAACACCCTTCTCACTGCAAAAAGTTACAGCCCTTATGTTACAACATGGTGTCATTAATCTTGACGATATTTTACCATGGCTCATACCGGATGATAAGACCATCATTAAAGATCACGAGTTAGCTATGAAGCAAGCTAAAGAATATGTTCGTAAAATGAGAGTTATTTCTACCAAAGATAAGGAAGAAGCACCAGAGGAGAAAGACCCTGTTCAGGTATTTACAGATTTCAGCAAGGCTCTTCTAATTATTCTGTGTAAATATTAAGATAAAACTAAGAAACCTTCTTTTTAAATTTTCTTCAGTCAAAAAAATGTTTGTTTTAAACTGATTCTTCGAAAACTTTAAAATAGTTCGATTGCATACATAAATATATAATTTACTTTGTTTTACTAATAATTTTCTTAATTTTCTGAAAGGATAAGTACACAGGAAATCAAAAATATGGATTATGTGAAGCGTTGCTACAAATCGGAGCTTGGCAAGTAGCCGAGAGTCTTTTTAATCGTTTCCCAGATTATTGTTTAACCGATCAACAACCTATTGCAGTGGCATTCTGCAAAATGATTCAAGCTTACATCGAACCAATTTATCGCACGTAATTATTCCATGAAGTCGTTTAAAAAAGATGATACTGAAATTTTATAAATTTATTTATTTACTTTCTTAGCTCTACAACAATTTTTCAGATTGTACAGTTGGCTCATTCTTGTATACGATATGCTTCATATTCTACTATTGTTGTAAAATTATTTCCTAGCAAATTCATAATACAACTTTTTTTTCTATCAAATTTCAATATCGTCTCTTCGTACATTGTTAAAGGAAACGATGTCACAGTATCTAAAATTCTCAAATTGATTTCTGTTTTATTCCAGCAATTGTATAATATCACCGAAATTGCCAGGTCGAAAAGTAAAACCTCTTACAAATGCACTTGCACTGAAACCAATGGAAAAACTTGATGATATAGGCAACTATTTGCTATCTATGTTAATAGCACTTGGACCAAATTTGCATCACGATGCAGTGTTGATGTATAAAATAATGCGTTTGTGTCATACTGCGATCAAACAATGTCCATTAGATGCGAATAAACAACCAGTGAACAAGAATAATACACTTTACTACGACGTGTTGACCATTCTGGACGTGGCACTGTTACCATCTTTATCTTTCATGGATTGCAATTGCTGTGTCGCAGAAGAAATCTGGAACATCTTAAAATATTATCCTTATCAAAATAGACATTGCTTATATGCTAGATGGAAAAATGAAAAACCTTTACAACACGCCGCTCTTTTGAGAAAACAGGCGGATGCTGAGAAGAAAATCAAATCTATCATCAAACGTGTCAGTAAAGAAACTATCAAACCTGTCGGCAGATCTATTGGCAAAATGTCTCATTCCAATCCTGGCGTTTTATTTGATCAGGTTCTGATTCAAGTGAAAACATATGATAATCTTATAGGTAAGTTTATTTTACGTTATAAAATATTAATTACGTGTCATCAAATTTGTTAGCCAAAATTATGAGAATTGTTGAGAGTATTTTACATGTAATTAAAAATACTTTGAAAAAACCCTAGACTTAACATTTTAGAAACTGAAAAAAATTTTTTTTTAAATTGTCAACCCTTTGGAGTTCTTTATTTTCTACCTAAGCAGGTTCTTTCATGGATTCTTCTGACCAGATTCTCTATCATTTTATTTTAGGACCAGTTGTGGATTCTCTAAAATATTTAACAAACGTATCATACGACGTGCTTGGTTACTGTCTCGTGGAATCTTTGGCAAGTGCTGATAAAAATCGTTTTGAACATAACGGCACAAGTATAGCACTTTGGCTACAATCCCTCGCCTCATTTTGTGGTGCAGTATTTAAAAAATACAATATCGAACTTACCGGTTTACTGCAATATGTAGCGAATCAACTAAAAGCACAAAAAAGGTATACCATTATCATCTTTAACAGAACAAAAATATTTTATTTTCATAAGGTTACATGTATAACATAGAAAGATAATATACAAATGGTACGAAACAAAGTTATTATCCACGTGTTTGTCTCACTTCCGAGATTTCATAAGTATCGTATAGAAACATTGATTTTACAACAAATGCACTCGTTGGCTCGATACTATATTTGAGAAGACACCTGAATAGAAATTAAACAATTTACGTTATCGTGACAATAGAAATCGAGATTTTTATCAAAGAAATGGAGATTAATAACCAGGAAGTATTGAGAGAGGTACATATAACAAATTTTCTGAAGACTGGATTAAGAAAAGCAAAGAATTCTTCGGATATTGTTTCAAACTTCGCAAAATGAAGAGTTGGATGTAATTCATTAAACAGTTCTAGTAATATTAAGAAAGGCGTACAAATATAGCAGAGGAAATGAACTTAACGATTTATTGGTTCCAAGAAAGCCAAATCGAAATTGGACTATCGTCGATTCTTTCAACTTGGGGAAAAACTGCACCTTGAAAATAATGTCTCGTATTCATTTTAATGGATTCAACTTGCTATGGAAATGCAATATCTAATGGAAGAAAATACTAGAATGTGGAGCTGTGTTAAAACGGTGAAATATTGAATGAAAAATAGTAATGGAATGGAAGTATAAAAAGAAGGCAAAACTCAAAGTGTAGAAATGATAAATCTGAAAAATTAACGACTGTGGGATGAAGGAAAACGATATTAGACGTATAAAAATAATGCTTTAAAAAGGGAATTAAAGGATTGTATGAAAATGTAAAGAAGAGACAATGGAATTCCAACATTTTCTTCTAATACACGAACAAGAGAATTGAAGATTTGTGACACTACGCAAGATTCAAAGGTACACAAATACTATTTAGCTTCGTTCATAAAAGATTCTTTTTATATTGCTCACAAAATCGAAAGAAGTTATTTTTAAAAATCCATTAACTTAAATTTCTTAGTTTCTTGAATTTCTCATATTGTAATACACTCGAAATTCTAAAAACTTTTCTGTAAACCACAAATTTAGATTTCATAAAATTTTAATTTCAATTCAAAAACTGAAAATATTTTTTCTATGCAATTTAAAAATCATTTTCACTTCTGTAATTGAAAAATATCAGATGTAAATGTAAAGATATGTTGGAAAACGTTAATAATAAATGGGTCTTTTTTTATTTCTGAAATGGCAATCACAGAAGCATTTTTGTAAAAAGCTTTCAAAAAAGATTTAGATGTTATTTTCAAATATTAATCACTTCCCATGTTTTAAAATTTAATTACATTAACTTTTTGAAAGAATTCCATTGAAATGATGCGAACATTTATTTTCAGGTTCCAATAAAACAATTATGGGGTAGAAAGAAACAAAAATGACGATTAAACCAAACTGGAAGTCTAAAGAATTTCGTTGAAATTTCTGCAGAATATTTCAAGAGTAGAAAACCTTTTACAATAAAATAAAGGGTTTTTTAGAAAGAGCTCAAATACAAGAAGAGATCTTTAAAAACACTGACACACTACAAACAAATATTTGTGTGAAGGAAGACAAATACTTGTAATATGTTTGAAACAAACTTAATTTCCTAATGCTTAAAATTAATTCATTTATTAGCACATTTTACTCTCATTATAAGATCGTTACGAGTTTTGATGACGTTTGGATGATAAAATAACTGTTTATCCAAAATTTCGACCTTTAATCTTTAGTACCAATAAAAGTAACATTTGTTTATTGCTTATACTTCAAAATTTATATTTTGAACTGGAACAATCTTGGATTTACACCCAACTTGTTTCATTTAAATACTCGGTTTCATTTCAGCTTGGATTTGTTAATTTTAAAAGAAATAGTACAAAAAATGGCAGGAATTGAAGCTGCCGAAGAAATGACTGATGATCAATTAGATGCCATGGCTGGTGGAGACCTTTTAAAAAATGAGGTGACTTGCAATTTATTTTTACAGCTAAAGAAAATAAGAATATGCGGAAGTGCTTACATAAGAAATATTGTGAATACATTTATGTGCTTATAAATCATGCTTTTCTAGGCGGGATACTTTAGTCAAGTTCGAAATACAAAGAAATCATCTCAACGTTTGAAAGAAGCATTAGCAGAAAATGATTTAGCTGTTGCGCTTTGTATTCTTATGGCACAGCAAAAACATTGCGTCGTGTATCGAGAAACCGAAAAATCACATTTGAAACTTGTCGGTAGGTTTTTCTTAACATTATTTTTAATCATTAACTTTAATCATTTGCTGAGAATCTAAAGTCAATATTTCGCACTATTTATTCCAAAATAATATTTCAATAATATTTTCTAAAGTGTTTCTCTAAATTATGTGAAAAGATATTTGATAATTCAATGTCGTTGGATATATAATATTTTCAGAAAACTTATAATCGCAAATTGAGTACAATTGTATATTGATTAATTTCAGGTAAATTGTATGATCAGTGTCAAGATACGCTGGTACAATTCGGTACATTTTTGGGAAACACATTGACAGTTGATGAATACGTTCAAAAGTTACCATCGATAGATTCAATGTTACAAGACAATCATATACATTCTGACGTTGCATTTTTCCTTGCAAGACCAATGTTTGCACATGCCATCAATGTAAGTTTTGCACTTCTGTCGAATAAATTTTATTTCATTTATAAAATTCTATGAATGTTCATATGAAAAGAAACATTGTTTTGCATATTAATTTTGATACAAAAAAAAGAAATTTTTTGGTTCCTTTAAATTCAGTTTTCTTCAGATACCCTGTAAATTCGTGAAACAAAATATACAGTAGCTTTTTTACATGCACCATAAATTTACAAAGCTTATCCATCGCAATATCTTTCAACATTGTGTGTGCAGATGAAATACGATTCACTACGTAAAGCAGATCCTAATTACAAGAAGATGTCGACTTCAATGAAACAAGCAAAGTACGCTGAAGCTGCTCAAGCTGTTATGAGTCCAGTTGCACTATCAGTTCGACCCTTACATCCCCTGAAAGTTTGGGAAGATATTTCACCGCAGTTTTTAGTAACTTTTTGGTCACTTTCCATGTACGATCTCCATGTTCCCGTCGAAAGTTACATGCGTGAAATTAATAAGATCAAACAAGTAATTGCGCAATCTACCGATGCTAAAGATATGGTAAGCTTCTGAATATTTTTCTTACTCTTCATTTTTCCACAAATTTTGCTAATTATCGAATGTTCAGTAAATTGGTATTTTTTCATGCAATAGAACGTAAGCAAAGGCAAAAAGGAACAAGACAGGTACACTACTTTGATTGAGAAATTACAAGACGAACGAAGGAAACAAGAAGAACATGTCGAAAAAGTCTTCGCTTATTTAAGGTATAATTGAACACTACTATTGACAATAAAAAATCAAATATTATACATTTGAAGACGCTCATCTATTTTTATAAAATTATACTACATTTAAAGTGGTTAAGTTGTAACTTACACAACATTTTTAACTTTTTACTGGTTTTTTCTGCAGGCAAGAAAAAGATACTTGGTTCTTGTCAAGAAGTCCAAAATCGGCTAAAAACGAAACGATTACACAGTTCTTGCAATTGTGTTTATTTCCAAGATGTACGTTTACGACTGTCGATGCAATGTATTGCGCGAAGTTTGTACACACTATCCATTCTTTGAAGACTGCTAATTTTTCGACTCTTCTTTGCTACGACAGAGTAAGCAAAATGTTACTTTCTTTTCCTTTTAATAAATTACAAGACTCTACAAAACCATCGATGTTACTTTGTTTGAATGCAAATAAAAGTTTATTTACATAGGGTTTTTGTAAGAATTGTTCATTTTTATTATTTTTCTAGCTTTTCTGTGATATAACGTATTCGGTCACATCGTGTACCGAAAATGAAGCGAATCGTTATGGCAGATTTTTGTGTGCCATGTTGGAAACTGTGATGCGCTGGCACTCGGAGAAAGCAATATTCGATAAAGTATGTCTACGATATTTATTTGATATGTTAAATCAGAAATACTTTTTTTTCTGAATTGATTAAGTAAATCAATATTTACGATCCGTTTTGATAATTCTTGTCTTTAATTTTTCTTGCTATGTCAAAATTTTAGGAATGTAGCAACTATCCTGGATTTGTTACAAAGTTTCGAGTTAGTAATCAGTTCTCAGAAGCCAACGATATGGTTGGTTTTGAAAATTACAGACATGTGTGTCATAAATGGCATTATAAAATCACAAAAGTACGTATATATTTTTAAAAACGGTCACATTTCGTTTACTAACAGCCTCGAATTCGAATTAACGAATATTCTTCTTCAGGCCATCGTGGTATGTCTGGATTCAAAAGATTACGTTCAAATCAGAAACTCATTGATAATATTAATCAAGATATTACCACATTTTCCTGTATTGGCAAAATTATCACAAATACTGGAACGAAAAGTGGAAAAAGTTAGGGAAGAAGAACGTGGTCAGCGTCAAGATTTACATGTATTAGCGACTGCTTATAGCGGACAACTCAAAGCCAAAGCACCTAATATGATACGTGAATCTGATTTTCATCATGTTGGTGACAAGGTTTGTATAAATTCGAAGTTTGTAGAATACCAACTTATCCGCTTTCTGAAAAGACGCAAAAATACTAATGTCTAATACTTCTGTAAGCCACTGTTTCGCAAATAACAGCATTTTTTAAATATTTTGATGAATTCCAATTTATATGACAGTTTTTAGATTTATTTATCTAAATATTTTGAGTTTGTGTGATCAAAAATTTAATATAATAATTCTCACCTTTTTAATAACACTCATTTATGCCATTTAGGCCAGCAAAGCGCAAGAAACACCGTCGACTGATACTTCTGAGAAAGTTAGTAACGGGGTTACACCAAAAGAAGTTAACAATGGAGATACTCGTGTAGAGAAAGAAACTAAGGAACAACGTAGTGAGAAACGTAGCAGTTCCAGTCAAATTCATCGGTAAGATTCTATTTTCTTAGACTTTTTTGCCTCCATTTTGAAGAAGAATTTACTTCTCTGTAAAATATGTCTATGTAAAATAACCAGTTATCTTGAGCTACATTTAAGTTACAACTGTAACAAACATTTTTCATTGATCATTTTTGCAGCAGCGAGAGTGTAGAAAAAGTGCGGAAAAAAGAGGAGGTTAAAGAACTACCAGAAGTCAAAGAAAAACATGTAAAGAAGGAGGAAATTAAAGACGAAGATTTGATGGAAAAAAAGGAACGAAAATATTATAAGGTATTTGTTATCTGTTGGACATTAAAAGTAATAAGAAAAAATATTTAATAATAAATAGAAAAATCGCTAACTTTTCCTTGGCTTTGATGGTTTTGTTTTATATTACATTTGGTATTTTACAGGAGGAACATTATTATAACTCGGGGGTTGACAATTTAGACAGAGATCTTTCCAGTGTTTCAAACAGTAGTGCGAGTTCCGGACCAACACAAGATGCACCAGAAAGAGGTTTGTATTTCGATCAGTTGGAATTTTAATCAAGTCGAAATTGAAAGTCTTCCACAAATTCTTTTAATAATTTTCCCAATTACATTTACCTTCCAATCCTAAAACTGAATATTGTAATTTTGATAAAGACGAATAGAATAGAATTAAAATGCTTTTGTTGATAGAAACTCAAAACTGTAAACTGTAATGTAATGATTTTGGTAACATTCAGGTTACGAGATTTTCATTTAAGTATGCCTATTTCTAAAATCTTAAACAGTAAAGTTAAAATTATTATGTTTTAGTTGATACAAAACGAAGGAAAATTGATGGAGCTCCAAAGGTTAGTAAAGAGACTTTTCCTCATCAAAAAAATTCACCAGAAGGTTTAATGGAATTAAAGTTTCAAATTAGAACCTTAATTTTCAAGCATTTTGGTGACCAAGTAATGTATAAGTTGCATCCTTCAAAGATATCTTATATTTTCCTTTAAACTACAACGTGATATATCCTTTTACTGGTAACCGTAAAGCTGTATTTGTTTTTCTTTCATGCTTGACATAAGTAAAATTTTTAAAAATCTCACATTTTTTTAAAATGAATAGTTTCCCCCCAATAATTCGTGAAAATTAATTGTTTCATACAATTCAAAACTCTCTTCATATGGGAATTAAAATAATGCATTAAAAAATTAGGAAAGCAGACGAACAGAAGCAACTGGTGAAAAGAAGGAACGGTCTGGAAAAACCAAAATCCGAGATGAACAAAAAGAGCTCCGTAGAGAAAAGAAGCTTGGACGGAAGAGAGTAAGTTTGTTTTTTATCTCGCTACAAAATTTTTTATGTTAACACGTCGAATGCCAAGCGCATTTTGAGTGTAATTCGACAACAAATTATGAATGGTTTCTACAAATTTTAATTATAAAATTTCATATTAAAAAAGTTCAACTTCGACACGAATTCTCACCTTTAATGGTTTCTGAATTTCAAGTCGTTTTATCGTTTAAATGCTCAGTGCAGAGTTTCGAAAAATTATTTTCAACACTTTTTTAAACTCTTTGTTTAGGATCGAGCAGAAGAATCTGTCGTAACGACGGAGCAAAAACGAAGAAAAGACGACGACAGGGGTTGGTGATATCATTTTACTTTTTAAGTTTCTAAGAGTGTTACTTTCGTATGTTTGGTGTTTGGTGAGAGGAGAAAGACAATTTTTTAATTTTACTTTTTCAGTTCTTTTGTATGTAACAATACAAAAAATATATATTTCGTTTGTTTTTTTAACATCAACAACAAATTCTGATACACACTTTTTTCTGATACAACCCCATAAGCGCTTTAAATTTTCACATGGTTTCTGTTATTTATTTGTATTGCTACTTATGTACTGAGATGTATGACTTGGTGCTTTTTTCAAATGTCGAAAGTATCATAACAGAATGTGTAATTAAAATTAATATATGTTACAGCCAAGGGAGCGCATCAGAATGGCGATATGCCCGAACATAGAGAAAAGCATCATTACAGTAAGGTGAGGGTCAATTTCAATTTCTGTCGTTTTTTAACAGTAATGTGTTTTTTTTACTTTTGTCCTGTCAATCTTCATATTAGTATAGAAAATACCTGACACCTACACATAGTTCCTTTTTAAAATTGTCCACTTTGTGTTAGCATTAAAACATAAACAGTAATTTTTAAACTTTTTACAAAAAGGAACATTCCAAATTAAAAGAATTCTCAATTAAGTGTTTAAAAATCTCCCATGTATGACTTGTGATCTTACTTAATTTGTAATTAATTTTAAGAAATTTCATTTTTTGGCTCAAGATTTGTTTTCTAAGGAGGGATATTTTTACGTTAATTAGTGATTGATAATTTGCTCAATGTTCGTGAAGTGCAGTTTTGTCTCTACTGTTTTTGTTTGTAACTTATGATATTTGAACATTCTGATTCCTTAATCCTTCCTCTTCCCCTTAGCTAATAAAGATGCCTGCGACATGTAATACTTTGAAACGACGAAACGGAAGTAACAAAGACCAGAAAAATTTAGGTGATAATATTAAGTCTATTCTTTACCTTCATCGAGATTCTTTGCACATATAATTATTCCATATTTATTATTATCAATTTCATTATGAATGTGTATTGGAATTTGCAAGATTAATCGTTCTTTCAGGAAAAATCACCATATTCAAAGGAACGTACCCACGAGCGTGAAGGCCGCGAAAGCAGAGACAAACAATATCCTTTGCTATATTTTCTGTAATACTTATTTTACTTCATGTTTCATTATTCATATAAAAAACGATAATAATTATGATTCTCAACTTAATATTTTATGGGAAGTTTTCATTAACTTATTTTTTTATAAACACTTAAAGAATATTTTAGAAATCTTTCATGAAATATCTTCTAAATATTTCTGTGAAATATTTTAATGCAATATTTTGATACATTTACAGTAACTGCTATAAAAAGATAATTTCCTTAACCAAAGTGTACTAGGAGAAGTTCCGATCCGAAGAGAAGATGATGCCCAACGATGGACGAAATATGACTTACATTTTATATGCTACGTTTGAATGTTGTATGTAATTATAATACTAGAATTCAAAAACAATAAAGAAAAAGGAAATACTGATTAATTGATACTTTGTATGCCAAGTCTAATAATCCAATTTTATATAATAAAAAAATAAGTACATTTGATCCCCAAGATCATTTTTGTGTCTTTTCATTTTCTGTACAATCTTTTCCTTTGCAATAAAGTAATTCTTTTGGAATGCTCTTTTCTTTGAATCAATTACACTATTTTTTTGCTGAAATTAGAAATTTCAACAAAATAAATATTTTATTTTGAACTTATTAGAACTTTGAGACATTGATTTTCTTAAAATGTTTAAAAAGTCCAAACTTTTTCTCTCCCTATGTTGGATCAATCATTTGCAATTCTTTTTAAAAATCCGAATGAACTTGAATTTGCAAAGATTTGTCACGCAAAGGGTGAAATAAAATGATTTTCATACTCCAAAATTAAATTATGCTATTTTTAATCAATTCATTAAAAAAATTATAATGTCAATTCTTATTACACTGTCGCACTTAAATCAGACTTTCTCCATTTTGGCTAGGATTGCAAATTTAAATATTTCTACGAAATTTCTGGACATTCCTCAACGATAGGTTCTGAAAAACTGAAGTTCAAAATTTCGAAGAAATACCTTCGGCAATTCGTGATTATTTTATTGCTCATGGCGACGCTGTAATACAACTAAAATAATACTGATCAGCTTTCAGACTTTCCTCTTCGAGTCTCCTCAAACGCATCTTTGCATCTTGTAATATATCTTCAGTAGAACTACTTTCGCTAATGATCGTATTTGTGTTTAAGCTTTTCACTGCAGGTACAGAAGTTACTTCGAACATTTTTGGTTTTAATAATTGAATTTCTTCAATTTTCCTTGATAACTGAACTGCTCGTAACGTTAACTGTTCGATTCTTAACTGTTGTTCTTGAATTAAATTCATTTGTTCCTGTTTTTCATGATCTATCGTCCTTTTGTCTAATTTATAAGGATAATTATCGAATTCCGTTTGTACTTTGATATCTTTTGTGGATTTTAAACTTGGATTTGGTAGGTCTTTTTTAAGTTGCATTAATTCTTCTTGTAACCTTTTTAAATTATCTTCGAAGATTTTCGAACTTTCTTTTTCTCTTTGCAATCTGAAAAAAATACACATTCACAGTTTTAAAAGAAAATGGGAAAAAGTTCCAAATAGACAAATAAACAAAATCATGAATATGTATTTCAGCTCGAAAAAATATAGTTTTGAAAAATGATAAAAAGTTGTCATTAAATATTTCTCATAGTTTTAACAAAAAATCATGTTAGAAAATATTTTTTCAGCTACATTTTCTGATATTTTACTTTTCAATTTGTGTTTACGGGAAAATGTCGGAAAAATCATTAACTTATAAACATTTTTTTAGGCTGAACGTTATCAAAATTATTAAAAAAATGTTTTTTCATCATGTATTAAAAAGTGTACCTATTAGACTCTTGTTCCAATAGTTTTTCCCTCATTGATAATTCTACTTCTTTCTGAAAGAGATCTTGCGAACTTTTCTGCTTCTCTTCGACAAACCTTCGTTGCTTTTGTTCGATGGAACTCATTACTTTCTGAAAAATAAAAAGTTTCTCTTCATAAATTTAAATACGAACACATATAACACAACCACTTAATGTACTTACTTCTGCTTGTTTAAGTTTCTCATTCAAAACTTTAATTTGTTTTTCTATACTCATTGCGTGCTCTTTCAACCTTAATTCTTTTTCTCGTAACTCCATATCATAACTTTCCTTCTGTTTCAATAGTTTCTTCTTTGCTACCGTAAACTTCTTGGCGTCAAAGTCATTTGAACGTTGCTCATATTCTGTTTGAATGCATTTATTGACCAAATGTTTTTCTTCATATTGATCTTTGCAAGTAGGACCTGTGCTAGAGTATTTCAATATACATAAAAGCAAAGGCACATCGTTATTGGCATATTCGGATACAATATACTGCCCCTGAGGATCGCTTGGTTTAATACCTAAACTTTCCAGTGTATGATGTATATAATCACTTTGTAATTTCTGCGTTTCTCTATTCTCCGATTGTTTCGTCGTATGATTATTGAAATTAATTAACATTGGTGCTTCGCTTGCAAATACAGATAGCGTGTAAAAATAATTATGGTTCCATAAATATTCTGCTATGAGTAAATCATATATGTACTGTTTCGCTGATTTTGGAATTATCCTTTCTCTTTTTATGGATAATTCTGAATTTTTTAAGGTGCTTACTAAGTTATGTCGAAGATTTGTACGAATATTTGATATCAAACCACACTTCTCAAACCTGATTTGGAACAGAAATTGTTAACAAAATCTATCATTAATAAAATTATTGTGATTATCATTACATTATTATTATTATTATTATTATTATTATTATTATGTTTATGTTAATTGTAATTTTTCTAATATTTTTATGATAAATTTTTTCTAATTTCTATATTTTTTTTAATACGGGATCTGACCCTGTATGTGCTCCAAGGGTTGAAATAAATATTCGTTGAAGAGTAAATTTAGTTTCTTTTAAACGGTGGAAAGGTTAATTAGAGAAGACATAAAAATATATCAAATACAAACAAACGATTCTTACCAGGAATACACTGCTGAATAATACTCAGCGTCCATTTTTCACGATATTTTTAATTTGTTTCAAAACCTTGTTTTTCAAATTTTTAATTTAAAATGCGGAAACAATCGCAAATATTAAATTGTTTACTGTCTTCTATGTTTACATTACTGCTAGTTTGCGATGGTTTGTGATTTTACGAATGCCCAAGGTCCCTGGCATAGTGTTACCAGACTTGACTTCGACTCACGCATGCGCATTAGTTTTTAGCTTTTTGACAGTACCGTAGTTATGTGGTCGTAAAAGGAGATTTGCGCGCCAAAAACCCAGACAGAAACTTAATAACATTTTTCGATATAATTGATCTAATTATGAGAAAATAATTAAGAAGTTAATAAGATTCTAATTCTCCAACTTTTAATGAGAACCAATGATATAATTTAATTGATAAAGGAAAACCAAGGGTATACATACGATAGGTAGATCTATAAATAAGTAGATGTTACAGTCAAATATTAATTTATTTTATTTAGTTACTCTTGTTATTGTTAAATACATTAAAAAAATTTAATAAAATTATGTTATTATCATTGTGTTTAGAATTGACTCTGCTGAATTTTGCAGTTTAAAACTATTCAGTCCAGTGAGTGCAAACTATTTTAACACGCATGGTATTGAACCATGACGTACAATTAATATTTAAACATTCTTTCTCTGTATATACATTTTAAATTATTTAAAACCATCGCATTCCTTTGGAAGCGTTATCCTAAATTATTAACTATTCCTGGTTTTAGAATTTAAAATCATAAAACATAAGAAGGTAACAAATGCATTTTGTAATCTGTACGCATAGAGAGCTATAAAATATATTGTCAGTTCCCACATCGCATATTCTTATAACACAAGAAAGTGCTTGTTTTTAGCTTATATTTTCTTTTTCCTATAATATTGAGGAGAATAAATTGGCTCATCTAGAATCTTCAAAGTCTTTAAATGGTTTTTAACAGGTAGAATTCGATCATTAGAATTGCATACATCGAGGGAATAATTACTCCTCGTAATCGAAATATCAGAGCATATACGGCTTTCTTCGTTTATATTATTGGCACTCGCATCCAAAATGGGACTATGTATTTCTCTTATGTTACTGTTTATTTCATCCAATGGAACGTAATTATGTTCAACAAGAACAGACTTAATTTCTTGAACGTTTCCTTCTAAATCTTCTATGGACAACTGCATTTCTTTTAAATGTTGAACAGCTTTCTCCATGGATTCTGTAGCTATATCCATGAACTCCTCGGTTTCCTATAACAACATCGACAATAAATATTCATATCAGACTTTTGCGATTTATTAGTCGGTAAAATAAGTAATAGTGAAATACCTTTCGTTTGTCAACCAAAGATGAATATATGGAATCGACACAAGCTTTAGCTTTATCCGGTTCCTGGCCACAACATTTTAACGCATGTGACGGGTAGCTCCATTTATCCTTCAATTCATCAAGAGTCTCATCGATTAGTTTAGCTTTTTTTTTTAAATTCTCGAAATACTTCGAATAGGAATCCATTTTTTATACGAACAGCGAAAAATCGTACTTTTAATTATACGAAATTTGTAGATAAGTACTTGAAACTGAGTTACGAATGCCAGAAATTTGTTTACCTTGTAACGAACTTTCAGTCGCACGTCGCATTCAATTTGAAACGGAGCAAGTTAACAGCGACATCTGGCAACCGACTCCCTAACTTAACTTCCGTGCTTGTGTTTGTTGCGACGCAACTTTTATATTTCGCGCCAAAAATGGAAATTTTTCAAAAAAGGAAATAAAGAGAGTCCCCATGTGTTTCTAAGAAGTGCCTCGGTACGAAAAGAAAATAAGGTATTAATTTTTATTCAAATGGTTTAAATATTTCTAAACCTTATACATCCATGTCCGTAGTTGAAATCCTGAATTCAAGCTATACTTTTATTCTTTCTGTCTTTCTCTTTCTCAAAATTCCTGCATTCGTCTATCTCTCTCTTTTTTCTCAAATTCGACTATATATACGAATTATGTTGTTGTTGCGATTCGCATTAGTTCCAATTTCGCGGCTTCTCCATACTAGCGCCATCTGAAAGGGTATGACAGTTATTTTACTTTATTAAAATAATACAGTAGGTGGCAGTACTATGACATAGCCCCTTTTTTCCTGCTCTATATAGGTCATGTTCTTTGTTTTTTTGTGGCCACTTCGATAAGTTCCAAGCTCCAAAACGTGGTAGTTGTATGAAAATCAACAAGATGCAGACCCCAACAGTTTTTATGGATTTGTCCCTTGAGGACCAAGTAAGTTTTGTTTATAACATAATTCTAAAGAATGCCTGACTTTTTTGCAAATCGAAATAGCAAATTTTTAGTTTTGGAATGATGTATTGTCCGAGATTTTTCCGACAAAAAGAAGTGACTTTGGGGTTAGGTTTAAAAGTACTGCATGCTACAATCCACAAATGAATTGTACGTGAATTATAGTTGGAATGTCAACGGGGCGACTAATATTCATAAAGTCAAATATTGAGGTCCAAAAATATTACTAATTCTGAACTATTTGTTAAAATGTATTGATAATCCAAGTTCAATTCTGTATATCCATTTTCAACTATTTTTTTAGGAATTATCTCCAATCTTTCTGTCACCTTAATGTACTTCCAATCTGGTAGCCGTCAAATACTACAAATGCCATGTACTACTTAGAATTTTCTGATATACTTTCATAGGCGAATTTTGAGAAAGAGATAAAAAGTCATTGAAAATACGATATCGCGTAATTTTATAAAATATACAGAAACTTGTTGATTGCAAGGAAAATAATGCCGCAACCTATGATTCGCTATCGCCATTAGTTTATGAGCTACAGTCTTTAAAATGCTGTAAAATTACCATGGCTGTCAATAGAAGTAACTGACTTCTATCATCATTGTCACTTTATCGACCGCTACCTTATTAACTGGCTTTTTGTCACCAATGCTTGATAAATACAATTTTGCGTTAATAACATCGAGCGGCCAGTCGGACGCTCTAATGCTATTGAATCGCTAGCGGTTGGTAAAGTGTTACGATCGAATGTTATCTTTAAATATTTTTCATAATCTTTATTTTATGCTAGTAATAATTATATATACTTTGATTACTCTTCAGGTACAACAGTTAAGAATTTATTTTAAAACACTGGGAGCAGAAATCACAGAAGAAAAGTCCACAAAGGGAATGGAAGATGATTTACATAAAATCATAAGTGTATGCGATGCATGCTTTAAAGAGGGTAATGAAGTTGAAGCGGAAACTATCCTTAACGATATCGTCGCTATTATGATATCTGTAAGTGTAAAAAAACTAACGCTTTGCACCTATTATTTTTACCTGTGTTATTTTGATAATTTATTACGTTATTTAATCAAATATATTTGTTTTCAGATACCTCTCGAGAAAGTAGCAGAAAATTTAATTCTAGCGTTCTGTGAAAAATTAACAAAAGCCCCGGGTTATAAATTGGGTCTCATAAGTCTCAAAGCGTAAGAAAAAAAGCCAATTAATTATTATTCTATTTTTTAGATTTAACTCGATTGAATTTTCCAAATTGTTTATAACCATTTTTGTTGTTAACAGTCTATGGTTAATATTCCAATCACTGCCAGAAGAATCTACTAAAAGATACCATGTTTATTACCATCTTGTTCAAATTGCCCGTAATGTTGATCAAGTGAAAGCCGTTTACAGTGGAGTCGATCAGTTGAAACAACAATTTGCTTCCTCACCTCCTTCAAACGATAATTGGCAAAAACTATTACGTTTGTTGCATGAAGTTCTTCTTAGCTGTAAGCAGAGGTAAGTGTCGAAGTTCATAAAAGTCTTTATATATCAAAATAAAAAGTCATTTAAAAAGATAAGGAAAATATGGATGTTTTTCAAAATACTCAAATTATATATTATATATTTGTTTCATTTTGTAGCGAACAGGCGGCAGCAGTAATGGTAGAATTATTGGGAACATACACCGCTGAAAATGCTTCCGCAGCAAGAGAAGATGCGCAGCGCTGCATTTTAGCTGCTTTAGCGGATCCTAATACCTTCCTTCTTGATCCTTTGTTAGCTTTAAAACCAGTGCGGTTTTTGGAAGGAGAACTTATTCATGACTTGTTACTTGTATTTGTACAAGATAAATTGCCAGCTTATTTGCACTTTTACCAAAACCATAAGGAATTTGTCGAACACACACTTGGTAAGACTTAGAAACCCCTCATTTTTACTTCAACCATTTTGAAAATGAATTTATTTTTATAAAAGTTCGTTTCGATATCTGGGAAAGTAGCATCCATAGATTTATCAACGAGTTCAATATTGAAACCGGTTTTAAATTATTCTCTTTACAGTAAAATTTTAAAAAACGTGTCAATTTTGATTTTTCTGAAATCTTTATAAATTAAAAAGTTGGAGAACATAAAATATTCAAAAAATTATATTTTTCTTCTATCTTTACTTTCTTTTGCTAGTGAGTTATAGGAGAAAACTATCCTGAGCATTTATTAAGCCAACTGGAAATGAAAAGCATTGGTGTATGAAATATTAGGATTGAAAATGAACTTGTATAAAAAATGTTTCTTAAATTTACAATTTTCATAGTTGTTTTATCATGTCTTTTTTGTTATAATCTTTGCAGGTTTAAATCATGAGCAAAATATGAAGAAAATGAGACTCTTAACTTTCATGCAACTAGCTGAGACCAATCCAGAAATGTCGTTTGACACTATTCAAGAGGAATTGCAAGTGAACGAAGACGAAGTTGAAAGTTTTATTATCGATGGTAATTTCCTTAATAATATTCAATTTACTTTGCGGAGGATATGAAGGAACCCATTTTTTTTTTTAAATTTTAAACTACAATTTCAAGTTAAAGTTCAGAGCCCAAACGGTCCTTGAAAATATCTATTTAATTCGACACTCGAAATCTGATTTTTGGCTTTATTTCAAATCCGTTTGAATGAATGGTTTAAAATCAGATGGACTAAAAGGAAAGAAACAAGGCCACTTTCAATTTTACCTTTATTGTTTTTACCCAATGTATTTGTTATTCTTATTTGTGAATCGAACAAGAATTATAAACATTGGGATATATTAAAAAGATTAGTACTGGCTTAAAAGATTTTTGATATCATTTAAGTTATCGTAAAATCTTACAATAATTATTGTGACCTTGAAACTTTCCATAATTGAAAAAGAATTGAATAATTCTTTAAGAAGAATACAATGATTCAAAGAAAGAATAGGATGAGTTTAAACGGCTTCATAATTATTTTTCTATTTTCCAGTATTGAAAACCAAACTTGTACGGGCTCGAATGGATCAAGCAAATCGCAAAGTATTAATATCCAGTACAATGCATCGAACTTTTGGAAGGCAACAGTGGATGCAACTCCGAGATTTGTTAGTTGCCTGGAAAAATAATCTGTCCGCGGTTCAAGGAGGCATGAAATCAGTAGCTGCTGCACAAGTTGAACTTGCTGCTAAGAACAAAGCTGCACTTGGACATTAACAGTTTTGTTTTTTTCATAAACTTCCATTACTTTTCTAATTCACCAAAAAGGGAAACAAACGGAAGTAATAAGTTATACTGAGGGATATTGAAAAAAGAAAAATCTCACACTCGGAAGGATCGTCTTAGCAATTATTCGTATCGAAATTAGGGAATGGATGACGCATTTATACATTTAGAAATCATTACTGAAAGTTGGACAATTATGACAAAAAAGATACGTAATAAATTCAAATATCCTGTAGATAAAGACTACTAATAGTAGAATAACCAGTTTTGGACAGATTCAAAGGAGCACTCGAATCTTTATCACGTCATGAATTTACTAATTTCGATGGGAATAAATGCTGAAACGTGTGATGATTTTTTTTATAAACGAAACATTTTTTAAAAGTAAAATAATCTTTTCCTTCGCAGAATCGTTTTTCAATTTGATTAGAAATCAAATAAAATGTATTAGATTTACAGCTCTGATTAAATTAATTTATGCAAGGAAAGAAAAAGAGCAGCAGAGTTAAGAAATCAAGTTTAAGTTGAAATTTTGTTTGATTTTTAACTAACTTGAAAAAGGAAGTAATTATTGTAAGTGTTTGTAACCAAGTAATAAAGTGCATCAGTATTTTGGTGGGAAAGAAGGATTCGGTGTATGATATCATTTCTTTCTTGCCAATATGATGATGTAGCTTATGGAAAACCGTAAACAAAAATAAACAGCTGAAATAAAAAAGGTGGAGAAAGTTCAGTATTTAAAAAATTGATTTTATATTACGTTTTTTTTACAACTCTTAATGTAATTATGGTGATAAATTTTCCAACATTGTTTCTTTACCAAGAATAGGTTTCTATATTTTTCGTAACAAAAAAATTCTTTCAAATAATCATTACAATTAGGTTTTCTTTGAAAAATTCCTGTAAAAGTCCATCTAACAACCGTTCCATTCTGAGAATGGAAAGGGTTAACCGTAGCCGCACCAACAGAGTGCAAAGATTTAATTAAAATATTGCTCTATTAAATGGAAAACAGATTTTATGAAAATTCATAGTTTTTTTTAACACAAAAGCATTGAATATATATCTGAACAAGCCTGAGAAATGAAGATAAAGTAAATATAAAACATTGTATAGGAAAAACATGTCTATCATTTTAAAAGTAAACATAAATAAGAGGAAGAACTGCAACGGAAAAAGTGATAAAACTGAGAAGAAATGATTGTAATATTTTTTATTTTTTTATTTATTCATTAATTCCTTCTTATCACACATGATATAAGTCATTTTGAAATTGTATAGATACTAGCCGCAAACATTTACTCATTAATATTAACGAGTTGGTTTATTAATTTCTATTTTGTTTCATTACAAATTTTACAACATTCTTAAATATTATAAGAGCCATCTCATTTGTTTCTTTTGGTTATAGTTATATCTATATAGGTAAAGAAATTTAACTTTTCCATTCCTTTCATTCTTCACACTTTTCAATAAAACGGAAGCTTATATTGTTTTCCAAAAGTACCGCTTTCTTGCTTCAGTTCTTTGCTATTACATTAATTGTAAGTATGAAATTAAAATGAATTGTAAAATATCTCTAAAAAATACAAATTTTTTAGAAGTCTTCCTCCTGAATTTTTCTATCATAAAAGAGTCATATTTTAAAATTCGAGGAAAAGTAATATTAACATTTGAAAAGAAGTGTGTACTTTCCAGTGATTTATTTATTATTGCTATAAAACTTTTGATAGGTGTATTTAAAAAAAAATTCAGTCAATAATAAATAACCGTTACTGAAATTTGAAAAAAATTATAATACAAGCATTAAAGCTTGTGATTTTTAATTTTGTTCAAATTTTATTAAAATAAAACGTTTAATTAAGGCAAAACTAACATATCTATACGAATAAATATTAACTAAATTTAAATTATGATTCACTAAAATATGACACTTCTATAGAAATCATAAAAAGTACTTCCCAAAAAATTTATTTTTCTAGAATAAGTTAATGTTAATTAAGAATTGTTTTTAGTTGGAATATCTGGAAAAGTGGTACTTTCGTGTAAAAAAAAACAAAATGGGATAGAAGCCGCCACTTGTGACCATTTTTCATAACTGCTATTCACTGATAGGCTTGAAATTTTTTTAAAAGTTCTTTTTTTCAAGTCTCTGTTTTTCATATCGGAAAAGTGCTATTATTGTTGACGTAGCAAACTACCGAGCCAATAATAATAATACTAATTCCTCCTATCAATCAGCGTCGGCCTGATAATTTTTTAAAAATAATAATACCATGTTTTTATTATGGGCATGTATCACAAATGGGAATTGGTTTATTAGTAAATAATTATTCGATAAATGAAAAAAGGGCGCTTCTACCCCAATGAAAAGATTGATCGTTTCCCGTTGAACAAATTTCACAATAAAATAGAAAATCATATAAACTTGCATATTTTCATACCATCATCATTCATTTTATAGACCATTTCTCAATATTACAAGTAATAAAAAATATAAAATTATAATTGTTGCTTAAAAACTATTTAGGTGGGGTAAAACTTATCTAACATTTATTTGTACGTTTTCTTTTCTTTCATTACAGTCCGAAAATGTGTCAAAAAAGAAACGAAAAAGATTTTTTTTATGAAATTGGACGTTTTTTCTTATTTTCTTTTTATACGTCTTTCTATAATTGTTAAAATTAACATTCTAGTTGCTAATTTTAAAAATCACCTATAAAAATTCTAAAATCCCATCAATTTGAAACTAAAATTCAACATTTTTGTATGCATAATATTTTTTAAAATCAGCAATTACAATTTAATCAAGTGTAGGATCAACATAAGTTGAAAATGAGACGGAGAGTGATTAAGAAACGTTTATAAATAAAAAAAAAACGAGATTTTAGTTTTCAACGAAGCTACTAAAAAACTACTAGTACTTCTTAAAAATGCATGTAAACATTAGGAAATCAAAATTTTGTTGTATTCACTGATTTAATTTGTTGTTCAGCCCATTCGGCCCATTACATTTAGTGAATTTTGGAATCAGAGTAAAATCACATAATTGAAGAATCTTCCAGAGGCAAAAGAACCTTCAGTATACGCCTTCATTTGTTTTTTCTCTATCTCACTTTCACTTATATTGATCCCTATTCTACTTCATCATCTAAAATAAGAAAAAATTAAAAACGAAAATAAAATTATCACTCGGGGTTTCTTTGTAAAATAACAAAAAAAAAGGGTATCA
The DNA here is from genome assembly GCA_949825005.1 of Gasteruption jaculator. NCBI lineage: Eukaryota > Metazoa > Arthropoda > Insecta > Hymenoptera > Gasteruptiidae > Gasteruption > Gasteruption jaculator. The sequence continues at coordinate 11,136,067 of OX463765.1, read as the reverse complement.
GTTACGAGTAAGCACGGAATATTCGAGCCTGAGAATAAAAAAATGCTAATGATCCTAAAATTAAATCCCTTCTCTGGAGAAAAAAAAACAAAATGTGTCAATACGCGAATTGTGGGAAATACGAGAAAAATAATTGTAACAATATGACAACAGTCCTGTAAGTTTACGTTTGTTTTGAATATATAAAAAAATTCTTGCATAGAAATCTCAGAGTATCAAACATAAACAGTACGATGCACTGACTTTCTCAAATTGTTGTTCCAAAATGTCTTTCCATATATAGCATTAATTTTATGACAATTTTTCATCAGCTGAGTCGTGTAATAGTAATTAATATGTTGATACTGCTCAAAATTGACCATTTCACAAAAATATGTATTGTACCAATACGCCGTAGTGTCGCCTGTATGTGTCTTTCTTTTGATATGATAATTCTGACCTCTTTTATTAAGAAAATATGGAAACTACCAATTAAATGTCTTAACAATTTTAGAAAGTCACATTAAACCTGCACGCACTTACTTACAAACTAAATTTATTTAAATTCCAGAAGTCGAATATATTTGCATTTTCGAAAACTGGCAGACTTTTTATGTAACTCGCTTGTTATCATTATTATTTTTATTACTTCCATTTTTCTAATTATTCGAATGGCTCAACTTCACGAAAATAGGCGTAATTGGAACTATTGGAGCCTTAGTATACGTCCCCCTTAAAAACTATCAGAAACCCTGGTAAAAAAGTTCGTTGAAAAGGAGCTTTCGAAAATGCAGCACTACCTATTTTACACTTGCTTGTCGTTTCGTTTTATAACAGATGATAAAAATTAATTTTTAACGTGTTTTACAACTAAATAAAATCCTGACTTGAAAGTTGCGTAATAGCATGTTATAATATTGAAGAATTGTGTAGTAATTTTAGTTATTTATATGACCATTAATTAACGGATCAGTTGTTACGTTTCCTTCAGTTCAATTCTGAAAATAGATGTAGGAGATTTTTTTAATAACAATTCATTTTAAAACTTGAATGCAAATTGCAAAGAATGAATTTTAGTTAAAGTAAATGTCCTTGAACGCAGTTGCTGACGTGTTTTGTAATTAATTTTATGTACAGAAAGGTACCTATTCAATGCAATTTTTACTAGTTGGAAATAATTATTCAAATAATCGATAACTAAGGAAATATATTAAATTCATTATTTAATTTCATTTAATTACTATAATATCTTCATAAGAAGACAATGTAATTTCATTAGTTGCTTCAGCTGCAATTTGCAGTCGAAGTAAAGAGTTGCTTTTGTGACGCATATTTCGACCAAGTATTTTTTGTACCAATATGACATTTTTATGGAAATCAATATTTTATGTGTTTCTGAAAAACCGTAAGTTAATAGACTACAGTCAAACGTTATTGAGTAAAAAACATTTAAAAATTTCTAAAAATAGTATACAAAAAGCGCCAAGTTTTATTCTTATTACATTTCTTCGATAGAAAAAAAGGTCAGTGCCAAAATATTCCAAGTCACTATTTGTTTACAGCGTTGAAATTCTTTTTTATATAATATACCTTGGCTTTGTACCAGGTTTTTCGTAAAGCAAACAAACTTATCGTAAAAAAGTTTTATAATTTTAGAATTAAACAAACTTAAATTTAGACATATTCACTTTCCTCATTCTGAAAAATAGAACAATCCAAAACTTAAAAATATCGAATGAATTTCCAAAAATACAACCTGTCTTATATTATGTTTATTTTTTAATGCAAACATTCTTTGCAAAATGCATACAAAAAAGAACTTTGAATTTTAATTAAATATTCTAATTTTGACAATATCAATGTGTAATGTCTGAAAAAGGATTTGTAAACAACTATCACCTTAATAACTCCACAAAACATTTACGTTTTCCTTACTTTCCACAAATTTTATAATTTATCATTGCGTTACAATGGTTTGAGATTTTGTTCGATTTCTTTCACATCAAAAGCATCCGAAATTTTGCAATTATGCTACAAAACACTTCAATATACTAATTCATGCCGTTTTTGTGTCCCTTAACATTCATTATTATACGTGAACATGCAAAACAAACATTTCTTCCTTGTTTTAAGCAGGAATGACAGTAGAGTATTAATAACTCTACTCATTTCTTTGTCTTCGTGAAACATTTTTAAGTCGATTTTTAGACAGATGAGGAAACATTCCTTGTTTAAACTATAATAAAAAGTTTCAACTAAATTTAAAGTTTTGCATATTAAAATTCAAAGTAGGAAAAGTAATGGTGATAATAATCATATAATGATAATTAATGATCCTCTCAATTGAAATATTTCTTTTTTTCTTCTATAAATGAAAAACTCTTAAATTTTTCATAACATGTACATCCATATTTTAGTAGTATACGTATATTCTAGTTTTTTTAGAGTCCCAAAATATGAAGAAAAAAATTGAAATTTGGAATTTCCAAATAATAAATATTTCAGTATGAATTTTTAAATACCACGAAAACATATTTGCAAATACGTAAATTCAAAATCTGCTTGTTCGTGATTTAAAACACTTCCAGAGAAATAATGACCGCATAATCTTTCAATTTACCGATTATAATTGTTTGACTTTCAATTCTAAACTTAATTAACTTCATTCTACATCATTAGCATTACTTTCCCTACTTGTAAATTCACTTAAATTTGATTTCAAAATATGTGTAACAGAGTCTAGAAATTGGAATAAGGCAATATCCTAAAATCTATCTGTAACTCTAAAAAATATGTAAAATATTATTTGAAAAAACGTTACTTTTGTGAATGTTGTTTCTATCATTTCGGGATTTTGCAAATTTTGAAAAATCTTTCTTTTTGTGCCAATTTATCGAACTTTCGCCAATGATACGTGGTTATTGTATCATTTGAATCGTAGTAAAAGATATTTAAATTGTTTATCTTTCTTTTTTCACGGATGTATTGAAATTTAATTTTAAGAAAAGAAGAAAAAAATGCACGAAGATACTGTTATATCGTCGATCACTAGCCGAATGTACTGTAATAACTATTACCAAGTCATATCTGAGTTGAGAATCGTGGCCGTGGCAAATCTCCAAAAACAGTATCACCATGTACACTTTTAGCTAATGCTTTAATAGATGCTCTGATATTGTGTGGATCTAATGGGTCCCTTGAAAGCTGCAAACAGAGAAAGAATATCAATTTATTGCATTCCCGTAACCCAAATAGTTCTGTTTTAAACCACCATAAAACCTCTAAATGATCTTGGGCTCACTTTTTACTATTAAATGAGTTTATTTACAACTATCACGATGTTGTAATCTTAGCGGTAAAAAAAAATTGGTTCTGTTCTTGATATTCGCAAATTTGGATTGATCCATTGTATTTTATTGCTCAACAGAAAGATACTATGTAAAATCTTTATGTTATATGTTTTTTAAAATAATCATTGTAACAGTCAGTACCGATTTACTTGGTATCAGTAACATTTCACCTCTCAGAGTATGATATCTTGAAAATAATAGTCTCTCACTTTTATTATATGTAACCTTTATAACTCAGAATTATTCAATAACAGTTAGATGTTAGCGCCGGCAATTTTAACAATCATCATTATATTTTTACCATTCAAAATAACTATCCACTGAATCTACTAATTTGTTTATTATCGTAGGCCGACTTGTTTTGTGTCACTTTGACAACCAGTAATCAGGAAATTCTGCTATGAAGTCTTTCATTATTGTAAAAGATTGAATTGAAAATAAGGGAACAATATGTATCCGTTAGGATCTCTTGATCTGAAATCCTGTGTTTATATGGAATATTTTTATCGAAAAGCATAGATTTCGATTGCTTTTCTAGAGAGTACCGAATGTACAAATTCCCACTTGATAAATTTGTACGTAACTAGCCCTGTCGGCAAAGAATAATTTGCAATCGAATGGTAAATACATAGGCATAAAAAGGAATTGTTACCTGATCGTTATCTTGATCTTGCATAGTTTTCCTAATAGAAACAGAGAAGGCTGGAACGCTGACTGGTAAAGATTTGGCTAAAGTTGGATGGCCTCCTCGCAGTCCTCTTGGTATGTGAATGCCCTCATCATGCCCAGAATCTTTAAAAAAGGATTTGAAATAAATCAAATAAAACAGTACCAATCTAGAAAATGAGATTTTTACAGACGTAGACAATTACCATCAGTGTCAGATTCTTGATCCGATGGTTGAAGAATTTCTTGAGGCATATTCTCATCCATCCCTTCCAGTGGAAATAAAACTTCTGCATCAATGCTGCTCCGATCTTTCGCACGTACAGCTAACGACACTTTTCTTTCTACATTTCCATTCTAAAAAACATATACATATATATTTGTTACAGTGTTCTCTTCTCTATATGAAAACATAATCTAGTAACAAGTTTTTAAATTCCAGGTTGCAATTTATACCGATTTGAAAGTTGTTACAACATAAATTTACATTCACTTAAAATGAAAGAGGTAAAAACTACAATAACAATGAAATTGTATTTATAAACGCGAATTGCAAGAAAAAGGATCGCAAGTAACAAATAAAATGCGATATTTCTTTCAAAGTTAAAAATATTTCACATTAAAGTTAAGTATACCTTGTATATTTGTAAAGCGATAGAAGATGTATGTGTCGATGTTACTTTCTACACGTTATAATTGCTTTCAGTCCAAAGTAACGACTTTACAACGTATAAACACAATTTTCTCTTAAGAAGCTTAGCAACTTACCATATGAAGATTATTGGGATGTTTCGAAGCGGCCAACTGTTTAATATTTATATTTGCGACATTTCTCGTTTCATTCGATATGACAACTGGTTTTGAATTATCAACTTCCTTATTTACAGAATTACTTAAGTTGCCCTTAAGGCTATCTGGAGTTGTAGGAGGAGTTTCAATGCTATTAGCTGATTTATTTGTATCTTCGTTACTCGTTAGCAACCTGAAAATATCAACATTATGGATTAAAAGAAGATTTTGAAATTCAGAACAATGACGTAGGTTTTCTGTAGAATCGACAAGTTATATTCTAAGCATAATTTTCGAGACTTTTACTTATGAAATTCCAGTATTTAATATTTGTCTTTTAAAATTGATATTTATATTTCTAACAAAGAAAAAAGTAAGTTACCTTGTTAATATCCTGTGTTCCAAATGAGCTCTTTCTCGAAATTGTTCCAAACGTTCGTACTCCTGAGCTGTAAAATTTCGTATTCTTTCTTCAGTCAGAATTATTTCTCTGTGTTCCGCTTCTTCCAATTGTTGTTGTAACGCTCCCAAGGCCGATTGCAATGGTTTTGGCAACTGAGATGCTGCAGAAAGAAAAAGTTAATACCATCATGAACACCATAAGTTTATGATCAAAGAACTGATAAAGTCTTTTTCCAAACCTTGAAATGCTCGTTATTAATTTTACCAAAAATTTAGGTTCGTACATTTAAGTATTAATTCCAAATAGATTGAAACTTCATAAGTTCATTAAATAATGTTATTACCAAAGAATTTAGTTGGAGTTTGGTGGTCCATTGTGTCAACATTATTATGATTAATCACTATCCTAAAGACATTACTGTAATCCGGACTAGCTCTAAGTTCCGATATGTTGTCGGAAGAAACCTGAAATGATTGGAAAGTTAAAAATTAAATTGCGGTTTCACTATTGGCAGTAATGAAATTGGCAGTAAGTATAATTTTTAAATACTTTCGAGGTGTTTATTTAATAATGTTTCCAATAGTTTAGCTTTGCGTTAAAATGAAACAAAGGGGAAACCCAAAAGTTAAATTTGGAATCATGTAAACAATATGGTGTAACAAATTTTAGGGTTATTCTTTAATTTCGTACAAAAAGATCAAACTCATCTAAAAAAAGTTCCTAATATACGGTATAGGAAATATTTGAATATAAGTTGAATTTATGTATTTATATAATTCTAAATTCTGTTCATTGTGTATTGTTTTCTTTTAATGAACGTTAACGAGCGAGCAAATAAAGTGACAGAAAAAAGAACTACAATATCTTGAAGTAAATACTCGTAAATAAAAAGATTAAACTCCAATTCAAAATAAAATACTCTCATAATTGATACTAATGTAAAACGTCTATTTTTCAATGAAACGGCATTTCCGAATAAAAATGTTACACCATAAAAGGGAAGAAGAGAATTATCGACACAGAAATTACATACAAATTTCTGAACCTTACAACAATATTGGTGTTGATAAGAACCAAAGCAGCTCCATGTTCCCTGTGAACAGCATGAGTATACATAGAACAATTGTGGCAGCGATGAATTACCCAGAATCCTACATTCCTTGCTTCCACTAAACTCGGCTGCTCTTTAGTAATTCCCTCTAATTCCGGCACTGTTGCTAAGTCCTGCTTGAGAATATAATTACATTTATTTCAGTATACAAGTTTCATGGAATTTAATAGTACCTTTACTAAAAAAAAATGATGGAACTCAAAGCAGCGTTTACTGTATTCCTGGATAAAGTAATTCATTTTACTGCTTTACAAAAGATATCGAAAGTTGATTTTCCAGTTAATCGAAAAGAAGTGAATTTGAAATATTAATGGGAGACAAGGCTTCATGGATTTTTAACATATCGAACGTATCATATGAGAAATGTAGGAATACTTCTATGCCGTTCGGTTAATACAAAGAATTAATTTACTTATTTCACAGAAAAAACATAAGAATAATAACACTAATGTATGAAATAATTTTTTTTCTTGTGTAAAGGAAATCAGACCTATTCTTGGGTATAATAGGCAAGCTGGTTCCTGTCGAACTCCAAGACGAAGAAAAATAAATTCTTAAATTTTAATGACCAATTAAGAATCAGAAAACCGAGTAATAATAATCTGACATCGCGACAGTGCATATTGCAAAAAGCCATAAGAAAAACTATACAAACCTCAGAAAAGAAAGGGTCGCTTTGTTCATTGGAACTCAATTCGAGATCTTTGAGATCAATTTTTTGTAACTCATTACCCCTGGATTTGATGGAGAAATTGAGACACTTGCAGGTCATGTGCATTTTAGGCACTGTTGTTATTACTGATTTATTGTAAGCAAATATACTCGATACTCGGACACCAAAAATGTCTCTCTGTACGTATCTTTATTATTCGTGGATCTTCTTTCTTCTTGATTATTTACAACAAAATAATTCCACTTTAAAAAAAAGTCGTTAATCGGCAGTAGCAGAAATTAGAAGATGAAAATCGCGCACACTTCGATACAATCTCACTATTTCACCGGTAACAATGGCAATAAAAGGCTCAAAGTATGCAGAAATGAGTTAGAAATTCAACTGATAGTAGCACCGACCGATCATAATTAAGAAATGAATGGTGAGAGGAGAGGTAATAGGCGAAGAGTTTATTTATCGTGTTTTTCTTATTATTACGTGCGGTTTATCACGACTTACTGAAAGTCAAAGCGTTGGGCGTCGATAAAAAGAAATACAATAATAGTGATAGGAAGACAAGAAAAAAAAAGAAAGAAAGGTAAACAATATTTACACAATACGCGATGATCCTTTCTTATATTTATTTACCAGTCCGAAACAAATATTACCGATGGGTTTATTTCGTATCTGGCTATTTCTATTTATTGATTGAGATGACGATAAAAATAATGCAAAGTAGAAGAAGAATGACAAATTGCGAATTATCAATTGTGCGTTTGATCGACCGATTCTGGGTTTCTTTTTTTCGGGGTACTCTTCTTTACTCTTCTTCTTTCTCTCGTGTAGGCATTAATTGAAAAGTAAATAGTGCTTCGTCCGTACAACCAAGTAGTATCGAAGCGTATATTGTCAATGTTGAAGATTCGGTTAGCGACGACCGTTTAAAAACGTTCTTCCTTATCTCAAACGAACGTTTTAATGTCATTCGATGTATATTCGGATGGGTCTTTATGAATTATCAATTCTCGAAATAATATACCACTTTTCTCCGTGGACTGTTAAGAAGAGAGCAAGCTCGCTAAAAATAAACACTCATCCGCGCACGTCCCTGTATACGTGAACACAACCACACCGCAGCCGAGTACCACACAGCTATGAAGGAGTGGAGAATAACAAATAACAAAGTAGAACTTAGGGTGAGGTTACATGTGGCGGTAAGAAAAAACACACAGAGTTACGATACGCTCCTACTCGACGAAATCCTCGCGATAAACTTCGGCAAGTAGCGACAGTACGTGTCGGCACCTTTGATGTCGATGTTCCCCCAGTATTTTTGATCACGTGATAACCGGCCATGTTAAAATTTGTGCACACCGCACATTTTAAAATCAATAACTCCGGCTTTTGGATTGATTTGTAATGCAAATTCAAATTTTTTTTACAATTAATTTATTACTTTGTAGAGAATAGTCATATAGGTATGGATCAGACTTAAAATCAGAATTTATCATACACGAAATCCCAATGAAACGTATTATTCGACAGTAAGTTCTTTTTGCTGAAGAAATTTACACTCGAAAACTTCTGAGATAAACATTTTCCTCTTTTTTATTAGTTAATTCATAACTTTTTTATACATAATAATATAACGTAATATATAAACTCTGAAGACAAATACACTTTTTCTTTCTGTCTACTTATAAAATAAACATAATTACAATATGCGCAACGCTTACTTTTTTCTTAAAAATGTGCTAATTGCGAAATACTGATTTCTAACTGGAGCGATGTTTAACCCATTAACGCTTAAAAAAACATCATTTTAGAGCAGTAACTATTTTTTGATTTCCAATCGTATTGTCAGAAAGAGCGCCTAAAGAACCATAAATATAATATTTTTCTTTTTGTTTAATCGAACTGAATCAATACAGAAAGCCCATAAGAAATGGTCTACAAAGTGTCCTCCTTTGAGGCGCTAATGGGTTAACAAGTAATCAAATCATACTGCTTCTTAGAAACAAATATTATTCTTTTTTTTTATAGTGTTTTTTCATGATGGGTAGATACATAACTTGTACGAAATTTGTTGGTTTCATAGCCTTCAAAAGAGTGAATGAGAAAAAGTTGGTATCCGAATTTGATTCATTCTGAAATACATAAAGTTGAGTGTAAAAATTTAAGAGAATACTTGATATGGAATCCCTGTTTTTCCCAATGTATATTTAAAAAGAATATTATTGTTGATTTGAACAAGATATACAAAGTTTGGTGAACAGATTTTAGTAGTTCTGAAAATTCAATGTAGAATTTTGTATCAAAACATTTTTATCTACTTTATATTAATGTTTATGTACATGGAAAAAATGTTTTCAATATTGTTAAATTGTAAAGGTTTAAAAGAAAATTAATAATTAAAAGGTAAACGACAAAATATTAAAGTTAAATAACAAAAAACAACTTCGAACTTGCAAACCCTTCTTGTTCACGTGAATTCAAAAAGTTAAATAATATAAAAAATCTAAAAAAGTTAAAATTGTATTTGTTTCTAAGAGTTATGGTAACATCATTTACAAAACAGCTACAAAACAGCATTGATTTACTGGAAAAGTTTTCAACAATAACGGAATTAAACATATCATATTGAAAAATAGAAACCAATATATAAGCTGAGCTCGTTTTTTCAATTCATAACAATTCCAAAACCTCTGAAAAACAATTTTCATTCATTTACTTTAGCGTAATTGTAGTGGAAGTTTCATTAGATGGAGAAAGAGTGGACCATTTTTTTCTTTGGTATTTTACCGATAATTTTTTAAATAATTCAAGTTGAGTATAATCGGGATAGAAAATTGGATAACCTTTCTTATTTAATTATACTGAATGAACTGCACTATTGTAATTTTCTCCAGAGATTTTCAAATGTCATGAATATGTATGTATATACATTAAAAATTAACGTATAAAGATAGAAATTATACTTTTTTAATTTTTAGCTTTCTATATATACTTAAAAAAAAGGGTATCATAAAAAATGATATCACACTGATTTCCCATTCATTATTCCCGGTGACGATTCCTTCCTCTTGAAATATTCATCGAATCTTATTGCGGCGTACCTGTAAACAAATCGTTATATTCCTTATACGTTTGTGTTGATAATGTATGATGCAATAACGTATTTGTTTTTGTGAATATGCTTTCCAGGGAATTCTGTTTTCTATATAAACGTAGGAAATCACGACAATTTTTAAAAAGTGCAATAAGAAAAACAGACAAGGCAGATTTGGCAATTGTTTTTCAGACAGATTCGGAAAAGTTTAGTTTTTGAACGAGATTTTCGGTTATATACTTGGACAAGTCATAAGTAACTTGCGATGCAGCTAAAAATATCGAAGTTAATATGACTCAGCCTAATATTTTTTTTAAGTCGCATAAGCATATAACTATATAAACTACATTTTTCAGATATTACGTTTTAATCTTCTGAATAATAGAATTAAATTGTTAGCCATTTGAAGCATTCTGGAAGAGCTAATTTCAGAACATGTCATAATTGTTAAGTCTACTAACTTAATAATTGTATGGAACAAAAAATGAAAATCTGTAACTATACTTACTCTAGGAAATCAAAGTCTATATGTGAGTGTTGACTTTGTATAAGAGCCCAACAACCCCAGAAAAAATGTGATAACAATACAAATTTTTCAACATGCGTATATAATTCTGATATTTCTTCTTCTGTTACAGAATTCTTTCCTTTATATTCTTGTAAATATAAATTGATCCAATCTCTTTGTAAGGATTCTTCTGGATATAACGAATAATCAGGTACATCTATTCCTGGAAAAAAAGTAGTATTTTTGTTTTATCGAAATAGGCATATATTATTAATTTTAAACTATAACTTCTTTCAATTGTTTTTATTTCTTCAAGTAATTGAAATTTAACATTAAATTCTTTTTCGTATCTGATATTTTTGTATTATTAACATTTACGGATTCAATTCTTAAATGATTAATACAATAAATATTTTCTTTCTCGTTTTGGTTTTATAATTTTTGTACAATAATTATACTGATATATTATAATTAATAGTGATAATTATAATGAGGCCAAGAAAGCATAGATAGAGCGAAAATGGAAAAATTATGAAACTTCAGATAAGAAAATCATTACATAAGAATCTTTATCGAGACAAGAAGAAAAAGGATTTGAAATATGAATGAATCTAGTTATATTTACGTTTTAAGTTGTAAATTATGAATAAGAGTATGATTGATAGTATTGTTGGTATACATTACCGACAAATTCTGCAAAATGATTTGCAATATCGAAAGCTTGATAATTGAATGCCGTATATTCATAGTCGATGAAAGTAACACTGTTTTCTTTTTCATTATACAGTATATTTCCTAATAATAAATCATTGTGAGCATATACCACTGGGCTATTTAGTTTCGAGAGTTTCTCTTTAAGCGTTGAATACTCTTTCTTCAATACTGCATACGGCTTTATCAATTCTTCGAACCTGAAAACCATAAAATATATTATTTTCAGTGGAAAAAGTTTATCGAATTTTTGTCAATTTTATATTTATGCATATTGAACTCTTAAAATTTAAGTTTAGCCTTTATCTATTTAAATTTGAGTGAATGTAAGTAACTATAACTAGTAAGTAAGTGACTATTTATTACTAATTATGACTGTACAATTTTTTAAATTTATTCGTTTACTTTTCAATCAAGATTAACACTTTACTGGCCGATCGCACAACATGTGTGCGATGGTCGGAACAACTGTTCCGGCTGATCGCACAACATTTAAATACTGCCGGCCTCTGACGACGTTTGACTGCGTAGACGTGCGGTCAGTAAAGTGTTAAGATTTAAGCGTTAAAAACAAAAGAAAATCAACAACTAAATAATGTTCTGCCTAACACACATAGTACAGAATTTTCCGAATAAATTTACTGGTAATAAAAATACCGTTTTGTGTACAGCAAAGTACTGTAAATTAAAGTCATTTATGTGTCAGACTTTACACTTATTCATACATACTTTGTTTGTTTCACAGGATCGGAAAATTCTTTTGGCATAATTTCCATAAATTTTTCCGTTTTTTCCCAAATCACAGGATCTCTACTAATATTTGGTTTCAATTTATGCATCTGCGCCATTCGTTTGGCCACTAAACGGTAAACCTTAAGGTCTCTAACGGAGTCTACTGTTAATGTTTCTCCTTCTATAAATTGATAAGCTAATCCATTGTTAAATGTAGCAAAAAGGGAATGTGTGTAACCGGCTTCATAGAGAATCTGGAAAGAACATCAATATTTTAATTTGGGCAAAATAATAATTAAAATTGTAAATTACATTTATGAAATCACTTCTAAATATTTTGAAAATATACATAAATTCAAGAAAAAAATGAATAGTAAAAGATTATTCTTTTCAGATAGATAAACATTTTACCCTAATATTTCGTGTTTCATCTTTTCTGTTAATCAGCAAATCTGTTTTATGGCCGTAGACTCTGACTAATACCATTTCACTGTAATGTCCTGGATACCAAACTCCGACTAACTTATTTGTGATTCCATTTGTGAAAACCTGAAAGAACGTAGACATACATTAATCGTTTTGTAATTGATTGAAAAATTAATTTAGTGACATGTAAGTAACAATGAAGAGTAGTGAATTTTATAAATCAAAGAGAGATAGATTCGAGTTCACAAAATTTTGGGAAATTATACCAAGGATACCATTTTTAGAACTGCAGTGTAAGTTATTAAAAAATATTATACGAGTTTAAAATAATAATCAACAATCCAATTTCACAAAGAATGTTATTAGCGTTATATTAAATATACAGGGAAAAATCTTCATCACTCACAATCAATGAAGTAAAATTAACGACATGGATAACATTACAATATAAGAATAGAAGTTGACAAATATTTACTTAATTTGGTAAATATCATCCAATCTTGAATTGATACCTGAAGATACAGATATCGACACATTTCAACTACCCTAAGGAAGATAAGAAGATTATTTAAATTGATAAAAATTTCCGTTACTCCATCATGTCCAAACGTATGTTTTCCTTTTTGGATGACAAAAAAATAATTAGCATGTTCAAGCTGGTATGAATTAGAGAATTTTTTATTTGATCAGAGGATTAGTTGGAATATGTCATCTCATTAACATGAAATGTATTCTGCTTTAAAATATTTTTGCTTATGTTTTGAGTAAGCTTCGTAAAAAAATATTAACCTTATTAAAGTAATGAATTTCTACGTTTGCATATTTTTTCATAATAATGTCCATCTTTGAAAGTTATAAACTCAATCTAAAATTTTGTAGCCATGCAAAATAGTGTAAAGATTGCATGGTTTGTAAAAAAATTGACATGCTTATAATATAACGTTTGTAGATTGTGAAATAATGTAAGTAGACTCTACAAACGATAAATATATAGACGTATGATGTGATACTAAGTCCAGTCACTTCCCTGATAAATAATTCAGTTTGATAAGAATGTTAGAGATTTTTCCAATGAATTTCCTTAGAAGTGCGATCTTGCAAAGAAGATCAAATTTGCGATTGATAATAAAAATGAATTATCATAAAATTCAGAATAATAATAACACTTACTTTAAAACGAAGCTGATCTATTGGCCAAGTTGGTCTTATCTTTTTAATGATTTCTGTAGCACCTTTGTTAAGATCATGTTCTTCGATTGTGATATTTAAATGCGGCTCTTTCGTTATTTCCTCCATAATTTTAACTCAAAACTGTAATCAAAAACACACTTTTTAGCAAGGTCGGGAATAAAGATAAAGAATGTAAGTTAAAGGAAAAAGAATACTATAAATAGAAAAATGTATGCGTTTCTTTTTTACACATTTTCAACTTTCAAAACTACATTTGTAATGAGAGCTAAAACACAATGAGTTTTTACAGAGTGCAAGATTCCCAATAAAAAATAAAAACGACAGTTGATTTTTTTCACTCACTTGAGAGAATACAGCTTCAGACTCAACCTATTAATTTTTTAATTAAGGACGAGTAAATCTTTTAAAGAAACTCAAAAATTTTAATAAACGATTAAAAGTAGCACTCGATGGTTGCAAAAATAGATTGGAAATGAATTTGGTATATTCAAAACATGTTAAAAGAAGTATCGGAATAGAAACAATTTCTCAAATAGTAACATTACTTCTCTCTACGAAAGAACGGCAAAGACTGACAACAAGCTACTCACATTATGTGCACTCGTGTAGGCTGATAAGTGATGTTATAAACTATGAAAGTCCTCTGTAATGATAACAGCCTTGAATTCATTAAGTTTCCTTTTAAAAGGTATTACCACAGATATTGGGGCCCTGGAATTTACGTTTTACAACTTTTTCAACCAATGAGTCTTGTGACCTCCAATAAAAATATATTCTTACTTTTCAAATAAGGTTTAAAAAATAAAGGAGATGTGTAAAATATTTCATTACTTATATTTCAATCTCGGGCGTTTACTTTGGAATATTTTAATTTGTAACGCTATTTTTTTTATAATAAGGGTTTTTTTTATTTGAAGATACAAAAATTTCAATTTTTCTAAAGATAGATAGTCTTAGAAATTCGAATAGTATTCCAAAATCATTCAAAACTTCACAAACGATTTCATGTTTACTAATAGAATGCACAATTATCTGACTCACTATGCAAATCTTTGGAAGACTTTCTGTTTAATGTCCTTGACAAACAGTTTGGAGACTAAATTAGTTTTTATTTCATTTTCCTTATAGAAATATTTTCCTTATATTTTTCTATGAAAATGTCATTCTAGTTCTCTAAAAAGCATGGTTTTATTTTTTCTAAATTGTTCAGATGACATTCACTCCCACAAATTTTGTTTTTACAATTTTAAAGAATTTGAAATACTGGAAATTACAGCATACTAATTGCAACATACTTGCAATTAGTATTTTCATCCATAACAATAATGAGAAAAAATGAGTAACGGTATGAATAAATACTTATAAATCAGTGTTATATCGCTTCCTCCGATATGTATACATACATAATATATGTATAATTATCTAATTGGTCTATGAAATTGGTAAGTACAAATCGAAATGTTTGATAACATTTAAGTCTTAAACTGTAGAGACCACCTACCTCTCGGGTCTAAGGCTCAATGGTTCCAATATTGATACAACTTAATATTAGATACATCTATGTGGTGTTTGAATTTCTAAATACTACTAAAAACCATCATTTTAAAAAATGATTCTTCTAAGCTTCTTGTTGTGGATAAATACTGTCACTAAAAATTTCCAACTTCAGCTATTTAAATACATATACATACATGAGCCAACTATATAAATTCTTTACAGTAATGACTTTTAATTGCAAACGTAAACGGAGGAAAACTTCTAAAATTAATTTACTCATTTCCTGATATACCTGTTCCTCGTGAACTTATAAATAGCTTATATCAGGCCGTTTCATTGCCGGGAAATGGGGAATCAGAATGATGTATATAAAAAGTAAATATAATCAATAGGGCAGATGGAACCCAAAGTGTGATAAAGGGATTGGAAATAAAAATGTTGTCGTTAATTTCAGTGTGTCTACGGAGACACGGTACTTAAAATAAGAAAAGATGAATTACCATTTCTGTGAAAATAAAAATCGAAGAAGCCGTGCGTGTTTTCTTGTCAATAACATTTCCTTTACGGCATCTAAATCAAATATGAAACTCGTTACCAATACAATCATAGTTCGAGGTCATGTAATCCTCTAACGACTATCCGTTTATATTTTTCAAAATCATTTTTTTTGTCCGACATATATACACGCTATTTCCTCTTTCGATGATCTATTTATATTATCTTCTTGTTGTTGCAATTAATTACAACTCTCTAACATTTTGAATGAGGGTTAAGTTTGATTAACACTACTCGCACGTCAACATAACTTCTTTTTAAAAACTGTTTTCGTATCGATTTACGTTGTGAATAATGTATTCTCCAATAAACTAACACGGCGACTGTCTGTCTTTGACTATTTTTCTTTCGAGGAATCGAAACTATTACTAGATACAACTTCAATCTACAGTATCTTCTTCTCCTATTCCGTTATTTTATCCAGTTTTTAATAACTGCCAATTTACAGTTGTGGAGATTCCTTCTGAGATATTTTATTGCTGAATCCGAATTTACTAATTTTCGATACTATTATAATTAACTTTTGTTACAAACAAGCGTATTCCCGTTCAAAGATTAAACAAAAGATGATCGCCGCCACTATATCATTTCGATATATCGAAAGATATGGTTATCTTTTTCATCTTAATCCTTATAAAATATCCTTTTATTGTGCTGTTCTTTTGCTGATAGAACATTAAGTTTAAAGAACTTCTGTGCGATTGCTTGGAATATTGTTCAGTCGATTTCTATTACTTAATAAGCGAATAAAAACTTTTTCATTATCATCAATTTAAAATTATTGACAATAAAGCGCGCCAAGCAAGATATGCGCCTGCGTACTCATTGAAATATATGTATATATATATACAGGTGGACCACTTAAAACAAAACACTTGAATAGTATTGCCGACTAAATTTGTTGCATGAAAAGTTTGTTCTAAGGTCTTCTTTTAGCGCTGTCAAGGTCACCAACGGTTTTCTAAATGGAACTATCTACTTTTTATTTAACACTATTAAAACATTAACCTCAACACGTATATCCCAACTCTGTATATGCCTTGCAAAAATTCAAAACGATAGTGGCGCCTTCTATACGTATACAACCGTTTACGAGGGAAGGTCTCGTTGTATTTCAATAATGTTGACATAAAATAAAAGCGGGATTTTGTGGCTTACATTGTCTTCGTAAATTGAAATTATCGATATATTGGTACGACGCAATATTACTATAAGAATGTTAGTAACGAAATCTTCAGCAGTGTCTTCAGTCTCACAAGAATAAGCAGATTTTACGGCTCCTTTGTCCCCGATTCTTGCATCCTGAAATACATTGTCACCAATATACATGTAATTGGGATCTTAAAAATGTAACTTAAAAGTTGGAATAGTTTGGATTTTTTCTCAGCATAATGTCAAAGAAAATACCACTCAGTCAAGAGGCACTCCAGCCTTGCATTGCAACTTTCTTACAAAAATCGTTCAAACCGAAAAATATACAAACAAGGTGAGACAATGTTATCGTACGAGCAGTGTTGATCAGGTTATGTTTATTATTTTATTTTAGGTAGATTAGATGGTTTATAAAGAACAGTTTTCTTAATTTTTTAATTCAATTAATAATATGAATGCGGTACAAGTAATTTCTTCAAATTAATATTAACGGCTCTAACTTGATTTCATAATTTTGTTACAAATGTCTCTGATAATTGTACAAAGTCAGAGAAGAAACATTTTTAGTAAGTTTGACTTTGCAACAAAGTTGCAACATATATTTATTACAATTTTGAAGAGAAATAGAGCATAGAGAAATAAGTACTTTGTCATTACAAAGAATAATGGTAATCCTGCAAAACATTTCTTCACAATGAAAGAGCTGTTTTCAAAACAGTTGTGTTCTTAATTTCATAATCATATTCTAGTTGTAAAAGAGTTAATAACCGTGATAACTTCAAAGAATCCTAATTTTTATTTTACTAATGGGATGCATTATGCTCTAGTTCCCCAAAACCAGATGATAAAGATAAACCAAAAAAAGTTGATAATTTTGCATCCGAATTATGGGATGACGATAGCGAAGATGATTTCAAATCTCCTCCTTGTTCTCCAAATAAGCTTGGCTCTATAACATCCGTCGTAAGTAATATTACTTAAATATTCAACATTTCATTCTGGTTTTTTATTATTATAATTTCCATTAAGTAGTGCATCAACGTAATAAATTTGTTTTTAACTATATGAAATGTTCAAAGAAAACACTTTATAAAAATATAAATTTTACAAAAATTGAATATATTTAGTAGCATAAGATCACTTTTTCGATAAAGTTTAATTTCACAATCTTTTTATATTTTCCTTGCAACCAAAATTATAATACAAATATTCTTAATAATCTAAATTTGTATAAAAACAGGACAGCAAGTCGTTTGATTTAAAATCACATACTAATTTCGAAAAGAGCGATGTGGTTTATGTGAAAGATTCTATGGAAGAAAATGAAATGATAGAGAAATTAAAAGCAGAAAGATTTGATGAAAAGGTGACAAAAGAATGTGCTAATGTAAAAAAAGATATTGTTTCTCCATCATTCAAAAAGAATATTGGTTTTCCATTGATGAAAAAAAATTTTGATTCTCAAAAACAGTATGAAACATTGAAAATTGAAAGTTTCAACAGCGACGATGATTTCCAAGAAACAAAAAATGAAAAATTACAGAGCTCTCCAAAAAGTTCAAAAACTACTGCTTCTAAATTTGCTAAGTTTCAATACAAGTCCAATAAACCTCTTATAACAAAATGTGAAAAGGAATCATACGACAGCGATGATTCTATGAGTGGATACAGTTGTTTACATTCAGTGAAGAAAAAAGCTACTATTTTGTCAGATTCCGAAGAAGAAACTTCAAAACAAACACTGCCAAGTAGTTACGAAACGCAAAAATTAGAGAAGTCCGATTTATGTACAACGACAAGCCCAAGAAAATCGTCTAGTAATTATCTAAAGGACGAAATGAGTAGCCCGTCTAAAAGATCAAAAAGTAAGAGTCCTAAAAAAATGGCTCTTACTGCCAGTCCAAGAAGAATATGGCAAGGACCTGATTTTAAGTTAAATTTGAAACCATTAGGTTTGGATACAGATATCGACTCTTGGATTAAATCTATGGAAAATGATCGGAATATGTCTCATTTGCCTGTAAGAAAGTGTGTTTATTTCATTTAGAAGATATTCGATTGTTTCAAACTAAAGTTGCATGAATTTGAGATTATTGAAGCTTCAACGAATATTAGAATTTCCAAATTTCTATAAATATTGGAAATAATTGCGATTTTATAATACCCAGTTTTGTTTCAGACTCAACGAGATCAGTTGAAGGAAAGGAGCCAAAATCTACTAAAGTTGCACGTTGAGTTATTACAAAAATCTTTCACAGCATTATTAAGAATCCCCTTACCAATTTTAGAAAGATTTCCAGGCTTTAATTCTGCAACCTTTCAAAAATACAAAGCGTTGACACATCATGTAGCTGCCAAAAGCCGACTTTGCAATAATAAATTGGCAACTCTTACAAAAACGGAGGATAAAATAAATTTATCAAACATTTCGAATTATCATGATGATAATGATGAGTTCATACCGTCAAATGAAGATGAAAATGGATATAATAATGAAGTTGAGGAAGAAGAGAATTTAAATTCTAGTTATGATATTTTAAATAACAGTATTAACCAAACTCCTAATAGATGTACTAATTACTCTGATAAAAGTTCAAAAGAAGCTATAACGCCTAATCTAGAAACTAGAAAAAGCTCAGGCTCATTCCAGCTGAAGAAACCCATTAAAACCGGGCCATCTTTTGATGTAAGTAACGTAACATACTTCGGTAATCCATTCAATAAAATTTTACTAGATATGTTTCAATTCTCGTGGTATTTTCATTCGTGGTATTTCATATCCATTTCGTAAAATTTTCAGTCTCCGCGAATTTCCGGTGCATCGTTTTCTCCTAAACATAGATCAGATGTTCCTACAACAACATGTGAATCAACAAATTTTATGCCCGTTAGTTCTTCGAATAGTCGAAGTTCTTCCCAGTTGCTAAATAGCGGCACTAATAAACCAACAGCGACTTTAACATCAAATAACCCTACAAGTAATAATGTTTGGGATGAATTGGAGAACAGCTTTGGTGAGATGTATTTAAATTTACTTTATTAAACATTAATCATAACTCTTTTATCTCGAATTATATTTGATTTAACATTAAAATTATCGAACCAGTTAAAATGAGCCATTTTTAACGGTATATCACAATAAGAAAAAAATTTTTTTAAATCTAAGGTTAAATAATGGGAAAAATGTTATGCAAATTCTATCGAAATATTGCATTTTATTTTAAACTAAAAATTGTGCTTATTCTGAAATATAAATTTATTTCATTCAATGTTAATTTGGCAAAAGTAGTTCAATATCTTATATTCAAAAAAGCCTCATTACCAGTTTGCTACTAATTAGAAATGACATTTCATGATGAACGAAGTGAATTGTAGCTTGAAAACCCAAATAGATACTCACTGAGGTGAATAAGACAAATTTGTGTTAATATTTTTTTCTAACAAATTATGTAGATACTAAAGCATCAAATAATGAAAAAGGCAATAATGGATACGAAGATGAAATTGAAGATTTGGATTTCGATGATGAAATCGATGACTTTCATGTGGATATAGACAACTTCCCAGCATTAGATGAAGAATGTAATATCAGAAAAGAAGGTACTCCGAAATGGAGATCTGTACAACCACCGGAACCTATTCGAAGTGCGACTACATCTACCAAAGAATCTTCTGCACCGAACGAGGCATTGAATAAATCGACTCAAATAGGAAAGTTTACAGGGAATTACAAAAATGATGGAGTCAGTGGAGAATTTGATGGTTTGGAATATAGTCATTCAAGGGAAATGTTGAAAGTAATTATAAAAGTGCTTTATTTAATTCTTTTTTATGTAAATTTATTGACAAATTTATTTCCGAAAGTGCACGAAAGTCTTAGGAAGTAGCGCAGAAATGTTTACCATAATAATCTAAACAGTAAAATATTGGAATTACAAAAATGTCTATTTGGATAAAGATTTAAGCAAATGTTGAAATATTTAGTAATACTGATCTTTTTTTGTAGATTTTTCGACAAGTGTTTGGACTGTACACTTTCCGTCCAAATCAATTACAAGCTATTAACGCTGCGATGTTAAAACATGATTGTTTCATCCTGATGCCAACCGGTGGAGGCAAATCATTGTGTTACCAATTACCAGCACTTTTGGTGCACGGCTTAACAATTGTAATCTCACCCCTGAAAAGTCTTATAATGGATCAAGTGCAGAAGCTTATTTCGCTGGATGTAAGTAAATTTTGTATGTTTACAAAAACTCAAAAAAGAATATTTATTGAAACGTACAGTCGAGTCGAAGGGAAGCAATATTTTGCCATCGGTCAATTACGTGGTTTCTACTTTTTAATTTATAAATTGTCAAATTAACTTTGTATTTACTGTAATAGATACCAGCAGCTCATATGTCGGGGACCATAACCGAAATACAGACGGCTAGAATTTATAAGGATCTTTCACTACAACAACCTGGATTAAGGTTGCTGTATGTAACCCCTGAAAAAATTTCAGCATCACAGAAATTTTGTGATACGTTGAAAGCACTTTACGAGAGAAATTTGTTATCAAGATTCGTTATCGATGAAGCACACTGCGTTAGTCAGTGGGGCCATGATTTTAGACCGGATTATAAAAAATTACGTGTTCTTAGAGAAAGTTTTCCGAAAGTGCCAACAATTGCATTAACAGCTACTGCAACCCCAAGGGTTCGAAGTGACATTTTACATCAACTTGGTATGACCAAACCAAAATGGTAATTATTTAGTATTTTCAAAAACACAAAAGTAAGGTGTAAATTTATTAATCATTTTTACGTAAAATCAATACGACTTTACAGTTTTTTTCAGAAAGTAACAAAGGTAATGTTCACGATCAGAATTTTAAAGAGGCAATATTTGCAATTTAATACCACAATATTAGATCCGGTATAAATATAAGAAGAATATTCAAATTTAAAAATAAGATACCTGCGAATAGAAACTGCGATACTTTAATGTGTCCATAAATGCAATGAACACAGTTAATAAACTATTTTATTTTCCGAACAGGTTTATGTCAAGTTTCAACAGACCGAATTTAAGGTACAGCATAATAGCAAGAAAAGGAAAAAATTGCATTGAAGAAGTTATTGCCATGATAAAAACAAAGTACCGTAACGATTCTGGAATTGTCTACTGTTTGTCGCGGAAGGATTGTGACGATTATGCATCGCAGTTGCAAAAAAATGGCGTCCGTGCCTTGAGTTACCATGCTGGTTTATCTGACGCTCAGAGGAGTAAGGTTCAAGGACAATGGATTGCTGAAGAAGTATAGTCAAAATAATAGTTTTTGAATCTAAACAAAAAATTGTCACTGAGAGACTTTTTTGGTCCCAGTTTTGATCCCTATTTTTTTTATTCTTGGGTTATAAAGTTAATCACTAATTGATGCTGGAATTTAGTTAAACTTAATAAAGATACATCACTTCTTGTTGATGTAATAATCGGCCGAAATTTCTCGGACATTTTTACCTAACTTTGACTGTGAATATCCATGCTTGCAATTAGTTAAAAAT
Organism: Gasteruption jaculator; assembly: GCA_949825005.1. Taxonomy (NCBI): domain Eukaryota; kingdom Metazoa; phylum Arthropoda; class Insecta; order Hymenoptera; family Gasteruptiidae; genus Gasteruption; species Gasteruption jaculator. The sequence goes on along the minus strand of OX463765.1, from coordinate 11,113,687 downwards.
TACGAAAGTACATTTTTGGGATGTTTCTCTCTCGGTAAACGAAAAAATTCGAAGTAGAAAATTTTAATATATTCGGATCGAAAAAGGATCTCAGTTATACGTACATTTTAAGAAAATGCCAGTTATGAGACTAACGTTTATTTAAATATCTCGATTTAGGTGAAAGTTGTTTGTGCGACAATAGCTTTTGGAATGGGTATCGATAAACCAAATGTACGGTTTGTACTCCACGCAGCCCTTCCCAAATCAATCGAGGGATATTATCAAGAAAGTGGACGCGCCGGAAGGGATGGCGATAATGCCGACTGTATCTTATTTTATAATTATTCAGATGTTATTCGTATCAGAAAAATGATTGAAATGGACCCATCCAACCAGGCTGCTGTTAAAACTCACATGGATAACTTGTTTCGCATGGTAGCATTCTGTGAGAACAAAACCGATTGCAGGCGAGTTCAACAACTCAACTATTTCGGTGAACTCTTCACGAGGGAACAATGTTTGGCCAATAAAGAAACCAGCTGTGATAATTGCAGGAATAAGGTAGTGTATGAAAGGCGAATTTTAAATTAATTTTAGAATTATCGATGCTATTATTCAAAGTTTACAACAAAAGATTTTTTTAAATCTATATTTTCTTTAATGAGTTAGGGTTGTGAGATTTTTAGCTATTGCTTTTCGATAATTGATTATGAATTGAACATTTTTTAATTATTTCAGGAACAATTCACGCAAATCGATGTTACGTCAGAAACAAAAGACATAGTAAGAGCAGTTAGAGATATTAATCAAAAGAAGAGAGCGAATCTGACTTTGAACCTGCTTGTCGATATTTATAAAGGGAGTGACTTAAAAAAAATTCGTGATCTGGGTACGTTGAAATTGTATATTAGGAACAAAATCTATAGTCAATTTACAAGATTCAGAACTTAAGTTATAGCTTAAGCTGTAACTTAAAATTATTCGCTACTTAAAGTTATTCTGGTAGAGTGTGACTCCAAGAATAATTACCAAAACTGAAGTAATTCAATTATTTTATGTCTTGGTAGAAATTGCAATGTTAATACTGCTATTGAGGTACTGCGTTATGTTGTGCAAAACTGAAAATTTGCAATTTATGATATATTTTCGGTTTTGCATTTTAAGTATCTTGGAAAAGAAAAGAATTATAACAAATGAAACTTCTTTAATGTTCAGGATTAAATACTAATCAACTATATGGCCGTGGAAAATCTTGGACAAAAACTGATATAGAAAGACTTATGCACAAACTTGTCATTGACGAATATTTACAAGAAACAATGTACATCAACCAAGAAATTGCTTGTGCCTATATTAAAATCGGACCAAAAGCTGAAGAACTTATGCTGAATAAAGACGTGAAGGTAACAATAGTCTTGCTCCATAAAAATAATAAAATGATACTTTTGTCAATGAATTTATAACTCTTTTCAATACTTACATTTAATTTGTTATCACCTAACGAGCGTTAAATTAAATTTCTTTTTTGTTATATGATATTTCAAAGATTTTCCACAGAACTCTTGCACATTTGACTAATTACAGTGGAAATACAGTGAATATCACTAAACTATTATTTTACTTTAAGTTTACCTTACAAATGTTTCTTGAATTTTCAGTTTTGATTTGTTGACATATTAGACTATCGAATTTCATATTTCAAAACTTTGGAATTGCGTTGTCAAGTTCCATAATCGGCAGAATTGTTCCTCAAAAATTGTCATTACTTTGAAACTGTAAGTTCGTTTACGCTGATATTGAAATATTTGTTTGCAGGTAAATTTTGCAATGAGATCTGGTGCAAGTTCAGGTGCTGGTGGAGTTGCAACGGTTACATCGGTCTCAAAACCGGCGATTAATAAAGCTTTGAAAGAATTACAAGAAAATTGCTACACAGAGTTAATGGTTATCATTCGAGGAATAGCAGGGGCATTGGATGTATCGGCTTCTTCGATTATGAATATGATAGCTATTCGCGCAATGAGCCAACAGTTGCCAGAAACGGAAGAGGAGATGTTGAAAATTCCGCATGTTACGAAAGCCAATTTCGATAAATACGGGAAGGCTCTTCTCGATATCACTGAAAAATATTCCGTACAAAAGACTGGTGAGTTGCAACAAAATTAACTTTCTACGTCGGTAAAATATGCCCTTTTCTTGTTTTAATTTTGTATTTCCTTATCTTTATTTGTACACTTCCACAGTTTTACTGGAGGACGAGAAGGAGAAAGAAAAGCAAAAGGAAAATTATTTCAAGGAGATGGAGGATGATGATGGTTGGAGATGTAACTCTGGTGCTTCATTTAGTGGGTCGAATAACAAAGGAGGTGGTACTAAGCGAAAGGGAAAGGCTTTCTGGGCCAATAGTGCTAAAAAATTCAAGCGCGGAGGTTCAAGGTGAGTACTTGAAATAGGAACGATGTATCCAAAATTGAAACTATCAGAAAACTATTAGAAAATAATGAAATTTTCTTTTACCAACGTAATATTTGACTATTTCATTTTGTAACAGCTTTAAGCACTCTTTAAATAACTACATCATTAACTAATTTTTGATGCTCTATTTGCAGCAGTCGGGGAGGAAAAACTTCCAGAGGAAGTAGTAGAGGTAAAACGGCAGGTCCAGGATTTCTGGGGATGTAATAATAACTACCAGAATGTGAGTCCTAAAAGCTGTATATAATAGTTTTATTTTTTATATACAAAAAACACAAACGTCCTTTGCATAAGAAAAAGTCATTCATGTGTATGAAAATAATACTGTTACTTGAAAGATAGGTTTATAAGAAAAAGTGTGTTGAAAAAGAAAAATGTTTATGTTGGTTTTTAAAAGTGTCAAAAGTGTATTATTGTAAGTGCGTTATTATTACTCGCTGTAATAATTCAGACATCACACCTTACCTCTTATGGGTCTGATATTTATTTATCCGTATGTGGATAAATTATTATTAAGACGAGCAAAGAGTAACACACCGCTGCAAAAGTGTGTTTTTTGGAAAGGTAGATCTACGAAAAAAAGTATTGCTAATATGTTACATTGGCTGTTAATTTTCGCAAATCTATGTAAGAACCATATTTCGTATTAGCTCGTTATTAACAAAAACCCGTTTCGTACTATCATTCATCCACCATTATTTTTTATGTCTAATTGTTGTCATCATTATTTAATAAACATAATTTTTGAGATTTATAAAAATGAGAGTGTGATATTTCTAGTGTGGTACTTCTATTGATGAATTTGAGGCGTTTGTTTTGGGAAATTTTTTACTCACAAATTTAATGCAAAAAGAGAAACTCCTTGGCTATTTGCTTTTTCTGAAATTATACCTTCAACCACTAATTTATTTCTTATTGTTAGTTCGCGATATAATGTTTCACAGCAAAATTTTCTGTAATACCACTCTTATGGAATATTTTGCTACAGACATTTTTGTTTTGGATGCCGACAGGAACAATAGGATAAATAATTGTGTATCGAAAAATTTACTTTAAAAAATATTATTATTCATGTTTGCCAATATAGTATAACGATGAAATTTTTTGGCCTGAAGAAAAAGTCTCATATACATGCATAAAGCCAATATTTTTCACGAGGTGGTGAAGAAAGTTGATATTTCTTCCTGACATTTTATTTCACGAATTAAGGATAAAATTTGTAGGATCTACCTGAATAATTTAGATGAAACAAGGAAAAATTGTATCACATACGTAATCCATTGCTATTACTCCGCTAGAGGCATAGTTTTTTATTATTATTCTCTCACAATACTACTTCGCAATTATTTTATTCTAGACTTTAACATACACTATTTCCATGATTTATAAATCAGGCTGCACGAACCTCGTTTGTTTGTCTTCGTTTTTTATATGTTTCTTGAGTAAATCCATAACTTCGTTGTCAAATTCAGCTGGGGTAGGCTTCACGCCGCAAGCCCAATAAAATAAATCCCAATCATTCGAAGGTAGATTGATTAAGCGATCATATAATTTTAATTGATTTTCGTCAAATGTTTCAAGGTATTTTTTTGCAAATGTACTCAGCAACAAACCATTTTCTAGCATTCCTCTTTTACGCGATTGGTACAAAAGCCTGAAAGAAATATTACAGTAATTATAAATCACTTTACTTCAGAAAAATCTATAAGAAACTGCAATAATGTGGGATAAAATAAGTTATGGACAATCACATTTTATAATAACATTCATCCTTCGAAGGCAATGGGACATATACGTCCCATCTACCTCTTTAAGTGCATATAAGCACATCCATAGTTTTTAATAACGAAATTGAAAAGATTACTGGTTTCGAATGTGTTACAAACACAATAGTTCTGAAACAATTAGCGTTAGAACTGCAATACCCAAAATGGCTTGCAATACCCACCGAGCTTTTTTCAGAGTTATATTTTCACCCTCGCGTTCGACATAAGGTGGAATCTGTGGTTCTCTACCTTCTGGATGTGTGAGTTCTTCGAAATTATCTTTGCTATTTGAGCTGCTTGTTGCAATGCATTTTATCGGTGATTTTTTAACCTGCCGGATTTGCAGAGTTAAGAAATTTTCGGAAGCGCATGTAAGCGAACAAATATTTGAAAATGCAAGTTTTTATAGTTACCAAGTTTGAGTTCGACCTCAAAAGGACGTTTAACGTTCTCTGACAATTGAACATTTTGAAAATAGACTGTTTTCCAGATTTTCAAGTTTATTCATGAATTATTGACATCACATGTTCTTTCATAACATTTCATAACAAATGGAATGATCTATTTTTAAACGGACAAACGAAAGGCAACTTTTCATGAGTAGCAAATCTATGACCTGTAGCGTGTCGCTTCTTCAGGAGGATAAGATCCGGGAAGAATCAACCTGACACCGTAAGAAGGAAAGGGTGACGAAAAAGGCTCTTTATTTTGATAGAAATAAACAACTAAATATTCGGCGTAGTAACGCTCCGTTTCTAAGTAAGAGAATATTTAGAAGGAGAAAGAGCGCGTTCCGATATGCTCTCGTAACTCCAGCGGAACTCGACTGCCACGCTACGGCGGGTAGGTGTCGAACCTCGTGGACTTGTCCAGACTGTGCCGCGCTGGTCGCGTCGCGCGTGTGTGCTTGGCGAACTTCGTGACGGGGTCCGCCACAGACCGATGTGCAGTAACGCCATCTGCCAGAATGTAGGAATAACCACCGCGCAAATGTGCTGGTTTCTAGGTTAGGATGGACTACACATCGTTTATTGCACACGTAGCTATATATATATACATATGTGTACACACATTTCGCCTTGCGCCAAAGAAATAACAGGGAAGAAATAGTTGCAGAATTTAGACGCTTTGAGCATTGGGTTATATTGAAAATATATAAACGTGTCATCGGAATCATGTCGGCAGGAAATTTTAAAGAGAGTGTTGTTAAATTGCGATTTTAAGAAATATTCCATTGATAAAAGGAGTGTGGAGAAAACTGTCGGTCTACCGTGAAGTACCGTTCGTACCTAGGGTTAGGAAAAGCCACTCGATGAAAATATGAATGAATATTTACCGCTGATACCGTTGAAGCATTGCATTGTTCTTAACTACACACAGAAATAATCTCCACAGAGAAAATTTTATCCGTACCTTGAGCTATGTGCGATTCCGAAAATAAGTCATCCCCACGTAAAGTTCTTGGGGATCTCGGCAATCTAAAGCCTGATCCTGTGTCTCCTACTGCTAATTTGAAGCTTTTGACAACTTTAGCTTCAAATCTTAGAAGCTTGCCAAGTGGTTCTAGAAATGCTGGCCATTCTGGTGATAATAAGAACTCTACCGTTCAAAATGACACGAGGAATCAATCCGAATATTGCAGAGTTTTGTCACGGAAAGAAAAATCTTTGCATCTCTTATGTAACAAGTACGTAGATCAATTGTGCATCATATTTAATAGTATTTATGGATAATAGTAATTATGGCGAATCTTGTAATTTCAGGTTCCTAAGTTTATATCCTATGAAAATATTAGGGAACGGGCCACAAGAAATACCTCTCGATAAAACCGCAGAGTTGTTGAAAATTGAAAAACGCAGAATTTATGACATAATAAATGTTTTGGAATGCGTGAATATGGCTACAAAGACTGGGAAAAATTTGTACTTATGGCATGGTCAAGAAAAGTTAATCGAAGCGCTGTTACATTTAAAAACGTTAGCAATTAAACTTGGTATAAGAGAGCAAATTCAAAGTATACAAAAGAAATACAAGGCTTATATAGGCGATACTTACGACTGCAATTCTAATTTGGAATCACCTATGGCACTTTCACAGAATAATGATAAAACTGGTAATGGAAAAGAAGAAAAAAGTTTAGGAATCATGTGTCAAAAGTTTATCATGTTATTCTTAGTATCTTTAAAGGTGAGTTTTGAATTATTTTCTTATTAATTTATGACGCGATATATCTCCAAATAGAATATTTAATTTTCATAGTTTGGGAAGTTCTTTTAATCTTGTATGAAATATTTTGTAAGTATAGTAAAAGTATGAACATTGTTTGAAAAATGAGTTTTGAGTCGCAAATTAACCCATTAACAACCGAATGGATACTCCGTAGATCATCCTTTTAAGCTTTTTGCACAAATTCAATTTGATTTGAAAACAAAGAGGAAAATATAATATTTATGTTTCAATTCTAAAGATCAGTTTTTTAGTTATGATAAATGGCAATTTATTTTCATTCATCGGACATTTTATTTTGTGTATTTTATTCCGTCGCAGAATGGAGTAATTAACTTGGATATAGCTGCAAAGGTGCTCATAACGGATTATACATTAGATACTTCTGGACATTCAAATCCAAATATTGGGTCAAATATTAAAACAAAGGTTCGAAGATTATATGATATTTCTAACGTTTTATCGGCCATTGGATTAATACAAAAGGTTGAAATAAGCGATACGGCTATTAGAAAACCTGTGTTTATTTACACAGGCCCAGATCTTGATTTGCTCGAGCACGATACAGGTAACGATTACATAATTTGTGGAATCTTCTTTCTCTTTATGGAATCTTTCAATTCTTTATGTTAAACTAGGTTCAGTATATGTACATTGCTTAATTAAAATTGTTCTCCTATTCCTAGGTGTTGAGACGCCACTGAGAGAGAATTCTCGTCGTTCTCTTATTGGTATGGTAACACCAACTAAAAACAATTTTAGTAAGATCGAACGCAAGAACCATAGTCCGAATTTGATAAGTGCACCGAGAAGAATTTTACCGAAAATTAATGAAACACCGTCATCGGATAGACGTGATCGCAGAAAAAGGAAACTATTTGGTTCAGGTTAGTTTCTAATGTTAAGTGATAATTTTTTGTTCTCTTATGCAATAGTAATTTTGAAATAAGTTTCGAAGACTCATATTAAGGCCCCAAAGACAACGGAATATCAAATTGAGACCCATGTCCCAAAATTATGCTTCGGGTGTCCGACGATCGAACGCGAAAATGTGATTTAATGTTTACAGATGTTGCAGTTGGGAGAAGTTTTAGCTCTCCCTGTTTGGATTCCGGCAAGAAATTAGACAATTCCATTCTGCAAGTCGCCGAGATAGAGCTGAAGAAATTAAAAACTGACGAATGCGAAAAATCGGAAGTTTCGGCAAAGCTATTTCCAAGACACCATTCCGATTCTTGTATAACCGTTCAAAATTCTTCGCAAAACGATCGGAATAATGTCAATTCTCCTTCAACAAATTCTGTACAACCTATTACGTGTACTGCGACAACGCCGCAAGTACTTCATTTAAATAACACGAATAAGGATACCCCGAGAAATGATGAGACATCGGCAATGAAACAACCCTTGGTCAACTACATATATAATACGTACAACATAATTCATGTTACAGCCAGCAATTCAACTGAAAAGATTAATATTACTACTCCGGAGACTGTAAAAAATGTAAGAGTTCCAGCGGTTGTTCAGATACCTACGATGCAAGTGAAAAATGTTGTAACAGCTTCGAAATCAGAAGTACTAAAAAAATGTTCGGTGCTTCCTAATCAAAATCAGACGGGAACTCCGCAAATGAAAGGGAAGCAACCAAAATTTGTGACGCTAACTAATTTAAACAGTAGTAAATTAATACCTTTAGTACGAACTCAGGGCCAAACGTCATTGTTGCAATTGAATGCTTGTGATAACACAATTAAGACTATTTCGATACCCCAACAAGTATTTTTACCACCTAACACATTCACAGCCATTCAATGCGGGAACGCTTTACAGCTAGTCCCTGTAGAATCTAAGAGCGACAGCAATAATCGTTGACACGAATTTTCAGAAAATATTCGAACTTTATATTAAAGATCGTACTGCCGAAAGTAATTTTACGATACTGTTACAGATCAAGTTATATTTATGTTAAAAGCAATTCAGATTCCTTTTGTAATTATACTAAACTAGTCACATTTTTAAAAAAGGATGTTCCAAACAGAAAATAATCGTACTAAATAAAATTCTATGTTATACGCACAATTATATTATTTGGCAACTAAAAATTCTATATTTTTGTATTACAAATACAAAGTACTGAATCGTGGTTGAACCATTTGTCTTAAATGAAATGCTATAATGTGATTAATGAAATTAATAACACAACGTAATCTAGTTTGAAGAAAATATATACTGAAATTTCAGAAAATGTTAATTGCTAATATTTTTCGAAATCATACTGAATTGTTGGTTTACGTTCATGTTTTAAGCAAACGAGAGTATAAATGTGTATACGACAACTGTGCAATTATTAAAGGTATTGTTACTTCAAAAGTGAAAATGCGCAATTACAAATATTTTTGTAAATCTTTTTTTAAAGCGACGTGCTCGAAACTATTAAAATTTCGAAAGTTTTTCTCATTTGTTTGTCACTCTCGATCACAAATAAAACAATTTTCGCATAACTATATTTTAAATCATTTTGCCAATTAGCATTCATTCAATCTAGTATACTAGATTTAATCCTTTGCGATCAAAAATTTTAAAGTATGTATTGAGAGTGGCGCGTACTTGGTAGCATTTGTTTACAAAGAAATCTCCATTTTTAACGCAAAAGTATACACCTAGGTAGCTGAAGATAAGCATAAAGTAAGAAAACTAATAAAAAAGTTTTCTCATTGTACCTATTTTCGTAATTTCAGACGACTCTGTGAATTAACCAATTCTTGAATTATTAAAGGCAACGTGTCACATTTAAGTTGCTTTGAGTTGCAAGTTATTCATTCAAAATGAACATTTATTGTTTAAAATAAATTATATTTTTTAGATTAAGGCAATTATATAATTAAACAAATCTTTTATTGTATTATCAATTTATTTGAATACAAGTATAACTTTAAAAGAGCTTTGATACAGAATTTCTTATTCTTTCCCTTAATATATTCTATCCAATCCTTCCACTTCTTTCTTTTTATCAATGTCACCGAGTATGTCAATGCCATTAATTCTCACCATAGTATGTTGTGCTCTGTAAACTAAAATATCATTTATTAGTTTCAGTGTCTCTGATAGAATAGTTCAGTCTAGTAATATTTTCTAGTTTTCGTGATTCTGACCACAAATGTGAAACTATTTCAATGATTTTTAGTAGAGTATTTAAAATTCAGTATGAATTTGAAATACTAAAAATTTGTTATTATGGTAATCGCTGTGGCAAATGAACCAAAAAAATTTTAAAAACTAGTGGCGGTACCCTGAAATTTAGAAACTGATATGATACTTACAGTTTATTCTCCGATATTGCTTCCGTTTTCTGAATCGAAAGTGCGTCTTTGTATGGGATAAAGTCTTTTCAATGACAGTAGCATCCACCGATACTAATTCTCTATTCAATAATGGCTTTCCAATCAAAGTAAAGTCGGTACTACCGACGAGAAGTACTTTTTCTAATTTCAATTCATCTCCGGGATTTGGTGGCCAGTAACCTTCTACTATTATGATATCGCTTTCTGTAACTTTAAATTGTTTGCCGCAGACCTGTATAACAGCAAATAGCCGACCAGTATTTCGTGATGCAATTTGTTCATTAATCCTCTTTATAATTGCTGAAAAAGGTAAAATAGTTGTTATTATGATCATTTTATTCAAACGTGACGAAGGTACCAGCGAAGCATGGCTAGAGAAAATATAATTTATAAGTTAATTTTGTAGATTTGGAGACAATGATATTTTGTAGCATACATATATAAATACAAGTTACCATTAGATAGTTCTTCGTCTTCTTTGGTTGTATCAGGAATTTCTACTTGATGGGATGGTGTTCTTGGCACCCATGGTAATTTGACTTTGTAACTCGGAAGTTGCGATTGCGGTAATATTGGTTTAAAATTTGCAATTTGAATGTCAGGTAGTCGTAATGCTAGAAAATAAAGCAATATAAAGGAAACGGTATGTTACAATGGTAATACCATGGTAAGTTAGAATGCCATACGAGTGAGATTATTAGACTATAACGATTCACAAATTTATTTACTATGTAATTTCGATCTTTTTTTCACCAATGAAAATGTATTCAGAAGTTATTGTAAAGTAAATTGCAGTTTCTTTATGGAAATTTATACTTTTTTTTAAAAGGATTTGTAGAAACGAAATATTTACCTTCATTTGTAGGTTATGTATATCTTTTAGGTTAGGTTGTCGAAAAATGTCATTAGCTTCGGAAGTAATAAATAATAGAATTCGTGCAAAATGTGTTACTTACCGGGAATGCAGCTTTTTGTTAACAAATGTGTACCAAATCTGTTAAAACAAACATTTGTCGCGTTACCGCAAATTCTTGAAAAACCTACGAACGTCGCCATTTTTGATCACTCTGCTGATTAAATGGAGCCAATCACGTAACACTCACTAAACTCTCTAAACTGTAGTATACTGGTAACATTTCGCTTTCCGGTTATTGGTTTTTTTTTAGTTCTGTGTACCACGTCCAGGAGAGACGTCGTGTAGACTTGGAGTTGACTCTTGAGTGATGTCTGATGTGAAATGATGTTTGGCACTTGTATTCATTTGTATTTGTAACCGCGATGTACTTGTAACCACAATCGATGAGTTCTTTCAGCTACAATAACTAAGATAAAGTAATAGCAGTGCGATAGATAAAAGTTTTTGAAAAGGTGATCGACCAGAAGAAAAGATGCAGTTTTATAGGGAAAAAATTTTGTCTCCCGGACAATTAAAACGCCTGAGTGAGCACAGATACAGTTGTATGACCGCCAGTATTCTGGATGCATATCTTCAACCCTGGTGGGACTGGCTTGTCAGTAAAGTTCCGATTTGGCTTGCACCCAATCTTATCACTGTCCTCGGGCTCATTGTCAACATTGCTACCACTTTGAACCTCGTTTATTACTGTCCAGATGCAAAAGCTGAGGTACATAACCTAGAAATTTCTATGCTTACACGTTTCCATACATCGTCATATCACACATCGATACGTGGATGATACTTGCTCTTGTGTTATCTATCATATCATGAAAGTTCAACTATAAACATTCGTGTTTTAAGAGTGCGCCAAAGAATTTGTACAAAGTTTTTTCCCGCAATTGCTCACCTTCAATTGTCTCAAGCTCTTATTCCCATCGAAGTCTGTTATAAGATCTGACAAATTATTCCGGTTTCTTTGGCTCTGATTTTACCTTGACGAAAATAGTGAAAACCATAATAGCCTTCAATGTTCATTTGTAATTGAAGGAAGAATATGATTAATTATCTAATTATGTATGCGCATAAAGCTTTCCGAATACAGGACTGCCATTCAGTATACCATTATAATCATTTCACGTTGATCATGGGAACTTATTTAAAATAAAAAAATTCATTTGACTTCGTTCATTGTTCTTATTATTGGATAGATATACGAGTGCTAATTTTTATGAGCAAATCAATTTTAATAAATATACCCTTTCCGTTGTGAAATAATTATAAATTTTTGTATGTTTTAGCCTCCACAATTTGCATGCTTTTTGTGTGCAGTTGGCGTGTTTGTATATCAGAGTTTAGATGCTATCGATGGCAAACAAGCTAGACGAACTGGAACTTCTACGCCACTAGGAGAACTTTTTGATCATGGGTGTGATTCCATATCAACAGGTATATCATACATTTTTACTACATGTTTTAAAATTTTTTTTACAAATATTTTTATGTAAAACAGTATTAGGGATATTTTTAATCCATTCATCGTAATATAAAATATATATATTACATTTTAAACATTAAAGTGTTCGTAAAATTTAATGCAAAGTATTTGAAGTTGGACTAACATGAATAATATGCATAGCTTCATTTTAATATTTACTACTTTTACAAGATTCTAAAATTAAATGTCTTGTGTTATTTTTAAGCAAAAGAATGATGCAATCAGTTTTAGCCATTTGCTTTATAATTTGATATCTCTTTTAAGAAGACTACTTTGAATTTTTTTACATGATCACTAATTGTACCGTTTATGTAGAGGCAATATATTACTGAAGTAACGTCTACTATTTTAATTGAGCAAAAAAACACAAACTTATAAATAAAAATGTATTCTCAGCAGACAATACAAAGATCACGCGTGTTTGTATTATTGTATAGTTATCATATTAGGTTGCATTGTGTAACACTTAAATGTAATAGTGACACAGCAAGTTTGACACGAGAAATACCACTTCATTATCACTAGAACGATGTTCGAAAATGTAATACACTTAACAAGAAGTGAACTGTATTTTTGTAAATATCATTTACACGTTATCTACGGTAAACAAAAATTCACAAATTTATAAGAAATATGATTTGGGTTATCGGTGGCTTCAAAGTGAGGAAATCATTGCAGAAAATAAAAAATTATTTTAGCAAATATTATATAAAAAAAAATTAGTATGAAAAATAATAACCTTCTGGAGAATGAAGTTTTGTATAGTTTAATTTTTACACGCCGTTATTGTAAGGAACACGATAATGCGTAAAAAGCTTGATAAGGGTTTGGGTGGATGTCATTACTAAATCTAACTGTAATTCAAGTCAAAATCAAACGGTGAGCAAATGTTTACATACAGAAGTACATGCAAATGATTTATTGATTCACTACTCCTGATTAAGTGAGTTACTAGTCAAAGTCACATGTAATGGTTACTCTGTGATGATTAACTAAGCTATTGGCAAAGTAGATTTAAGAGTTTGTGACCTGGTCATGGAGTCATTTATCAATATTTTTTAAATCTGTACCATATTTTTTAAATTTTACTAAGGAAAAATATTGTCTCAAACTTTAAGATGCTAAATGCCTCAGACCCTCGATTATTCATTAAATTGTGTTTTTTTTTCCAGTATTTGTGGCATTGTCAGCTTGTATAGCGGTACAATTAGGATATTATCCAACGTGGATGTTCTTCCAGTGCTTTTGTGCTATGACGCTATTTTATTGCGCGCACTGGCAAACCTATGTCTCAGGTAAGAGAAGATAAGAACTGTCCAAATTAGAAAACTATACTTTTCGGTTTCATTTACAGCACATGTGGATATTTTTATTTCAGGATCTCTAAAATTTGGAAAGGTAGATGTTACGGAAGCTCAATTTAGCATAATTTGCATTCACCTCGTCTCAGCGATTTTTGGACCGAGGGTTTGGATGATGGAGGTTGTATCAATTTTAATTACTTATTTTTACATACACATTTTCACTTCATCAAGTTCAAAATTTTACATATTTTTTTTGAAAAATTGTAGTATTGATTCACGATTTTTAGGAAATAAAAGTATCCTTTCTTTTTGAGATAAAATAGCTACACCAGGGGCAAACCAAGTTTTTGATGCACTTACAAATTATATGTAGGGACTGTTAAACCATTCACATAGTCTTTGATTTTTGGAGTGGTGTTACTGTATTTATTTTCACTTTCATTTGCATTATAAAACTCCCTCATATTTAATTCTAAGAGGCATATGAGGTTGTATTTGTGTGACAGGTCCATTTTTATTAAAAAAAACAGTATTATTCTGAATAACTACGATTTTTCTTAAATGGTTTGTTAAAAATAATTTATATAAAGTTCATTACTATTGAAAAAATTCTCTAGCAGGTATAGGATTTTTAATTTTATTCCTTTTTAAAAATATAAAAATGTTACTATTTAAATTAATATACCGATATAAATGGATACTCTTCGAGATTTTTAAGTGTTTTTCGAATTATTCGGCAGGTTAGACGACTATGAATTTTTGTTTAGATTTTCTTTTATACTATGAAAGTTTCCGTAAAAGTAGTATTATGGTACACAGTAGGAGAACGGGAATTAATGTGAAGAAAAACATAACTGAAAACAAATAGACTCGGTATACGTGGGTCTAATGAAAATATTTATTGCAGATACCATTTATAGATGGTTTTCAATTTAAATATTTACTAGGAGTAATTACAGCGGTGTGCGCAATTGCAAATTTACGCCCTATCTTTTCGGTGATATTCACCGGAGGAGCGGGCAAGAACGGTTCGACTGTTGCTGTAAGTTAGATAGTTTAGAATTTCATTTAATTTGGATATAAGCAGTTAAATTATGGGACCGGCATGGCATGAGGAGCAGTGCTGAATTTTGTTTGATATTTTTATATAAAAACGAAAGTTTACTCATGTAACGTAAATATTACCTTTGCAATAATACCCAATATTTCTTTCTTTCATGGTGGTATTTTCTCCTTATACTCCCATATGCTTATTATTGGTCCTCTGAAATCGACTTCAAGGGGATTATTTAAAAATGATTATGGAATTGTTCTGTAGAATGCGTTTTTATGCTTGAATGACTTATAGTTTCCCTTTGATTTCAGTTTTCCTTCATCAAATAAATTCATATTTTTTTATATTTCCACTCGAATTCCTGCACTTATATAAATTCCCGGAATGAAAGTAGACACGCAAAATGTTATTACCCTTCTTCAATTTTGCCAATGGAATCTTACTTATCGTTTCCCACTTTAGAAATTGTGGAAAAGTAGGAAATTATGGGAAGTGCGTTTATTCAAAGTCGATACCAGCCAAAAGACTTTATCGTATATCTTCTCAGAATATGTAATGTTCATTGCATAAGTCTTTAGAAATAAAGATTCCGTTTTCATAGCTGCTGTTTGATACTTCGAATAATGAGTTGGTCATTTTATTGTAGTGTCTTTTTCGTATTGATTTTGGGCGAAGTCCATCTCTGTCGAAATTCGTCGCAGCTATACTAATATTTCTATTTCTTCATTTTGTTCTTTATCGCTTCGTTTCTTAATATCTTTCTATTCCTAATTTTTGTGTGTAATTAATCGGGGAGTGTTACTTTCGAAGAATTATTCTATGGATCAGGTGGTGGAAATTTACTTTCTGCAAATCCAGCGGAAAAATATTTCTTATAAATAAATTGTACTCTTAATGTTTCTTCTGTGTTTAATCCACATTTTTTGTGAATGACTTTTTTTCACGACAAACTTCTATAACCTTTTTTCTTCAGAAAGGAAAACATGTTGAAAGTCCATTTTTCTATACCACATAACGGTAACAAATTATGATGTAATCATTCTACCATGGCCATACATTGAAGTTATTATTACTTATTTTTTCTTCTTGGTTCTATAACTTCAATAGAAGTTTTTTCCCATCAGAAATTAATACATTTTCCAAATTCAAGAAAATATTAAAATATTCGAAGGTTCGTCATTTTACACATGAGATATTTGAATAACGATTCTTGGTAGTAAATAGGTTTCTTCGTAACATCTTCTTTTATTTCTGAAGGAAACATTTTTCAGTTTTATGGTTTAAAGCTGGATCTAAGAAGGCGCATTATTTATTACTAGACCTACTTTCTACTGTACTTATGAAATGTAGTTTTACTGATAAAAACATAATTATAACTTCTCATATCCAAATTTCTACGCAAAATTCCTTTTGTCGGTGCCCTAAATTTGTTTCGCATAATTCATTTAATTTAAGATTGCAGCTCTGATCGCGACTATGTGATACGTTTTTCTGAAATCACTTTATTCGGGGGAAATTGCGAATATGTTGGGGTCATAGAAAAATTGCTATACCCTAGAACCTAGAGTATAAAAAAATTGTTTCTGAGAGAGTATAACGTTATTATATAGATAATCGAAATACGATGTTAGATACATGAAAAGATATTTTTCATTCAAATTTTACAGGTTTGATGTGTTACATACATGTGAAAAAAACAATAATTCACAAATAGAGTTACATTGTACAGATTTTTACTCGAGAGAATCGAGTTAAGATTGTACACATTACGCAAGAGGAAGTTGAATTGAAAAAATGGTTTTTTTGTTATTTAATACCAGATGAATACTAATTAACGCAACCGTTTTAATGTGAAAGGTTTTATAAATTTGTTTAGATACCTATGTTCGGTGGGGCCACTCTCTGTAACTTGGTTGCAGTGATATTTTATGCAGGCTTCGTAGCCGTATTCCTTCGGTTCTGTAGAGTCTTTAAATCTGGTGGCATTGGAAAAAACGGTTCCACAATAGCAGTAAGTTTTCAAGTAGTAACAGACAAGGAATTGCATAATAACAGGATTGATTGAACATTTTTGTACCTTGCCGTTCAGTGTAGCAACTTCGGCTTCGAACTGTTTGATATATTTTCATCTATGCTCTTTACCATTTATAAATGTTCATGTTTTACAAACCTTTCTTGTGCCAAAAAAACAAAGCAAATAATTTCTCTTTCTTCAAATTTGCTACAGACGAAGCAGGATATATTTTATGCATTTGTAATTGATTGGATCGCAAGCATGCATTAACAAATGTGGAGACTTTTATCTGATTTTACATCTTTTGTATCCCTTAGTAACGATGAATTAATTCTTAACCACTCGAAGTTTCTTTGTAGAGCTTGTTAGTAGGGATCGGTCTTAGCTTCAAAAGCATCAAAACTGCCAACTATTTAATACGACTTGTTCGATAAGGGAGTTATTTCAGTTTTTATGTTTTTATATCATGCAATATGGTAAGCAGTGCATTTTTGACACATTAGATGGATGAATCTTTCGGTGGCCAACTACACTTTGACTCTCTCTAATCACTTCAGGTCTTATAATAACGGATAGGTCATCAGCATTTTATGAGGGATTATTGGAAGTTGGGTTTCTCATAGCGTGTGCTACTCAAGTTTTAGCATCACTAATTTTTCCAAGTTGGAAATCCGAAAATCACCTGAGATTTTAAAAAAGCGTCATAAACGTAGAAATGGGATTCTGGTGAAAGTCAAATACATTAAGAAAGCCCCAGTATGCCAAAAATGTTATTCTGGTGAAGTGAGTCAGCTAAGGGTTAATTCAAAAATGCAGATTAGCTGTTGTAAATCTTATAGCGTCATAGCAGCAATTTCTGTTTGAAAACTACTTCAATTCCTATAGCAGTAAATTATTTACAATGTGTAGTGTGTAATGCTGAGGCTTCGGTAGTCATATTACAATTACTGGTATTAAATTAAAAGAATAAATTTTTAGCATGGAAAATCACATTGGCAAATTTTCAAATAATCCATCTTTATGCGTGTTACTTCTTAGGAGGCTATTTATTTTCGGATACTTTGTCGTAGAATATTTTTGTACGTTGCTGAAACATTTTTTTTAAAGCAACGTCAAGTTCCTTTCGAATGATTGAGTTCTTTTTATGCAACAATTTTTTTTGCCTTAATGAAGTTTTACCCGGAAAATACTTTAATTTCACGAATAAATGAAAATCACATCAATGTGAAAGATTTATGTAATATAAATAATTTTTTTATGCATCAAGTGATGGCCATGAAATAGGAGTTGAAGAATATTTGTACACCATCCGAATTTTCTGTACCTTTCTACGCAGCATCATTCTGTGTATAAATTGTCGGGTTTCAATGCATTTTTACATTGCAAGTATGCCTGTAGTTTCAATACCCTTACAACCTCGTCACTGTCTCAAAATAAACTCACGAAAATGTATATTTATTCAAGATATTTTTACAAGCTGTGAAAGATAATTCGAAATATTGTTCTGCTAAAATCAACAGACACTTTATGATAGACCAAGAAGGACAAACATTGGCACCAACTTAAAATGTTTCCTGAAAGAACTTCATGATTCTTTAGTGTTTCTAAAAAATTATGTTTGGGCTTCAAAGCTATTATTAAAAATCTATGGAATTTTTGAACTTACAGATATTTCGAAAATTGTTCATTTCAATATGATTACCATCATAATTTGTCAGAACAAATTCCCTGAAGAATTTCTTGAACTATATTTCAATATCGCATACATGTAATACTTCTGCACCTTTCATTAATTGGGAAAACATGTATTGTTTGGCAAACTTTGGTGGCTCCCTAACATCTTTGTTTACGAATAATGTGTCGTTAACAAGTTTTCAGCAGTTTTAACTTTTATGAAACATTTGTTTTCATCTCTGGGAAAAATTGGAACCTATGACCGAATTTCGAAGCGATCATGAAATGTAATTCATTGAAAAATAACTTATAAAAACATATATCTTCATGATGCAGTTGCCATATACTGGCACAGAGATGAAGGTGTTTCCATTATGGGCTGCAGTGGGCATCGCTGTTTTGCTTGCACAGAGCAGTATAAGCGTTATTCTCGCCGGTGGTGTCGGAAAGAATGGCTCCACGGTGGCAGTAAGTCTGTCCACAGAATTTTAGGTCCATTCTGTAGTGCACTTCTTATTCACTCCACTTTGATTTAGGCCCATTTCTTAGTAGCCACAAAAATTACTGACACGGTAATAACACGAATAAAACCGGAAACCATCCGATTATTCATTTCGAAAGTTATATACTAGAAGCTTTTAGTTTTATTTGTACGTTTCAGTAAGATTCTATGAATTTTTTAAGAATAAATTTATCCTCTTTAAAATTCATGGGTTGTAATTTTAATTTTTTAAATGTATACTTTCATGAACGTGAATAAGAAGGGATCGAATAGGAAGAATCGCGTTCATTGAGAAGCAGATAGTACCTTTTTGTGCCATAAAAGCTTGGTGCAATAGGTTTGTTCATCTATTGCACAAAATATTGTGCCATTTAAGTAACGAAACGGTTAATTAATTAGATTGTTTTAACTTTTTAATATACTTTGATTAAATTAAAACTATAACATATCGTAATTTTAAAAAAATGTAACACTGTTCTCGTCAATTGATTTTTCAAAAATATATATAAATTTGGTTAGTTAACATACACTTTATAACATTGACATTAGTGAGACCTAGATTCTACCCAGTCACTACTTGTTATGTATTTTTTATACTTCACATTCAATTAAAGCAGCATTAAATCTCACCATTTTTTTCACAGTATTTTAATGCCGCACAAAGTATCTTTTTCCTTATTTGATACGTACATGTGATAATAAAAAATAGAAATTAGAAAAGTAATTATGTTATTGTGGCTAAAATATACAATTTACATTCACGCACTACTTTTATTGCACAAATTGGTATAATATATCGTATTTGTTTACTTAATTTGCAATATATGTGCGCTTTTTTCATCGCAATCGTAGTATACATGAAATTATAAAATTTCAACCAAAATCGTAGTGAAAATAAAAATGTACTTATTTTTAAAGTTTTTTTTTTATTAATTTCAATTTTTTTTGAATCTTGATAATTTTCGAGTAAAAAATCTCAAATGTGCCATTAGATTTTTAAGTATAATAGCAGATCAAAATTACCATCTTTTCACGTTTTAAATCTGTTTACTCAAAAACTTTCAATTTCCGAAATCAAATGTAACTGTTTGTGTTAAAAATGTAATTAAATGTCGAAAAAAATTGAAAAAATCTGGGGGTATTCCTTTATAAATTCTGAGCACTCTTTATTGTAAATATTTTTCTCGAAAAGCTTTTAAGCTAAAGCGTCCGAATGATGTCAAATAAAAATTTTTATTTTCGCCGCCACTTTGGATCATCTGTGTGAGTTTTTGTATAATGCGAAGCTGCCGGAAAATTAATATGAGGAAAAATTTCTTTGTTTTTGTAATCTTAGCTCAACGATATTCCATCTAAAGGTAGCACAAAGTAAAAATATTTTCACTCGTTGAAACTGGCATATACCTTCATTGCACTACAGCCAGTTCTTTTTCCCGATGGTTAGGAAAAGCAACAACGAATACATGCTCACAATATGCAGTTTTAATTTAACATTTATCTATTTCCGGCAAAGATTGTATCTTTTAGCACAACAATTAGGTCTTTTTGTTGAAATAGTTCCTTAGGAAAGTGAAGCGATAGGAGCAATATCTAAATTACAAAAAAAACACTTAACAGTTTATACAAATAGTATAGCTTCTTGTCCATGAAGCGAGATCTGCATCATAATTTCACATATGGTAGCATTTCTTATTATATCGGCTGCTGGAAGTCGTTCACCGTTTTGTAGCACGAATTTTTCGATTTTTAGCAGTCGACATACAAAGATACCACTAATATTGGGCCTAGATCGAGGAAGAGTGACACAATTCATTGTTTTCGTCGCGTATATCTTAATTTAAATGCTGCTATTTATACTTCATTTCTCAAATCTGATGGTATTTTCGTTCAATATTTTTTCGTGGCGATACAATTCCACCAATGTATCATCATTTCCTACACGAGAGAACTAGATCCAAGCGAAGTTTTACCCTATTCTCGGATTTCTTACATCGTACTTAATTGTCATTGATTAACCAGTTAGATAATTGAGCAGAAGTGGTAAAATTTCACGTGTCTTTAGATGCAGCTTTTCCTGTACTTCGAATCCTTTTGATCTTTTTTTATTGTTAATTGTGTTTCTTTGCATTATGCACTAGTTGGTATTTTCCATAAGCGCATGTTTACAAGCTTGCAAATAATATGCTTATGAGTTTTGCATGACGGTTCTAAATATTTCGTGACTTTTGGTCGTCCCCTTACAAGTAAATTGCGTCAAAGTTGTATTTTAATGGCATTAAAAGCTATTACTTCTTGCATGCGTAGTTGTTTAACCGTTTGAGGGTGCAGCTTATCATTTTAAGTGTTTTCGAGAGTATAAACCTAGAACATTTGTTACACGAAGGTATAGTCCACGGCAATACCGTTCGTCTGACAAATATGTGCGTCTATAGCACTCAAAGGGTTGAAGATATATAATAATTTCTTTTTTGGCACAAAGCATGTAGTTAGGTATTGGAATTACGTTTGAGAAAGCACTTACTTGCATAAGAAATATTAGGCAGTAAAAGAGTAGAATATAATTTTAATTATTTCAGCGCACGCGTATATTTAATGAGCATGGAATTTATGAAGGTGTAATTAAGAACAATGTAAACTCTATATTTCCTAATTCTTTGTTAATGATTCACCTACACAAAATAAATTTTGTTTCAGGGAACTTCGATCTTATCACCAATTATACCTTTTAGTTTTGTGGTAGTTCCAGCTTTTATAATATACAGAAAAAGTGCGGAACATGTATATGAAAATCATCCAGCGTTGTATATTTTAGCATTTGGAATGGTTGCTGCTAAAGTAACTAATCGACTAGTGGTACGTATAATTTCAAAGTGTACTTTCCTTGACCGTTGGTTCTAAATAATCTACATATTTTTTTGGTCTTTTCTATGATCGGAAGACTTAAGCGAAAAACATAGTTTATTCAGCAGTACATATTTCATTACTGATTTCAACAGGTTGCACATATGACAAGGAATGAAATGGAATATCTGGATACATCGTTAATCGGTCCAGCTATGCTCTTCCTAAATCAGTACTTCAACTTTTTCATTAAGGAGTATTATGTGTTGTGGTTGTGCTTTGTAAGTATCTTGCATTATATTAAATATACTGTTTTCATATAAATGAATGTAATCAATCCACGCGGAAACTTCGTAGAGTAAAATTGACAGTATGTGAAATTATTTCTCTTAACAGTAATAAGTAAGGGTATGGCTGTTATTGATTAAAGTATTGTAGATAAGGAAAACAGTACAAACTACAACAGATTTTTTTAGAAAGATCAAGTTTTTATAAAAATTGATAGTTTTCGAGTAAAAAAATTTCAAATGTGAAAAGATCATTAATTGGCTCTGGTAGCACATTTGAGATTTTTTTGCTCGAAAACTATAAAGTCTTAGAAAAGTTTATAAAGAAACTATAACCATTATATTTTCCTTTCTTTTTTTTAAATCGAATTGAATCCTTACATAAATCATAAAAGTAATGGGTACAGAGTGTCTTTTTAGCACTTAATGGGCTGAAATAGAGGAGTGTATATACGCTTTATCAAGTTTAGTAATAATATCGAAGAGTGAACAATAATCATAAATTAGTTTGAGCCAAGTTATTAAGTACGATACGATATAATGAATTTCTATACTCAATAGGTATAAAAAAGTGGTTTTTTTACAGTAGAGTATTGTAAGGAACTTGTAATTCCCGACTTATACTTGATTCAATTATGACTTTTTGCTCAATGAAGCAAATTGTAGCTCTTGAATCTTTGCGGGAGAATTTTTCTTGCTGTAATGATATCCTACAACTGGTATTGAAACTAAATCGAGGAATTGTAAAGGAAAATTTACTGTATTTTCAAGAGCTATTAATATAGGCCGATTTATGCTTCAGAAACAACGCATATTTTGTCTATAAAGCGCAGAATAAAATTTGTTTTCTTGAAAAAAGACAATATCACAAATATAGTGTAATTATCAGTTGGAGTCCCATAATAGCATAAATGGCATATATTACAACTAACGGTACATCACGCACTGAAAACTTTAGTAGTAATTCGATAAACATATATTATGAGAGACCGCGTAGCGAGACTCATTTTAATCTAGGTAGTTTGTCCTTCTTGTTATAAATATGGTTGTACAGTGGTAATTTTTTTATAAATACCGGATAATTTTATCTAGTCAATAGAATCCAAAATCACAAAAAATTGATATTTTGACCTTTACTCTTTTAATATGGTTGCCTGATGAGATTCTGTTATATCACTAAGGATTTTACCATTATTATTATTTTCGAACAGCAAATATTGGCAAGATTTATGTAGAAGTGCAATCTAGATCGAAGTGAGATAATTTCCAACTTGACTGGAAAGTAAACAAGGGAGCTAAGGTTCTTTTTTTGTAACATAAAATTACAAATAGCACTTGATAAAAAATATGACCCACCATTATACGTCAAATGAACAAATTATCATTCTATGTCATTTTGAATTAATTTGTTACAGTCGTGCAACGTGCTTGCTTATAGATTAGAGACTCCAGAAAACATAACAAAACAGTATTTATCGATAATTCGATAATCAAAAATTCAAATTTCAACATCTTTCAAGTTATAACAGGGATCCACAATGTTTTCTTGATACGCCAAAAAATATATCGAGCACAAGAAATTAACTGTATTATTTATTTGTTTAGATTTGGGTGACGTTCGACCTTATGCGGTACTGTGCTCAAGTGTGCCTTGAGATATGCGATCATTTGAAGATCGAGCTATTCAGAATACCTGTGGTAGATCATCGCTCACAAGTATCCAGCGTTGCAGAGAAAAATGGTACTAATAGGCTCCAACGTAACAAATTACCGAAGAAGCACCATTAGAAACACTTTGTGATAATGAACAAGCTGTACCATATACCCCATTTTCTCTAGATTTTTGATATCACCGTGTGTAGGCACGCATTGGTATCTCAATCTTTCAAATATATTCCATAACTCTTGTACATAAAACTTACGATACAGTAAATTCATTATCACATTTATTTTATTCGTATAATATTTAGTTAGTTGCGTAAAAATATGCAAACAAAAGAAAAGGAATTTGATGATCCTTACGTACAGTTAACAGGTAACATGTGGCGGTATCACTTGATTTAGGGATGCAGTTAATAGTAGTGGGAAAGAGAGAGAGAGAGAGAGCAATTTTGAAATTGTCCCATTGACTAACCATAAAAGTATACCATCTTCAGTAACATATTTCATTTAATGAGAATTAATGTCTTGTGAACGTCCTAGTTTTTACAATTCAATGGAGTGAGGTGGTTTTACTTAGTGAAATGGCAAATACTTGGAAGTAACCATTTGGAGAAAGTAAAATGTTATGCATTTTCCTTAAACGACATTTGATAATATGATCTTGCTCGACTACTCATAACTAAACACGTTATCTATTTTTCCTCAAAAGTTCTCCCCATCAGTAGAAATTACGAATGATTAAGTCTTTTTTGGATATCAGTTGTGACATTTTTTTTGTTAATTCCTTACAATTTATCGATCTTCGTTTCTCTTTATTCATTAAAACACTTGTGGAAGTAGTGACTTAAGTATATATTTATAGCAGATTTGATTTTAATGAGTTTCATTTTTGTTTGGATCCTTACAAGATTTCGATGGTAGTATGCCGAAGAACATCTTAAAATACAACTTCTTTTGCAAATAAGCAATTATCGATTGTGATTTCTTGTGATTAGATAAATTAAGATTCATAACAGTGAAATTATATTTTTCTTTCTTTTTATACTTTTTGAAAGGTATTCCACTTTGTGTTATATTTGTATTTACTGCCACTTGTGTCTCTTATAATTACACCTGTAATTGAATGTTAGTATGATTTAGAGCCGAAAGGAAAGATTATTTTGAAAATTCGAATGTTGAATCCTAAAAATATCTTGAAGCGATAAATCGCGAAAAAGAGACATTTAGATTATATTTAACGATCAGCTGAAAAATGAAAGTTCTTTACTTCACGACAGAACCAGGAAACGCATTGCATTGTTGTATAAAGCAGCAGATGTATTTGTCTTTAATTATCTTCCTTTGTGGTTTGTACAGTGGCTTCATGTTTGCACTGTTTTCACTCAAAACGCTTTGTTTATATTCTCTGACTATTGACACAGTCAAAGGTAGTGGTTTAAAATTAAGTCACATCATGATTATCAAGAATAAGTAATAATTTAATTGATATTCCTTTATGTAATATTTATCAACCTTTAACGTTATAACTCATCAGTTAGGAAATATGGCACGTAGAAAAAAATGATGAAAAGTAATAGAAAAGATTATTATTTTAAATTTAATAAGACAATCATTCCCACCATTTCTCCGATGGGTTTTTGAATTACTTTCTCATTTAGATAACATCTGATTTTTTTGATGCAACGACTCATACTCTAGTCTTCAAGGTCGATCCATAACAGTGTCATGTTTCCCAAAGTTATACTCTATTAAATACAATTTTTATTAAACATATTGTTTTTAACGAGGTCGTGGCAGCCTTATCAGACATGATTTTTCGTACAATTAGTAAGTGAAAAATACCATGATGTGAAAATACTCATATATTATCACACATGAATATATTATTTTGAAGTATGCAGATGGTAATATTTATAAACATAATGAAATATGGTGAAGTGTTGCCTTCCCACTTATTTCAGGGACAATAACGTGCTTAACTTGGTTTTCACTACCCTCCTTTACAAAGAAATACAGTTATGACATAGTGACTATATAACAAAATGTTACAAATTTTTAAACCTTTAAGGTACATAATGTTTTGAAATACTTTGCAAATTATAAGAGGTTCAAAATAAATGTAGAAAATACACAGTGTTTGACATTGTGGATTTTTCTATTATTAACATTTTTTAGAGTTTCTTCGAATATTATTTACTTTTTGGCGGGAGTTTAACTCAATTTGCTTTCAAAAGACGGTTTTTCCCTTATATCAATATTTTCCTAATCATGGCATGAGCTTTTTTTGCAGTATTTTTTGGCACGAAGCTTTGATATTTATTATTTCTAATAGTGAAATTTATGAATATTCTAATCACATCTTGGCTATTTTTATTATCTAGTATCTTAACAAACCTTGTACTTGGGATATGGATTTGTTTATGTTCATCTATTAAAATATCTATTTCATTTATTTAATTCTATTTATATCTATTTCTCCTTGCTTTCCTAAAGTTAACAAACATAGATACACACTTTTTGCTGATGTTTTTGGGTACTCTGAAGTCAGTACATATTTATGCTTCTTAGAAAAGAATATTTGAAAAATTCTGAAAAATTTTTTCTGCTCAGTTATCTATAGTTTTATTTTTACGTTTGGATTTCGAGATGACAAAGGTTGCTTGTGAATACTTCCCATTTTTTCTTATTTAATATTTTCTTCTATCATTCGGAGGTTTTTGATAGATGCCTGATGTTACTAATAAGCAAAATTAGATCCTACTCTACCCAATACTCCTCATTGCATCGATCACCAGAAACCATGGTTGCATCTGAAAATAATTTTTTCGATGTAAAAAAATAAAATTCACTAATTGTTATATATAGTTATTGCCTTATTTTGTATTTTTGGTACTGTAATACAATAGTAATAACAATAACATTAATTGTATCGCTAGATAACTAAATTTTTTTCAGTAGCACTACTAGGAGTAACCTAATTCTTTGCTTTGTTGAGATTTTTTGCTAGACCATTTTAACATGCCTG
The DNA here is from genome assembly GCA_949825005.1 of Gasteruption jaculator. Lineage (NCBI taxonomy): Eukaryota > Metazoa > Arthropoda > Insecta > Hymenoptera > Gasteruptiidae > Gasteruption > Gasteruption jaculator. The sequence goes on along the minus strand of OX463765.1, from coordinate 11,087,138 downwards.
TGAAATACCCAAAAATGTATAGGATTTGAAATATTGGCAATTTTACATCAAACTTTTTTTCTTTAAATCAAAAACCCTCTATCTAACCACTAACTTCAGAAAGATTAATGCAAAATGTCACTATTCTAGATGCAAAATAGTATTGGCTGCTGACAAAAGTAACTGCCTAATTACAACAACAACAACAATAGAAAAACCATCTGCAATTTACATTTGTTGAATGTTAAATGAAAAAAATTAACTGCTGCAAATTTGTATGACATAATTCTCGAAAGTCATATAAAATAATAAAATTTCAATAAATATGAAAGATTTGTAAAATATGAATTTATAATTCTTTTTTTTGGAAAAAATAAAATCGCGTAGATAATAAAGTTTTCAACAATACTGTTTGGCTATTAAAAGTGTAACTAAAATCTATTTTTTATTCATGAACGAATGTTACTAACTTGGGGAATTAAACAATAATTCTTTATAGTCTTGGCGTTAAATCTATAACAATGTAAGCTTTCGTCTAGAAATTGCATTTGAATTGAATGCCCCTTTTTCAAATTCAGCTAAGGAATTCTAAAAGCAAATTTGTCGAAGTATTTATAGAACTAGTTATTAACAAATAATCTAGTTTACGTCAAATACTCCATTTACATGTTGTAAAGTTTTCAAACTGTAATCAGTATCGATTTTGTACGACGACGAAAGGCCGATTTTTAGCCTGCGTTATGGCTAACGCAATCAAATTGAACTAATGCAAATAAGGATATTGTAATAGTAATATAGATTTTATAATTTAGTTTTGTATCAAAGTTCTTCAGTTTTCAAACAGTTATATAAAACTTTGTACAGAGCGAAAATGAATGGAACGTCGCGAGCACTAGAACCATTTTTGTCACAGAAAACCGAATAGATAAGTCCAAAATAATTAGTATCCTTGAAGATATTTGAAGTCAAAGTTTTCATTTAATATCACAAGTGCGGCAGAGTACGTATATTGTTCGTTCTGCTCGCATTATTAAAAAATATAGGATATACTTTTCTAGGACAATTCAGCATTGTTTTAGGAATAGCGTTTCACAGTTTACAACTTCTAATTTATCCGAAATGTGGGTTTCTTAGACCCAATAAAATACATCAATTTGATAGCAATGTAGAATGTATTGAGAAAAAATCTTTAATGTTTAAAGTTTTGTTCTTATTTTAAGCTCTTTTCAAAAACTTGTAACGTTTTCTTCCTTATAATTGGGATTTTTTAAAAAATTAATCATATATTTTTGCTACGTATTTGAATTTTATCGGGCCTAAAATATCTACATAAGAGTTTATATATTTTATGGGGTTAATATTTAACTGATAGTATACAAGTATTAACGAAAATAATTACATTAAACAGATACAAAAATGTAAGATAATGATTCGTTTATCGTTCCAAGTGCTTTCGAGCAATGTAAATTATTCAAAGTAGTGATCTTTCAAACGTGTGAAAACAGTTATTTATACATATAATGTTTTAGGGAAAGTCAAATGGGATATAGTTTTGTTATATGTAGAGGATATTACCATGATGTATGTGTTGTTTTGTAATAAATGAATATTTCGTGTAATTATCTAATGGTCTACTCACATAAATTGCATTTGTAATACAGTGAATCAACGGGACATAGAAAATTTTACTATCTTGACCATTGATAGAATATTTACGAAATATTTTCGGTATATTTCGTTGAAATATTTTTTGAAAGATTTTAATGCAACATTCCATGCTGTGTGGGTTGTTTTTCACATCCGGAATAAGATCGGGCAGGAATTTGCAGGTGAACAAAATAAAAAACCAGATGATGGCAAATTTTATTTAATCTGCAATGGTCTATACATATCCATTGTGTGTCTCTAATGGCATCCTAAGAGCTTTAAACAAATTTATGTGTAAATTAATATTATAGATTTTCATTTATTGAATTTTAATTGAATATATTCTCATTATTTCATTTTTAAATAAATCAAACCTGTTTTAATATAAATCTAATTTGTAACGAATTCTTTAAGATTACAGTTTTACGTATGATTAGAGTTTATTTTTTTTAGTCTTGTTGTTGTTGTTGTGTTTTCGTTTAATGCTTTGCTTTTAATGACGAGGCTTTTTTTGTCTTACATTAGTTCACTGACACTGTCAATCGATGTGTGTTATAATATATTTTTTTCAAAAGTCGTAAGTCGCGAAGACTTCCTTTAGAAATCGTATAATGACTAAAATACTAATTGATATTATTTTTATTTTCGTTGGCATGCATGAACAGTTTTGTTTCCAGTTCTTATGGTGGTGGAACAAGAACCGCTGCTAGACGAGGATCATCACCATGGGTCTGACACTACGCTCGACCTCTGATAAATTCGCTAAATATCAATTTTAGTAACGTGATACGTAGAATAAGTATACCGATAATTCACTTTCTTCCCTTAAAAGACCAATAGAGCGTCGTAACTTATATAAGGGTTTATGCACCACCACCGCGAATAGCCAAAAACAGCTCACCACGTTTTAAATGAATTATTTTGTTTTTTTCATAAAAGGGAACTCAAACAAAGAGATAATAATTTTAAATAAATACCTCCTTACTTTGAATTAAAGAATTGAGCAAAAAAGTTGTTTCTAAACACTTTTTATTTTATTGTTCCTGTTGTCAAATTCGTAATTTTGGATTTCACTGCAATTTATTGAGTTTAAGAATGTGGAATCAAAGCTATGTGGGGATTTGCCTTTGGCTATTGGCATACATAATAAGAGACTATATTTATTTAATTTCACAATGAATAAATTGCCTAAAAATACACTGTTTCGCTAAAAAAATTGATCTGTTAGTTTCTTTTTATAGATACTCGATTACTAGGGCAGTGACTGTAGATGGTAGGTTTTATTATGTAAAATGAAAAAAAATGGTGCAATTTAATAACTTAAGATAATCAAGATTTTATCATTTGTATGGAACACGCCTTGATGGGCAATGTTTTTATCGATTGTTACCTTAATTCTCATTAAACCAGTTTTGTACATTTAATTGTTTTATTAGAAGATATTTATATAAAAAAATGTGATTCAAACATTCATTTATATGTAACATTGCGAATACCTAAACAATGGTGCTCTGGTTGCAAAATATTAACAGAAAGCAATAGAAAATTACAAAAAATATAATTAAAATCATCTTTCCAATCGATTTTTTCCTATTCCTATGTTTTTGTTTTCCCTATTATCTCAATACTCATCCTTCTCACAAACCGCTTTAATTACAAAAATTAAAAATTGCTACATATTACAACACATACGTCCCATTTTCTACTCCGAATCAATTATCTAACTGCAATTAGGTCTAAATGCGCTGTACCGTCCCGCAAGTTATGTCCGGCGAGAATAAAGTAGACGCGGGATTATAAAGTCTTTCAGATGAGTAGTCGCATTTTAGTAAAGTTTATAGGGATTTGTATACGATGATTTTTTTATAATCTTGGTCGAAATTATTTCTGGAATCCTAAGTGGTAAGAAAAGCTTAAAAAGTGAAAAAAGATAATATTAATTTGTATAAATTTCCCATCTCGTAGGGAACAGATAATTTTTGAAACCAAACATCCCCTCTAACAGCCTACATGTATCGGAACGAGTGTTGATAATTAATGTATCTAGGTTATCTAGAACAGCTCTTTTATTTGATACTTGTAAGTTTACGTAGATGTCACTAGAAGTTTTGTTCTTTGCATCTATATTGCTTACAAATTGTAGGAAATAATTTATTTCATCGTTTACATCTTGTATTGCGCTGTACGAAGTATCATTGGTTGGTGATAGCGATATTGCAGTAGGATTTTACCGTATTTATGACTGAAACATTACTTCATCCTACTGGCTGCTAGTGCGTTAAAATTGATTTATCGAATTATTTAAGAATTCAAAGAAATTCTAATATCAAATACTCAACATGTTTCTATCGCAGGGATGTTGAAGAGTAGATTGCGTTATACCGGAATTCTGAATAGTTAGTTCGGTAGTTGTGCTTTGCAGAACCAATCAAAGCATAAGTATCATAAGGTTTCTTAGTTCGGGCTCACTATAATAGAACACTTGCCGGACTTCCCCCAATACTGCTTTTGGATTCAGATCTTCCTAAACTATTGTTAATTATAGCCTTGCCAACTTACTGCCTTCAACCTTGCAGGTTGTACACAGCATAATGGCCTCATCTTCTCATGTTTACAAGAAAAATTTTTACACATCCATCCGTTAACCATATCATCAATTCTCTAGTGTGTGTATTACTTTGTGCAGCTTGAGACAGAAATTTAAGAATATTTTGGCATCTCTTTCAACTCCGTGTGATATCACTGTTGACTATTCTACTGTGATTCGCATTTTATAAGTTCATGCTTTGACAATATTTTCAGCAACAATAATCTAAAATACTTTTGCCATCTCACCCTGTCGATTCGTTTAGTTTGTTGTGAATATATGTTCTCTGTTCCTCATATTATATTCCTTCGTCGGGAAGATACTAAATATTCAAATGTTATATTTACAGCGCAGGAATGCATGCGACCGCAGTGTAATTTATTTTTATGATTTTCAAACATGAAATCGTGTCTTCTGTTCAAATATGTTGTACCAGTGGGACTCCTTTTACGGCGATTTTATAGATATATGAATTACAGAGAAGCACATCATTTTTAATTTTGAAAAAGGAATGAAATATTTAACATTTCATCCCTTTTTATATATTATATATATATTTTTCGCATGACAGCAATTGCAATTGTAGGTGTAAAAAAAATAACTATTTTCACAATTAGAAACTAATTGTAAGTAGATTTATGTTATAGTAAAAAAAACTAACATTTTTTTCCAAGGACCAGCAATTGTGTTTTCCTCTTACTATAAAACTTTTTTCTTCAATCCATCATGTGTACAGAAGTATCATCCATAACTTTTGCAGAAGAACAAATTAAAATTTCTAAGCTCAATTCAGAAATTGAAATATAATTTTTGTTACCCTTTTTATTAAATATTTTATATTATTATTAAAGGGCGTATTTATAGGTCCTCTTTAGTAGAGTTAAAACAGTTAAGGGTGAGAAATTGAAAACATAAACTTGCGAATGATTCAAGTTAGACGTCGAGGGTTTACATTTTCACTTGGAATTACACAACTGTTATATATTATCTGGAACGAGTTTAATTCGTTTTATCGTCATTTTGTGAAATTCATAGGGTAAATTTGACAGATACTGTGAAATTAAAACCTAATTTGACTGATTATAAGTTTGTCGGAGTCAAAATGTAAAATTCTTGGATAAATTTCAAGTTGGAGGAATATTAATTTCACGATACAACCGGACAAATAATTTTTTCGGTGTAGAGTCATAACATAGTTTTCAAATTTTACAATATTTTTTAATTGGTTTCCCAATAATAGGTGACTTAGGCTTTCTTCTTATACAATAGCTTGTCAACATTTTCGAACGATATCGTTATATTTTAATCCAATGTACAAAATAAGTTGAATCGTTTTAGCAAAAGAAAAAACTTGAAGATGATACGTAAAACCAGAAATCCAAGGTTCGCGTGCTATCTCAAGATCAAATAAATAGTTTTTGAAGGAGCTGTGGATGCAAAACGAACTCTGGAGCAACCATTTAAGCTTTAATAGTTTGTCCTTCAGATTCCTTCTAGTTACACGAACGCTTTTTGGCTCAACCCGGTCAACCCCTCCTTTAAATATTCTCCCTTTCCTTTTCCCACCCTTCATTCCCACCCGTCCTCTTCCATCCCCATTTGGCTCCGACCTAGCTGAAACTGTATTGATCCAGCTGGTAATGCCACGAGTACGCAACGAGGCCACCCGACGTGTCCGACGTAATACGTCCGGATGGTCGTTTCGGTGAGTGTGTGCAGGTAAAGCTTTGACGTTCGTGACGATATATACTACACACAATGTTCTACACAGTAGTTTCATATCGTCAGCAAGACGATACGGAGAGAAACGTAGTCTGTTGAGTTGTGCTGACGGCTGATATGTTGAACTTCTTTTTTTCTGTATAAGACACAGTAACTACCATATCATAGTTGTATAGCTGTAAGTTTTTCAAAATTCCTACTATTCTTCATACTGAAATATATTTTTTCTAATACATCACGTCATTTTACCAGTTTTTTCCATCATGCAAGGTGTGGTTCAACAATACCTACAAAAGTTGTGTTTTACAATTTCATTTTGAGTTATATTGACCACAAAATTCACCACATAATTCACGATCTACGAGAAAAACTACTTAAATGGAATAGTTTGTGTTATTAAGGTAGAAAAATGAAATTTTTCTAGACGAAATGCAAATCGTCAAAAGAGTCCTATATACAAACATGTAAATTAACATTGTTTCATGTGGTTTCTGCTTAATACCAAAATTAAGTATACAATTCTTTTTTTGTATCATTTGTCAGTAACTTTAAGCGTTAAATGGTTAAATGGACCTATTACATATACAACACAAAATTTCGTTTGAACTTGTCACTTCTGTGTATCATACAACTATTAAAATTTTCATGTAAATTTAACAAAAGCATGACTGAAACTATCATTCAAATAAATGAGCTTTCCATGCATTTTGTTTGATGTTTTAACATTCCTAACGAGCCACTTGAATTTCGGGGATTGATTTTACAATATTTGAAGAATATTCGAGATTTTTTTGAGTTGATCGAATAAATATTATAGGATGAAATGGTAATCCGTAAAAAAGTGCATAGGGAATCAGGGATCGACAGTGCTCTGTGATAAAAAAAATAGGTGTGCTCCGGGGGTTAAACTAGTGTGTTATATGCTAACAATTTTCTATAGTGTTTACCATGCTTCCGATTACTGGAAAACAAGACTGTAGCGATGTTTAGTATAAATGGGGATTCACACTAAACATCTTTCTAATTTTGTTTTCCACTGATCTGAAGCATGGAGCAAATTCCGTCAGTTGTTTCACACATCTGACGATTTCCTCTTCCCTTGGAGCACTCTTTTCAATTTTTGATCAAAACTAAACTCACAAGGGCGTCCTGAATTCCTAAGCACACAAAAAACCAACTTCAATCCTTTTGCTAGGGTTTTTTTTTATTTAAAAAGAAATTACGGGAATGTACTCTAGTAGATGTAATAAAACAAAACATATATTCTAAAAAATTTTATTTTTGAAACTTTGAAAAAATTGTATGGGATTATATATCCCAATTCTATTTCAATGAAATTTATCAAAATTAGGATTTTTTTTAAACATTGCTTGGGATAAACATATCCCGGCAGAAGTGAAAGGGTTAAGGGGTTAATGATCACAAAAATCAAATATAGAAATCAAGCTTCGGGCTCAAAGCAGTTAGTTTCTCTAGAGGCTGCTCTTCTCGTAATAGAATCGATAAAATTCAATTCCTACGTCTAAAAGTCTCTAAAAGGCTTTGATCATGTGAGACAGGGTTGCATGTCCTATTGGCGGAGTCATAATTACACAACCTAACCCATCCTATAATAACAATGAATAGAAGGGTGAGCTTCCACACTGACACTATATCTTCGGTACGGATACAATTCTTATCATTTATTAGCACCGTCATTATGGGCGACTTCCATAACGGAGATTAGATGCTCTACCCCTATTCTCTATGGTGCAATCGTGAGAGTAAAAAAGTCAAACGCAAGTTGTTCGATAACTCTATTACTTGGTCGTGTTCCCAACGTAATAAGATTAGCTATAAGTTCTGGTCTCAATAATGGATCGTTAATTATTCAGGGTGTGTAAATGACGGTGGTAGTCGTTGATGTTGCACAAGAGCGGAGAAAGGTCAAGCATTTCTTCGGATGACGAACTGCAGCATTTGATTGTATACGTGTATTTTCGTCATCATTTACGATACATAATTTAATTATAACAAATAATTAGACCCAATTTTTCCAATTTATATACAAAAAAGTTTTTATTGTGTTTCGATCCTACGTTCCAGACCTTTTTCAAGAATTTTTCTTTGCGTATGTCGTGTTTTATGATACATAAATTTTCATGATCACAATAGATTTCTTTAAATATTGTTATACAAAATTTCCAGATTCTGTAAATAAAGATATCATGTTAATTATAAAGATATCACATTTTATATGAACCAAAAAAAAATTTTTGAAAAAGGTCTGGAACGTAGGACCGATACGTCGAAGAACACAATAAAAACTTTTTTGTGCATAATTTGGGAAAATTGGGTCTAATTAAAAAAAACAGAAAATCCATCTAGAATATTTATCACCTATATAAAGACCAACGAAGAATATTAAAATACATATTATAAAAAATAATTTGAAAAGTTTTAAAAAATATATACGTATTTCGTATTTTTCTAACTAATTGTAATTAACTAATACGATTAACCTAATTTCGGTGTGTAATTTCAGTGGACTGAAAAGAATTTGCGTTTTTAAGGTAATGAATAATTTCGATGTTAAATGTTTAATAGTAGCAATTGAATTCCAAGAGTGCTAATGGATTTAAAGAAATTATTCCTCTCGTATTCATAAAATCCAATATCGATTCCCCGTCATTAACAACTATTCGTCGTCATGTTAAATCAGAATACAACATTTTTGAATCGATCACTTTAATTACCGCGTTAATTGTTTTCACCGTCAATCATAATCCTTGGAAATCCTGTTTGTGATTGCGGTATCACTTTGTATTCAGTGGTTTCGATTGCCGTCACAATGTAATTAGTAAAATGCAGATACACTGTGAAACATATGTGGCAATTTTCGAAAGCAACTAATAGCAAAATTTTTAACATTAGCGCGCCATTGAGACCTTTATGATACCTAACAAAGACTGCATTATTTTCCCAATACTTTGTAGTTTCAGGAATTCTATTTTGTTGTTAAAACGATATAGTTATAGTTGACTCTTATTGTTTCCGCTAACATTAACTAACTAATTAACTTTTCAAATGCACTCTAAAATCCGTTAGAAATTCCACGACAAACAGCAGTATAGCAAAAATTTGGTTAATTTGACTATATTTATTCTCAGTGTAGGAAGATAAGAATTTCTTATTGCAGATAGTTTTTTCTAATGTATTTGATGTCAGTGTATTTATATAATCTGATTTTCGACAGTGATTTTCCAAAACTATTTCACCGCAAATGTGAACCTAGGGTCAATCTGAGCCGACTGCTAACTTGTCAGCTCCCACCAGTATTTATATGTTATACCTATACAGATTGTTCAAAAGATGCATCAAAATAGTAGATAAAGTCATTCTATAAAAATGTTTAGTTAAAAACCCCCGAAAATGAATAAAATAACCTGATGGATTTTTTAAACAATTTTTTTTAAAAAATGGATGGATTTTTTAAAAAATTCATCAGGTTATTTTTTTCATTCATTTAATAAGGTTTCTTTTATGAGAGGAAACTGCTTCTTATTTTATTTCTGCTAAATCGCCATTTTTTCATATCAAAGTTTTTTACGTCGATACTTTGTTCCTTATAACGTAGGTTTAGTAACAAATTAAATTTGACTTTTTGAAACACCTGCTATGAGCACAAAAATACGGCTACAAAAAAGCTCAAATAAGAGTATGTTCAGTTTTTTAATACAAGAAAGCGTCGGGAAAAACGTTGACTGGTAACAGACTTCGTTTATATACCAATACAAATCTACGAAAATGAAACCGTGAAATTGAATTGTTTAATTTAATAGCTAGTTACTAACTGTGTTAAGTGTGTACATGTATTTCAGAGGTATTGATTATTTGAAGAAATGAAAGCAACAGTTCAAATTAACACTTCATGTAGTAAATACATTGAGAAATGATTAATTCTTGGAAATAATAAAAGACGTAATTGAATTTAACACACGCAATGCACCTACTGGGATCCGATGTGTAAATGAAATCTTGTTTATAGAACATTATTAACTGAGTGTTCAATGTTCTTGTCTTGATTACTTGCATAACAATATAGGAGTTTGATACGGTTATTTATTTTGCGAATTAACAGTAGAGTGCCCTTGTCAATGAATTCAATGAAACGTTGTCAACAAGTTTATATTTAATTACATAACAATTATTAATGCATCGTGAAACATTCATGAAGAAATTAATTGAATGAATATTCTTATACATTTCAGACTGCAGGAGACATGTTCATTTATTATATTGAATTCGAGGAAGTAAGAAACGACAATGTGCACAATAAGATGATTAGCGCAGCTATTACGAATTAACGCAATTCTGATAACAGTATGAAAAAATGTCAAATTAAGTCTGGCTTCCTCCTTTCTTTGAGCAAATAATGCAACGAGTTAATGGTCTATCAGTACAATGGAATTAAACCACATTATGTTGAATTGATCAAAACTGCATATTTGAATAAAGTGATATTACCGAAGCTAAAATGGGGTTGATTAAACAAATATTGTTTGCACCGATACCATCGTGCAATATGAAACGGATATTAACATGGTATTATTTTTTAGTGTGATAATACTGTATGACCTTGTCGCGATGTGTCCTTTTTAGAATACGTTATCAAAGATAAATCATTATTTTATTTCGTTACGTTTCAGTAGCAGAAATTCATGATCGACGTATCACGTTTTAAAGTTTATTCAATCCATTAGTTTGAATTCTACCTATTGGTAGATAGATTAAAAAAATACGTGCACTTTCCTATAATTGTTTAAAGAACTATTCTTTTAACTATCATATCGGCAATAATCAGTTATTTAGAAAAGGAATGTTCTTCCCGGTTGTATAGAAAGAAGTCTATCTATTGCTCATTGTCAGCGGTTGCAAATCTATTTTTAGACACAGTTACTAGAATTCTGGTAGGGTCCTGTTTTCTCGGAACTCTGCTTTACATGAGTTTTTGATGGTGGTAAAAACATGATTCAGCAACTTTAAAAGTCATTCGAAATTTACTGATGAGGATGAGGTTACTATCAAAAAATGTTTTATTGAAAAATGGCAAATATTAAAATAACAAAATGGTTTCTATTCAATAAACAAAAAGTTTAAATATCAACTTCAAATAATATTTGTAAAAAAGCAAAAGTATTTTATTCTTTTCAAAATTACAAACAATTACAACCTTTCAATATAGATAATTTCACATTACTGAATAATTGTAACTTATTGCTTTGTCGAATTAAAATTGATTTTGACATTGGCTAACCATAAGACAACCTGACAAATATTTATCATCGACAGGTTCACGCGATCAGTACTCACAAGTTCACTACTAATGATTCGTATACATCATTCTTTATAAAGTCTTTATAAAGTCTGTGATACGTTAAAGTCCTATAGAGTAGACAAGGTCCTTTCGTATTACTTCTAGTTTGTTTTTTAATCAAGAAGTTTCCCGGCTTTTAATTTGCATCTTAAAAATAAATAATACGCGAATTTAACTTTAATAAGGTTTTTCTTCATTTTGCGATATAGAAAAGTTTTGTAAACTGAGTAACACCGCTCGAGACTCGCCTAGCATAACTGCTGCTTGAGAAACCTCTGAAAAGGTCTTTTACAAATTCACGTGAAACCTTTAATGTTTACATTCAAACTGTTTTAAAGATTGGAGTACTTTTTCTGCGAAATTTTATGACGTTTCCTTTTCTTTTGAAAACTTGCAAGTACCAGCATTCATTTCGAGTGACTTTTCATTATTCATTATCCATGTTACACTTTTTACAGCATTTACATTTTTCAAATAACTCTTTTTTTTCATTAGTCATCTAACATTTTTGAGAAAGTGACACTTCGCAGCTAAAATATTCTAATTATGACACGGTATTTTAACGTTGAAATACCGAAAACGAAGTGAAAATCGATAACCGTAGGTAACTGTAATTCTATATACGACACGACAGAAAGACCTATAGATAGGGGTGCAATTTATACTGGTATGAAAAAATCAATGATGCATTTGTAATCATTTGTAATAAGAATATTATTGCAGTATTATTTAGATAATATTACTACGAAGACCATGTCTTTCTAATATTTGTGTTTCATTGAGATGCTACATGGATACTAAAATCTGTCATATGCTTAAATACGCGAAAATGACCGGAACGTGTGTATAAAACACGATTATTATGTGTCTATTATAGACACAGTGAAGTGTACGCGTATTTCGAGAAGAAAAATAATTGAATAATATTTTTGGCACAAAAAGCTATTTTTCGTTCGACTGAAGGGATTAACGCGTATTCCATGTCCTCGCTGGAACATGCTTATATTGCTCCTTATTCGTTCCAAGCGATTTCAGGTAGAGTATACGGTTTATACAATTATGCAAATAGTCAAATAAATGTCTGTTATGGGAGATTAGAGCAAATGATTTGCTGTGTACAGCTGCAACATGCACGCTATGGAATATACATAAATTCCATTTTTCTACACTTTCTACTCAGGCGAAGATATGTTAGAAACGGTAACCGCGAAATTGACCTTGACCTTGACCTTGAAATTGAAGGTCCAGATTGATTTCGTGGGTAGATTTTCTCATGTGTGGTAAACCACGACTCGATACCTTTTACACCCTTTTCGATTGCTCCTACACGCACATTACTCTCTCTTTCTTCAGAAAATTGGATTAATATAGAATCATTGGGTCGGTTAATTCGTAATCTATTTTTTCTTCCTACATTCTTTATTTATTTTTAAAAAACTTAACCTTCGAAGTGATCTGCACTGTTTTCTAACAAATCACCTTATCCCTGAAGGAGGGAAAGAAATCTTTTGACGCAATGGAGTCATCCGTCCCCTTCCTGATTTGGTCTCGTGCTTTAAAGCGAGTTCCTGAGAAGACGTTTTGAATCGATCCAAACAAACAGTAGCTGGCCGGGGGAAAGGTTTAGCTGGGCGAGGTAAAATATCCCAGCCAAAATGCAAAAGCGTATCTTTTGTTCGTTGAGCGACTTAAAGTCGAACGTAATCGTAGGGAAATTTTATTTGACAGAATCCTTTGCCTGTAAATTGGCGTTTTCGCTCGCACTCTTGGCTTCAATGATTCAATCTTCGTAATTAGCAATCCGTGGTGATAATTTTATTCGATTTGAATAACTCGCAGTGCAAATCCCACCAAATGCATAACGTGATGCTTTTATCCAGCATATTGCTGATATTGTTGATCAAGATGTACCTCTGACATTTATCGTAGTTTGCGGCTAGAAATTTTCAGTTATCTCTGTCGTATTGAGTTAACACGAGTGCTACTTATTTTCCTCTTTTTGATAATATTTGTCATGTTACGTAATCGCTTGGAAACAATTTGTTGCCCGTTATTCAATTCCTTTGCGACTTGCTTTTGCAATTGAGCTGGGAATTCATCGCGTAGCTTTTGCAACTTTGCTTTTTCACGCTCCCAAGGAACTCTGCTGTGTTCACGGTCACTAGGAATCGGAACAAATCGATTTTCAAACTGTTACAACATTTCTTGTTGGTGAACCACTGTACCACTTTAGCCATTGTTGAACGGATGCTAATTTCGGATAGATAATGTTGAAATAAAGTCGATATTTTAATATTTATAAAAAAATGCATCACTAATTGGTGGGTATACTGCATACATTAGTAATTCTCCTGTTACCCTCTGATACAAAATATATTCTATTTGTTATTACCGCCTCTTGTTTGTCTCTTGTTATTAAACCATCCGCGAATAACCGCGGATGGTTTAATAATGTATAATAATTTTCAATTTGTAATTTGAATAAATAATCTTCTGGCGAACCGCACTCGTCGTGGTAAACAAAACAGTAATAGTTGAAGGTTTTCTGAAAGAGTGTCATTAATGTATGAAAAATAGGACGCGCGATATGCAATATAAAGCAATTTCTTGTTTCAGGCAGAAACTAAATGAAAACGTCATTCTTATACGAAGTAATAGATATCGGAATGTGGAATACGAAAATCATGGTAGAAAATAAATTTAATAGCGTTTAATGTAGGTTTTTTACAAAAAAAATATTGTATTTTTCGCTAAAAATCTGCAAATTTGAAACTGAAAATGGATTCCTCACGAAAAAATGCATCAGATAAAGGTCTCCTGAAAGTGTCCAAAAGTTGAATTTTTTGGGCATAGCTTCAATTCAATAAATTCCAAATTATAATCACCCAAGTTTTTACATGACTTTCAATAAGACGTTAAAAGCCTGCGTTGTTGCTAGTATATTTGAAATACATATTTTTGGGTGACAGAAATTATGTTTGATTGAAATAATATACAAATTTGAAATTTTTTTTATGAAATAGACAAATTTTTTATTGGAAGAAAACAAAATTTATCGTTAGATTTTCAAAGTTTTTTTATGTTACGCGTAACCCTATTGAAATTAATGAAAGGAATTTAATTGACATATTACGAATTATCTCTATTCAAGAATCACAATTTACTCCTTACATATGCATATTCATTGATTTGAATATATTCAATGCCTTCCAAATTGCTTTGAACAGGAACACATATTGAAAAAAATATTCGTCATGCTCCTTGTATGGAAGTACTTCGAAATTGTATTTAATTACTACAAACTATCGTACTCATATAGAAACTTACGTAATTACTATATATAATTTCTTTTATCCTTTGCCACCCATACATACATATATTTATACCTCCAATTCTCTTTGTAATTATTTTCTCTGCGAAGAGAGTACTAATAAATAAATATTAAAGTAGTAATTTCTAAGTCAGGAAATGATTTCTGCGTGCTATTCGAATTAAAAGTTTGAAAATTTCAAAGGGATCAGTTCATATGCACTTAAATGAAAGTTGCAGAAAAGATTTATAAATACCCTTATATTCTTTAGACGGATATATACGTCTTTATCGCTCAAAGGATTCGAACGCCTGTACTTTCAAAATATTTATGGAATATGTATTATTCCATACGAATATAGTCTAAAATATTTATTTTCATCATTGAGTTTCACCAAATCATAAAGAGAATCATAAATGCGTGGAATGTATTTGACTAGTAAACACAAATTAACAAACGTTAAATGTCCTTTATGAAGTAATAATAGTAATGATCAACGATGCACTGTAAATGTGGTTTTGTTAAAGTTTCAGTGATGTATGCAGACAAGGCCTGAATGAAATCAACCGGATACCCCCATAGTGAGCCTTTATCACAGACTCGTAATGACTGAATGTATTATCAAGAACCATTTGGCCAACGATAAAACTTTCGTTCAAGAAGGATGTAAAAATGTATAATATATAATGGTAAATAACAGGTTGACGTGTGAATGTGTGGTAAAGGCTCATCGTGTGTATAAGTAAACATGAAGCAAACAAAGTTTGCTTGAGAAAGTTCAGAAAGCACTTTACCGAAGAAAGTTTTTAATAGTTGCACGTGTGATTTACTACTCAAGTAATTGAACGGTAAAACTTTGAGAAAGGTTTCTTCAAATTATCAGTAACAAAATTCATTGATTGAATTATTACTAATGTTTATGGACTATAATGAAGAATTATTCAAAGTTGTGTGAAGACTAATTATTCTACATACGAAAATTCTGTACACGGGGTACGTCTATTAAAAAACAAGACTGATTAAATAATTCACTTTTATTTATTGCTGTTACTTATCTGCTGTTTTCTTAATTCTGCCACAATGGGATCCAGGAGGCACAACAGATTATCAGCATTAGTAGCTGCAATTGTAAGACCTTATGGGTTTCATTTTTTTTCCAAAAATTAAATTAGTGCTTAGGGAAATATTTTGAGTCAGAGAAATTAATTTGCAGTATGGCTTCGAGCAGTGAAAAACAAGACTATTGTAATATATCGGTGGAAATAGGAAATATATGGAAGGAGACAAGCAATCCATTTGTTATACCAATACATAAAAGTGAGATGTTTAATCAATCCTGTTATTTAATAGACACATTTCGTATACTGATTTAACCATTGTTTAACCTGTACATTGTCTATTAAAATGTCTAATGATATTTCTTTTATGTGTGTTCGTAGAGCGTAGAGCAGTAGGAGAATGAAATAGCGATGTCTTCAATTGGCAGTAAGACCCGCAGAAGCCATACAGCCCAAATGACCTATAAAAGTAACGCGCAACGGTGACAGACCAGTAAGCCAAGACAATGGATATACAAAAGAAATTTTTATGCCCCCGCTTGGTAGATTACCTTGCCATTGTGGGGGCTAGACTACCCCCAGGTTCTCGCCAACCTGTTCAGGTACATAAACTTGCCAATCTAATAGAACATTTATACAGAGGGTTTTCCTCATAAAGTTATACAAGCCATTTTCTCAGAGACTGTTATAGATAGTAATAAAATTCCTTCATCGAGTTTTAAGACGCGAGGAATGCTCGAAGGGTTTTATATGATAAGTAAGATTATATTCGCTTGGGCTTTAGAGAGCGCTCCTATTTTTTTTTAATGGTATGCAAAGTTTTTAAATTTAATTTCAGCATGTAATTTAATATGCTGGAAGTTCGAGTTTAAAAATGAGTACAAGAATGTTATCACTGCACTGGAGTATAACTACCTATCAATGAATAGCAGAAATTAACGTTGCTATAATGATAAATAAAGAGCTATTAGTTTATGTTATTATATTCTCGTAGCTTTCAAATTTCAGTTTGAATTCTAGTTATTGATAGATAGAATAAACAAATGCGTGCATTTTCCTATATTTGTTTAAAGAACCATTTTTTTAATTGTAATAGCAGCAATAATCAGTTATTTAGAAAAGGAATGTTCTTTCCGGTTGTATAGAAAGAAGTCTGCCTATTGCTCAGCGTTTGCAAATCTATTTTTAGATACAGTTACCAGAATCCTGGTAGGGTCCTGTTTTCTCGGAAATCTGCTTTACATGAATTTTTCGATGGTGGAAAAAACATGATTCAGCAACTTTAAAAGTCATTTGAAATTTAGTGATGAGGATGAGGATATTATAAAAGATGTTTTATTGAAAAATGGCATATATTAAAAAAACAAAATAGTTTCTAATTAATAAACAAAAAGTTTAAATGTCAACTTCAAATATTATTTGTAAAAAAGCCGGTTACAAAATTTCAAATAAGAATGCAGTTACAAATGGCGGGGTACATATATATGCAATTTCGAATTCCACGATGGCCGTTCTGGTGACTGAAACATGCTATGTTTCGTTTCAAATACCAATTTCCGTGCACACGATAAAAGAAAAATATCTAGACAGGTTCTGACAAGCTCGCTGTAGTAAAAAAATAAGCCCACGGACACTCACCAACTCCAAAAAAAGAGTTTCTGTGTAACGACAGGGAAAGCTGCAATCTTCGCCATCCTTCGAACAAGTAAAGACTGTCTTCCCTCTCTGTTTGTTTTCTTCTTCATTGTGTCACGCATGCGCAGATGGTCAGGCGGATGGTAATTTCTATAGTGCGGTATAGGCTTTTTTTCTGCAGTGCCGTACTTAGACAAGTAGTGACACAGGGTGAAAATCGGTGTCTATCGATACTTGCTATTCCTGCTAATTTTAGGCTGATCCAATTTTCTTTCTACGAAGTCTTTCTTTTCATAAGATTTTAAACCTTTGGAGCGTCGGCATTGGGCCGACTATCATCCCCTTAAAAAGTCTTCAAATGTTGTACTTGTATATATTGATCCTTTTACAGCGAAAATTAAATATAAACTGAATTGATAAGTTATTTAATGAATCCTTCAAAGAAAGTATGAAATTTCATACACGCTAAAGAAAAGCTGATTTCGAAGAAATCAACATGAAGAAAATATATTTAAATTGCGAGATATGATTAAGTATCAGTGATACCAAACAAGATTACTCGCAGACTATTTGATTGCTTCAATACGAAATAAAGTAGTCTCAAGAGTTTCTTCAGTGAAATCAATTTGGTATAATTCGATTTCATCAAGAAACTTATTCAAATGAACTCTATACTCTGGTCTATAATTGTATAAACTACTTTGATTCATTTCAATATCAGAAAATATGGATTCTTATATTCTGAAATGCGGAGTGATTTTGACTATGATATTTTTTACTAGTGTGTGTGAATAGGGAAAGCTTTCACTTTGAATAGTAGGTGTTATATTGTTAGGCAAATAGATTGTCATTTATTTAGATACAAGCCAGTGAAGATACTTTTTTTCATTTACCTAAGTTACTATTGAGGATAACATCATTTTTGTCCTTCATTGTTTAAAGCCTAGCTTTGACGATAGATTGAGCTTCTACTTTATTCTAACAACATGCGTAGAACTCAGTTTTGTGCAGTCGTTTGCGTGCAAAAAGTACTAGATTATAGCGCGCGTAAAATCAAATTTACGAACTCGTGAGGAAATGTCTCTCATAAATAGAGTTTTTATACTAATTGAAATCTTTGCCATAGAAAAGACATATCAATTTATCATTATTTACCTTACTGTAGGTCCCAGAACTCCTTCGAAGGTATCCTCTGGAGGATCACAAAGATTTCCCTCTGCCCTTGGATATGGTTTATTTTTGTCAACCTGAAGGTTGTAGCAGTGTTGGACCTAAACGTATAGCTTTGCGAGAGGCAACTTCATTTACTTTCACTCTCACCGATAAAGATTCCGGTATGTGTTTTTATTAAAAATTTATCGAATTATTTGTAGATCGTCTGGGTAAATGTCAAACTCAAAAAATATGGTATTTATTTGCAGGTAGAACTCGCTATGGAACTTGTGTTAATTTCTACCGACCCATCGAAAGAACCACTGTTCCAACGGGCTCGGGAATGGGTCTTAGAAAAGAGAAACATAATACCACTTTTCGGAGAGAAAGCTGGAGAAAGAGTATGGAAAAAAGCACGGATTCTGCATTCTCTAGGTGATTTAGAGTTAAAAAATTGTAATTTTTCAAATATTGTTGTTTATTAAAATATTGCTTAAGACATTGTCATGTAGTGATGAAAAAATTTTTTTTCATCGTCCCATCTAACGAGCTATGTTAGCTTTAGTCTTAACAAAATTCATTAAAAAATTCGCGTAATAATATAAAAATTTAATTGAATAAACTATTAAATGTAGAATAAAGTAACGAGTTTACATTTTTATGAAATCTATGAATTTTCTTTTTTTTTTATTTTTCCTGTTGCATAATTAAAAAAAATTAATTTAATTTAATATCTATTTTTATATTTTATTCAAAAAGTATCGCGATATGACAATAATAAATATAAATAATAATGAAACTTTCAACAAGACGTAAAGATATCGAATTATAAGAATAAATAGGACATTTCCAAAATGGAAATAACATTTGTTGAATAGCTGCTTCGGCCAAACATACTTAATTTTTCTGTATCGAAATTGTATCTCGAGCTGTTTTTTGTAGTGACTATAGAAGTAGCGCAGTAGGACCCAGTGATTCAGAAAGAGACTGTCCCAGCAGAAGAGACTCCGATACGCCTCATGCACCACATGCTCCAAGACTAGGTATCACGGCTCCGAGTTGTGACAGCGAGAGTGGAGGAAGCCACTCTCCTTCTCCTCGAGCTTCACGAAGACGTCAGGTAATATACATTATTTTACACATATATTACCTATACATGTATGCAATATACATTATATTACACGTAATGCTGTGTGTCGAATTGACAGGAACAGTATTGCAAGATTTACACGAACCACATTCCCAGAATCTATTTCTGAAAAAAAAATCTTTTGTTTACATCCTCTTTTGATTTAGGCACTGCAACTCACAGACAGACAATAACTTGGCATAATGTTTTAATAATTTCCTTACAGAGAGTAAGAAATCATTCCTTAACATCTTTATGCATCGTCTCTCACCACCCCTTCTTTACAATGTTTCGGGAATGTTTATTCGTTCTGAAAAGAATCATCGACGCCTGTAACGACAGTTCTTCCCCTCAAAAAGTGGGTGCTTCGAGACAAACTAATCGGTAATTCTTTGAATATTTAGTATAGCTTGTTTAGAAAATATCTATCAAAAGACACGGTGGTGCTCGAACAAGTTCGTAGAGGTACCGCATAACGCATACAGGCACAGCGGTTCTAGCCATTAATCGTGGTATTTCGTAACAATTCGTATAATTTCGGGATTAGAAAGAGAGGTAACATGGCAGTTATGCGAAATACCAAGGGAGAGAAAAAATTTAATTTACCGACGTACGTTATCCGTATGTTATTTCTCTTTATTACATAAATTAAGTATTGCAAAATTAGACAAATCTCCAAAAAGAAAAGCAACCTTGGTGCAAAAAAGAGAGAGACAACTTTTTTTGTATGAAATTGGTATCTCGCCTAGTCTGTGTAAGTATTGAAAGACGACGATAAAACAAACAAGTTAGAACCTGTCTTGAAACTGTGGGGGGGAAAGCAAAGCACTCGTCATCGGTATTACGTAACTTCACGGGCCCTTTAAATTCAGCAAAACAAGTTCGAACTTGTCTGTAATAACAGTAGTGTTTCAATACTCACTAAGCTAAGCGAGATATCTACCAATTTCATACAATAAATTTGTCCTGGTTTTTTTTGAACCAAAAGTGTTTTATTTTTCGGGTTTTATTTTTCTGCACTTGGAAATACCACGTTATGAGTTTCTCGACAGCACCGTGGACTGCATGGTAATATTGCAAATTCAACTTTGAGTGATGTTTCGCATATTTATTAAAAGTTCACTTTCTTTCAAATATCATGGCATGTGTATATTTCACATATTACAGTTAAACTATAAAAAGTAAAATTTTAACATTTGATAAAGTCAACAGAAATTATGTCATTGAAGAATAATCTATTTAAAATAAATGCGTATAAAATAAATTATTGAAAGGATGGTCATATTTCATGGTGTTAATTGTGCGGCATAGAGTATTATACATTATTTTTTTATAAATATACAATTGTTCGATTTCATTCGATTTATATCAGTTCTTTCACATTTTCAATGTGAATTGTATTAAGATTTACTTTGAAATGCATTTATCCTAAGAATGATGATCTTATTAGAAATAATACATGTCAGCAATTGTTGACATGTATTATTTTTTAAATTATCAGCGACAAGTTAATAAGTTTTGTTAACTATAAAATGTTTATTTTTAATTTTAGTTAATGATAATTTAAAAAAATGCTGTAGGAAATCTTTTAGTTATTCATCCGCATTCAGATTATAATATTATTATTTTTTTAACAGAGATACCGTATGGAGTGTCCTAACTGGCCAAGCTTTTGACGGAGTACCATCCATAATACTGCACGACGTTCGTGAAATTGAAACCTGGATTCTTCGTTTATTGAGTACACCAGTTCCAGTACCAGCGAAAACAAGGGTTGAAGTTGAAATTATCTCACAGATAATTCAACCACCGCTTTGTTTCGCTTTACCAGATCATACTAGATTCTCTCTGGTTGATTTCCCTCTACATCTGCCTTTGGAACTTCTTGGGGTTGACATATGTTTGAAAGTTCTTACATTAATACTGTTAGAACACAAAGTAAGTATTTCATTTGCCTTTCTCAATCTAACTATATTTCTTCTTTAAATTTCTGTGTTTCAATATGGATGTTGCGGTTTAAAATGGAATCAAAATAATAATGCAAACAAGGGCGTTAAAAAACGTATAATTTTTTTTAGGCAGTTTTTATAAAGTTTTGTGACAGATTAACGATGATTGCTACTTTTGTCCCATAATAATAGTAGCAAGCCAAAGTTTCCATCTACATTAAATCATTGGTACATTGATTTTATAAAAATTTCAGTTGTAAATATTACTCTTCATAATGACTTTGGGACAATTTTGACTGAATTTTCTTTTTTATACATAAGGTAAAGGTGCTAGTAGTTGACCATGTACCAATAGTTGAGCATTTTCTAAAAAACCATGAAAATAAGATTTTTATAAGATGTGCACTTTTATCAAAATAAAAACATCACATCTTATATAAATCTTTTTTCTTATGGTTTTTTTTTTTAAGAAAATGGTCAACTACTGGTACCTTTACCTTACCTTTTATTATTCAATGGCTAACGATAAGCAAATATTCATTATTTCAAATGTATGTACATATTAAAAACAACTTGAATTTTTCCAGCTGGTGTTGCAGTCGCGAGATTATAACGCTCTATCGATGTCAGTAATGGCATTCGTGACGATGATTTATCCACTGGAGTACATGTTTCCAGCAATACCATTGTTACCAACGTGTATGAATTGCGCTGAGCAACTGTTACTCGCACCAACACCTTTTGTCATCGGTATTCCAGCATCATTCCTATTGTACAAGAAGAATTTCGTCATGCCGGATGATATATGGCTGGTAGATTTGGATAGCAATAAAATAACACCACCAACTGGTCTTATCGATCACTTACCGCCATTACCAGAGCCCGAAGGTACCATACTTAAGAATCATTTAAAACAGGTAAGTTCAATATATTTAAATTTCTTCTATAGTTTTTTCTCGGTACAATTATCAGATACCAGTAACTATGTGGCGTTAGTTTTGGTGATTTCCGAAACATGAAATATTGAACATTTTGAATTATTCTCCTTTTTTTGGGAAATAACTATGACAGAAATAAACATGACAAAATATACCAGACTTCTAGGGAAGATTTCCAAGTGGGTTAGTGCTTTTGTTCTCTTTCGCTCAGTCTAATGGAATTTTCGTTCATCGAGTCGAAGTTTTTATCTCGGAGTTTGGGATATAATGCAAAAGCGGGTGTTATTTTCCTGTAATCACTTGAATATCATTTGAAAGTAACAGGCATGTACAGGTGTCCCTTTTACACGTCTCAACCTACCTATACATATTTTTAACGTTCATATAAGGAGGAAACCAATCTTTATTATGCTCTTAGAAAACAGTTGTCCTTGTTATGTTAATAAACAAATAATAAAGCTGAGCTCTTGAAACTTTCCACAGTCACTTTCTTCAGATTTCATAGTGGATGCGTTTTCGCCTTCTTCGGGAAACACCGATAGGAATTTATTTGATTTTTCATTCTATAAAAAACTTCTTTGCCTTTGTTTTCATGATTGCAATCTTTCGAGAGGAACAGCCTTTTTAAAAAATAAAATGCTTTGACAATATATACAAAAGTTCACTTTTTTTCTGATACAAAAGATTTTCCTCTCTGTTGTACGAAATAACACACTTTTCTTATTTTTCTCTTTTTGCCTCTTCTATATCTTTCCAGGCAATGCAACTAATGGATCAAGCTGGCTCAAATGTAAATACGTTTGGGATATCGTTATACACTGTTTTATGCATGCATTTCTCTTTTCGTAGTTACCTTCTTGTATCACTCAGTGTTTATTGAACTTTATAGCTACCCGTATTATTTATTCCTTTAGAGTGATAAATTGGATTAAAGTCGCTGATGGTTGCAGGCAGTCTTAAACCATCTTAGGCAGTTAGTGCTATAGTTATATTAGTAACATGTTGTGATTGTGGCAAATAAGACATGGTTGATAATACATCGTCTGCTTTTTACTTAATTTCACTTATTCTTAGCTTTTAAAATTATGCAAATTTAGGATAATGTTTTTTGTAGTGTCAAATAGCACTAATTTTTTTTGTAGTATTCAAAACGTATAAAATATCCAGTTTTCTCTTTGTGGTTCGAAAAATATATAAAATCTTATTGAAATATGATTTATCTGTGTTTTTATACATTTTTATAAGGGAAATTTTATAAATAGGAATTTTATTATTGTTTCATCCAAATTTATGTAAGAAATGTATTTTGTTCTATAAATGTAAAATGGAAAAATATTTGAAGTACTTTGTTATGTGAAGTACTCAATCATGAATTATTGAATTTAGTCATTATAGAAAACGTTGATGCTACATGCGGCCAGTATTAAAAGATATCAATTCGATTTCTCCTCGTTTACGATGCAATTGGAATTTACAAAAATGTTGACAGTAAAAAATTCTATAAAGCTCAACAAACATTTGGCTGATACTTATTAAATTTTATAAATCGTATTCTCGCTTGTATTTTTATCTATTTTTACCGGGCTATGAAACATTTAGTTTATAGCCCGATAAACTTATATTTTACGTACTTTCTTCCTGTTACTTACATCTGACTTTTTAAATTAATTCTTAATTATACCGTTACGTCTTATAACATAATGCGTCTTTTCACACATTATTTTCAAATAATATTTTCTTAAATTTCAAAATTCGAAATCAGGATCGTCTCCTTTTGGCACACTAAAGCATTTTTCTTTTTCTGCATATAGTTAAACCCCGTAGTGCTTACAATTAGACCTATGAAATTTAAGACGTACATCGGATCTAAAAACATAATGATCTTTGGCCAATATAAAGAGCTCAGGAACACTCGCTTGTCGATTTTCTAGAAGCATACTTGTAGAATATTTCTGAAGGTTATAACCAACCCAAGCTTTAGAATTAAGTTCTTAGTTACTTTGTTTCTCCGTTATCTCTTTCTTTCAACTGCTCTGTATTCTCTGCTTTTTCCTCTACCCCAAGAATAATTAGGAACTCTGCGTCTACTGCGTTTTCCAACATTTCCTAAATTAATTACAACATTCTCTTTTTCTTTGTTTTTCGCCTCCTATTTTGTTACGATTGTCATTTCTAGCAATAGAAACCTTTTTCCTTACCTCAGGCTAGAATAGGCTACCCTTTTTCCTTAATTGAGAGGGTTTCTGTTACCCTAAGATAACGGTAAAGAAAGAAAAGTATATTTGTTTTTCAATTATCTGTATATATTACCTGAAATGAATGTATATACGTAATATTCTCCATTCGTTAATAAAAATTAATTTCAGCTCCCATATAAGCATCTTTTTACTAAGAAAATTCTACAACTATTTTTTAAATTTATATTTATATGGGTTATTTTATGAAAATAAAATAATCCATATTATTTGTTAGAGAAACATTCAAGAATTATCATACATTTTTTTAAAGATAAAAATGTCAATAGCTTCTACACAATACATCTTTGTATCTGTGGGGTCTGGAAAGCCTCCGTGTGCTAGTTACGTTATTCTGGTGAAGCGAGCCAGCTAAAAGTTAAAATAGACAAAAACGTAGAGAACGTCGTTGCTGCTTTAAATGGCATTTGAATTTATATTTTAATAGATTATACATTATTATAAAATATTGTAGTTTGCCTTACTGCGGCAGAGCATGTAGTAGTTTTTGTAGGTTTGGTAATGGCTCTGTATTGATACCCTTTTTTAAGTTACAGAAAAAGATATAAATTTATACAAAAGTGCTAAGAGATATGCATTTTATCATTTTAAAGACAATGGCTAGCATGGGGACTCCTCAAGCATCTTACGATGTTTCTCCACGAACATCAATTCATTCTCCGAGCAGAAGAGAAAGTGTGGCATCCCACAATTCAACCCTGAGGTGAATTATAGTAACAATTAATTAAATAGGTTGCATATTGTTATTTGGATAAAGACCTATTTTTTATGAAAATTCCTGAAAATTAATTCCTGAAACTCTTCAGAAATGAAAACAGAACCAATTACATCAACAATTCCGATGCAATAGGAACAAGGGAAACTTTTATATTTTACTCCTTTGTCCTATTTGTTTTTACTCTCAAATACCTTTACATAGAGGCTTGACGTAAAATTAAATTTATCGACGTTTAAAATTCCGCGAGGTCAAACGCCAACTGTTATGTAATTTTAAAATAAAAATTTTTCATCAAATTTCTAGCACTAAGAGCTAATTTTTTTTCACTGCTAAGGGATTTACAATGGTTTGGCTTACCAAATAATTTTTGTTACAGTGTAACATCAACGAAGCATAGACCAAGTGTCGATCATAGTATTCCAAGTCAACACAGTCCGTTAAATTCTCCAAATACATCATCATCGAGCCCAAGGCGACCGTCGTTGGCACCGTCTTTAGGGTTCTCTTCGACAACGTCACCGCAAAAGCCGAACGTACAAGGACCACCACCTTTTAATCCATTTATTTATGGAAACGATGTTGATTCCGTAGATGTAGCTACAAGAGTAGCTATGGTGCGATTTTTCAATTCGCAAAATTTATTGGCAAATTTTACGGAACACACACGAACTTTGAGATTGTATCCAAGACCAGTGGTCGCATTCCAAATCAATTCTTTTTTACGTTCGAGACCTCGTGCAAGCCACTTCTTAAATAAATTTGCAAGAACTCAAGCTGTCGAGTTCTTAGCGGAATGGTCACTCACGCCGAGCAACGTAGCTTTCCTAAGGGTACAAACTGGAGTGTTTGATCCTGGCCAGATTGGAGACAAATCTAAATGGTATGCTGCTGGACTTGAACCGATACATTTTTCTGTATGGGATGCAGGTAGTTCATTAGCAAATGCTTTAAATGCTATGAAGGAGATGGAAAGTCAACCAACTGATGAAAGTGGATCTGATTCAGAAGGTGCTGAAAGTACAAGTTCTTCATATTCATCCTTAAGTGACTTTGTCTCCGAAATGGTGTCTTCTGATCTGTCTCCAAGTAAGTATGCTATGTACTTTATCAATAAATAGATATGCCATGGCAGTTTCTATTTTTCGAAATTAGTTTTTAAAATTTTCGAAATTAAAAAAATTGTTTAAATTTTCGAAAAATAGCAGAGTAACCATATGCCTATGAAAACAAAATATATTGTCTTAATTCTTTATAGTCGTGAATAGAAGTCATTGGTTCATAAACTCTGAAGAAAATTGTTATATACATATATTTGAAATATTCAGCAAAAAGAAGTACAGTTATTCTTTTATTAAATATTGATATTTGAATGTATCACAATTGTGTTTCCAGGTTACAACAGTCCTCGAGCGACACAATCACAACAAATGTCGTTGTCTGTAGATCCAAAGAGTGTTTATAATCCACCTAGTACTTTACAATATCCTGGAGTTGAGGAAGATTCTCCAGTTCGGCCTGAAAGTCCTCAAAGTACTTCTTCTAGTCATAGTGATCTTAGCAGTCCAAGTTTCAACAGGGATTCGGAATTGGAATTAAACACAAAGGCTCTTGAAACTACACAAACAACGAAGCAACCCGAGAACGTAAGATATCCTATATTACTACTTGTTAGTCAGAAACAAAGATAGCACAATAGTCACTGTCACAATTTGTATGAATTAAAACATAGTCAGAATTTTCTCAATCATAAATTTGTTTATATATCAGTCCTACGATTAGTTACAATTACCTTATACTTATAATATTACTTCACTACAGAAAAAATGCGATAGGTTCTTTCGCTGAGTATACATTAAATGTGGATTAGTGTTTCAAAATAATGTATATTATTATTCACATTTTACTGGAACTCTAACCATTTCTTGAAAGAATCTACGAATTTTATTCTTCAGCTAAATACTTTGACTTCAACATATAACTGAGTGAAAGTTTAAAACCTACTTATTTTTTATTAAAATAACATCTGACGCAGTAGGACTAATAATGTATAGCAGTTTATTTAATTTAGTTTGAGCACCAACTTTAAGAAATAAAGTGTAGAAAAATTGTAGAACCAATTGATTTCTTTTATAGCAGTCAGTTCGTTTTCATTAATGCAATTCCTTTCATTATTAGGCACAAATTGCTTTTTTCATCGGACAAAAAAAATAATCTATAGAAAAAAATAGTTTCATTATCACTATTGCCTCTGCTCACAATTACCCCTTCTAATTCAGAGGACAGAGAACAGGAAACCTGCCTCTCATGGTCACTTTTAGCTTCGTACTTATTACACTTGTTTTTAAAACAATTTAAATACTTCACGCTGAATCATTACTATTAAGCTTTAGAATGATGGACGTCCGTTATAATTACTTGAAAATAAGGTAAAATAGTAACTGAAAATGATTACGAGTCAATAGTACAAACGCTACAATATGCTGGTATATATATATATATATATATATATGCTGTACAAATAGTACAATATGCTGGAAGTACAAAATAGAGAATTAATTTAAAGTGTTAGTTTTTTACTCTACACGGTAGTGTCTCGAAATTGTAATACTTTCTACTGCTTAATCGACACTTAGTCTCATATTAATTATTGAGTTTCAAACTTGAAATAGAAACTCAAATATATTTAAATTATGCTCAGCGATCTGAAAAATCTTCAGATTTTGTTATCGCAAGAAAAACAAGTTATTTTGTCTTATTAACTTTGTTTGTCTTAGAAGTTCAATTTAATTTCCAAAAGTCATATTTTAGGCAAATGAGAGTAAAAGGTTTTACACTTTTGCTCGGTGAAACAGTGAACAAATCCATGTTACTTATTAGTTATGTAACCATGAATTGAGGGTGTACTCAAAACTTTATAGAAGCAAATTAAATTGTGCGATTTATTAAATTGAGCAGAATATACCTAATACTTTAGATATCTCTAAAGCATTAGGTATACTCTAAACTAGATGAATCCCCTCTTTGGAGCATAATTTTTCTTGAAGAACGAACTAAATCGAAGATTCAAATTAACGATTTGCATAAATCGACATAAGTAAAGATTGATTCTGATAAAAACATTGATCCTATAATATGTCAACATTTCTCAAAATTACAAAGAAACCCCGGGCAAATCAAATAAAATCTACTTTGAAATCGCAAAAAATCGCTTAAAAAAGGTGAGTTGAAACATCTAGCACTTGTCGCTGAAGTATCAGAGACTTGTGTAATAAATATTATTGAACAAGTTTTGTTCAACTACTTTTAAATGCTGAGTCGAATAGTTTAAGTTGTTTCTAGAGATTTTTGAGACACCTTGTATGTTGAACAAAAATCGAAGAGGATATAGTAATAGGAATATTTGACTGTAGGATAAAGAAGAGGGGGGTAGCTTTGAATCAGATTCAGCATCAACAACAACACCTCGCACTATTCTCAGTGCACAAAGTATAGTAGGCCAATTTGGAATTGGCACGGGGTCTTTAGCTACACCTCCACACAGCGACTCAGAACGCCCTACCACCCCTCACAGGACCTCACGTCTCTATAGATCTCTCACCCCTGTGAGTTAATTCCCATTACCCTCTTCGAAACGTCCAGCCAAACTATCTTATATTTATTTACTGTAAAACTATACAATTTATACATTTGATTTATTTCCAGTTATCTAATATTGAAATACTCTTATGCATGATTCTTTTGTGAAATGTCTTACCATGAAATCGATGTTTTGAAATATGTATTACACATATTACTACTGTGTTCCTTTTCGTGCAATTGCTCATTGCTGCAATCCTTCATTCATAATTTCATTGATTTCAGTCATTGTAATGGTTTCATGCACGGTGAACACAATATGGTACAGATTGTATGGCTTTAGTAAATGTGGGACAAATTCTAACGTAATTTCTTCCATAATCGTATGAGACACACAAATAACATATTCTTTCCATGGTTTTCTTAGTATTTGTTACTTTACTATACTGTGTATATGCAGTCATGTTTTAAGAATTATAAAAAATGGGTGTCTCTGTTTCGAGACTCGAAATGCTCACTTGTACGACCATTAAAATTTATTATGAAATACATTGCCGTTGAGCCAACTGTATATATTTTTCATATCGAACGAAGTGATCAAATCCTCTTAATTTTTGGCGTTGCATTCTGTATGAAATAAAGATATGTATGTCAAGTTAATCGTAATCTTAATGAAAAAATAAAGAGGGAGCAAAATGTTGTGCATGCGAATCGGAGGCATGACATGTAATTCGTTGTTTCAACTGTCTTTAGTGAACGAAGTTATTTATCTTTTAATGCAGACAGAAATCCAAGTATTGAAATTCTTACTTCATGGTCCTAAAAGATGTCTGATAATGTTAATGACATCAGTGCAGCAAATATATTAGTGCGTACTCTCCATTAGCTTTTCTTAGATCTTGTTCCAATGAAAGATTATAATTATTATCTGGATGATAACGTATTTTGATACTCTTTGTTATGGTATTTGTTAAATTGAGTTAAATTGAATTTGAAACGATTCACTTAATTGAAAATGGTCATGGGAGGGGGGAAGGGGTTGAAGTATTGTATTATTCTAAAACTACTTCAATAAGAATTTTTTTTGGATAGCTTTTTATTCAACTTTCTTAAATTTTTTCGTAAAATTGAAGCTGGAAGAGATCTATCTCAAAATAAACAGGAGGAAAAGTTAGTAATTAATTTTTAACGTTGTTTAAAGAATTTTTCAATTGTTTTTGTCAATTTTTGCAACAAGTATATAGTACAATTTTACGGATCTTCATATCTTTATACAACTTAAAAATATGGAATGTTATAGTAGTTAAAATAAAGCAACTGTTGAAAACTTTTAAAAACTGTCGGAACATTTCCAGAAGTTCCAACTGTTATATAGTAGTAGCTTATCTCTAAGTATAAATTAATAAAAGTAACGATTTTGTAACCCGATTTTTTTTAGTATATATGTAGTAGTACCGGAATAGTTATTAATTTCACATTTATATCAATACCTGTAACGATTATACATTGTATCCCATATTTGCTAGGGTACTATGTTGGACTCGTATAACAAATTTTGTTCACTATAATGCACGAGTTTAAATATTAATTCATTTGTAAAGATCAACAATTCTCTGAATGCAATTTTTTACCAAGATGTGTTTTTTGGGTGTAGGTTTTTTTCACTGATCTTTTTAAACCTTTATTTAAGGTGCCACCAATTTCACCAGGACTTACCCGACAACCAAGTGTTGGGAACGTATTGTCACGTGCGTCCAGTTTTGGATCTGCAGTAGGACCCTTATTACCTAGGCAAATGAGTAATGTCAATGATAATGGTTCTCATTCCTTACCTCGTCAAACATCTGGTAATAATTTACAAAGACAACAAAGTAGTAGTCCTATTCAGAGACAGTATAGTGGTAGCAGTTCTGGTAGTACCGGTAATGGGGTTTTAAGACAAGGTTCTCAAGGTTCACTTTTTGAACA
The DNA here is from genome assembly GCA_949825005.1 of Gasteruption jaculator. Classification (NCBI taxonomy): domain Eukaryota; kingdom Metazoa; phylum Arthropoda; class Insecta; order Hymenoptera; family Gasteruptiidae; genus Gasteruption; species Gasteruption jaculator. Next base: position 11,056,159 of record OX463765.1, on the reverse strand, counting down.
AATTGCTACACAAGCTAAGGACTTGGTACGAGAAACTACTCGGCAAAGTAGTCAGGATGGACTGCTCGCACATATGGATAAGGTAATGAAACAAATTTTCGGTATTTTTCTTACAGCTTAGTACTAGTTACTCCTTCACTAATTTTTGATATATGTCTGGGACAATCATATTTTGTGTGTAATCTTATATTGCAAGAGAATAATTGTCGTAAAATTGTAATTGGATTAGACATTCGTAAATCTTGTTACGAATATAAAATATTTATTGTCTTCAAACTTTTAATCATTGTCCCACACTACACGTAATATTTATGGAATATTTCTCAAATATTTATTGTCAAGAAGTGAAATGTTCCAACTCATAAGTTTCTGAAAGAGGGGTACAAAAAATTTTTTTATTCCAAGAATATTTCAAAAATTTCTCATAAGATATTTCTTGAAAGATTTCAATGCAATGTTCTATGTTGTGAAAAACACTGATCTCCTTAATTTTTTTCTAATAGATACAGTTTTAACTCGAAACTCAATATATGCTTAAATTTTATTTAGACTCAAATTAAAAGGAAATGAGGAAGTGCATGATAATAAATTCTTTCTAAATAATGATCATGCAATTCTTAAAAAATGTATGGGCTAGATACTACATTGTTTATTCTCATATACGTGTAATTTGAAATTATAGCGGATTATTAAAACTATAAATCAGCTTGTCTAATTTTTGGCGATTTACCTATTTTCTTCGCTTGGGATTATCTACATTATTAATAAAAATCGTAGCCTTTAGATAGTCTGTAATTTTGACAGTAAAAAGTACGTGGAGGATAACTTTTTTGCCAATTATAATAATTTATCTATAACTCTACCGTATAGATTTTTATTTAGATTGCATCTACTACTGGTATTTAATGTTTTACAATAAATTAAATACTAAATTTTATCCAGATTTGGGTACTTTTCTTACAATGATTTATAAGAAACTAAAATCTAAATTCATTTTTGTATAGCTGAAACATCAAGCGAAAGAGAAGATCACTGAGGCTGGTGAAGATAGTCTTTTTGCTCCTTTGGAACAGGTTAGTTTAATAAAACATTACCATCAATTAATGAATCCAGCAATGAATTGATATTTTAAATAAACTTTATCCTATGTTGCAACTTTTTCTCGAGCAATACTCGGAAACTATATTCAACCTTAACTACTTTACACATACAAACTAATTTATATTGTCATAAATAATAAAAGAATTCATAACGCAGAATAAATATTGAATAAAGATGCGTGAAATATGATTAATTTGTTTTCTTTTTTCAGTTGCACCAACAAACAAAGAAAGCGATGGGTGAAGCCACGAAATCAGTGCAGGAAGCATCGAAAACGGCTATAGAAGCTAGCAAGACAGCAGCTGGAGTTAGCAAAAATACTTTAGATGACCTAACGTATGTCGGAAAAAGTACTTTCGGAGATTTAACTAAAAGTGCCAAAGAAGTTGCTACAAAGAAAGGATTGTTGAAGGTAATTGCCGTGTTCTACATTTGGTTTGGGCCATAAATGCCTTGACAAGACCTGAGAAGCCTTAAACGTCTTTGAACTGCACATAGATTTTTATTCGCAAGTAAAGACATTCAAAAAGTCAGACAGATTCTCGGCAACCTTGGCAGGAGCATGTTTGGACGTCATCAGATATTTTCGAACATATGTGGATATCTTTGATCATTTTTTCTTTATGAATTATAGTGATTTATATTTATACCACAATTCCTATTTAACCCAGATTCAATTCGTAATTTGCATAGCTAATGTTAACAAACTAGAGAGCAACAATCGATATTGGTTCCAATATTAAATTTTTCGCTTCTTATAGTCCAAGAATTCAGCAAAAATTGAAAGGAAGCAAAAGTTATTAATTCTTTGTCGAAATTTAGTATATTAGTTTAACGCATTTTTAGGAAATGATCTCTTCCATATACTCTAATAATTATAAAATTTTCTAGAGTCTTGGGGATTCTCAACAGTCGCCTCCACATTCTCCTCCCTCTTCGAATTTGTTACAAACAAAGGATTCAAACAATACACAATTAGTTGCGTCTGATTCACGAAGTGGTCGAAGAGATATTGGCCGTGATTTTTTCAGCAATATTAGTAGTGACTTAAACGGAATAGCAGCTCAAACAAGTAGTATGTTTAGCGATCTCTTTGGTAAGTTACAGTTACTGTAACACCTTTATATTTGTATTTTTAATATACTTTCACTTTATTGCTTTAATTTCTTTGTATTTCATTTTTGTAGTATTTTGTATTTCGTCAAGCTTATGCATTTGGTTCAAATTTTGAGTAAAAGGCCTAAAATAATTGTTTATTGCGTTTAAAGCATCTGGTAATATGCAAAATAGAATTTTTGGATCTAAAGCACATTTTGTAATTCACATGATAACTGAAAGTACCACTGCATTAGTTGGAATGATGGTTTTAAATTGTGAATACTGGTACTATATTCTCGTGAAAGTATAATATTAATATTTTTCAGGTGCTTTTTAGTAACATTATTGCTTTTTTTAGGATTTTTTTTTATTAACTGGTAGCTCATAGAACCCTTATAGCATGTTAAAAGCTAGCATTTCTGTCCTTTTAACGAATGATTTGAAATTTTATTCTCTTAACTTATTAATTTTGTCATGCATCTGTTGTTAATTTTCAGTGGGCACCTCCTCATTCGTTATTTTACATTCGCTCTTATTAGATACTGTGTAATCCGAATGTAGATTGATGGAATCTCTCTTGTAAAGTTTCCATCAATTACGGATTTCATTGATTACTTAAAATGTTTACAGGGCAAACTATAAAATTAGTGATCCTTACAAACATGTGTTTTGAAAAGGTTAAAAATATTCATTCGATTACCATTTAAAAAGAACCTAATTGGGAGGCCCATATTCCAAATCTCCTGCCTGTTAGAAATTCTATTTCCTTTTTTATCTTATTAGAAAGTATATAGTTAATATTTAATAATTTATTATCTATATGGACAAAAGTTATCAATGATGTCCCATTTCATCTACAGGCAGTAAAAATAGTTCTAATCGAAATGCTAGTCTTCTCAATCAGTCACAAAAACCTAAAGAAAAGGCACAACCATTTGGACCTTTTCCCAAAGGTACGAACCGTGTTTTTTCCTAAAGATATTCTAACAAATTAATGTAATACTATTGTAGCTGTAATGCTGAACTTTGTAATTTGTCTATTTCTTTTTCCTAACAATGGATTTTTAGGAAAAGGAGGTTTGGTTGAACGTTCTTCTTTAATTAAACACTCGTCGAATAAAGATAATCAAGAGGAATTGCAGAGGCAGCAAAATGCAGAACGGTCGAGCACAAATAGCGACAATCAGGCTTTCTTGACAGACGTAAGTTTTCATTTTTATATAATATTTTTCAAAACAAAAATTACGCACACGCCCAACATTAGCTTTGCGCTCAGATTTCAAGTTTCGGTACTCTTTTTTACTAGTTCTTCTAATCTTAAAATTTGGCAAATAAATATATTTTATCCATTCCAATGGAGAAACTAATTGACGAAATGTCTAATAAAACAAATGTGTAATAAACCTTATTGTTACTTTCTTTTCTTCTTTTTCAGGTCGTAAATCAAGTTTTAGCTGGGGAAGGAGTAAGTTGGTTAAAATTCAACAGATTAAAGAAGCTCATGGAAGATGAAAGTTACAGAGATTTAGTTGTTACTAAATTGAATAAAGGACTCAATAGAAAAATTAGCCCGGATGATCATATAGACGATATCGTAAGTTCTACTGAGTTTCATTTAATTTAAACAATAAAGAATGTCTAAGAATTTACTTAATTAATAAATTTGAAAAATGTCCCTTTTACAGTGTATTTCGCGACCTGTTTACAAAGGGATGTTGAAATGCCTTCAAGCAGTGATACATGGCCTTACGCACACATATAGCAATTTTGGTTTAGGAGGAATGGCATCGGTGTTCCAAATGATGGAAATTGCTCATACGCATTATTGGAGTAAAGACCTTTCTGATGGAGGATTCGATGGTAGCTCCTTAATTTCTCAAGTATGCTTCCACATATTTACATTCACGTTATTCACTTAAGGGAAATCTGTCTTAGAAGTAAAAATAAATCATTTAAATACATGAGAAACGAATGCATTATAGATACATGAAACACGTTTGTAAATAAAATATTAAATTTAATGGATATATGCCACTGTTTTTACTTAATCGGCTGACTTATTTGCAGGCATCAACGCCTTTTGGAAGTCGCGAGAATTTAAAATCACCACAGTCACCCAAACATCCGGAATTTTCTGAGAATAGTCAAAGATCTAAACAAGGTAAATGTTTTATTTTAGTAATATTTTTATTTCCGTTAAGGAATAATTTTGATAACGCAACTTAGACTTGGATCTATAACGTCTGTTTTCTTTCAATGAATTTTTGAACTCAGAGGCACTTCATTGTTTTAGATTTACCACAAGTTCGCCTGGAATCATCTAATTCCCAATCCTCAACAGTAGATGAAAATCAATCTACAACAGTAATGTTTCTAGACATGTTCACGAAAAAGGGGAAGCTTTTTAGTCGATTAACATCTATTGATTCTGAGGTGAGAAGTCATAAAGTTTTTATATTCACTGTTTCATAGGTCTCTGATTTTTCCATTAAGTGTTCATTGAAAATTTTATAACAAATCTATGAAACTTTTTCTCAATTTTCATTTTTCACTTGTACATCGGAAATTAAATTATTTGTTTTGCGTTTCTCTTTTTAGTAACGCTGTTATAAGTTGTTAAATTTTCATGATAAGCTACGTATTACATATTAATGGTTAAAGTACAATTCGAATTTTACAAATCTAGAAAAAGAATCTTCAAAGAATTAGAAAATTAGAAAATTTCAAGATTTAAAAGTTGGTTCCATTTCCGTTACATGTAACAGCCTTTGTGGTCGTTTATGAAAAAAAAACGACTTAAAAAAATTAAAATCAGACAGATCTTCTTATACCAGACAAGTCAACTATTTTCCAATTTTATGATTTACTGCTAAAACATGAAAGTCAATATCTGATCCTATTAGTTCCTTACTTTTAGCAATTACAAATTATAAATGGAAGGTTTTACGAATTTAACATTTGTGGTAAAATTAAAATACCTTTAGTTGTAAATTCCATTTCAGTAAAATTCCTTGTGATAACATGAGTGTAGTATGCTGCTAGAAAACATTATTAAACAATTTTATGGCAACTCAGAAAAGTGGTGAAAACCATGACTTCATTGGATTAAAACCAAAACAAATTATGTGTTGTGGAACTAAAATTTTAGTTTATACTTCTCATTTGTTTAGCTAGTTAAGCAATTATACATGTTTCTTAATGCCAATATAATATAAGAAATTAGTCAAAGTTACAAAGCTTTTATGAACTTTCCAACACTTTCTGATATAAAAATGATAAATGTTCAATTTTTCAAGAAAGGGTGCAGTGTTTCTTGAACACGGGGTGTAGAGAGGATAATAGTTTTAAAGGAAGGATGTACAGAGTTAAACAAACTAGGTTAAATCTATAAAATCTAGTTCATTTCGATTCAATTTTTGTTGATTTGCACGCATCTACGGGGACCTGTCATTAACGAAAAATATATGATGGAATATTTACTAACAAATCTATTAATTTAAAAAAAAGACTATAACCCACGCTCCCACTAACGGTGACTATCATTTGCTTTTCTTCGCGAATACAGTTTTTAATAATGTATATGTGTAAATCCAAAAATTGCTGGAATGCTTTACATATTCCTTATTTTCTTTAGGGCCGTAGTGGGGGTGCATCAGGAAGTAGCGAAGCTTTGTCTACTGATGGTGGTAGTATCGTAACAAATCCAGCATTCCGACAGTCTCATCAAGCTTCCTTCAGAAGTACTGTCTCTGATAGTGAAGTAGAGCAAGGCAATGTAAGCTCCTACTTTACAATTTCATAATATTACACCTGTCCTGATATTAGTACAGAATAAAAAAAAAGCTCACTGCTGAACAAAAATAGAATATAATCTCGAAAATCAATGAAGGATTTCTATTTGATAATAGTTTTTACATTTTGTTGTATTTTATTTGATTTTATATTTCTTTTTGGAATCCTCTATAGGCATGATAAAATTTAATCACATATTAAGAAGTATTCCATTGGTAGTATTAGAAAAAAGCTATTAGGACCTATTAGAATGCTTAATAGGTTTGTGTTAGTTTTAGGAGCATAGATCGGAAATGTATCAAAGCATTATTAGAATAGAATATAAATTAACATCCGCGAAGATTTAATATTTTTAGTTTTCACACTTCTAGTGAAGAAAGTGAGTCGAAATTAATTTAGTCACTAGAAGTGTCTATCAACCTGAAGAAATATTATATTATTCTTAATTTCTACATAAAATAGAAAATATTAAATAACAACTTTTTTAAAAATGTTGTTTTTTCTGCAATACCTAGTTTCCTCGTCAAGGAAAACAACGAATAAGTAACGTCTGGTCAAGTAAATCATCGTTAAGTACCGGTTTCCGATACCATGGCGGAAGTTTAATTCCTACAACTACTTCACCAAGTCCTGATGCAGTAAGAACATATCTCTTCGAGGGTATGTATTGAAATTTCCACAAAGAGAATCTTTTTTCTTGTAAGAGTTTAGAAATTTATAATTTTACTTTGATTTCAAGGATTACTCGGGAAAGAAAGATCTACCCTCTGGGATCAAATGCAATTTTGGGAAGATGCGTTTCTCGATGCAGTTTCACAAGAACGTGACACAATCGGAATGGATCAAGGTCCTGGAGAAATGATGGAAAGGTGCGTGAGAATTAAACAACTTCAGCCAACCTTTTGGCAAAATCTTTTCTCATATATTATTAATATTTTATCTTCGATTTCTTGCATCACCCCAAAAACTTGTGTCAATGAAAATTTTCATTTATCTGTAATTTCAAGTTAAAGAATAGGGACTATTTGTAATTCACAAGGGTGGTTATTAAATATGAAATCTATAATAATAATAATATTGTTTACTTATTGTAATAGGTACAAAAGTCTCAGTGATAGTGAGCGAAGACGTTTAGAACATGATGAGGACAGATTACTTTGTACATTACTTCATAATCTTACTGCAGTTCTAGTCATGTTGAATGTGGATAAAACCGAAGTAAAACGTAAAATTCGTAGACTATTGGGCAAAAGTCATATTGGTTTAATCTATAGCCAAGAACTTAATCAACTCCTTGATCAAATAAATAACCTTGTAAGTATAAATGTCTAAATGATTTTAGTAGTTTGATAATTTAATTTTTAGTTGTGCTAATATTGAAGTATATGTATCACAGATTTGAAATTTGTTTATAGAATTTCTCATTATTTCCCATTTGTTACAGCATGGGAATGACATTGATTTAAAACCGTTAATGTCACGACAAATGCACCGACAATCCTTTACCGTACATGCCGGCGATGATGCTGAAGGTGATCTAAGATTTCTCGAAGTTCGGCACGACGGTTTGGTGTTGAGATCCGTGAATGGAGTGATTGTCGAAAGATGGTGGTATGAACGTTTAGTCAATATGACGTTCAGTCCCAAAAATAAAGTCCTTTGTCTTTGGAGGAAGAATGGTGGACAAACACAATTACACAAGTATTATACGAAAAAGGTAATTTATTTTAACAGATATACTTTTTATACACTTTTGATATAGCAAAAAATGCAAACAGTGGGGCTCATATGAAAAGTCATTAAATTAACAACAATTTATTAGGTATCCACACAGCAACATTTAGAAATATTCATGAAATACAATATTTGTAAATATTTGTCAAGAAAGGTTAAAATATTCTAAAGAACTTTCATGATACCAATTTGGAAATTATTGAATTGAAATTGAAGCTACTTATGCAGAAAAAATTCGACTTTCGAATCAACTTTTTGGCACTTTCAGGATACCCTTATCCGATGTATTTTTTTCTAAGAAATTTATTCCTATTATTGAAATTTTAGATATCCAATGAGAAACATAATTTTTCCGCAAAAAACCTGTTATTGCTCAATTTCTTACAGGATTTCGGTACATCATAATCGTATGAATTGTCTAATTAACATAGTTGTCATATAAATGACTTTCGTATTCCATTTCGTATTTGTTTTCATCGTTATGTCTGTAATCGGAAGCTTGAAATTTAGATTTAACATAAAGTTCGCACTGAAGCGCGTCTTTTTTTACAATAGGATGGTTCTTAACACTAAAGCTACCGTGAGCGGGTCAAATGACCCGCTGCCCATTTAAAATACACGTATGTGACGTCACTAGTTGACGTCACGGTAGGTTTAGTGTTAATTGGTCTATATGATACAATCTATTTGTTTGTTATATCGTCTGCGTCATATAGACTAACGAGTATACATCTTACAAATTAAATAATAAATTAAACAAACTTAGCACTGTTACACTACTTGTATAACTTAACCTCACGTTTTGCAATTTACAGTGCAAGGATCTTTATTACTGCATCAAAGATGCAATGGAGAAGGCTGCGGCTCGCGGTAGAGGTCCAAACGTTGGAGTAGAATTAGGCGGTGAGTTTCCTGTGCAAGATATGCGGACAGGCGAGGGTGGTCTTCTTCAAGTGTGCATGGAGGGCGTGGGTCTCCTCTTTGCGAATAGCAAGGTATGCTTTTCGATTTATTAACAGTATGTTCATTACTTATTTAAAAAAATTTTTTTTTCCCGGATGGTGCAAAAAGAATGATACAATTCAACGTTCCAGTTATAATATACTTCTCTTTTATACATATTTATATATGCCATCAAAATGTTAATGTAATGCTCAAAGCTAAAACGAACTTATGGTTACAGATATTTTTAAATATTCTTCGTTTCAATTTTCGTTACATCGTTTTAGTAGTTAGATCGTTGAATTTACTTTCTCTATATAAACTCTCTATATAATCTATGTCTTTGTTTTTTAATACGTTGGTAATGTTTCTGTCGTCATTCATGTGAATATATATATATAATAAGATATGTTTAATTTCAGCAAACATAACAAGGCAATATTTGTTTTAAGAATATCCATTTAGTTTTCTTAAAAGCCACTCATTCATTTTTGACAAAAACGCTTCCCTCGGTGCAACAGAAAAATTATATGAGAGTTATTAAAGAAAAGAAATTTATTCGCGTGCTTTGTATAGTTCTTTTATGGTAGTTGAGAGTAAAATAACCTTCTTGAATTAAAAAAATGTTGTTGGACCGAGGATAAGAAAAGAGCTGGAAGGAAAAACATTTATATATATAATTTAACTATACTACGTCTTATTTACTATCCATATTCTTTCCAAAGTTATTAATCTATCTCTCTGTGTTTTTATATATACATACTTTTTTCGTTGATTGCATTGATGCAAGGACCACTCAATATTAGCTCCCATCGCTAGTCACCACGAACTGCTTAATTTGTATCTGTACGTATTCCTATCAGTTTTATGTATGAGTCTGTAAACTGTGTGGTATAGACTTTGAAAATTTATATAACACTCTACATTTTATCCCTGATACTGAAGAAAAGGGTCATGCATTTGCAAATGTTTATTTTATTTTCAATTCTTTTCATTACCATATATATTTACGCAGAGTAAACTGTAGTGTCCATTTTATTGTTAAGATAGTAACGATCAAACAAAATTCTTCTATGGATTATTTCGTTTTATGTTTTAACTGTAAAATGCACTACTGACTCTTTTGGATAATTGAATTTATTTTTTATTACGAACTCAGAAATTCACCAAAATAGAAACTTCTTAATATTTCCGTAAAAACGGATTGCTTTTAATCGAGCTAAATTTTCTTACTGTTTTTTCAATAACTTAAATAGTCGTCTAATTTTTTTCCTGGTGGTAATTGTTCAGTCCTGGTTTTCTCTGTGACGTAGTACATAATAGTGTATAATATACTTTACAAGAGATATGACAATGAAGTGTTTCGAAATAGAAATGTATAATTATCAATTTCCTGGAATGAATTTCGGCGTATTTTCTAGAAAGGATTTTTATCAGTATTCTAAAAATAGACTAAGCTGAAGAAAGAAACGGGTATTTAAATTCGTTTATTTCTAATACCGGCAAATGACATATTTGGCCCACATGTGTATTTACGTTTAACTTTTTCTCGTCAACCAAATATACTTTGCCTTTAAGATTTTCCGATTTCTCCCGTCTAGAATCTGATAAAATCAAAACTACCGAGTCTCTTAAAACAGTATAATTAAATTCTATTCGGAAAATTGACGGAATATTTTACTGAAGCAGATACATACTCTCAATATCATCGGGTATTAGGTATGGCATAGTTCGAAAGTTGCTCATTTCAATTTATTATGGATACATTCTCCGTAGTTCTGCGTGTTATTGGAAAAAAATTCCGATAAAGCTAGCGAACAGTTCGATAATTGATAAAACATGAGGTTATTCTAAACAGAAGGATGATTTTTTTCAGTTTCAAAAATTTCTTACCTACCTATTAGTTTAAAACGAGAAACCACCAAAGTTTTTTAATAATCTCTCTAATGTTTGGATAATACTTAAATAATGACGCGGTAACATGCTCGCCAATTAGACAGAAATTTTAATTATTAAATATTGAAAAGTATGTCCGATATATGAAACACATCATTTTTTGTGGAAGTTGGGAGAACATAATAACAAATACACATATATTCTTGACACATGATTGACGCAATTCTACTAAAATTCTACTAAATTTCATAAATGTTCTTCGAAACCCTTAATTTCGAATTCATTTAAATCAAATGATGAGTAGCAAATCAGAAGTCAGTGATGTCACTTTTTTGCTGCCATATTGGGTAGTGTTCGGTCTTTATGTTGTGTTTTGCTAGAGGCAAAACGATAAGGGAGGACACTTGTGTTAGTACTTTTATTATTTTTTGTGGTGTACTATCATAAAATTTTTTCAGTTAAAAAACTCAATAGCTTCTACGCAATAGAAATTCTTCACGATGGGGTCCTGAAAAGCCTTAGTGTTCTATATATAACTTCGAATTCAATTCTCGGAGGGACAACTTTATTGAACTATCTGTAATGATAATATTAACTCTTGGTAGGATTTGAAACAAATGAAACTTTGAATAAATATTTCTTGAAAATGTCAACCTCTTTAACTTTTCGCAATGTGGTCTTAGTTGATTCAACTTCAGATTACAACTTTACCTCTTCTTCAACCTATAGGCAGAGATTTAACGGTATTGCAATTTGGAATAATGTATGAATAGCGACGATAGACAATTATTAAAGTATAATAAATTATTTTGTAGAAATTGGGTAAGGACTTTGCGACAGTCAACGTTACTCTCATTTCTGTTCGCAGAATTGAAAGCATAGCTATCATAGGAAGGTAAATCTTAAAATGTGTAAGTTTCTACGAACGTCTCGAATAGACTACCCTGTTTAGACACGTACGGGACTATATTCGGTTAAAAAATGGGAGATTGAGTCAAGAGATGAAACTTTTTGAACTTTTAAGTTTGGTTTAGTAATCAGTGACAACAACATCCCAAAAATATTGAGTTTCATTCAAGTAAAATCGTTATAAATAACCTTTAGAATTTCGGTTCGCCACACTGGGTCCATCATTTTCAATTTCTAAAATCTAACATTAAATTACGATATGAGATCCATTTCATCCATTTCAGAATAAATATATAATTTAAATGAATGTAAAAAAATCCAATTACGGATTCAAATGTACTTCATCAATCCTGATATTTTGTTTGGTTCTAATGAAGAGTTCTTACAGCAGAAATTCTATTTTTTCAGCTAAAAAATTTATATAAAATATCATTCTTGAAAGTAGAACATCATTTTCTATTGGAAAGAGTTTTTGAAACAAACTCTCTGTTGAAGAGACTAGGGCAGTGCCTGGGGTATGTAAAAGTATAACTTGAAGAGAGAACGTTTTAACAGTAAAGTTGTGACACGCCTCAATCAATAAAATAAGTAGAACGTAGTAAATATATAGAAACAAAAAAGATAACGTCAAAATAAATTTTTTCGCTGGTATCAAAAATGTCGTACTGTTGGTCCATTTTGGACCACGTTAGGGCAGTCAATATATGTCTCACACGAATTCGAATAGCATTTTCTCATTTTTTCTTTGAACCTTACCTAAAATTCACCTTTGCCATGTACACGATAACAAATAGGTAAACGACTGAACGCGTCTTAGGAAATTTACTAATGTTGATGACCGTCTTTATAACGGTAGAGCTTTCGTGCAGGACATACAAACCTACTACTGTAACAAATTACCTTCCGTCTACCCCTATCTAATCTTGTTGCAATGCGTATCGCAATTGCTGTCTTTCGTGTTAAAAAAGTGATGTTGTCCTCTGAGTTGAAACCTGGTTATTTGTATTTTGGAACATTTTCCTCTTAAATAACATTTCACTGTGTCAATCCCCTTTAAATGGTAGCAACAAAACACAACAAGAAAGGGAATGAGTATGATTGAGAAAAGGAATGAATGTATACGAATGGAAAATCCTACATTTACTATTGTGCACTCATATTTTTTCTTGTAATTTACATGTGACTGTTACCATTTAATGAATTGGAGCGCAATACCCTGCTCCACTTTATCTTTTCGTTATTTTTTTGTATACCTTCTTTAAAAATTCTGCCAAAAGTGGAACTATAACTACAAGCTTAGAATAAGACAAAAGTTGATATGTAATGGTGACTGAATTTTTAGTGCCATACACATATATATTTCTCAACGCCTACATTTTTCAAAAAATTTTTAATTTTTTTGGCATTTACTCCCATTCTGTTTTAAATTTCTTCAAATTTTTTCATTTTAATGCGTTACTCAATGTCTTTCTTGCATGGAGCTCGATGTGCAGCTGCAGTCTCCCTTTATCTGTCTTTACTATACTACAAATATTACACTATTGGTAATATATTGGTAGACAACATTCTAAACAAGTGCGAATAAAAGTGAAGATAAACTTATTTGAAAATTAGGTATATTTCTTTAAAGAACACATTGATCTCTCATACCGCATACTTTCATCTAACATTATGATTTTTGTTGTATACTGAATGTCTCTAGATGCTATTACCTCTCTACCTTGAAAGTTTTAATTATCTTCTAATGTCGTGGTCATGTGTGAGGAAAGTGTGTCTACCGTCGTATGCTTTTAAAGAAAAATAAGAAACTTAACAAATTTATATAACTATTTCTAATTATTATTGAGCATTGAAACATTTTACATTTTTTTTTAACATCACGCAAGTATCAGCAACATTAAAGCGGATGATAGACTTTCCTTGGCTTGGGGAACTTTTGAGATGGTCCTTGAACAATGATACCTTGCTCTTAATTATTGGCCATGACGAAATTAGGCATTACATTTTTTCAATTGTATAACTGACGTACTCTTCTTTTCTTTCTGTCGTATCCTATTTTCATTTAATACGTTTTACATGGAAAAAAATGAAAGGAAAACAATCTTTTCTAATTATAGTAAACAGTTTATATTTGACTAAAATATAATTTTTCTATTTTTCTGTTATCTGTTATCTTGTCCTGTCCGTCAACATTTACCCTGGCTGGGGGGTAATCAGGATTTCGAGGTATTTGATTCAACGAATCATTGTTTGTTTTTTATCAATAAAAGTATTGATTAATATATTCAGTGTTAGCCGTGTTCCGGAAATGCTTATTTATTTTATCATTACTTTTTTGCCGTTTTTAATTTTTAGAATTATCATTATCTTTATTTGATTCTTGGTTTCATTTTAACTCTTTGATATTATTATACTTACATTCAGTACTATATACTATGAAGTTGCATTTTTAAAATGAAATTGATTTTGCTCTGCCTCTATACCTCACTGTTTTTCTATCATCATTAATCAGTGTTAGTTGTAATATATATGTTTCATTTTAATTGTCATATTACCAATTCAGGTACCAGTTGAAAGGTTCATATTCACAGTGTTCGTTGGTAATGAATGCAGTCTTGAACCTTGCGCTTCAGATTTACGACTAGAACATACGTCTAAAAGAATTTATATATAATTCTTTTTTCGAAGGATTACGTGTGATTTTATAAGTTGCTTACGAATTGACCATGTCGCAAAAAATCAAATTTAACAAGAATATGTTCTTATAAATTTCGCCTTAATGCGAATTTTGACAAAAAGATTTAATACGTCTTCCATGAAATCTTTATTAAATATGAGATCAATAAGAAAACCGCTGTTTCATTATTGGAATGGTGCTTTTTAAGTATAGTATGGTGTTTTTTCAAGTATTAACTAATAACTTTTTGATATCCAAGTGAATTTTTTGGTAAATGTTTAATATGTTATAATTTGTCTGGGTCGTTTTCAATCTAAATAAAATCATTTTCAATCCATACTTTATTTATAACAGTCTATGTGCTGAGACATCAATATTCAATGGGATGTGAACCATTTCTATAACATGCTTACGACGAAATAGCTTTTAAATATAAAAATTCCAATTTCTTATAATGTTATGTATAAGTATGGCTGTTATGGCAGTCATAAACATTTTGTTAGTATGCGTTTATATATAAAAGATTTTCTACAGTTTTTTTACGGTGTATAGAATAAAAAAATATTTTAGTTTTTAGCAGCAATTATTTGTATAGTATACAATTAATGCTACAATTATGTATACAGTAATTAGCTACGAAAAATTAGCTGAAAATACTTTGATGATTTTCACTAAAGTGGGCAAAGGACGTTCTATGCCAGGAAAAGAGGTTTCAAATTCTTTGTAATAATTTGTAATAATATTCGAGCTTTATAACCGCAACTCTTTTTGTCTTTACTCTCGCAACATACACGCGATAATCGATATTGAATTCACAAAATTACTGTAATATGTGTAGAGAAACATTCTAGTATGTAATCGGATATTACTATAAATTGCATAACACTATTCTCGATTCGGAACTAAAGTATATTCAAATCACGAAAGAAAGGAAAGATAACTGTAATCAGAATGTATTGCTACATCTGTACCATGATATTAGTAGCAACTGGTATCCCATTTACATATCACTTGTTATTATCATTTCGGGACAGATGTAAAAGTATTTTATCTTCTTGTGCAAGCTTTTTATGCATGAGGTTTTGGATGAAACTCAACGACGATCAAAAGTTTCTATAAAGTGTTTAGTTTATACAGTGGTTTTTTGTTACAAATTGCACTACTCTACACAAAATTATTCTGAAACGAGACAACGAAAAAGACAGCTTCAAGAATAGTTGAATATATTGCAAAGTTTTATTTTTTCATACCATGAAGTTATTTTCCAATACTCTGCACATTCGTACTATTTTATCATTATAAATTCTTGTTGAAGTTAATATACAAATACATGAAACAAGAAAGATTGATTGAATTTTCTAAATAATTTCACTCTACCAAAATGAAAATCAGATCTATACGGCGAGCTAACAATGTTCTCACCGTTAAAAATGCAATTTTTGTTATTTATGTTCACTGATTAAATCAGGCTAAATTAAATTCAGGTAAATTAAATAATTAATAATTCCAATTCAGTTAACTAATGGCATTGATTGCTCCTGACTTTATACGAGCACCAATTTACAGACTATATATTGTGAGTAACATAGTGATTCACATATCATTAAATATTGAAAGGAATTAATTTTTCCTCTAGGAAGCATTATCTTTGACAGACATGAAAACGGAAAATATTTCATTGAATTTCATAAATTGATGCTTGTCTATCAATGAGTAATGTTTAATAACAAATTCGTCATGTGATAAGAAATTTGAGAGTAATTGCTAAATCGCAAAGAACGGTTATGAAGTTTCTGAAATTATTTGCTCATATCACTAACCATGTCTAACTGGTTGCATATGGTTTTTTAGATTATGAGAATATTGCCCAAATTTGGCTAAGGGTATAGAAGTGGTTAATTTTGCTGTAGAAATTATTGCAGAAACAGTTGGTCTGTAACAAATGGGACTATTGAATGCAAAATTGTATATTTTATTGTATAGGATTACCCGCGGACCGAATAGTTGTATACCGAAAAAGTAAATGCTAATTACAAAATCAACACGTATCCACGAAGAAGTATATTCGATCTTTGAAGAATAGAAAACTGGTACCAGAATGGTTGAAGTGACTGTTAGAGATGTATTTACATCTGACAAAAGTGTTGTTGTTCGAGGCTTAGTATTATAGAAACGATTAAATATAAATATATCAATTTCGGAGTGCGGCCGTAGAAAAGTGTGTGCCCCTAGCACCAAGTCATGTAGCAACACCCGTAGTGCCTTATAAACTTCCTTGTTTTATCTTTACCCAAAACCGGAGGACGAGCAAAACAGCATCGAAGAAAATATGTATTAAGATTTTCAAAAGTTAAATACGTGCAAATTGAAACATCCCACTAAGTTAGTTGCTTGCATTGCACAAAACAGCACAGAGGACTTCACAAAAGTCATCCGGTTTTGAAATATCCTTATCCAAATTACCATCTGGAAACTATTTCTTGAAGTGTCAATTTTAACTTTGCTTTATCGTCTAACTTGTTTTACGTAAATTCAGACTAGACATATACGTCTTTAAGTTTTTCTACGATTTAGTCCTTCGACGTTGTGTAAATAATTTTTTACATTTCGAAATCAAAAAGTTATTCTAAATATAACAATTTCTAGGAATTAACTGTTGTCCCTATTTTGACAGCATTTTATTATACATCAAAAGAAAATTTGAGCAGCCATGTCCTTACATGAATAATCAAATAGAATGGTATTACACCAAATGGGAATTTTTTTCCACTTTAATCCAGTTTGTATTTAATCACTGCACTTTGTCTTTTTTATTACAAAAAAGAAACTAGCGATATACGTATGAAAAAATAATTTTCGATAAAATTTTATACTACGTCCAGATGCTGAAGAAATGTACGAAACGCTCCAAATTTCACGTACAATTCTGAATTAATTGCATGAATTTTATAAGGAAATAGATGCATACTAAATTCAATTGCTTCGCATTCTGAAATGTTAGATTAAAATTTGTATTATAATATTGAAAACAAAGCAAAGTTTAAAATGAAAATATGCTCAAAAAATATGTGACCAAGATGAATCTAGTAGAGCAATGGATTCATGCTAAATAGTGCTGTTAACCTAAACCACGATTCAGCGAATGATATATAACGTTTTTTCAACGACTATATTTTTATGTCTATAAGACAAGATAAAAGCAAATGTCATGAAACAATTATAGAAACACATACATCTAGCATGGCATCGCTGATTACAATGTTTTTATATACTATTTCCATTTTACTCGACACATTAGCAATTACTAACAATCTGACATATTTCTTCTATATATATTGTCTTTGATTAAAATATTACAACTTTTACTGTGCATCATTAAATTAGGGACTCTTGACCACAGCTAAATTAGATGATACTGTACTAAAATGCACACTTAGAAAATCTATTCGATGCCTAAGCAATCAATGATGTAATGACAAGTTTTTAGGCCATCTCCAGAGTTGCCTGCTGCTGCTGCTGCTGCTTATGCTACTATTACTACTACTATCACTACTAATATTACTGTTGCTGCTACAACCACTATTATTCCTATTTCTGATGCTACAGCTATTGCTACCATGACTTTTGTATTTGTTATTAATGCTATTCTTACTATTTCAGCTAGTGCTGCTCCAGCTTCTTATTGATTTAGCATGGCCGGTATCGCTTATAGGAAAGAGTAACTAGTGTTAGCGCTGTAAGAGCTTTATCTGGCTTCTTTTAGATAAATCCACAAAAAAAAAACTGCATGTTGCTTTCATGGCATTGCTTTTAATATACTCCCTTACTTTCCTCCCCCGAAAAAAACCAAGAGCCGTATTGTGTTGATATAATGTGCTTGTATTTTAGCATGCTTTAGTTTCACTTTTCCTCATTAA
The DNA here is from genome assembly GCA_949825005.1 of Gasteruption jaculator. NCBI lineage: Eukaryota > Metazoa > Arthropoda > Insecta > Hymenoptera > Gasteruptiidae > Gasteruption > Gasteruption jaculator. The sequence continues at coordinate 11,038,093 of OX463765.1, read as the reverse complement.
TAAATATGCTTTACTGTTAAAAATCATACATTCTATTAATAATGAATAAATTACATTTCGTAAAGGGTACCTTAAGTAAAGTGGATATTTTGCAAGTGCAATATTTAAATTCTCGGCAAGCCATTTTCATCGTATTCGAGAATATATTAGAAAGATAGTTGTGTACGTTCTGGATGATTTAAACACGTGAGAATAATTATAATTTGGTTTTAGGATTATTTCGAATCGTTTTGCAATTTACAAGTTTTCAAATATTTATGCGTTTAAATGCAATCGGACTATCCCCGCAAATTTTTGTGTGGAAACGTTATTGCCGTGGTCGTAATTGTCAGATTTCAACATTGTTCTTTTTTTTGAAATCTTGTATTATTACAGAAGGTTTCAAAGTCGAAAAGTCAGGACTTTATTGGAGAACCCGGCGATTTAACTATTTACCACGTTTATCGTTCGTAAAAATCGTTCGTTCTAAAATTAGGGCAAGCTTTTACGAATTTTCGTATCCAACAAATTTTATAATTTTTTATGGATTCTTATAATTTCGTTTACAGGTGCAAAACTGTACTAAAATACTTTTTAACACTAAACCTACCGTGACGTCACCTAGTGACGTCACATACGTATATTTTAAATGGGCAGCGGGTCATTTGACCCGCTCACGGTAGCTTTAGTGTTAAGCCTACACATTTTTCCCATAAAAGTATATCGAGCCATGAAAAAGGAAACACTTTTATATGTGATAAAGCAAACTTATAAATCTATATAGGTCTTTGTAACACCTGTACAAAGAAATGTAACAAATCTATCGGGATATGGCGTTACAAAGGGTAACAGTTTCTGCAATTGAATTAATAACAAAAGTAGTCAGGTTTATTACAATTTTCTTGGATTTTAAGCAATATGATAAAATTTGACGAAAGTTACCATTCAATCCCATATAGTTCGCGGAGTGTTAATCACAACGGAAACAAAATCGACAATTCGGCAATTCAATTTTACGGCTACACGTAGAATATTACCTATGAATTGCCCAAGGGGCTTAACCCTTTCCACTCCGGGGGCATTGCTCGTTACATGTAAAATGTTCCCTTAGGAGAGCCATAGGAGTTTAACCGTTTTAGTGCCAAGGGGCGCGATCGCGCTTCTGTTCCATGTCCAAAAATGCCAGCATTTTTTAAATAAGGAATGAAAAGAGCGCTGTTGCGCAGCTTGGCAATTTTTTATTTGGAAACAAAAAAAGACCTTTGGCACTAAAACGGTTAAAGGGCTAATTACTATCTTTAAAAATTAAGGTTGTGCATTTATAAGCATAAACAATTGAAGAGTTCATCGTTTGTTTCTTTATACGATGAAAGGGGAAATATTTTTTTCCTTCAGAATAGCACTATCAGTGACCATTTATGGTCACTTATACTTAGTACTTAATTGACAGAGGCAATTATAACAAACAGTTTTCTAATATTTCCTGTTATGACTTTAATACATTTATAATTTTCTGCAGACTATTTTTAGTAGGAACATTTTCTGTCTTATAAAGAACAACGAATAAAAATAGCATGTAGGAGGGTACTGTACTTTAAAATAATTCTACCTGAGAACATTTAATATTTCATAGACCCGCGCTGAGAAGAAAGGAATCCTTTCAAAATGAAATAGATCTCTTTGGGTCAACGTTAGAAAGTAAACAAATTTATCATATTTTGACTTACATCAAAATGCATTACACAATTTTCTTGTAGAACTTCTCGTTTCTAATAATGCAGTAGAATTGGTCTTTTGAAGACCGCATAAATAGAATTGCCTATTTATAATTGGGTGAGGAATATCTGGTAATATTCTATCCTTTTGGATTCTTTCATACAAATGCTGATTCGATATACCACCCCATTTCCGAAAAAATGAGCTGTTGTAATAAAAAAATCTTTGAAATCTAACGAATCCGATAATAATTCAAGTTAGACTCACTTTAAAATAAAACCTATTAAATTTTAACTTGTGATTCTACTTTATCATCCATGTAAGTAACAATACGATAACTATACTTTGGTACCCTGATAGAATTAATCATAAGTTAAAAATGTTGCAGTGATGAATAGTGATGAGTAGTCGTACCCTCAGCTGCACATGTAGTTTATTTTATCCACTGCACTGTATTTGTGGTAGGCATTCATTGTATAAAGAATGCATGTGACCACAATTGTAACATTTTCAATGAATTGCTAATGCATTTATCTCATTTACAGTTTTTTGTAAGACTCGATCATATCCGCAAGTGCTTTACTCTAAAGGATGGGATCTTCGTTTTGGAAGAGTTCAGTAAGTAGAAGCGGGATTTTCGATTACGAATATTTTAGGGAATATTTTGTAATAATAATGTTCTAGTCAATTCATGATGTTTTGGTTCCTAAGGGATTTATCAAACTTGCTATGGTTCATACAAGTGTTTATTACTAAAATATAAGGTTTTGGTAGTATTAGAAAATTCGTGTTAAGGGATACAAGTATTAAACGTATGATTCTCTGTTTGCAGATCCTAAAACTAGACAAGTAATTCAACGTAAATATAAGTCACAAATGGTAAGTATAACTTTCATTCTAAAATTGTCAAGTTTATTCAAGTTTCTTTAAAATTACTTTTATCTTCTTTTATAAAATCTTGTTTATTTAATTTCTCAAACTCTCTTTTATTATTGTACACTGATAATTACAAAAACTTTCTACTACACATACAGGCAAGCGAGGCAATACACTGTATGCACAGGATATTCTCTGTTGCACTTGCAGCGCAACTGTCTGCAGAAGCTCGTTTATTAGATGAATCCGAGAAGCACACTGCATGAAGCTTTATTACTAACACTTGTTGTTTTATACATTACAAGAGATGTAAGTTTAGTTTCTCTTTTTTTCTTTTCTTCATTTCTTCATTTAAATCGAGCACATAATACGTTCTCTGACACAAATTTTTATATACACCTATAACACACAGACAACATTTTTTCTCCTGAATTTTACTTTTACAAATAACGTGTATTTTTTACATATAATTTACGTAGCCATAGATAAAACTGAACGTTAAACCTTTTTGTCATGGAGTTTATAAAACTTTTATGGAACACTCGTACACTATACGAATTGTAAAGTCTCTTTTCAGCAAGAACGAAAATATGTGATTGAGATATTTTGTCTACTGAATTTTTAATCAAAAATGTAGAAGAAAATTTTATTTTTTTCGAAATGGGAATAACTTATCTTCTAGAAGGTTTAATAAATTTAAAAATTAGATGAAACAGTTTTTAGAAATACGGATACAATTTTTATAGGCTGACTAAAAAGTGGGATGGAAGCAATAAAGTATAGATGAGTACACTAAAAAACAGAAATATATATTTTCTAAGAAGCATCAGGTATCACTATCGACACCGTGAGCTAACAAAAGTTTACTAAAGACGCTGAAAAATTCACTAAACTATTACGTGAAGTATAAGAAAAGCTTTACTCTATCGATAAATTACATACCTTTCCTATAAATTATTTGAAGAAATAAGGGCACCGAGGGACTGATTGTCACTCTTCCTTTGCGAATTAATTGCCGTTTTTCTTTGAATTACTAATATACAGGAAGCTCTTAAGGTAAGTACGTAAAGGAAGCTTTCAATAAAATTGTAACGAGGAGGTCACGATATTTATCATTAACAACCACAGAATGTTTTTTATTAGCAGTTGTGGTTTTCAAAGCAAAGATTCATATTTTAACATAAATAAATATATTACATTGAATTACAACTGCAAGAATATCAACAAAGGATTGTGATCAATAACTTTTCATACCATCAAACAAATTTTCATTTCGATTCGGATAGGAGTCAATGCATAAAGTACAAGTGTATATGATACTCTACTTCAGTGTTCACCTTTGATTCCGTTTAACCGTCTAGAAGTGGGTCGAGAAAGGAAAGACAATAATTTAAATATTTTTTAATACTTTCAAAAGGATGAAATTTATCTGAGAGCAAATAACACGTTTCCGTTGTTTGCATGCCCTTTATGCACATTGCGCATATATAGCAACATTTTTTTATTCTTTTCCATCCCTATTCATTTATTCACCTTCGAAAGCAATCCCGTATTGCAATAATGTACTTTTATAAATTTCCGAGGTTTTTATTGATTTAACAGATCTGCACATTGATCGTGTGTACAATATTTACTAGTTACCTGTATTTGGATACATTTACAATATTCAAGTGTTTTAAATCACGCGAATGACATCGTATAAATATTTCATATCTTCATTTGGGACTTTATATTTGTGAATGGAATCCTGCATATTCTACATTTACTATTAAAATTCACAGTGTCTCCTGTCAAAACGTCTGAATATCCTACTCACGCGTTCAGCGATCACAGTAATAAATAGACAGTAGTAATTATGAAATATCAAGATACTAATGTCCTCGATAGGAGTTAGATTGGGAAAGCCGTTATCTATTTTATTGTATCTGCAAGTATCAATCAATGCCAGAAATTTCAATATTTGTGTTATATTATTTTTCATGCATTAAGGATACTCTGATAAACTATTTTAACGGGCACATAAAGAGATACTGTCTGAGGTCACCGTATAAGTTATTAGTGTAGCGATAATCCAAATATTTATTAGATTTGTCTGCCTTACAACTGTGGGTTTTGATTAAAAATCAAATTTTAGGGTTTTCATTATTAAGACAAATTATTAACTTTATTAACAATTAGAATATTCTTTCAATTCCACAAAAATCTACCTTATTTTGGTCAGTTCTTAAATTGTTCTACATTCCACTTTTTCTGTAAGAAATCATTCTATACGCAAAAAAGTGTTTCAAGGGAGCTGCAATAATTGCTGTTCATAAATACAGATGTTTTCTTTATGCTTCCAGGCAGATCAAATCTGTTATTCTGTACTGTGCGTATTCTCATACTTGGCTGCTGGAACTGAGCAAAGGAAGCAGATACAGCAACACCAACACCTGGTCCAGCAACAGCAGCAACACCACCAACAACAGCAACAACAGCAACATTACCACCAACAGTTACAGCAACAACAGCAACAGCTCCAACAGCTCCAACAGCAGCAGCAGCAACAACAGCAACAGCAACAACAACATCATCCCCAACATGCGTCGCAACAACACCAGCATCACCAACAACAACAGCAACAGCAGCAACAGCAGCAGCAGCAATTTCCAAACACTCACGGTCATAATCCTACACATTCGGATCCTTTTCCAAAACGACATCACTGACACAGAGGCAGACATTCGCTTCCATTTGTGCATAGTTATAATAGATGCGTTCCTTATGCTTGTCTACCTTGGGTATAAATGTTACAGAAAAAAAAATGTATTTTTAATGTGCTTCACAAGATCAAACATCTAAGGTTTATCCGTTGAGATCCTGAATCTTCTGAATTAGTAACGTCTTCAAGCACTTTGAATTCCAAACTGAAATTACAGAAAGCCGTTAAATTTGATTTCCCAATGTTATTTGTTCGAGATGTAAAAAATTGAGTTCAATGGCATAGACAATTTTCATCGACTGTCACGTTTATCGCAAAGGAAAAAGAATGGAAGTGGAGAGTATTCTGTGTAAATTTAAAGGACACTCTAATGGGACTATTATGTGTATAGAATTGTCAGGAGAAGACACACTTACATTATGAACTCGTAACCGAGCGTTATAAGAGTAAGGCATTTGGAGTTTGTATATTAAAAGAAATATCACTTTAGAAACGTAATACATACACGATTTAGTCTTTTCTTTTTATTTCATTATCCCTTTGAAAAGGTTCTGTTTTCTTTAGTATAATCAGTTCAGGAGGCTGGGGTTGACTGTTATCGTGACAATGGTTACACCAAGTCCAAATATAAATGACTAGCCCTTTTTGGTATTAGACACTGGTGGTTTGGTAAAAAAAATTGAACCACCGTTTGTGATTCGATATTTTTTACTAGCGCTTTGAGTAGAATACCCTTGATATACAAGGCCCCAACGACAATAAACCTCATCATGTAAAATAACTCCGATGCATCGTGTAAAATAATTGATTATAGCATCATTTACATAAGTTCTTTTATACCGTGGATATAGAACCGCGTAATCAATAGGAATTTATGGCGGTTCGTGGCAGACCCGAATTAATAACAGTTAGGCATAGTGTGGTGTCACCATACCTTTCCGAATGCATGGTGTACATTTTAAAGCAGTGGCACCGTGTATCGGTACCGTTTTCCAAAATTCATGAAACTATCTTTAAAATTTGCAATGTAACAAGTCGTAACTGTCAAACCCCGCGTTCCATATACAAATTAGTGAAGTTTATATCGATACCATTCCGTAAATAATTACTGATTAGTTTCATTATCTCTTTTAGCGGAATATTGAGTAGTGCTTTTTCTTGCCCCAATATCGAAACGTTTATAATTGATTCACAAGGCCTGTAAAAGGAGTATTTATATTTGATTTCCAGCATGAAGATTTGTTATTTCAGTAATCTGAGACTGCACTAGTGAAGCTTTTACAAAAAACGGAGATGTACCTTGTTTTCTGGCAAAAATGGATCACACTCGAGGCTGTTTTGGCAACTCAAGTTCAAAATTTTAAACGAGGCCATTTATTTAATTTGGTCTTCTGCCGCAATAAACAACGTGTATAGGCCTACTTTAAAAACTGTCCTAATGTATTCGTGTGTGATAGTGCGTTAATAAGAATTTTTAGGGTTGCATATATCCTGAAGCTGCATATGAACTGACGTTGGAACATTATACACAGTTTTACATGGATTGTTTATTGCAATAATTTTTTTAAATTCCAATATTGCATTCGTGTTAACTCCAATGTTCCACTCTCAATTCTGAAATTTAATTTTTTTTTTAACAATTATTTCGGTAGATTACTCTTTATTTCTGAATTTATCATTATTGTAATTGTTCAAAATCAATGTTATACAAATTAAGGTTCTTAATATCTTCATTTAATTTATTTAACATTTATTTCAGTGAAATTAATATATTTGGTTTCTGTGAAAAGTTTTCTCTACAAATAGAAGATTTATTTGACGGTATCGAGAAAAATAACTTTGTGAGTATAAGAAATTATTTCTCTCCAACATATCGCTGTTACAATTATCCTCGTAGTGTCTCTCACTATCGATGCAATACCAAATCCGATTAACCACGTTCAAATCAGTTCGTAAGTAATTTATTTAATTCCGAAAACTTATCGTGTAAATTTAATTTTCTTCTACGAAACAATTAATTCCAGAAAAGTGCATATAGCCTTAAACAATTGGATTTATTTATTTGAAAATATAACAATATTTCACAATACATGGTACGTTTCAATTGTTTTTGTTTTGACATTGCAAGAAATGTATAGTTTTACTCTTGAGTAATTTACAGAGCAGATTTATATATTTTTTGTCTTAATGTAATATTTTTCAAAATATATCAATACGTATGAAAAAGTGTTATTTCAGCAAAACATACTGCTAGTTCCTAAATGTTCCGATGCCAAAAAGTGAAAAGTAAAGCGAAGAGAATTGAATATTTCAATGTGGTAAAAGCACAGCAAACCCTGAAGTTAGATTTCTAACTGCAGTTTTTATTTGCTGTATTTTTCATCCAACTTACTTCTTCGGTACTTCTGGCGGAAATATGGAATTCTTAAATTTTGATCAAGGACGAGTAAGATCGATATCAGAGGAAGAAATGATGTACGGTTATCATTTTTCGCGATGCAATAAACTTTATACCTCTGTATAAATAAAACCTTAGGAAACGGGAAATGGAGAAGTCTCCTCCGATGAAGAAAAGAGTAATACTTAATGGTATTGTACACAGAAGTAAAGGGAAATCGCATTATTTTGATGGTTTTTTAAACTATAAATAAATTTTATTAAGATATAATTAAGAAGAATTTTTATGATATTTTTCAGCATATCAAATTCAGCGTACAAAGGAGTTGTTCTGACGGAACTTCGACGAGCTTGAAAGGAAATGAAATACTTTGCTTAATTACTAACATCATTATACCGGCGTACGTTTGTTAAATGTAAGTCTCTCTTATTATGTATAATTTACAGCCATCTTTGTGCAAAATGAGTCTAATTTACTGAAACTATTTACCTAAAATGTTCTTTCCTGACTTTCAATATTTTCATGAAACAATCATTAACAAATCAGTCATTTTGTTTTTCCCGGGCACTTTTTGGCAATAATGTCTAAAAATTATTGCAGCAATTACAACCAACTAAAAATAGATATACAATTCTTATTAGACTATAATCGTATTCCGGTTTGACTAAATAAATAATTGAGAGGATGCAGATCTCCTTTCAAGCTTGTTCGTTCCACATACCGCGCCGTTTGTTCGGATAATTGAGAACAAAGGAAATAGAGATATCTTGATAACGGGAGTCTCCAAAATACAATGGTGTCATATAGCGATATCCAAGAAGTGAGAAAGTGGGTGAAATTGAATTTAAATTAAATATTCGATTGGCGCATTGTGATTTCTAATATCTTATGTTGAATCAACGAAATCGTTTTGTGGGACTACCAATATCCCTGAAGAAATTCGATTATGATTCATTGGTTTCTTTGTCAAAAGCAATCAAATTATCTAAATAAAAATTAATTTTTCCCAGAAACCCACGATCTTTTGACGTTAAAAAATGAGGCAGTCCAAAGGGTAGTAACCAAAGGAATTACCAAATAATGTAGACGCTAGACGAAAAACCGCCACGTTAAAAATTCTCAGCAAGTGCTTGTAACTTGAAGTTACATCAAACCAGCCTTTAGGCTGATAAACATGCGGTAATGAGTTCTGAGGTGTGAAAAGAGGTGAGAGAAATGTCAACCATCTAAATTTTTCGTAAAGTAGAAAGCGAGGAACCGAGGAACTATATTGTAGCCCTTATTAATGTATCGCTTATTTTTGAAAATATACAGAAAATCAAAATTATTTTCCACGTTACGAAAAATCAGTGCAACAAAAGACCTTCGTAGATGAATTTTTCAAAGAGTGCTACATTTTTGCGAATCACAAATGCCGTGCACTGAACGAAATGCAAAGAATTGAAGTGGGAACCCGGCTTGGTCCTGTCCAAAAGATTTAATTTTAGCGTCACTGTTAATTTTTGTTGTCAGAAAAAAAATTAAAGAATACACTTGAAGAAAACTTGCCTTCAAAACATATTTATGAAAATAATGACAAAAAAAAAATCTTATAAAAATTCTTCTTAAATGCACGGCTTAGATGCAGACCACTGTAAGGTAAGACATTATATTCTGAAGTTATATATTTTACTACCAAAGAAAAAAACTATCCACATGTACATTAATCATAGTCTAGTTTTGTTCCTATCTACGATCAAAAGTAAGAAAGAAGGACAAAGTGTCCGAAATGCAGTACTATTTTTTATTGTTAAAAAGAGTGAATAGATGAAAACATACTAAACTTGAGTTTCGTTTAAACTAATGTTCTACGGACAATGCTTCGTCACCAAATATACACATACTTAATTGTACATTTCGTATATAAGTATCTTTGCCCCGTCGTGCAACTCGAAATACAAAGGAGAGAAGCATTGAATATTATATAGTGCCATGTTTAGACAATACCAATGGTGATCATTGCAAAATGCAAATTGACAAACCCAAAAAAAGTAAGCCTTAGATATTCTACAATAGCGGAATTAAAGTATTCTGAAATGTGTGTAGTTACGTCGACGAATGGAATCAAGTGAAGTTTAGGGTATTTGTTTGGTGTGCGATTTTTCAACCCCATATACTAATTCGTTTTTATTTCATCCCCCTGCGATTCTAACAATTTCATAAAAAATTGGATTCCGTGACAAGAAAGTTAGAGAACAATTTAACATCGGATTTTATGTGGAATTTTTGTAATTTATTGGATAGATTTTCCTGTACAAGGAAACTCAATTGAGATCGGATTCATACATCTTAAAGAATATTCATTTTCTGATTACCGATAAAGGTTAAAAAGTTAGAACTCCGAATGCAATATCATTGAATGCATTTGTATGCGATAAAAAAATATTCTTTTCTTTACAAAATTTCGAAATAGACGAGTTCTTGTATATCCATGTGTAACATCGAAATGATTGAAAATATGCTTCATTTGGATTTGTGACTAGGAAAACTTGGCAATAAATAATGAATTAATCATCACTGATGACCGAATGTACTTTATTAGTCCCTCCTATTTCATAATATTATATAGGTCGTAGTATAGAACCCCATGCCCCGTAATTCAAATTTCTTCGAATTAATGATTTGTTTTGTCCGCATTAAAATACGAATTTTTTTATCGTTAGAATGGAACGATCGGTTTATCTTAAAGTTAGCAGCCTTATTTTGGTGCAGTTATATTTACGATACGAGTTCTTGCGAATGGTTGGGGTAAAAAATTTGCAAACTTTCGGTCAACTTATTGCCGCAACATATTACACACGGTATCGATCCTAAAGTTTCATGGATTTAGTTGATATTGTATAATCGCCTGAAGATAAATATACCCAAACTTTGATGCAACTTTATTGCGCATTGTCTATCAGACTGTGGTCACGGTGTTTGTCCAGTCTTGGCAGAAATATCGTAAGCCTGCGGTCGGACAAACGTGTAACAGAAATCTCTATGTGTGGAAATTGAACAATTATTGCTAAAGCTTGTATACAAAACATAAAAATTTCGATCAGGGCCTAACAATAATTTGCAATCCTATAAATGGTATATATATGTATTTTTTTTGTTAAATACCATAATTTCCATTGACATTTTGGGGGTAGAGAGAACGGAGCAACTATTTATTATCACAATTTGAGTTTATTATCAGTAATTTAGAATAATTACCGCATTTTCCATGATGATTTTATTAGAATTTTTGCTTAAATTAATTTTACCGTCTTTGTTACTGCCCCAGCCCTCTCTGAGGATCGACAAGTCCCCTGTTAATCTAAAACTCTCATTTCTTGCTGAAATTGGAGCCCCATAATAAATATTAGGTCGGGTCTTAAGTAACTTCCGATGCAGCTATAAATGTATGATAAAAAACACGAAAGTTACTTATGACTGGACCCAATACAAAGACGGATTCTTTATGAATGGTCAAAAATGTTTAGACGATTTCATAAGTAATATTAGTTCGGTGATATTAATAGAGAAAGCGTAAAAAGTTTGACAATTGTAAATGTAGCATTTCCTTTCAAGATTTCCTCTTATCGTTTCTCCATGCTGGTCGGTATCTACCTATGCATTGTTACTGCGACAATTTTTATAGTACCTGAAACTTTCACGCACGCGATAACATGATTTTCCTTTCAAATAATTCACGAGCTTTTGCGGAATAGTTTTTCATGAAATACCTCTGGCAATGACATTGTCACGAACCGCGACACGGGTAATGCGCTTTTTTACATTCGAGATGCAAGAGCTTTTACAATTAGACAGGTTACAGTTGTGCCACAGAGTTTTATGTCGTGCCATTATTTCGCTTATGTTACTTGTATTAGCTTTTGCAGTGCCTCGATATAGGAGGGTTATCAGAAAAGACAGTGTCTTTTGTCGGACTTCGAACTCCCGAAGGGCTGAAATTCAAAAGTACCCGAAACTAGTATAGTATGGATCTATGCAGCAACTAGTCTCGCTAGAAGTTCTTACCATTGAAATTAAATGGTCGATATCGGAAGATGTATTTCAGTGGGGGAAAACCTGGTTTTGCAAAGTTGCAACTTGGTGTAGAGTGTCTTATCTCGCACGTACAAGTTCCATCCTGTTTTCCCCGTGAAGAACTCCGAATTTAATGGGAACATATCTCTCTTTTATACACAACTAAACGGATGGAAGTTTGAAAAGTATGAAACCTGACTTGGCTTTGCAAGTCCGAATTCAAATATGTGAGGTCAGTGGTTTTTGCAACTTTAATTTTCCTAATGGCACATATCAGCATCCAAAGGGGCGTGCTTCAGCAAGTTCGCGGGATGACTCGTGAAAACGGGGAAAAAACGTAACTTTAGTTACATTTTCCACGTATTTTTTCTGTGTTGCAAAAATTGCTCAGTCTTTCAACCGGCGAAATTTGTAATTAAAAATTTGGTTCAATTCAAACTAAGTTTCTAATCTAAATTCTCGTCTCAAGCTAGATTCTATTTGTTTATTGAATCAAAGTCGGATCAAAAATTGATATTTTAAAAAATTGACGTTGTGCTTCGTCGTTCGAGGCTTTGTCAGGGACAAACGCCATTTAAATTGCAAAGACTGTAATTTTGGTAAACTCGATGAAATATCGTATATGTTGCTTCGAGAGACAAAAAATTCTACAAACATTCGTAATTTGCAGAAATGGCAGAATTTGAATCGCTTGCAATTGAACTTAACGCAATTAGAGTTTGGAAATTCGTTACCATTCGAAATCATTGTAAGGGAAAAATGTAACATAATAGTTCATTAAACAATAACTACATACTCCACTTAATCTATAATTGTGCATGATACAATTAAAATGATTTGTTATCGAGTATTTGCTACGTTTTAGTTGCTATAAATATATTTATTAGCAGCGGCATTTCGATATTGCAGCGTTTCCAACACACCTCTCATGTTTCCGTATTTACTCTCATTTTTTATTTTTACTAACTATTTTTGCCTTTTCTCCACTAGAAATTATTGTCATATGTTTTTCTAAATTTTTGGATGATTTACAAAACCAAGTTGATGGTCGTGATTAACAATCTTAAGTTTGTCCGTTATCTTTATTTATTTTTTCAATGTGTAAAAAATTATTTGAAATAATTTCGTATTTTTCTTCAATAATTTCGTTTTTTTTTTGCATTCGGGGTATTTTTTTAGGGATTTACGTATTTCCTGGGACAATCAATATGTCAGCTAATCTCGTTGATAGAAATATGTTACATGAAATGTAAAAATAAATAACATATATTTTTTGTCTCTTATGGAAAATGTATTATTCCCACCAGTGCTTCTGTATCGTTCTAGTGGAGAAATTCGATAATGATTTATTTTAAAATTGAAATCAAATAAATATTTAATATCTTGTTTTATTAGCCGCATAAAGTTAGGCGAATACACTCAGAGAATCCGCCTCTTCAATTTTTCAGTGATATAGGTCAATATTTGAAGCGAGTAGACTTTCTATATTGGAATCATTCGTTTCTTGAAGTACCAAAGAGTTTAAAAAGTCTTTTCTCCACTTAAAGGTACTCTGCAAAACTGACATGCGGCTTCAATAAACTTTTGAAATATTTTTTTAACTCTTCCACATCGTTAGACAGATATTAATGGGTACACCGAAAAAAATGAAGGCTCTGATTATTCAATTTCCAGTTGACTGAACCATGAAAATAGTTGGACTAACAATAAATGTAGATAAAATTACTAGAAATATATGGCTGATGTCTCATTTAACTACAGCTATAGTTGAAATTACTATAATTTTTTTTTCAGCCTAAAACCAGCTGTCTATAATTATTCATTGTCATAATTAACCCGTTTGTTACTTTTAACATTTTTCCATACAAAATTGTGACATATCGATGCGAAAAATCAAAAGGAGAATTTTACATCAAACAATTTCTGTAGCTTTCATCACTTGTACCGTTATCTACCAAAACATTTTGACAATATTTTCCAATAAATGAAATTTTTATCGTACGAATGTTCGTTTGTTTCGTGCAATCAAAAAAATTGACACGAAGTTCAATTCATCGTGTTAAATGCGTTTCTACTTTCAATCATCGACTAATGTCATTCATTATAACGAGCAAATGAAGTAATATCGCCTGGCAAACGTGCAATATGCATATTTGCGGTAAGTTCATGAAATTGAAATAATGTAAATCACGTCATGATTTTCATTATCTTTCAATTGGAGTATAAATTAAATTATTCTATGAATTGAAATTTCCAGATAAGTTTATTTTAAATGTATTCCACGCGAAATTTGCCGAAACTATAATTATTGGTAACGGATATTGCATCGACACAAATTATATAATTTAAAAATATTAATTGCAAATTGCTCTCTTTCAGCCGTTCAATAGTATCGTCTAAAATAGTAGCATATTCATGTATTTGACGTTGACTTATAAATTGTTATAAAAATAGTAACCTCATTTTGTCGTATCAATGAAGGAGCGTGCAAGAAACTAAAATTAGAATTTGCAATTCAATAAAATCTTTCTATTCGGAGCAGTCGTTTGTTCAATTTTCAAATTAAAATGCTTCCGAAGGGTATAATATGACCGGTAATTTTCTTCCTCTTTAGACTTTGGACGCGTCTTCACTTATTAATGTTTTATATTTTTCTTTTTTTTTTATCTCGTAGCTGAGAAGCAAGGAAGGTAATTGATTCTAAATACAATTGAACAACTGAAGTGGTCTTGGTACAATCGCCAAGACAATTGTTACCTGTGCAATTGAGAGTACAAATAGCATCAAGAATATTTTCTGATACAAATTTTCCATAACATGAAAATTGGGAAATTCCGGTTGGTTTTATAAATTTCGTATCTTATTTCTTTCACACGAAATTTTTGTTAACTAAAAATAAAAATTTGCATTTTTTTTTCAGTTTTTGCATATTTTAAATGTATATCAGCACTTTTTAGATCCTTGGAAGTCTAATTTAGGTTTTTTTTTATAAAAAAATACATTAGTTAAATATCGGTATCAATTGTGTTACAACTTGATTGTCAACGTCTAAGCGATTACCCATCCAAGTTTCACTCTGATAAGCGCGAAAGACATTGAGTAGTCGTATAGTTGTATAGATTATTACTTTTGAAGCACTTACGGAGAGGGAAACTGTCAACCTCAAGGTAATATATGTATACACCTCTTATTAGTACAGGCTTAACCCTTAAAGGCCTAGACCCTAGAGTATCAAATTTTATACCGGACTTTTAAATGGAATTGCACACTTGATGAACTTGATACTCTAGGCCTTTAAGGGTTAATAATGAATTACTAAACTCAGTAATCAATACATAGGCTGTTCAATATTAAATGTTACTATAGAATTGTTAATAATAATTTTATGATTATATTACACAAAAATGGTACCGAAACCAAATAGAATAAGTAGTTTATTACTAAATGACGATTTTTAAGCATTTACCAAAAAGCAGGTACATTAACAGAAGTAAATTGAAAAACTGAAATTAAGTTAAATTGGGACAGAAAAGCGGCAACTCTGCAATTGTAAAACGTTTAAAAAATTTAATGTCGCGTTAAAATGTACATTTCAGTTTCCTACAAAACTGTTAATTACGTCCTTAAATTCCATTTCTTGAAATTCATGTTGTTGTTGTTGACGTTTTTCGTAACGTGTGTATCTTTAGATTTTCGAACGGGTATCGTTTTATTGCTGCTTCGAATGTAAATTTATTTGCAATGATTGCCCGTATACTTTTAAAATTGGAAATGTACTTTTTATAATTCTAATATTTTCGAATACAAGATTTTTAGAATTTCATTATCATATTTTATTGGTTTAAGAGGTCACTCGGGTGGGCTGGTTGAATAATTGTTTTTTTTTTAAATTTTGTTCAGGATTATTTAAATAAGCAAGAATTTTTTAATTTTTTATATTTATTATTGTGTACACAAATAGTATGCAAACCTATATTATTAATTTATAATGATTTGTTCTCGACTCGAGATTATCCAATAAGTAAAATTCTAAAAATTTAATAATCTCCCTTTGTCTGCGTCCTTTCGATACGCATTATAATGAGAAATTCGAAATCTTCAATTTCAGATACAAAAAAGGTAAGATAATAATTTCCGTTGATGGATTAGGAAATGGTAAAATTGTAAACTAATTTCAAAATATGAGAAGTCCTTTACGCAAAAAAAAAACATTGAAAGATAGCAGACTAACAAGAATATCACTATCGATGTTGAGAAATCGACAGCTGGGGACATTATTTGTATCATTTACCGTATCAGCAAACACGTAAAATCTCGAAAATGTTTCTCTTGCTTTTAAAAAATAGGATTTACGCTTTTCGGTTATTTTTCCCGATTTCAAGGTCTTTGTCGAGGCTAAAAGCAAAAATTGTTATATAATCCTTTCGTCGTGGTTTATTTTATGACAAAGTTTACTACATCCGATTTTTCGTGCGATACAGTACTTTAACTTTATTGGGTTACTATACGAGAAACTTAAAAGATTGGAGTTGAATAATGAAACATATCCGTAATATTTCGAATGGAATATAATATACGCGTATATTGCTTTATTTCGACCGATTTCCATAATATTGTTCGATTTTTGAAAAATCTCAGCGTTGGCTGAAATCTAATTTTATGTGGTATATTAAATTTGTTAATTTATTTAATTTGGTTTATGAATTTTTTTTTATTATGTGTTCAAAATAGTGACTAAAAACGAAGAATTATATTGGAATTACTTTGAGAAATTTCTAGACGTTAATTCAAAATCTTTCTTATACTTACACTTTCTGTTTCACAAATTTACGTTTGATCAAACTGCTAAAAGTTTCTGAAATATTAATTACATCAGTTATTTCCAATTTCAAATACTATTTCCTAAGCATTAACTTCATAAACACTTATTAAGCAGCACTTGTATTTAACAAATACCAGCACTTTACATAATTAGTTCCTACAAAAGTTGATACTGATCTTGGCGCTACGTGCGATTTTCTTTTCCAGAAAAAGTATATTTTTCCCCTTGCGATACTATATAAGTATCGCTTCCCTTGCCGCCGATGAGTGTGAGCGACAGAATATTGCAAATAGAGTAATTCCATGAAAGACATTTATTAACAGGAAGAAATTAAGAAAAGTAGTAGGAAAAGTAAATACCGTGCGAGGGAAAAAATAATAGAAATTTCTACCACACTTCTATCGTGTTGTAGGATCATCGAGGATCTTATTGACCGGTTTTTCCAACATGATTGGTGGCGCCTCACCCATAACAATCCTGACAATATTGTAATGGTAGTCGTTGGAGGGGTTGACTTGCGCAAGCGCATACTCAGCGGAGTGAAATTCTACTTTGCTGAGTCTACTAGGATGACAGCTTGACCCGCTATAAAACCGTGCATTTTACCAACCGGTATTATTTTCATCGTTACAGTGAAATAGTCATTCGGGCAAAAACTTTTCAACCATCTTAATAGAATGTTAAAGACAATGGAGTGTATACCGAAGCTGCACGTAAGGTGTAGATATTGCGATAATCAAGATGTAACAGTATTGTGATAAATGAATGAAACAGTAGAGTACAGTGACGCGTAAAGGCGTCTTTTTTCACCGTTTCCATTCGTCATTTAAGAGCGACGTTTTTTCGATTAAAAGTTTCAGTTGTACAAGAAAAATCATATATCGTTTAAATGAAGTGAAGGTGGATATAAAGAATTTAACCGAATCCATGTATTTGTGATGGGAGTGCCTGCGCGAGGAACACTCGCGGCTATAGTGGCCGTCACTGCATTCACAGTCTATTTAAATAGTTTGAATTGCGGTTTTGTATTCGATGACATCTCTGCGATCAAAGATAATCGTGATTTACGGCCCCATACACCATTGAAAAATGTCTTTTATAATGATTTTTGGGGCACTCCAATGCACAAGGCAAGTATATCTCAGAGGCAAATTTTCAGTTACAAAGTCATGAAAATCATGTAAGTCGAGATGAAGCTGCTAAAGCAGTAGAGTAGTAGCAGGAGGAGCAGTAACATCACTACCATCGTCAACGGGTAAAACTCGTTCGACGCCTATGGCTTTGCGTATTGATCCAAAGGCGTCCTGTCCATTTCATTCCAATCCAATACATTTTACTTCTAAGTCACTCCATTTCCTTTATCCGCAGCTGTATTAACCCTTACCATCCTCTTTCTCATATTCTACACTTTCCCTGTTTATCCTATTCTTTTATTCTCTACTTCCTTCTTCTAATGTTTTTCTTTAGCTCCCTCAGTTATATGGTTCTGATCACTTTCTGTTCATCTTTACGCGTTAACTGAGAGAGATTTTTGTAAGATTTTGCAAAGGTAACTTCTGCAAAAATAAAGGAAACATTGTTTTTTGGTTTGTCATATATATTTACGTTACAATGTGCAGATTAATAGTTCAGAAAGACTCGTAATTTGTATAAGGAAAACAGCGTATTAAATTTTAATGCAAAATGGATAATACAACCGTATCAGCTATAAGAAAATATTATTTACAAAACAATTTATTATGGATATTACTGACTTTGCCAGAAAGTTGCAAATTATGTTCGTCCTGTAGTTACAAATTAGATTCGCATAAATAACATCTTTCACCATTCCAACACCAGGTTGCTTCCAAAGTCATCGGCTTGAAAATGGTTAGAAATTATTTTTCTACCCATTTTTTGAGTCGTCTAGTAGAAGATAAACGATTAATGTGACTAAATGGCATCAATAGTATCATTTTTAATAAGACACATATGTGAAAAATTTCTAAAGTTACAATTAGTTATCTTGTCACACATTTTTGTGATAGAGTTGAATAGTACACATAACCTCTTATTTTAGAAACACAAAACCTATGGGTTATTCTTAATATATATACAATTGAAGAGTTTTGCTGTGTTGCTTTTTCTTTAATTTATTAGTGACCCAATTTCCTTCTCTTGTTTGGCATAAAAATGTAAGAAACAAATGATATCAAACAGTAATTAGTCATAAAAATGTTTTTACGGCAATTCCAGAAATTGAAATGTTATTTTTGAATGGCATATGCAAAGGCAAGGATATGCCATTTTGGCATGGAAAACCAGGGTATGCATGCGGATACACATTATATATATATCTTACCTATAAGACCTTGTGTGTCACGTTAGGTTGCACTATATCAGCCCAATAAATTGATTTATACGAAATTATGCAAATACAAATTAATAACGTGTTTCCCATGAGAATGCTAATCTGCAGTACAGTACGTATCAAACATCATTGCTTCAGTCCATAATAGTTAAGATCAATATAGATGTCTGACAATTTGAACAATTTTCTTAGAGATTTTTTAAGGATATGATTTTTAAGAATGCCCAGATACTGAGGATGTAACAGGGTACTAATTATTCTTTGAAAAAATATGAAAGAAAAGTCAAAGTTGATTTTTGTGTACTTAAGCATTAAAAACGCTCAAAAAATATATTTAGCTGTACTAAATCTTGAAGCTGTCATTTCAAACGTATTTCATACTGTTCTGTAAAAGGAAGCAGTATTTTTTGGAAACCCTTAACGGTAAAGCTCTCGCTACTATGAAAATGCAACTACTCAGAGGATTTCAACTTCAAATATGGAAAAATTCTGTACGACATTTTTCTAACACGGTTCTAGTTTTTGCTTGTTTTTAACCATACGTCGCGAGCAATCATATTTGCTTAAATAAAGCGGTTCTATATAAAATTCCGACAACACCCCAAAAGAGATCCAAGATTTGGGTCCAATTTTATCCAATAAAACTGCTTATTAACAGATTATAAAAATTCAGAACTCTTAATTTTTACTGTAGCACATACATAAAGAAAGCTCTAAATTAGTATGGTCCTTCTCGAGGTGTTTCTTAAATTTCGAATAATACAGTGAAATACTTCCATCTTGCGTTATCGGTTTTTAATAATGGTCACCTGGATATTTTTTGTTTTAATTATATTGTGTTTTATTTTTAATAAGCGAAGTTGCTCATCCTCGGTTACCGTGATCGCTCATACAGATGCTCATTAACACCTCGTATGCTTGAAACTGAAACCGGCAAAGTGTATAACTTCTAAACACATAAAGTATGTAATTTTAATGTTCAATATATTAAAGTCTAATATGAGGTAGTAATATAATTAGCATCTAATAATAAATTCTTTCCACAAGTTTATAATCATAGATCGCAAGGTATAAATTTGTTAACTATCCGTTAACGAGAAAATAATTAATAAAGTTTTTGCTATATAACGTTATAAAATGAAATACAGTGTTGTTGGACAACCCTTTACCAGCAGTGTGAAATATTTGGATTTATTTTTGCAAAAACCCTCTATCTTTAAATTACACGATCTTGTCCTCTGCATTTATAATGAAATCTGTATCAACTTGTCTGTATCCAGCACTAATCCATTAATTTCTGAAATATCATTATAGTTCGTACTTGGATAGGAAAAAATGGGCTGACCAAAAAGTATCTCTTGCTTTGTATTGACATATTTTGAAGGAAGGTTTCACATTTGTATAGCTTTTCCCTTTGTAAAGATAAATAGGACAGATCTAACAAATTGTGGATGTATAAAATTAAATAGACCTCATATATGGGACACTTTAATGATGTTCCATTATACGATTTAAAGAAGTAAATGGTTACATGTTGCATTGAATTTACGATATTAAACCCCGCAGTGTTTGACTCCACAGAGCATATAATGGTACATATCGTTATTAACTAATGCTAATAGATCAAATAGTGATATAAATTCAGTAAGCATTCAAAGCAAATACAATGGGAATACCAGAGCATCGCTATATATATATCTGCGTACAATTTTAATGAATATTTTCATGAAGAAATAATCACCAAAACAATCCACTAAAAATTTGCATAAATTGACAATATAGTGTAATTGCAGAGAAAAAATATTAGAGATGCTGTATTGTTGAATATATCTCCAATATCTTTGGATATATATTTCACAATATCGGAGAAGCAGTGTTATTGTTGTAAAATAGTTCTGGCGGTAAAGATCCGATACAAGCATAAGTTCAAAAGTACTTCATTTTTGGATTACAGTCTTCAAAAGCTTTCAATTTCTCCGTTTAGAAATATCTTAAACAACTTGTATGCAAATGCAGGCGGTTATGAAAACTATTACTCATCAGTCATGATGTCCAACATTACTTACCAGTAATATTTGTTCAGATATTTTGATATTTAATGTCACTACAGACTCGGTAGTTTTGTTACTCTTTGGTTCCCAATGTTAATATTTTCATAGTACTCAAAATCAGTAGTTTGTTATTAAGCAGAGGTATTATTAAGTAATATTTTTCTAAAATCATAACCTTCACACCTATCTTTTACAGTACAAGGATACACGATTGAGTATATTTCCGAAGACAAATACGCTCTTAGTACATGTGGACTAAAAATTGTAGAAGTCGATTTCTAGAACGCTCTAAATAAACTTCAGTCCATCTAGTTTCAAACTTCTGAAACTTCGTAGTGCAAACTGCAAAATTCTCCTCCAGAAAATTTCTATCCGAAACTTTCACAAACCATTGCAAGGTTTAACTTATACTAGAAGAATACTTGAAAGTACTTGGAGAAATTTTTCTTTGAAACTATTTCATACCAGAATCAACCAAGATAAGTACGAGTGGTGAATAAATTCAATAATATCATTTTATACTTAAAATTATTTAAATATTTGGCATTTTACGTTGTCAATGGGTTTCTGAGAAGTTTGCAAAATGTTTTATGCTTGATAGAACTGAAGTTTCTAGCTTTTTAGTATGAGAGAATTTTAAAAGTTGAGAAACTGCTGTTTCAGTCAACTAATTTCTAAAAAGTCGTAAACTTGGCAGTTTACAATTGTTTCCTGTTATTTCATGTAAAAACAAGTCATGTTTGACAACGTGATTCTAAAGTATTTACATGAAACTTTATGGGAACTAATTAATACAAAATTTAGTCTATGTACCTTTAGAATACTCTCAATTGATTATTTTGAATCTGTAAACTCTCTCGAGAAAGATGGAAGC
The DNA here is from genome assembly GCA_949825005.1 of Gasteruption jaculator. NCBI lineage: Eukaryota > Metazoa > Arthropoda > Insecta > Hymenoptera > Gasteruptiidae > Gasteruption > Gasteruption jaculator. The sequence goes on along the minus strand of OX463765.1, from coordinate 11,016,273 downwards.
CGTTGTTAATTCTGTTTTAGATATATCGCAAAGTTCAAGCCAAAAGAAATAGGCGTCATTTATTAACAATGTTAGAATTTAAGGATTTTACTATATTTCATTACTCAAAACATAGTATATATTCTAATAATTATTGTAATAATGAATTTACTGTCAGTGCAATTTAAAATGTCATTTTACGGTACTGTAATTGATAAATATTTTAACTGTTCAAATTTAAAAAAGGAATATTTACATTTCTTTTCGATAGAACAGAATCATACATACCATAAGAGATTTTTTCTTTTCCAGTGTAGATCCAAAATCGATAATGTTTTAACATTGTTCCCTCGTTTAACGGACTACCGCTTTATCCAAATAAATAACAATTTTTACGAGTAAGCCAATTTCATAAAATACGATATTGGATATTAATCACCTATATTTCAGAATAAAAACAAATAAAATAGCAGTTATTAAATGAAATTCAATTTAATTATATATTAAATGGAATATTAATAATCAACATTCTACAACACAGATAAACATTTATTAGCCGCTTTATAAATAAAATCATTTATTTCTTTTTGCTACCAAGCTTTCATTAGACCAGGAATGATGTTGTCGGTATAGAAAATATTTATGCAGAAAATCTTCTGTGATTGTTGCTCAGATACATATATTATTAAATGTCCAACGTTTTAATTTTCGATTGCATCATGAACAAAGAGGAGTTGTGTATGGGGTATACCCTCTTAATTAAGAGTACATAATTAATTATTCAATTAGGGGTACTGTATTAATTGAGGGGTGTATCACGATTTTTCGAAGACGAAATTATTTTGAATGAATTCAGCAGGTTTGAATAATGATAAAACAGAATCCGTGTGAAAGATAGCGTGTATGGGTGAAAGGGGGTAGTTTATCCCTTTAAAGTCGTTACCCTGTGATAGAGTAAAAACAGGTCAACCATATTTTGACTTCTATTTTCGACTAATATGTATTTTATTGAAATTCAGCTTGTTTTGTTTTTAATATTTCTACCCGAAAAATCTTTTACCTTAATATTATGAGACTTGTGACAAAAGTTCTCCATACTGCTAATTATGTGAATAACCAAGTAACTCTGGTATGCATTATCTTTGTGATGTAAGTAGTTGAGTATAGGAGAAGCTGTAAATATAGATTACCTTTGCGATGTGAACCGTGTAGTAGAGGAGATGATGTAAATATAGATTACCTTTGCGATGTAAGTAGTATCAGTAGAGGATATGATGTAAATGTAGATCATGTCAATGTTGCAAGTTGCAGCATTACCTTCAATACAACTTAATCTAACTGCCATCCCAAAGCTCCTGTATAGTGATTAAAATAATTATAATATCTAGGAATGTCAGTGGACGCAGAAATGCAAAAATTGATTTGGTCTGTATGTGTCTTTGAAGCACATCAATAGATTTTAAAGCGATTTTAGATACGAATTAATGTTGTTGACAAAAAAGGTCCATATAGAGTCCTTATAGAGTTAAATTCTGCTGAGAGTAATGACTGTTATTTACTTGTTTTGAGTAATTATTACACATGATATCTTTCAATTAAGAATAAGAAAGTCCCTGAATCTTTAGTATGTCACACATTAGCGCATCTAAAATATATTTACTGTGGAATAATATTACTGTAAAATTAAGAATCGTAAATTTCTCTCATTGACTCTCAATCAGTTGTAGTATTTAGTAAAACTTAACTTTGGAAACTGTCCAATTCCAATAAGAACATTAGATAACAAGGTGCAAAATCGTACCTCTTTCTATTGCAATATGGTTTTTATATTATGATATAAATTTAACAGCATTATTCTTGTGCTTTTTCCTCATGTTAAAGATAGAGTAATAAGTTTAAAATACTGGAAAACTATGTACACAGATTCTATATTGTAAAAAGAATTTGATGAAAATCCGCTTACTGAAAAAATTCCACTAAAACTTTCCAACGTTTCGTTATTACAAACATATTTCCAACTTCAATGACTGGGTATGAATTAACCAGTTTTTAAATTATTTTGTAAGTGGGGTGGCGCACAATTTCACGTTAAATTAAACTTTTTTTGATGGAAGGTGTGTACAATATATTTAGCTCTTCTCTAAAATTGCGAAAAGTTTTAATTTTTAATAATAATACAACGTTATTTAATCAGATTAGTTTGAGCCAGTCTGTAACCGTGAAGCAACATTACCTTTTGTGATGTGCACAACAGAAACATATTACTCAACAATATTTTTAATTTTACATTACCTCTCCGAACTTAAAAAAGTACTGCGGACTGCAATATTGGAAAGCAATAATTCCATTAGAATTGTACTAAATCGCTAGTAAATTCTCAGTGTGTTTCACTGAAAGGGTTTGTATTGTTGGGTTCTATATAGAAGTTTGTATTGAACATAATATTTCACGTTCACCTCTAGAAGTTCATTGAAATTTTCATTTTAATTTAAGCTGTAGCTTAAATTTCAGTATCATATGATTGAATCCTTCGGACGGAAAATTGATTTGATATATGTATAAAATTAGTTTTCGCACAGTAATAGTATTATCTCGTTTGCGAAACAGTTTTAGCTTGCTATGTAATCATGGTTATGAAGAGTGAGGTGAGAGAAAGAGATGTTACATTTTATTCATAAACGTACGTTTGCCTTAGATGTACGTTTTAATTCATTTTTATCACCTTCGTCGCCGGTTTGAAGAAAATTTTTTATTTCTTTGTATTACAGTCCCTGTATAAATCGCTTTTAATGATTTAAATATGTCAAACATAACCAAGTGATTTTATTTTAAAATTAGAATTTGTTTTAATAAATGTAACTTTGCTCGTACGTTTTGATCAGATTAATCGTGGATAGAAATAATTATAGAATATCTTCACTATCTATAAATACAATTACCGGGTATTATAAATTCGAATCATAAAATGAAAATTGATAATAAAATTATAACTAGTTTTCAATCAGTGTCTTACACTATGGTTACTGGTAAAACTTAATTGCTGATCGGTTTTCGATGATTTATAGTAAAAGTGGTTTAATCCTTTTTCCGCTACTATTTATGTACTTTATTAAAATTATTGACTTTAAATAACTCATGGTTGCCGAGACCACACAATAGTATTCCATTATCTCCTTTTGAGTATTATCGTTTACCGTTGATTCGACAATGTCACTAATAATCTTCATTGTTGATGCATTGCTAAACCCCCTAGTAAAAGAAAATGTTCAAATACCTGGAAAATAACCGTTTGAATACTGACAATCTTATTCCGCGTGGTACTAGAACCACGATAGAGCTTATCAGTGCTAAAACGGTTAATGTACTTAATTACTGCTTTGAATTGACCACGGAGTACTGCATATAAAATGTATTGTACATACATAGTATTTCATATGGCAGCATTAAATGAGTTAATTGAACACGTTATAATTATTAAACACAAACGGTACGATGCGTAAATAGCACTTTACTCTGGGAAGAGCAAATTTATATATTTATTTCTGGTAACGTTATATAACTAATAAAGAAGTAACAATTAGTAACAAATAGCATAGGAAGGTTTAAGGGGATTCTCCTCGAATTTACATGAAATTTTGTTTTTTTATAGATTAGTCTGAACTAGAAAACATGCATTTCTTATTTCCATAGAGAAGCTGGTTTTACCCTCAGTTGGCTCATTTCAACAGAATAAGATTAGGACAATGGGGCTTTTAAAACCCGCCGATAATAGTATAATATTAGAATTTAATGAAAGATTTAAAAAGATTTCAGAAAATTGATTTTTTGTTAATTATTAAACAATCTCTTATATATGTTTTTCTTATTTTTGCAGGAACAATCGCACAAATCGTATAGACCGCTATGCGTTCTCACCTTTCGTTGGAATTATCTGATTCATCAATTAGATCCAATGGGATATCATCTGCTAAATGTATTTCTACATGTTGGAGTATGCTTCCTTTATTTCAGGTTCGTATTTCATTCGCAAGCATAAGAAAGTAACTATAATTATGTTCATAAAAATGGTTCTTATTTAGATCAAGGGAGAGGTAGAAAAATACATAGGAATAAAATGTATTTTAAAAAACACTCTTGAAAATTGCATTTTTTAACATATTTATTTCAATTATTTTCAACATTATGCGTTCTTTGTAACATCTTTTGGGTCGTTATTGATGAGAAAGTCCCCAGATAAAACAATAACAATCTCTTATTATTTCTTATAGGACCTGCTTGATGTTCTTACCGCATTTAGCGAGTTTTATATCGGCTCTTCTCTTTGCTGTGCATCCTATACATACAGAAGCTGTAAGTCATACTTATTAGTTACTGTGTTCTCCATTATTTTGGTACAAAAATAGTGTGCAAAATAGTGATATATGTACGTGATGTTCCCGTTAATGGTCTTTGTAATACAACGTATGTATTATTGAATGGTATCTACAGGTCACAGGGGTTGTTGGAAGAGCAGAAACATTGTCTTCACTATTTTATCTGGCAGCTTTAATTACATATACTAAGTGTTGCAGAAGTAAAAGGTCGACAGGTGAGTTTTCATGTTTTATATAAAAGAAATTGTTACTACAAACGCTTTGTTCATTATTAATATTAGGTCATATATTTTTTCTTCATATGTTCATAAAAAGAAATATTTAGTGGATGCAAGGAACAGAATTATTAATTGATATTGCAGTAGTAATCTGTTATTGAGACAGTAAATTTTGATAGGATGTACTGTTGTTCTTCTCTAGAGGTTACACGATACATTTATAAATAGCATAAAAAGTATTATTACGAACAGAGAAAAGATTTTCCTGGAGATTAAAAAGATTTTCAATGAGATTCGTAAATATTTCCAAAGTATTCATAGAGATAAATAAGTTTCTGTGAGCAATATTTCCCTTAATATTAAGTTTGTATTGATTTAAAGTGATTTTTTATTTTGATTATGAAATTGTTTAAAATCAGATCTCTATATAATTTTTTAAAAGAAATGCAAGACTTCTTTTATTCTCTTTTTTCGTTAATTTATTATTCCACATACAAAAAACTAAGTTTGTAGCTCAATCCACTTCAATTTTATTCCATAACTTGGACGGTACAAAACCAAATGTTGAAAAGACTCTTTTTATTCCCACTAATAACTCAGTCGCAAAAAAAACTCTTCAATTACTCGTATTTCATGTTCCCTAGTACAATTTTTTCAGTTATTTCTTTTGACTCGTATTGAAATCAGTGTTCAAAATTTATCATCTTTTGCCATTAAATCTTTTACTTTTATTTTTCAATACGTGTAAATCAGCAATCATAATAAATGAAGCACATAAATTAATTAATGTAGCATCCTTTTTATTAATGTACATTAAATTTAAATTATATTAAGTGCAGGTTCTGCTGTACATCCAATATATTTACCATTAATGAGGAACGTTCATGAATGAATAAATGAATGAATTTTTGTTGAATTTATCCCGACTCCATTGTATAACTCCGAGTCTTAATAAAAAGTGGAATAAAAATGTCGGTGGTAATTGAAACGTACCGATCTCATAGGAATTAATCACACAAATAGCTACGTTAAATGAAAATTGATCGTTAAAATGTTCATTGTTTGAGATGCACGATAAGCGAAAAACAAATGGATTGAATTATGTGGCATTTAGCAATTTAAAGATGTTAGGGAAAAATAATTGATTGCATGTACTATTCAAAATTGTTATTTGGCACAGCTCATGACACGCAACAAAATGATAGACTTTGATTAATACATATGTAACCTTCCCTTATTAGATTTTCAAAGACAAAAAAAGCGAAGAAAAATTAACCGAAACTTCTTCAGTGATAAATGAAGCTTTAATTAATTACCAGGACACGTGTAATACATTAACTTTTTTCTATACAAAAAAAAATTCGGTATGAAAATCATCAATGTTCAATATTGCAATTTAGGGACAGGGATAAGCTGTGTAATCCATTGCGGTCGGCCGCATTGGATTCTGAATTTTTAAAGGCATATAAGTAAACCTATTTTCCATTTTAAATATATTATATATATGCTGTAACATTCAAGGATTCCATTTATTCTAAGAGTGTGCTGGAAAATGAATGTAACGTTAGCGTCTTCCTTTACGTCAATATCTATCTCGAGAGAGTGATCAAAATGTTATTTCAGTAGGTCTGCAAAAGTAAATTAAATTAATAAATAACATAATTTAATATACTGCGCGTATGAAGTTTGTTGCTTTTATATCCAAATATACTGTGGCCTACTTTGCAGAGAACAATATGGCAAGTATGTAGAAATTCCAATAGTGTTTGTGTACAGTTGGTACTATTTTAAACTATACTGTTCAAATTGTTATCGTGAATTGATAGCAAGTATTCATGATACTATAGGTTTACTTACAATTAGAATTTATAACTTTGTATGCACCATAATAGTTTACTTATACATATATGTTGTTAGGGTTTGAAAATATGTAATTCAAAAGCAGCTTTGCTTTTCGTAATTTATGAAAATTTTATCAAATATGTGAATATTTTCATATCAATTATATGAAACCACTCTTTATGTCTTGCATAAATGTTCTTTAAAGGAATAATTATTATTATTGACGTAATTAGCCGGAATTTCAGGGTTACTTTGAACTTTCGCCGTTTTATCTGAAAGAAATAATATGTTATACTGAAAAATATGTGAAAAAAGTGACAATTTTAGAACCAAGGGGGCGTCGTGAATCCTATGTGCTTCGAAAATAAAGGAAAAAGCAATTAGACAAGAAAGTATATCAGTTACACAATTTCACGACAGAAGATAAGACGTTTTTGATATAAGAAAGTCAGTAATCTGTATCGCCCACACAATCTTGAAATGAATGGATAATGATATTATCTCTCTCACCCCAGTATTTTTTTGTACAACTTTGATACCTTTGAAAACATCATAACTTCTCCCCATGGAAATGAGCGATTGAGCTTCCTTTACTTCATTATTGTTCTGGTATAGATTCCTGCTATCTCCCTTCAAAGTTAAAATCAATACTCTTCCAACATCATAAACTTGAACTTTTGATGTCTGAATATCTGTATTGTTACTAGATATGCCAAGAACCTTGCTCCCTATATCATTTATTTATAAATATTGTTAAAATAAATTAATTTAAAAATTTCTCATCATTGTTTTTTAACACATGCGTTTGCATGGTGTCGTGTTTTGAAGTTTTTATAAACTTTATATTTTTGTTAAAGTAAAAAGTACGCAGCGCCAACAGCAAGTTTCAGAACAGTTCTTACAACATTTCAAATTTATAACGGATTGGAAAATAAAGAATTTGCTGTTATTCTTGTATTTTCTTCTTGGATGGAAAGAATAAGATGCTTACTTATGACATAGTAAAAACTTATAAAACCAGCAAAGGATTTTGTTTCTATTTGTTATATTTAGGTAAATAAGTTCCCAAAACTCACAAAGAATTACAAAAGACATACTTTTATAGAAATGTTTCAAAACCTAGCTAGGGAGATGTTTGCCTTTGAAAAACACAAACAATGGAAGAACGGTGGAGTAGTATTGAAATCGCTAACAATAAGAATCTAGTGGATTCGCCTTCCTGGTTTTCAATTCTGTTTGTCTTAACATTTATACCCTAAAAAAACCTACCGGTTTTATATCTATATATACAAATACGTCTCTTGATGCCTTCGTTTACCTATACTTCAAATTTTCAACTACTACTTTGTTGATAATAGCATTCGTGTGAATTCGTGTGTATGCGTGTTCAAATTTAACATTGTATCATTAAAAGCATGACATTTAAAGCTCACAATTATCATACAAAAGAAAGCATTTAATGTGACTCTTACAATAAACTCCCCTTGAAAAATATTGAGAAAAAGTATTAGTGGCTAAATTCTGTTAGCGAAGCAGAATTTTCTATAGCGCAATTGTCTAATCACGGTAATAATTATATATTTTCACAAATTAACCGTATTACAATTATTTTGTTTCAGGTTGGCGTTCCTTAATACTATCTATGTTTTTTGTATTCACCGCCATGTTATGCAAGGAACAAGGTATTACGGCGACAGCAGTGTGTGTCATCTATGAAATTTTCGTTGTACAAAAAGTGAGTTACCTTCCAAATCAAATAATAATTTCGTCTATTGAAAGGTACACTTAAAAATAATTGAAATTACTAAGAACAAGCCGATTCAGCAACTAGTACCGCTGAAATGCATCTTCTTCCCGTTCTTTTCTTATTTCATTTCTTACCCTCAAAAATGATTTATTGCTTTATCTATAAAATCAATCTATCCAACTAAAGTCAACCTTATCCTTTATTAACTGAAATATCCTATTTCCCTTAAATTTGCCTGACGTTAACCTACCATTTATGTCTTGGATTATTTTATGCTCTCTTTGCGTTGGATTTACCTGTTAGCATCATATGTGCACTTTCCGACTCCAATCGCGTTACTCGTCCTGCCCAACGTGGTCTTGGTACTTTAGTACTTACGTTATTGGTGAAAACAGTATTACGCGGAGCTTTTATATTGCTATTACTCCAGAACCATTCAATGGTATCACCAGCTTAATGGTTCTTTCAGCGTGGTCTTGTAGCTAGCAGTTTGATAGTTTTGCTATTGGGACCGCAAAGTCTAACTTTATTCAACAATACCGTTATTGGTATTAAACGGAATTGTTATATAACACGTTGAACGCCCAGCGTAAATGGGTGGAGTTTCTCCCGGGGCCTAAATCCGAGACTCGGAATGTGAGCAGTAAAATTATTATAAAATACCTCAAAAATACTGTTTTAATTTGACGAACAATAGTGTCACCCGTTTACGGGTGACGGAGCCCCTATGGAAACATAGCCGTCACCCATATCTGGGTGACGTGGCGTTCAACGTGTTAATCTATAGTATAAAGCTTTTTCTTCTAGTTATTAAAAGAGAAGACGGTAACTGTGTAATGGTTACTTGTAATATTCAATATTCCTATAGATAGTTATTTCCAGAGTTTGGCATCATTAGTAGCCCCTTTATGCGAGAAATGCCGAGATGTTATTATCAGTTGAGCAAATGTTAAACTAAGTACTAGTGATGCGGAATGTTTTACTTCACTTGGATCGATTGTGCTTCAAGACTGCTTAATTGTTGGTTCAGCATTGGTCTAATTTATTCATTGAAATTGGACTACCGATAAAGAGCTTATGTTGGGAAAGTTCTGCCGTGAACGGATAATTTTAAGAATCTGTGAGAGACTTTATTTTTTTTTTTGTATTTCACTAACAATAACTTTTATGCAATTTAAAGCAAAAATATGCAATTATAGTATGGTAATAGTATAATATGAAGGTTTCCAAATATGGTTCTGCAAAAAATTTACGATTGCCCTTTTCATTGAAATATTTCGTATCAAAGTAAGTGGTAGATAGTAGCGCATAAATAAACAGATCCACACTAACCAATAGCCAGATTTAATTGCAATATTGGCATATTTTAATCATTAAGTGTAGTCGCCCCGAACCGCAATAGCATTGAATATTCATTGCAGATAATGGCCCAAGGGTAGAACAGCTGTGGATTGTGTATTCAGAAAAATTTAAAGTAAGACTGAATATACTAATATGATAATATTCGTCATATTCGTAATATTAAATACTTTGAAACTCTAATTTTCTTGAAATAACTTTCGAAATAAAATAAACTCCACTATTTAAAGTAATGAATTATTTATTAATGAAGTAAAATACAATAAAGTAAATAGATAATAATACGCAATTCGTTTAACATCATTTAACATTTATGAAATTATATTTGCTAAATGAGTTAGGTATGAAACTAAACTAATTAATTAACAAAATACATATTCGCAACAGCTGGTGTAGAATTCTTTGTATTTTAAATACTGTTGTCATTTGTGACAATAGTGGTACGCAAGGGAACCGTTGCACATTCATCCATTGAGAACAATAACGAAAACTACTGAATTGCTTTGAATAATAATCCTTTGATCATATGTAATAGATTTTTACTTAAATTACTGTTGCGCCCAGCTAACGAAAGCGCTTATAATAAAGAACACAGTTTCTGTAAACACTGTAACGTTTATGTCTGTTTTAGGCAAGATTTTTAAAGTTTTAGTAATTGCTAGGAAATTCCGCTTTCTTAAGTGTTCATTTTTATTCAATACAATTTCGTAATTATTCAGAGTAACTTCGAATACTTTCTTGATAAGAAACTTCTTTATTATTTTCTGCCGTCATTCCAAAGATAACTAAAATCTAACTGGAAGAAGTACCGAGTAACTCTTCATTTATTATATATATATAATATTTAATTCCAGGTTAGAGCATTAGATATTTTCTTAGTAATAAAGTCAGCCTTCGGTGGAAAGAAGATTTCACCCACATGGTCTGGCGAGGGTACAAAGCGATTAACAGCTCTTACGCTTGTTACCTTTAGCTTGCTGATAATGCGACTACACGTCATGGGTTCAAAATTACCTGTCTTTACCAGGTAAGGATAAACATTGTGATATAAGGTAAATGCACGAGTAGTCGACCATAAAAAGAGAAAAAGGTACAGAAAGGCGGTGTGAACTTCACAGAGATAAAATACGGTTGGCTACTAAAAAAAAACCACTTCAGGTGATTTACGACTAGAAGTTTCACCTATGTATTGTGGTCAGATGCACAGTAAGTGTATGTCGTGTAATCACTTTTCACCAGAAATATAGCTTCATAAAGATATTTTGATTGTGTGTTGCACAATCGTTCCGAAGAAATTTTGAAAAAGTTCTATTGTCAGGTATAATTCTAAAAAATGTAGCTAATTGTTAAAAATGTATCTTCAAACAATGTAATTTGACCGAAGTTGATCTCAAATGAAATGTAAACTTTTACAATTTCAGTAATAATACGAGACTGTGGAGATTTAACACTAGAACTACCGACAGTTGAGACGTAGCTATCTTTACTTAAAAAAAAAATGACTTTTATTTTAAATGAATAAAGCAAAATTAAAGTTCATTATATTAGTCCTTTAGTTATCTCTCCAAAAATCATTACATCATTGCGAAGAAAAAATGTAACATGAAGTAGGAATAATAAAATAAAATTGTCAATCCAGTCAAAATGACTGGTGTGGTAGTTCTAGTGTTAATTCAACTTTGCAAGCAAGAGAAAATTTATTTTTGTATTTCGATCTTCATTCATACGTTTCATTCAATAACTTGTTTACGCAAACAACTTTCTTTCTCATAATTAAATATTTATAGACTGTTTTATTATTTTTTACTTACATATCCAACATTTCCATTTTAAAGAGGCTCATTTAAAGCAAAGCTGCTATTGCATGACTGACAAAGAAAAGATGCAATAGAAATGCCATCGATTAGAAGGAAAAACGTAAATATGAAACAAATGTTGACATTTGCAAAATGCATATTTCTCGTCTTTCAAAGAATGCAGAACAAACCTCATATACTTTTTAAAGTGTATCTCATGAGTAAACAAATATGGGGTGAACAAAATTCAAATATTCTCGATATTTATTTTGCTAAGAAAACAAAAACAGTTTCATTGTCCAAACAAACGTTATTGGTATTCGTGCTTTGCCGGATTATGAATCAAGTGAAAATATCCGATTCGCGTACGTTTATAAGCAAACATTTAAGGAGATAAATAATAAAACTTTGTGGATTTTTCTTCTTTTATGTATAAAGTTCAAAAACAGCTAATAAAGGTATCAAAGTCCATTTTTAACGATGTTTCTGTAATTTATGAAATTTCGGTAGGGATTTTAGAAAGTTTTTAATTAAGTAGACGCTAAACCAGTTGAAATAAGTGGAAGAAATGTTACTACCTAAAATAATTTTGTTACAGGTTTGACAATCCAGCATCTGTAGCACCAACTCCAACTAGACAATTAACGTACAATTACCTGGCGGCTGTTAATTTAAGATTACTTTTTCTTCCAATTGATCTGTGTTGTGATTGGACCATGGGAACGATCCCTTTGGTCGAAAGTTTTGTTGATCCCCGAAATCTTGCTACCATAGCTGCTCATGCTACAATCATAGGACTCCTTGCAACAGCTGTTTTAACAAAAAGCAGGCAGACTTCAGTTATTCTCATTATGGTGAGTAAAAATAAATGACAACCCAGATGTTAAATGGGTCATGTAATTTCTATTTTAAGTTATTCTTTTCTTGGATGCTAATTACATTTTGTAAAATCTATCAAACTTTTTCTACCTTTGATACAAATGTTGTTATAGACGTTGTAGACAGAAAATGTAACTCTAGGCATAGTATACATAAAATGTAAAATCTGAGGACGTCGACATATATTACTAAAGAATATTTTGAATTTACAGAGCTTGGCGATGATGATCGTTCCCTTCGTACCAGCGTCAAATCTCTTCTTCCCAGTTGGTTTTGTCATTGCTGAGAGAGTACTATACGCACCATCGATGGGTTTTTGTATGCTTGTCGGATATGGATGGAGTATTTTATCTGACAAGAAGTAAGTCATCTGATGATAACTGTTGTTAGATCTGCCTCTTATTTTTTTCTCACAAAATATGATGCAGTTTCTTTCAGGACTTTCCCCTAATTTTTTTGTCCCGCATTCAGAATTGTTTCACTTATTTCAGATGTAAGAAACTGTCGTTATTTCTACTGATAACGCTGTTGGCAGCACATACCACGAAAACGTTTATGCGTAATTATGATTGGATCGATGAGTATTCAATATTTATGTCTGGCTTAAAAGTGAATGATCGTAATGCCAAACTGTTTAACAACGTTGGACATGCTTTGGAAAGTCAGGGACGTTTTAAAGAAGCGCTAAATTTTTTTAACATGGCCGTGAAAGTACAAGGTGATGACATTGGTGCACATATCAATGTTGGAAGGACGTATAATCATCTAAAAATGTTCAAGGAAGCCGAGGACGCATATTTGAAGGTATTTTTACTCTTCCTCATAAGAAATATCTCTAGATTGAAAATAGAAGTATTACATTTTTTTTAATTCGAATTGAATTGGTACAGAAAGCTCAAAAGTAGTAGCCTACAGAGTGTCCTTTCATTTATGATCAACAGCCCTCTTTAGGAATAAATTGGAGAGAAATACTGTAATGCTTGCGTCCGCATTTTATACACGCAAATCTCATATACTTAAATAGGTCACAAAAAAGGAATTAAAATATTCTGTATATTCATATGTCGAAAATGAGTTTACTAAAAAGTATTATATTTTATGTCTAATATTCACAATTATTTCAGGCAAAATCTTTATTACCAAAAGCAAAGCCTGGGGAGAGTTATCAAGCGAGAATCGCTCCGAATCATTTAAATGTGTTCGTAAATCTCGCCAATTTAATTGCCAAGAATGCTACAAGACTAGAGGAAGCTGATCTCTTATACAGACAAGCGATCAGCATGCGTGCTGATTATACACAAGCTTACATTAATCGGGGCGATGTTTTAATAAAACTCAATCGAACGAAAGAGGCTCAGGAAGTTTATGAACGAGCTCTGTTTTATGACAGTAATAATCCAGACATTTATTACAACGTAAGTAATTTCATGTATTTTTTTTATTAATATTGCATTTTGATCACAATCGAGTGTTGTTACTAAAATGTTTCGTGTGTTCTTTCAAAATATCATACTTTTGACAGTTGACAGAAAGAAACTGGTACAGTGAATGTCGACTATATTTTATTTCCTGACTAAATAAAAAACGATTAATAGCAAAATTATCTTAACTATTATTTTATTTGTTTGAAACGTTTTGAATAAAATCAACCTAACAAGTAATTTTGTAATCAAGCTCACTGAATTGTCCTGGTAATATAATCGTTAATAGCCAAAGTATTTAACCACTTGAAACCAGAAATTATTTAAAAGAGAACAATATTATAATGTTTTTTTTTTTCATTTTAAATTTACATTTCTGTCACCAAAGGGCAATTGAGGAGAACGAACTATGGTTCATTCATGAAGATAATTTTATTAAATTGAAAAACTAATGTTTACTTGTAGAATAAGCTCCACTAGAGCTCTGCAATAAGTCAAATAAGACTTTTGCACGCTAGAGCAAACAGGTTTAGTATGCATGAAATCAATTCTATCGTCATATGTTTTAGCTGGGAGTGGTATTCCTTGAACAAGGTAAAGCATCACAAGCTCTTGCATATTTGGACAAGGCACTGGAATTCGACCCGGAACACGAACAAGCTTTACTCAACTCAGCTATACTTCTTCAAGAATTAGGCCGCGCTGAATTGCGGAAAGTAGCCCGTGAACGACTTCTGAAATTGTTACGGAAGGTAACTAATATTTTGCTGCCTATAAAACAATCTTATCTTTGATTGTGGCTTGTAAATAAAAAATATATTTTATTTTTGCAGCTGCGAACCACAGAAATGTTAAATTATTGAAAACTGATATTACCATTCGAACAGTGTAAATTGCTAAAACACATATTGCAATTATAGACTTGATTCTGTATTAATAGAGATCTAGTTTATCCCAATATCTTGACCGTTAAATGAAAGAAATTCGTTTTTTTCACATTTTTATAGGGCAGATCATTTTTGCTTATAATTATGGATAGATGACGTTATAATAATTACTTCCGTTCATAATTTAACTTATTTCCTTCTGCATTCACTCTAAATATACGATAAAAAAACGTCCCAATTTAATTTGTGGTAGTATTTAATATGAATAATTTTGTTTGACTTCTATTTATTCCAATATTCTAATTTTCTATCATAAAAGTTTCTATTGTGGACGAGAATAAGGTCATGTTACTAAAGTAGATCTAGGGAACATGGTTGCTTTTATAGTTAATGGACCAAATGAATTCAGCATAGACATGATTAGCAAATATTTATAGATGTCGCGATGAATATATGAGTTCCAATAATTCCTTTTTATTTGAACCATCGTTTACTCCATATGCAAGCTAAAAATTTCGTTCGCTCACATTCCTATTTTACGATTCTTCGCATTCTGTAAATTGTTTTTATTTCTTTATTTTATTCCCATTTTTAGCCGTATATCGACCAATTTACTTATTTCAATACTGTAGAATTTAACTCTATTCAGACAATTTTTCTGTGTTCTTTCTCACCATTTTTGGTATTACCAGTTTCCGTTGTACTTTTATGATATTTTGTTTACTTTTTACTAATAGGAGGTAGCTTCCAATTGATTTATCTGCTTTGAGTAATTTCCTATCCACAAATTACATTGATTACTTTTCATAAAGCAATTAGTATTCAAATGAAATTTCCAATTTCACGTTCGTCTATGACGATTATCTGAAAGCCTGGCCACATAATTTTTAAAAGAATTTCATCAATATTTCCACATCTTTTAATTCTAATTCAATTCCATCGAATTAAATTACAATTTAGAAAACCTTGATAGAATTGTATATAATTGAAGATAGTGGTTGTAAAACCATATTTGGTTGATTTCACTGAATTGAAACGAATTCGATTCAAGTATTGTATACAACATATTGATTTTTTTCTTTCAGGATTCAAATAATGAACGCGTACACTTTAACCTGGGAATGTTAGCTATGGATGATCATGACAGTGGAAGTGCCGAACGATGGTTTCGGAACGCAGTTGCTTTAAAAGAAGACTTTAGATCAGCCCTGTTTAATCTCGCATTATTATTGGCAGACGAACATCGACCACTCGAGGCCGCACCATTTCTAAATCAGTTGGTCAGGTTTCATCCCGATCATGTGAAAGGTCTAATTCTTTTGGGAGACATTTACATCAATAACATTAAAGATTTAGATGCAGCAGAAAATGTGAGAATAATATTTGATAACTCAGAATTACGAAAGGATATTAACAACAAAAACAACTTATTATAACATTTAAATTTGGCGAATGCGTTTAAGGCATGAGCAGATTTGATTCATACAAAATTAATTCCACTTTTAATTAATTCAAAAAAAAATATAGTGTTACAGACGAATCTTACAATTGGATCCAACAAATATTCAAGGATTACATAACTTATGCGTGGTCATGGTGGAAAGAGGTAAACTTGGCTTGGCTGCGCAATGTTTGGAACGAGCAGCGGCATTGGCACCGCATCAGGATTATGTGCACCGTCATTTAGCAATCGTAAAAGCACGTATCAGCCGTTTACCCCCGGAGCAACGCGACACCGAAGTGTTTGATGACTCTTTTTGGGATAATACAGTCGATGACGACAAAGATTCAGCGACTGGACAGTTTTTGGGCAAAACAGACACTGTATTTCTAAATCACGCGGTTGTTCACAATCATATAGGAAACAAAGCTAATGCAGATCCCTTGAATAATCATATAATACATTTAACCGGTCCACCAAAATCAGCCCGACCATTGAGTGACGTGAATGAAGAACCAAGTAAAGACGGAACTAAGCAATCGGTATCGGATTTGGCCAACATCGTGGAGCCTACTTCGGACAGGGTTTTCGATAAGATTATAAGTGCAGATGTTACGGAAATCGATATAGCACAGAAACATGACTTGGCAATTGTTAAATCAGACCAATTTAATCAGAGTACTTTAGCTGTGTCTGCTAACAAACATGCTGGGACTGTACAGAATACAAAAGACAGTGTATTGTCATAGTATTAACCCCGCCGAATATTGTAAAGTTATTATAAATATATATATGAAGGATGTGAGGGTTACACGATGATATAGTCATATAGTGCTAATGTGTGAATATAAAATGAATACAGAGTATTGTTTTATATGCTGTATAAATAGGACGTTTTATAAAATATATTTAAATGATGTGCCTCTCATTATTATTTCCTTGTCCTTTACAGTCTGTTTTATATATATTTTTTAATTTTTAGAATTCCAATATTAATCCGTTTAAATTTTAGGCCTACCGTATCCAACACTATGATTGGATACGGTACGATGCTTAATTTATTTTCGTGTCGAAATGGGTCAAAGGCCCAAGAATCAAATATAGGGGTAGAAAATACTAGTGACACTCGAAATTGATGCACTAACATATTCAAAATTGTTTGAGACGCTTTTTGTCTATTGTATCCACACTAGGCGTTCTTCAAAACAGTTTCCAATTATTGTGCAGCAGCTTTTCTGTAAGAGGAAATTTTCTGATCCAGAAGCGACCACGCGGAAAAGTCTGTAGCACTGAAATCAGGGTAATTGGAAGCGAACTGTGGAAAAACGTGCGAGCATAGTCGAAAATTTTAAGAAGCGTCTCGAGCAGTGTGTTACACATGAAAGCGGATATTTCAAATATGTTTTGCAAGAATTTGGTTTCAGTCTTTCCACTTAGTTGATAATACAAATTTCATTAAAATCCTCCGCTAGATGTTCGATATCATTGTTGGTTATAGAGACAGAATTGACTAGCTTCTTATGCTGCTAATGGTAATTTTGAAAAATATTTCATAATCGAAATTATTGTTTCATCATTAGGTATTAGAGCATTATGTTTCAACAAAATTTTTCTATCAATTTTTACAATTCGATTGTTATCGTGCCTTACTGTATTTGCAATGATATAGCGGCTCAACTGGAGCCCACGACTTATCTTTATAGAGTTTCTATTTAGCTATGAGTGAATTATTACAGCACATAATTTTTAATGCATAAATGAAAGAGAAAAGATTAAAGGCTCTATATTTAAAACTTCTTAGTTGCAATTTGTAAATAATCTTTAATATGCAGCAAAAGATTACATTATTAAAACGTAATGAAGGGAAAGGAAAAAGTGAATCTTATCAGCTTCTGTACTTCAATTGTATTCATTACATGAGTAAGTCTAGATCACTCTTAAACATAGCAGACTAGAAGAAAAGAGGTAAGTAATCTGACAATATTAACATTATATTCGTTACAAGAAACATTCATCAATGCTTTTTGAGACAATTTCTTATTACTGTCTTTTGTTGAGCCTTTTTCAGTAATAACAAACTCACTAAAATATTTTTGAAAATCGTAAAGAATTAGCAGGTAATATGAAAATGGCAATTTCATTTTTCGAGTGATTGCTTCAGTTTGCATTTTACCTTATACTTTAAAAACCTTAGTATGAAAAATTGAGGAAGGTTTTATAATTTACCAAAACGGCCAGTCGGAAACAAAGTGAAGTAAAAGATCATTTGGTTTGCAGTCATTTGTTAAATTATAATCATTAATATTTTTAGTGATTGGTTGGAAAGAACAACACTGTCAATGAAAACAAATGAGAGTATAATTGAAAAATCTGGCCGGATAAGTGACCCTAATTTTTTTCTTTGGTTGATGGATGACATTAAGTACGTTAACCCAACGAAAAAAGTAGAATTTAACTGCTTTATACGTAACAGTTTATATTGTTCACAAAAGAAACGTAGTTATATCTGAATTAATATCGGTTTCGCCTACTATGCAGAGCGCGTAAGCTGCCAAATAATGCAAATTGAAGTTTCTACGCACATATTTTCAGCTAGGCTTTTTTTGCCTTGAACAAATAATTAAAAAAACAAATTGTTGTTTTTTTTTAAACATATCAATAGTAATTAATGGCAACAGATTTGTTCAAATTAAATTTCCTATTGTCTGTGACAACTTACAACTTCTGCATAGTATTTATTCCATTTTAGTTGATGTAATTATAGTAAATTGACCGATATTTCTGGAAAACAATATTCCAACTGGAAGAAAAAGTTAAGGAGTATTTTATGGGCTTTTGTTGATAAGGTTAATTATCAGTCGTTTAAGGTAACACACTGTAGGCAGATTAATTCAAAACTGAACTTATAATGAATATACAAGTTTCCACCCTTACAAGCCTGTTCACTAGGATATGGAAAAGTTTTCTAATTGATGTATACAAATTTTCATTAGGCTTATAATTTACTTCGTTAAAATTACTTTCTCTACCTTCGCGTACAGATAATTTGCGTTGTTTGTTTTCTGTTATATGGTATTCTTGCTACAAAAGTGCAATTCAACTCAAAAACACAATTTTTCAAGAACAGGAAAAAGTTTGTTGAAAGGATTAGGTCATTATTGGACCTATTATTTTAAATTTTCAAAAACAACTTACTTGATTTATAATATAAATTGTGAAATGACGAAAATTTATTTACGTTCTTTCCAAGAACATTTCTAAAGTTTATATAAACATAACAATAATGATAGAGATAAATGCAACAGCAGTATTGGACTTTCTCACGTACTCAGATTATGTACAATCGGATAGTAATAAAAAGAATTTTAGGTTCAGTGTAACAATAATTAAACATTTACGGATAAAGACGATAATAGGATTTAAATACATACGTACTTTGTTCATAAGTTTGTTGTAAAAGAAAATTACAATCGAATTGAAGTTCTGTATTTTATTGTTAACTAAGTATACATAATTTGCTGCATACCGATTTCTTCAATTGCGTATATCCTGGTAATAATGTAAGTACTAAATTAACATATACTTTGTCAAAATAAAATTAACAATATTTCATTGAATGAAAAATTATAAACAAACCAGATCGGGGAGATAATTTGATCTCACCTTGTATATACCATAGGTAAGGGATAAAAGCGCATAACGATCCGTTAAGACTCAAATTGGTGCTGAAAAATAAATAAAAATATTTCTCAACTTTATCGCCATAAATCATACGAGTAGGTAATAAGATTCTTTAGTTTTATAGGACAAATGCCCAAAAAATCATTTAGCGCTTTAGTATAAATTTTTTTTACTTATGTTTTTTTTTACCAACAATTGTATGTAAATGCATGGTAAGGTAATAGTCATAAAAAATAAAGGTTGAATTAAAAAAAATTTTTAAAAAAGGTAAGGATTAAAAGTAGTAAATGTAATAATATATAAAATGTATAAAATAATAAAATATATAAAAGATGTTTGAATACCTTTATAGTTGGACCATTTAATTTGAAAGTGGTGTAAGTCCATTTTCTCTTGTTTCGAGAAAATTAAAAGTTAGCATATGGGTCAGTGAAAAAGTATAGGTTAATTATATCAAGTCTGGCAATATTTCTACAGATTCATCAATACGTAATTTGATTATATATAAATTTGTTTTAGGCGAATTTAACTAACATAAGTTATATTTACGGGCTGCAAATGGACTTATACCACTTTCAAAATAAACGGTCCAGTTCATAATCGACACAAGGTGTAAATTATTTGTATAAGAAATATATAAATATTAAAATTCTATGTCTATGATTATTGTTTCTGTTTTCTCTCTTTCTCTCTCTGTCTGTGTGTACGTGAAACTACGAAACGTAACACATCGATGGCTTCGACTTTTCCACACTTATACGAGGATAAACGCTGAACGATAAAACAAGTAGGCAATAACTTTAATA
This sequence comes from Gasteruption jaculator, assembly GCA_949825005.1. Lineage (NCBI taxonomy): Eukaryota > Metazoa > Arthropoda > Insecta > Hymenoptera > Gasteruptiidae > Gasteruption > Gasteruption jaculator. Next base: position 10,995,844 of record OX463765.1, on the reverse strand, counting down.
TGATTAAAATATCAATTAAAGCTTATTAACTGACAATATTTAATAGATTAATAGATTAATATATTTTTAAATCCGATTCAAGCAATAAAATTAATCACTTTCATCATAAACATAAATATTACAAGAGTATGTGTAACGCGAAGGGAGTGTGCATGTGTTTTGGTATGTAATCGCGTCTATGAACGATAAGAAAAGTTCTAAAAGAAGACTGTGTCTGTCATTAAGGAAAATAATCGTAACGAGGTCATTGTTTTTAACAAACTGTTATTAAACCTTATCAATTATTATCACGGTATACACGAGAGAAAACAGAGAAGAGCGAAATTCCCCGCAAGAAGCTGCACTGTAGTTCGAAATAATAGTGTCCTTTGAAGGCACTTGAACATTATTCAATTGAGAATAACATAAGAAAAGGGGGGAGTTTTTGTGCCAAAAATAAACTAGGGAAAATCCTAAGTGGAGGAAATGATGTGAATTTACAAGACGTGCGTAGACAAGCGTAAGATAACGTTAATCGAATGAAATTAATCAAAAGCTTCGTAATACGTAATTTTGGTATATCTTTTTTTTTCGCTATTTATTTTATTCTTCAAATTTTATAAAGTGCACAATCCTTGGTATTACAAATTTTCAAATATATTTCACTTAATTATTACCTTGTAAATTACAAAAATGTTAATTTATCGTTAATTGCTTACATTCCCTCTAAATTTACTCGTAGTGCACGAAAGTCGTCTTTACTTTAATACGAACACTTCATATTTGAGAAATTTTAATTTTGTCCCATAAAATTCATAAGAGTTCTTGTACTTCCATGAAAATGTTCAGTGCAAAGTAGGTTCGTGCAACAACGGAGAGTTTGGTATCGCGAAAAGCACTTCACGAAAGAGTCGTTTTATTTTTTAAAAAATTGCACACAGCGATATTATATAGAATTTATATAATTAAAAATTCATTTTCATGGAATTATGTAATAAGCGAACGAACGACTTAAAAAAGTGGAAGGGTGATGCTAGGGTTTTGCTAGGGTTTTGTCTTTGCTAGGGTTTTTCATGGAATTATGAAATGAGCGAACGAACGACTTAAAAAAAGTGGAAGGATGATGCTCCTGGTTGATATTTGAAGTCGGTATTCTTCGAAGACAAGAGACAAGTCAGGTGCAATATTTAAATAATTGTATACCCGCAGTAATGATTCCTAATGTAACTGATTGACCCATACAAGTCAGAAGGAAACATTAAGAATCAGTAATCTAGAGATTCTTCTTCCCCGCTTTGACTAAACGACACTTAATAATTCTGAATTGTAAATTTGCTTGCACCGACGAGTGCTGGCTATCGACTGAATTTTTAACATCATTCTTATTCATTTGCAGGGGTGATACTCCTGTTGTAGAGTTCCCATTTTTAAATTAAAACAGGCGGAATAGATGATACGCGAAAAGAGCAAAGCACAATTTATATGCATAATATTTATAGATCGTCGGATACTAATTTATACGTTCATTCATATAATTAAAAAACATCTAAATATTATAGCGATGATGTCACGTGCATAATTTTTGTCGCGGTAAAAAAAAATTGCCGTTCTCTTGTGATGATTTATAGTTGCACGTTATATTACGAAAATCGCATCCGAATTTTCTGACAATCGGCATACTAACGAGTCTTCATTTTCTGAAAACGTTTCGATCGATCCTGGATATGTGATATTTTTTACTCGTAGGTCGATCTTCCTGTAATTTGCGCAACATGTAATTACGCAGCGTATATTTATTTTACAGAGTTTATTTTTTCGTTTTTATTTTCCTCTACTTGTTTTGGTCATAACTTTTTCAATTTCTTATCATTTTCATTTACGCTTATTTTATTTTCTACCCGAGGAGAATTATTACTAGTTTTTGCTTTCTGCAGTAGGTACGAGAATCCATCATAGACGAAGCTCTAATATTAACTATTTTCTGAATCAACGACCGGTCCAGATTAGGCGCACTGCCCCCAATGCCCACCATACAGAGGATGCTTTCTTTATTAGTTTCTAACGTTTCCTTACGCTTCGTAAGAAGCCATAATACCTTTATATTCGACCGTAACATGTGTCTAATTTGTAGCACTGATGGTGAGAGTCTCGTTTCGCCCAATAATCTGATATTGCCCAACTTAACTATAACTAACACAAGAATAATAGAGCGTACGATAGTATCGCAGTGATGTTAAAAATTGGAATATGTCGTATTGATTTAATATTAAAGGTTTTCATAATTTTAATGTTTCTACCTTGAGGTTTCAGCAATATTTTTGCCTTTTTAATGGGTTTTATTCATCGTTTGGAACCTTTTAATAAAAATACCCCTTTTATTAAAAACCATTTTAATAAAATTATGAAAAAAAAAAGAAAAATACCTTTTGAGCATAATTCCACAACACTTTTTTTACATACGCGTAGATACATACATATGTACGTGTAAAAATGATAACGTTGCAGCTCTGCGTTCATATTTACAACAAAATTCATTTGACCTTAATCTGGCCAAAAAGCGTTGAAACGGAAAATGAAGTCCCATTGGTGTCTGTTGTTACGTTTGCGTGGCTCTAATTCCCATAAAATAATAATAATAATAATAATAATAATAATAATAATAATAATAATAATGTACGTATGGATCTGCAATTTTATGGTTATATTTCTTAGTATGGAATGTTCAGTTAATTTATGGTGTTGCACATAAGGCATAAAGAAATAGTCGACACTGACTCATTCAAGTGCAAAAAGCTTACATTTAAGAAAGTTTCTTGCGACTGATTATTCAGGAAGTCAAGTGAGCTTTGAAGGACGAGCAATAGATCTTAAAAACAAGATGAAATCTATAATTAACAATGTTGGTGGTGGATAAGAATATACGGTTGGGTGACTGTTCTGTTTTCACTTTATGAAGTGAAATTATTATCCTGAAGGAACGATTAAGAGACTTTGCATTTAGCTAAGGAACATGTTCATTGAGCACGTCTTGGTTGTTTAACATTACCCCTGTACCTGCTTGCTTATAAGGGCGAACGTAGCCTTTTCGGTCAGCACAAGTTCTGCATTCATCCTCCAGGAACAATCCCTCCACACGCAACTGTGGTAAGTACATTGCACCTTTATTAACCAACGTAAATTTTCCTTAACGATTTCCTTATCTCGGCTTACGTAAAGCTATAAAAGAAATTTTACATGTACTTGAAATTTTTTATGGCAACTAAAAAGTATAATTCCGCAAAAATCCTGTGAGTCATAAACCGGTGCTATGAATTTATTTTTTATACGAAATCAGTTTCATGACAATTATAAACTAAGTTAAATTTGCCGTCGCGTACTTCTTGTCGGAAGAAAAGTTCGCCGGACTATGTGTGTGTGTGTGTGTGTGTGTGTGTGAAGAAAAGATGTCTCGTTTTGACAAAATCTATTAACCATTCAAAAAGTTGTTGGAAATAGGTTGTATTTTATTTCAAAAATGAGAATTTCCAAAGAATGTAAAACTGTGTTTAAAAAAGAATTTTATATTGCAAAATGAGTTTTACCTATACATCTGTTATTATTTATTAGTTCGTATTTTGTAATTGCTATTAAACCTTAAAATTCTTGGTAATAGTTAATTTCGGTACTTTTTTAAATAATGGGTTGATGCATAATGAATGACAATTATTTTGGCGTGTATGCAAAGTAATCGTCGTTAATTATGCATCAACCTAATAGTTTTTTATGAAAAGTGTGTGAAAATTTTGTATGTAAATTTACAATACGGCAAATTTTTAAAATTTTTTATAATATTTTTGAGACTTTCCTGAAACATAGAAACATCTTTCAAACTTTTTTTTAGACAAATTCTCCTAAATTGAGAATAGAGCAAACCGCTAGTTTGCACTAAATTTAATTAAACGCTTTTTTTTATTCAAACAGAAGGTAGACACCACCTTATAAACTTGCAATTAGAAACAAAAAGATTTATCGATTATGAGAAAGTATCGTTGCAATTTTGTGGTTTGCCTTTCGTGTTTATGTCGAGATCCAGTCTTTCTTCGCGCTCTCTGACGTGGCTTCCTACCGATAGTCTTTCCGTAGACAATTATCTTTATCTTTGACAAATTCACATCAACAGATATCCCTTTCACGGATACTATTTCGAGTTAGCCATATTGCTCATCTTTTCCTAATTGTTTATTTTTGCTATTTACGATTTACAACAATCATAAATATCCAATTTCAATAATTCTTTGTTCACAACGTGTCAACTTTTTCGTGATAACTCGTACGGACTAAATGATAAAAGTGTTATTTACTAGCTTTGAAAACTATTCATTCTATTGCAAAAAGGATTGCTGGAAACCTCTTTCCTATTTTACTTCTGAAACAATAATTCCATTGGCGTTTATTTTTTTATTTCTCCGATAACTTTTTCGAAAGTTATAAATCGTATTTTTCCGCTCCAGAAAAATGGTGTTTTTTGAGTTGGGTTACATTTGTAGCAAAGCACGATATCTTATCGTACACCCGATTCTGCTAAGGACATTAATTTTAATAGAACTTGGAGTTTAGTAATCACAAGATCAGGGACTGAGAGACTCGATTTTGAAAATTTTGATTAGAATCTACAATTCTAAACCCTGACTAAATGGCGACGTCAAAAATAGACGTAGTTCAATACGTAAAAGGGGTATCAATATTCCTATTCATAAACTTCCCCTAAGTCAAAAACTGTAGAAAGTGTGACAATAAAGTATAAACTCTTCCGTATGTATATATGGAGCGATTCTAAGTTGGTGCTCAATTGTCACAGATGTCCATTCATTAGGTACCATCAACTTGTGTGCTAGTTACTTAGAATCATTGTAGATACGGTAACTGTCTAATATTAAGTCGTACTAGCTAACTTGTCCCGAAGCCATTATCGTGCGTAATAGATTCGTATTTGAAGATGAAACTGCGAACGTATAGTTCCATTATGGAAGCTAGAGATTTAACCCTTTGTCTCACAATCAGTTTATCCAACTCTCCTCTTAACATAGAATTTCCAAACGACGCAAGAATGAACATAAATTGCAAAATTAAATAAAATTTATATTAACCGTGAATAAACTTAACCATCGTATTTGCCAGTATCTCTGTATTTGGAGAATTTTTCGAGTACGAATGTGACAATTCGATAAATGATAAAGATAAGTATGTCTTGTATAAATATACTTGGCCGAGTTGAGGTCGACAATAAAATTTTTAATTATATTACTGACAAAGAATTAATTTTTTTCGTTGAACTGCAAGAGGTACAAGATTGATGACAATTCTTTTGAAAGTGCTTGTGGAAGTTTTCGCCGCGTCTGCTCTGATTATTCCATCCGTTCCAGGGTGGGTGTCAATGACTCGACCAAGTGACCAAAAGGTTGCTGTGAAATTATCCTCCCTAACAATTGCAATGGATCCCATACTAATGGACCGACCATTGGGGCTCCATTTATGGCGAGGATTTCATTCACCGATATATTTGCGGTGTCAATGATACCAGAAGTTTTGTTTGATCTAGTGAATGTATTGTCACGCAGACGAGTTGTTCTTCTGGAAGTTCTGTTCCTGTGAACTCGATAATCAATTACCAATTGAAAAATAATCGAAAGTTAGGACAAAAGGTCAGTAGATATATAGGAGTTTGCCGGGATGAATTTAATTTTAATTGTATTTTAATCGCGAGAGTGTAATAATCGGTACAGGCGAACATCGGGTCGTCAGCTGGTTACATGAGAAAAATTACCATTGCTTCCCACAATCGGCCAAAATGAGATGACGAGAGTGTTAAAATAATTTTCAACAACTATCATTGAATTTTTTAAATTAAAAACGTTAATAGGTTCCACGCGATACGGCATTTTTAAGCGCAGGGTCTGAAAAGCCCCAGTGCGTCAATTACGTTATTACGGCGAACTGGGCCAGCTGAGAATTAAAATAATAATATTGCTGTCATCAATTCTTTTTATTATTTTCAACAACTCTCGCGCTTCTTGACGATTGTCATCTCGGATTTTGAAAATCTGATATTAAATTAGAGTTCGCGACCTCAAACACCACAAGGGACTAATTTTTCATAGAAATCTAAGTGTTTTTCGAATTGTCTTATATTGGAATTGCCATTTCGAATCTTCAATTTCCGACACCAGATTCTGATTCGGCGACTCAAAGAAGCTTTCATTTTCAAATTCCGATGTAATTCCGAAAAACGAAGTTTTCACCATATTTTTAGATCGAAAAGTTATTTTGCCACGGGTTGTTTCCAAATGGAAAATTGCTAAGCGGCGCGGTAGCGCTCTTTTTTTAGGCGTTTCAAAAATGCTGCCCTTTTTGACACGAGACTTAAGAAGCGCGATCGCGCCGTTTGACTTTCAAACGGTTTTGGAAATTCTTTCTTGATCTCCACCGTGACGATGAACTTTCCTTAAATTCTCCATCATCGGTACTATAGTTACATTTTCTTATAACTTATCAAAACGAACGAATGCTTTCCCCAGAACACTGTAACGAGTGTGTTGAAACTGAGAAGTCCGAATCTCCCACTTTCATCCTAATGGCACTTTTTTTGTATCAGCAAACGATTAGAACAATACATAATTTCAAGTATCGTAGGTTTTATCGGGTCTTCATTCCACGAAGTCTTCAAGTAGGTGCCCTAATCGATGAAGGAGGTCTCGACTTTGAAATTTCATAGAATTTATAGAGACTAATGTGACAGGATGAAATATAACTGTGTTTCATTATAATTCCAATAGATTGCTTTCACTGATGCTTATTATACAACACAGAAGGAAAAACTAAAAAGTTGACGAGTGCTGGGATGAAAATAATGAAAGATTAGTGAGTAACCTACTGGTGCTTAGTCGGAATCAGCAAGTACAACATGTGGATGTGTACTGGTAAGAAGATGATTCCGAAGGAGACGAATGGGATACTCGCAAGAAAACATTAACACTCACGCCGATGCACTCGTGAGAGTCAGCGGGTGTCCATTGCATTCTCACATCAGTGTAATCTCCCTCTTCGAATCTGTTTCTTCATGCGTTCTCCTACCAAGAGGCTATGAGTCCAACCACCTTGTGCCTTGGTCTTTAGCTTTTTCATGAGAAACTAGCCAGAGTGTTCGTTGCTAAGCGACTACTTTATATTGCCACCGAGATTCAAAAGCTTCCCGTTCGTTTACTTGGAGGAAATATATTCTCATCGGCATCGATATTGACGTTAAGCGAAAACCGAACATTTATGAACTTAAGATCAAGACAAGTGGACGGTGAAGAATCGGAATCGAAATCGGAAGAAGTAGAAGAGGAAGAATAAGGACAAAATCCAAGCATTAGCTCGGAACGTTTATAAATGTATCCTAGACAGTGGCAAGTTCTGATTGTGCCGAAAAGTCAGAAACAGACCTTCAAAAGTTTAGTCAGACATCGAAGAAGTATCTCATGATCTGCCGGTGAATATTGTGTTTATCACTCGCATCAACGGAGGTATTGAGATTCAGTGACCAACTGTGATATTTTAAAGTGATAATATTTTGTCAATGAAACATTTTCATTCGTCATACTAAGTAAGTCTTTTATTAGACTTTTTTTTCTCTCTTTACGCTCTTTCGTTATATTTCAATGGTATTTTCATGGTGGGGTAGATCTTATCACAATTCATGCATGGGTTGATTATTACTTCGGCATAGTTTCTTCTGTAGCAGCGGAGCTATTTAAATTCGATACTTCATTGGAAAAGATCGAATTTTCTTAACGCAGTGTGTCATCTCAATAGGGACCAATCGGACACGCAGATAAAATTGCAAAATTTTTTATTTACAAAATATTTTTTTTCTCGAATTGCAAAAATTTACAAATTAGGAGTAAACAAATATAAAAAAAAATTCGAACACGATTATTGTTCCAAGTTTACCACGAATAACTATATTCAAATTCGTTTTGGTTTCGCTGACGAGGGCTTTAATCTCGTCGGGGGGTGGTAACCCCTTTACCTACTCTTATTCGATTTACTTTTTTTTACGCATTTCTGAGTTATTCAACTTTTATATAAAATTGCATTTGTTTATTCATTTTCACGTGTATATTAAAAATTCAATGTAAAAGAATTTCGAATTTACTCTAGAAAAATGTGCCCCTCAAAGGTGAAATTTGGCGGTTTTGTGACAAATATATTTCTAGGAAAATAATGCAATGTAAAATCGCAATTTTCGTAAATAACTTCGGCTATCGCTTGCATACATATTGTCTGTATTTATTAAAGGCGCATTTGAAAAAGAGTTAAAAAGCAGAAGGATCTATCTTTGCAACAAACTTCTGATAGAATTTTTCTATTTCTCAAATATTGTATATCAACGTGGGGAAGCACACACCCACTTGTACAGGTTTTGATTACACTTATACGACACTCAACAGGTAGTATAATATATTCAATTTTATACCAGTTGAGGCTATTATTTTAATTTGTCATGATCACCACTGTCACTGCAACATTTTCTTTGAATTTCATAGTGTAATTGTGTCATATAAAAATTATAACTCGTTTCTGATTAGAATTTATTTTGAGAGTTGAAAATCCTTAATTTTAAGGTTTTTTGTTCGGCTCTAATATAATCTGAAATAACAAATGAATGTTAAAAATTGAATTTTATTTAAATTACAATGAAAATCAAATGAATCAAGTTGTTACTGAACCGGTAAAATTTTAATTTTGATTAACCCTTACTTAGAAAATGATTATTTAATAAAAGAAGAGCGGAAAGAATAAGATTGAAAAAGAAATAAAGTCAGACACGTATTAAGTTTTCTTGGAGACAAGTGAATTGAATATAATACTCCACATAGAACTGGGTGTTAGATTGCTTTTTATTGATCTTAATTGTCATAAATTCAAAAGTATTACTTAAGCGCTGCGGTGCAAGAGAACTCAAAAGAGTTCGTGTATCCCATACCATTTCTTTTGAATTCTTTTTCTTTCGTTACAATGAAGCAGGCATTTATAAATCTGTCCTTAGTGTGCTAGTGAAGAACATCGGCTATAATAGATCCTTGGTTCTTTTCGAAAGAATTTACTGCCCACGTTCAGTCTCTTTAACTATTATATTTTGCATTTAATGTACTTTTTAACCAAAGTACCTACATTGATATATTCCAATTCCTAATCATCAAAGTATGCATTATGAGAAATAATAATAATAATAATTTAAATCTAATTTAATATAATCTTCCATTTATTTGAAATATAAATAAATTTAGATTAAGCTACGATATATACCAATTTCATTGTAATAAAAATTATAATTTTGTAGATTCATTTTCATTTAATCACCTTTGAGAAAATATATCCTTCATACCAAATTTAACATTATTTTTATTGACCTTCATGTTAATCTGTTCTATTATCTATTTTATTAATATCTGTTCCGACTATATAGTTGCAATACGCGAACGTTGTGCCTGGCTAAGAAAATTGATACGATGCAACTTTACAAAATTAATAAAACACTAAAACATGTAATCTAAAGATCCTGAAGTTATTTTACCTAAAATCGTTCAGTAATTTATGGAAATGGTTCGGTTTTAATTACTGTTTGGGATTTACTAAAATTTTTTAAATGTGAAAAAATTCATACAATTTGATTACATTACTTTCGTACTAATTAAAATTAAATTTAACAACATTTCTGAAATATTCTACCGGAATTCGATGACTTAGCTGAACAGTCTGACTCTCAAGAAAATTGGTAAATATGAAGTCGGCTTACCTTACAACAATTTCTTAAGATGCTAGGGTTTTAGGATTGTTTTAGGATTTAGGTAACTAAGATGCTCTTAGTTTTCTCGACAGAGTGCACTGAAACATGAGTGCTTAAAAGTTCATGCTTTGGAAGTTGAAAGCGGTCAGAGAATTAAATAGTGACCTACCGTAAGGTGTCAGAGAATAACCGGTACAATTTGTTCGATTTATCAACGAACAAAACAATTTTGATCAACGGTTTTGACTTCTTAATTACATAATGTGAATTGAAGTACCAAGTGTTGGTTCGTACAAGTGCTCCAAGACATGACCTGCCCAACCCTAATAGTTGAGTTCTACAAGTGGCTGTTCATTGTCGAGCGATTAAACAGTTAACTTGCAAAATAATGTTCACTGGATTTACATTTCAATTACTTTTTTGCAAAATTGCTCCTCTTAAGTTAATTGAAAATTCCAAAACAAGTCTAGAATTCCTTACGCGTTCTTTCGTCAAACAGCGGTATCACATTAGCACGCCTGCACTGTAATATCATTGGGGTATATGACATTTAATATTGAGTTTTTATTTTCCTCTTCGTTAGAATTAAGATTATAAATACAACGTAAGAGAAAAAAAAAAGAAACGAGATTCTCTTTTGAACCTCGGAATTGTATTGCAATTTAATCGGGAAAGTTGATCACCCTGCGTGTCATATACGGTGGATAACTGCACGTATATACTTAGTATAGTATCTTTCCGAGTTATGTTTATTGCTTGTGTCTGCCAAGACGTTTCAGATAATGACTCGCGGTGCCAATGGTCTATGAGTCCTCTTTTCGTTTTGCCTACTTTTTAATCGACAATAATATCGTTATTGTCTTTATTATTAATAGATATTTGTCTATTGTTCTTATTACTGCGATTTGACATAATTTTGTATGTATGTAATATCTCACGAGACTTCTTTTGAAAATGCACAGCACTCGAATCTGTTCCTTAAAATGCAATTTTTCCCAAATTCATTATGATTTGTAGAATTTTTATTCGCCTTGATACGTTCCGAAAGTAACCGAGTGTTAATTTTATAGAGATTTTGGAGAAAAACTTTCCGGGTTACGAAATTTACTCGTACTTTCCACACACCTTATACATGTAACGATTATATTTGATAATTACCATCGATTGTAATGGAAGAACGTATTAAAATCAACTTAAGCTTTGCAGAATTTTAAAGTTAAGAACATTGAGCGAACAAAAACCTGATTATTTAATTTTCTTTCAAAAACAGGAATTTTAATTTTTTCACCTGTCAGTAAATTATAAAACACTTGTTTCCAGGAATTTTTTTGAAACATACCATCTCTCTCATAATCCAATAGATATATTTATAAGACAAGTATTTTTGGTAACAAGAAAATGTATATCGTAGCGTCAAAATTTCTCCGATTGTAATCCTTTCTTTAGTCATAATGGAAACACCATAAAAGGTAATTTCATTTTGTCACATTGTAACGAACATGCTCTTAATTAATCTCCTCGTGTGTGCCAATTATAAAGAATTTCATTTGATATGCTACAAACTATGCTCTACATTTTCTGATTAAATGTTGTTGATATGTCTCTCTTTCTCTCTCTCTCTCTTTCTCTCACTGACACTTCTTTTGATTATTAGTGTCCTATTTGAAGATGAGACTAGAATAGAAGCGCCATGGACAAAGGTCGTAGTTATTGACGAAGCAAACGAGAAGTCTCGTACTATTGATTATATTTTCAAGCTAATAACATTTAAAAAATGAGACTTATATTACGATTTATATTTAAACAAACGATATCTAAAAATAGGACCATAATATCGACTATCGCGAAGTCTTTCTCGTAATACAATTCAACAAGTATGTACTTCCAGAGACAATCAACAACAATATATTTATACACAATCCATAAAACCTTTCCTTGATAAGTGTTATAACAATACTTTAAAGTTTTCCATTAGAGGGTTTCCATTTAGTTCTTCCAATAACGGTACCATATCTCCGCTTCTTTTTCGATAAATTTTGTCAATAAAAAATTATTGCCGATTCAATGTTTCCAAAATCGAAGAATTGTTTATTACTTCTGGAGGAAAAAACGACACATATACAATAAAGGTCTGCCACACAGCTTAGAGTGACTCAATTCGCCGATTTCGATCGGTTACGTGGGATAGGAAAGATACAAAAGGACCCATTGTCGCGAACGACGGTCTTAGTCGTAAATTTGTTAGCAATATTTAAGCAAATCATGGCTATAGTTATGCGCCAATGAGTTAATTGCATGAAATGACCGAAGAGCAATGTGCTCGATCTTGGCCCCCACTCTTAAGAAAACAATACGGAATAATTTTTCAGATGAATCACGACAGTAGATGAAAAATTGATTCCTCGCGCAATGGCCAAAACGCAACATTCGAGAACATGAGCTTCTATTCTGTATTTGGCGAGATGAAAAGGGAGTTCTCTATTATGAACTCCTTGTACCGGGTCAGACGGTTACAAGGCAATGCCGTGCAATCAGCAATTGAATCGTTTGAATGAGACACTTCGAGAAAAACACCCGGCTAATACCACGGAATGACTTAAAGTCATTTTGCTCCATGATAAGGCGAAGGCCCATATTGTCACTGAGGTCAAGCCAAATAGTGTTTGATCTCGAATAGGAAGTCCTGCCCACCCATCCTACTCTCTAGACATCGCGCCAACTGATTACCATCTGTTTCTTTCAATGCAGTATGGGCTCACCAATACGCGTCGATGAGTTTATCACCTCAAAGGACAAAGCACTTTTGGCCACGGCATCCGTACGTTGTCTGAACAATAACAAGTAGTAGATTCGAAAGGCAAATACTTTGATTTAAATGATTACACCGTTTCTTTTATATTTATAAACATATTTTTCTAAATCCTCGGGACTTGTTTGTACTCCTCACGCGAAGAAACAAATATTTGTGCCCTTAAGCAAAAAGAGAGCATTATCCTCATTGAAATTTATTATTGATTCTCCGTCCCTAAGCGGAGTTTCTCGGACCCTGTCCTTTTTTCACCAAATTTTATTTCTTGGAAAAAATACTTTTATCCAAGAATTGTAATAACAAGAATATTTATAATTGTATTTAAAAATATATTAAATTAAAGGATTAAAATTGTGTTAGTAAAAATTAAGAGAAATTTAATTTTGTGTAAAGGTCCTACTCGACGACGAAAGTTTAACTCGAAATTTTTGACATTTTGATATTTTTTGTGGAGGTTTCATACGGTTGGTCATAGACGTGGTTTCATAACACCTTTAATATATTGTAAACAACTGCGGACAATTTGTCCAACGAACAAATGAACTTAAGAAAGAACCGTGGTAGAAGTAAGTGATTTAATTGAACTTGAAATCTGTGACACAGTCACAAAGTGCGAGTAATCACAATGGCTAGCGTACTATGTTGACTGATTCAATTGATTTGCATCATCTGATTCAGATTTATCTCGGTACATGCGTTTTCCTGAAGAGCCTTATCTCACATATACATTGGATTCTTCCGTGATATACGTGTTTAGAGTGTATCGTTATATTCTTCAAAGTGATACATATCTCATAACAATTATCAGTTTGGAATTTCAAATCCGTCCGAATTGAAAATATACTCAAAATATCGACGACATAAATAAGTGTACGATTGTGAAATACATTTTTGTTACTTTTTCTCGCGGATCAATACTACTTTGCTTTGATTAGAAACATTATTTTACAAAAGCACTTTCTACTTCCTATAAAAGTTTTATAAAAGAAAATTCACAATAAAGTATTTGCTTTTCTTTTTGTTTTCTAATGAATTATTCGAAAGGTTGTTTTGAAAAACATTACCGATTTTTAATACAAAATTTACGCCCTACTTCCGCAAAATTCTGATTTCAAGCCTAATGCGATTCTTTGATCGTTTTTCGCTGTAAATTATTATACAGAAATATTGTATTCTCAACAAAAAAAAAGAAATATTTTGCCGATAGCCGTTTCTGAAAGTTAATTTTTAAAAAATTTTGCAAAATCCATTGTCTGTAATAAAAATGATAATAAATATTGGCTTCTACTTATTGTTGGCAGATGTCAATGCATCGATTGAACGTGCTCGTGAGTCTGGCGCTCGTAATGGCATTCGTCGCATTGGAATCGGGAAACGCACAATCCGACATATTTCAGTTCGGACAGAAAAGACAAGGTTCAGCAAACAAATATTGTGGGAAACATCTGTCGGATGCATTGCAGTTGCTTTGCAATGGTGTCTACAACTCGATGTTTAAAAAAAGCGGTCAAGGTTTGTCTTTTTATGGTACTTAAAATGTAATCATATAATAAGACCTTTTTAAAAATACTTGGATAACATTCGTGATACTCTGTTATTTTGAGAAGCTGAAGTTAATTCGTTAAATTGCTACTTTGAAGCAAAACTGAAATATCTTAGATTTTTAATGGTCAGCCCTCGCATTTGCCCCGCGGTGGTCCCAATGTGGGTTTACGTGTTTCGGTTTTTGAACTATCTCTGATCGAAAAGGTTTACATATTGTTCGATAATTGGCTTAAATTGAAGAAAAAACTCAAAGAAATTGGTCTACTTTTATTCAGGATACAAACCAGAAAAATAGTAAATGAAAAAGTATTGATTTCAAAATCGTTTACCGACTTGATTGAAATTATAATCTTTGTATTCCATCTAAAATGCTCTAAAGGCGCCAATGGTTTGCCACGAACCTGTAGCTTGTCGTTACGTTGTCTAATTATACAACAATTACCTGTAATGTGCAGACCAAAAAGTTAAACGCAGCTTTAGGAATGGTGATTTTCCTTTACACCCATGAACGTTAACACTTAGATATAACTTTACACAATTTTACTTTATGGTTTTGTATATATATGTGTGCGTTCATTAAACAAATAATAACGAGTGCTTAATATCTTTTGTTTAAACAGAAATGGAAATAAATGACTATCCGTTTGCCTACGATGAGTTGTACCCATACAGATCACCAGCCAGTGCGAAGGCAATGATGGGACGTTTCGCTGGTGTAAGATTTCGAAGGGAATCCCGAGGAGTTTATGACGAATGTTGCGCTAAGGCTTGTACTGTCCAAGAATTAGGCAGTTATTGTGGACGTTAATAATTAACGTGCAATCGATTTCTGCTTTCCTCCAATCATCGATCATCGAACAAATGTAATACACTTATTCTAAATACACGCGTTATAGAATATATTTAATTATAGTTATAAAGTAACAAATTTTTCGTGAAATTGATAATCGAATTGCAAGAAAGGTTAAGAAAATGGATGGGATGAAAGACAAAAAGAAAGTCATTTTCAATAATGCTATTTATGTTTTGTGCTTTCGAAGAGTCAAGTCGCGTGTTTCGAGAGAGCTACGATCCTAAAATTAGGAGAAGAGATCTTATCCAATTAGAATCTGGAAATACTTACAGATGAGAAATTTTTCTAACTCTTGATACACGCGATTTCGTGATGTGAAAAACTGATCTCTTTCCATATCCCTCTCGCTTCTTCTTTCTAATGTTTGTTTCACTTTATTCTTAATTTTGATAGCTAATAAAAGCTTTGAATCATCGCCGTCACATTTAAGGTTGAGAAATGAGTGAGAAATGTAGATTGCAAAACAGAATAATATCTAAAATGTCCATTGATACAGTAGCTTTTTCTTGACAATTTCTTGACACCAAATTTTTAGATTTTTGTCACAATTTAAAAAATACACTCCCATACGAGAATATTCTATTCAATGAAAATATAATTTTTTCGCTAATACGTACACTTCGGATGAAAAATCAGTTGTCATGTTTAAGATTTTTCTAAGAGTTTCTTACAATTTCTCAATTTTACAGTCCAGCAAAAATCATTCACATTCGAGTAAACTAAGTTCCCTACCCTACCCAATTTTACCCATACATCAAGTCTAAACTTTATTTTCTGTCAGGTTTAGCATGTATACGTAGAATTACAAATGCACTTGCTGCTCTTCGATTATAATGGTTAGATAACACGCAAATTGTTGCATCTAAAGAATCTCTAAAAAAATTTCTTAATGAAATTAAAATTGCTATTAGTAAATCGAAATGGGACTTATTTAAAAACAAAATTTAAACACTTTTCATATAGAGCGTAACATTAAATGAAGTTTAACTTACTTTTAACATAGAAAATTGATATTTTTGTGAATGGTTCATAGATAGCTTGTGGTGCACCTACTGTTATGTAGTTGCAGCCCCTTGAATAAGTTTAAACAATTTACCAGTTTTATTTGTGCAACCAAACTATTCTTCTCTATATAAAGAATTTTATTTATTATCGATAATCCAGCTAGAAATTTTGATTGTTCATATTGAATTAAGAATCTTCAGGTAATAAAATTTGGAGTTAACCCACTTGAACTTAACCCTCAAATCCATAATGAAGATTTTTCGGTAAAAACGAAAACAGCATATTTGCACCGACGTGATATTACCCATAAAATGCAAATTCATATATGGCACACAGAGGTGGTGCATTACTGGGTTAATGCAGCCCCATTATTGTCTAGTAAAATTTACTAACACGTGACATTCGAGAAAATCCTTCATAAGAAGTGGCCACAGCATCAACAAAATTCTCAGTAAATATATATTATTTTTAAATTCAGATGATATAATTTAATAGCAACTGCTCGATGAGTTTCGATTCTATCGAGCACACGTATATGGAAACAAGTGATTTTTTAGTTTTGTTTTTTAGAAACTAGTTTTATTCTAGTTGGTTTATTTTTCTTGTTAGAGGCTGTGACAGGTTCTAAGAGGCATCGATTACTGTACTATACGGTAATCCTACTCCTACACTGTATAGATATGTATTTGATCGACATCTATCTCGAATAAACTTTTATGAGAATCTAATCCATAGATATCCGATTTTCGCAGGAAATTAAACTAAAAAGAAAGAGAGAAAGAGAAGGCTTTGAGAGTTTACTTTTTAATATATATTAAGTTTAATAATGCAATTTTAGGTATGAATTATTTGGAAATAAAAGTATCGTTAAAGCATTCTTTTTTTCATTTCGTTAATTCGTTTAGGCAAATTTTAAGCAAAGTTTATTCTAGAAAGAGAAAATTACATAAAGAAATTACTTTAGCGATAGTTAAATCATTAAGATTTGTGAAAACGATGCCTCCCAGTGATAAAATGTTTATGCGGTTTCGATACGGAAATTTATCACTAAGAAATTATAATCGAAGTCAATTTTTGAGTACTTCAGTCGTAAAAGAGCACCCATAGACAGGCCAATCGTAATTATTTCTTTCTAATGCAATTATTTATTTTTAGAATCGTCTTTACGTTTACGTACACGTATAACGGTTGAAACAAAAATTATTTTTTTCATGATATTTGAGAAATTTGAAAAATTCCAAAATACGCTACACGACAAAAATTAGAAAGGGACAGTGGAATCTCGATTAACCGGCTTCATCGGCATCCACCGGTTAATCGCAACCTGGTTAATCGAGATTGTACTGTATTTTTCTTTAATGAAATTTATTACAAATCTGACATTTTTTTTATTAATACTGGCTACTTGTTAATTGTACACCAAACGATGTCACCATTCTTATTATAAGAATCTGGTAAGTTTTACCATAAATCACAACCAGTTTAATGATTTTCAAGAACTCTAGACTTTGATCGGTAAAATAAATAAATATACGTTATCATAAAATATCAAGTATTCAATAATGGCTAATCGCATTAACTTCATTAACATCCTGATTTTGCACAGTAACGACGAAGCCAGAATTTAAAAAAATTGTTTACAAAAATGCATTTTGTCAAAAGGCTCATTTTTGTTTGTAATAATCGATTTAACAGGTGCTTCACCTTAAGGTTAACGAAAGCTTAGTGATGTATATACTCGTATCTTCTTTTAATTGTTAGATAATAAGAATATCTATTTTCTGCTTACTTTGCTTCGTTGCTGATCTGTATCTTGTAATTTCATCCCGCCGATTTGTTAACGCTGCAACGTAAGAATAAAAAAAAATATTAAAAAAATAAAAGGAAAAAAAAGAAAAAATACGAATTATAGAAACAATATGAACGCCAAAAAATGGCTATACTCTCGACGGTTGTAATTTATTCATTAAAGATATGCGCAGAAAATGTGGTTTCTATGATATTTTTATTAGAAGGTATATCTTATATATATATGTATAATTTTAGTTTTAAATCTTTTTTGTATTATTTTGTACGTCGCTGTTTTCCTTCGATACTCGCTTGAACAAAAGTTTGACTTTACGTTTCCCTTGCTTTTGCTATCAATTTAAACCGTTGAAAAGTCGCAACACAATGTAATATAAAAGCATAAAAGATAAAATATTGGAATTTAATTAAAAATATATTTTAAGAAAGAAAGTGTATACGTTCCTTTGTACAGAGCCTAGTAGAATGGAGA
This sequence comes from Gasteruption jaculator, assembly GCA_949825005.1. Lineage (NCBI taxonomy): Eukaryota > Metazoa > Arthropoda > Insecta > Hymenoptera > Gasteruptiidae > Gasteruption > Gasteruption jaculator. The sequence continues at coordinate 10,977,564 of OX463765.1, read as the reverse complement.
AATATTAATTTCTATGTGTTATTCATCAATTAAGTGTATAATAATAATTGATATTCTGCGAATGTATGCCTCCACTTATTACTCTTCTTCTAAAACGTAACGATTGTGAAATCTATCGTTCTTTTGTCTGTTTGTTATAAATTTACACGACGAAATAAATGTTCTACCGTAAAGAAGAAAAATGATAGTACTTCACCAATACACCATAAAATATAGGAGATGTGATTTATATGAAATGTACTTCAATTTAGAAATAAAAAACAGTTGTTCCTGACAATATCTTGAATTTTTGTTCACATTTATTTGTACTTCACTTTTCTAGAAAATAATGTAACAGTTGGAATTGTATATCGAGATAGTGCAAAACGTAACTATACATGACTACTCTTTTACAAGCTAATGATATATTGACACGTGGATTTTTTTATTACAATTCGCTTGGATCGATAGCCAAAACCATAGCGTAGAATTACTCTATGTTGTTGAATAGTATTTTCAAATAAAATTTTTCATACTTTAAAAAATAAAAAAATGGAATTTTATAGTGAATCGGAAAATGTAGTAACGTAACTTTCATGTTTCGTGAAAAGCAACAATAAGTAGAGCCTAACATTAAGGTCTAACCCCATTTTTTAATGGAAAATTCATAAATAAGATCGATGCTCAATTTTCATTTCACCAAATCAACGAATAATAAATGAAAAGTTCTACATCTAAAGTATAACTTCAGTACGTCTACTAATTCTACCAACAATCCTTCAAATGTATTTTATATTATAAATTTTTCCATTATTTGAATAAATATCGCTAATTGTAAAGGAAAGATAATGACAGAAGTGAACTACTTGTCCAGTTCCGAGGATGATGATATCGGGTCTACAAAAAATAACACTGCGAATTCTTCTAATAAGGAATTGAAACTTTCAAAAAATTATAATTGTTCAGTTGCAATGGAACCCGTGGAAATTGATTTGAAACGTTTATTGGTAAGCGGTACTTTTACATTCAAAGCTCCGACGTCTTCACAAGTAGTGGTAATTGGTGAACTTTTTAAACCATTAGAGCAATCTTAACCCCTTGTGTTCATTTGGCGAGTTAAATTCATCAATTCATCATTTATAGAATATTGACTACCATAGTTAAACGATAAATTATAAAATAATTATACTATTCGATCTAGAAAAGGTAGCAATTTAATTCACTTTTTCATCACAATCCTCGAGTAATTTCACAAGATAGAAAACCTCGATTATATCTTATTTAATGATTTGTTAAATTGGATTTCAGGTAACTACTTTTATAATATGACTTTGCCTTCAAATTAGTTAAATCGTTCTGATCGAAACTGCCATTTCTTTCTAAACATATATTTTGTCGGAAATATATTCACAAAAATTTGAAGCGGAATAAAGTACACCGCTTAATTCAAATACTTACTTTATTTAACAGATCGAAGCTTCTGGCACATCAGATATTGATAATTTATGTGAAGTAAAACTTAATGTTATAACGCAAAATGCTGGACTTCACAGACTTGCAAAGTACACTCCGCGTTTGAGAATTTTGATCCTTGATGGTAGTTGTGTCGGTACTCTGCGAGATTTGGGTTCTTTTTTGAAATCCGTCACTACTTTAAGTGTCTCCAGGTAAATTCTGCTCATTATCCTCCAAATTATAATTAAAGACGCCACATATTCAGGTTATAGATTCAGTATACATATTCAGTTTCATATTATTCGACGTTATTTTCTTTCTTCGAGAACACGTATTTCATTAATTTTAAATTTTTCATTAATTTAAAACTCGCTTCAAAAGTTCGAATAAAAATTTATCAGCATATTAGCTATTTTACTTCTATGTCGTGTTACTGTTATTAGATTTACATGATTAATGTTACTTATGTGATTATTTATTCACCAAAATTGATTGATTATCAAATTATGTTCCACTTCATTTAGATGCAGTTTAAAGAGTTTAGATGGCATATGTGGATTTCGCAATCTAAGAACTTTTATAGCTCGAGACAATTTTATATCCGATCCATCGCCATGTTCTGGAATACGTAAGCTCGTGAAATTGGATTTAACAAATAACAACATTTCTGATGTTACAAAGTTTGCGTTTTTACAAACTTGTACTCGTTTGTATGATCTCGGCATCGCTCACAATCGGTTCGATGAGTACAGGAGTATAATGAAAGTTAGTATACGAAAAAAAGTATCAAATATCAGTGATTAAAAACACACAAAAAATTCTTTGCTAGATTTTGTACGAAATTATAGGATCGGACATAGATACCCCAGGGTGGGATAGTATTGTCCAGGAGACTTTAACGCGCATTATTTCATTTAAAAATTACCTTATTAGTTACCAAAATAGCAAAGTTATTATTATAGTTATATTATAGTTATTATTATAGTTATTATTAAAGCAAAATCTTACTTTAGTTAATTATCTTACCAAAAATAAAATATTTCTTTGAGCAAATACAATGTTTAGTAGTGGGTACTTATTATTTATTAATTATTTTCTTATCCATTAATACTAATTCTTTAAAATTATTTCAGGATTTACTTCCTCAAGTTAGAATAATCGACGGTATAGAAATCGATGCTTCTGACACTGATTTCTATGAAACAGGGTACGGAATTAACATTTGAGCATTTAAAAAACATTATGAAACAATTTCCTTCTAACGGCTTAATCTAATCTGACTCGAATTTTGAACAGTCTCAAGTTCAAATGTAACTTATTTTTCCATATACTTAATTTCATGAAACTTCTAGCTAAAGAAGCATAAAAAAAATGATTTGTCGAGTTATTGCATGTAGTAGGTATGTCCGTGAGAATTGAAGGCATGATAAACATATCATATGTTCAGGAATTTGCTCAACGTAAAATGTTTGTTCGAGTAGGAATCCGAATTCGAAATGTAACATTCTGTCAGAGACACCTGTAGATTAAGCCACGAAAAGTGACATTGCTGGTTTTTGCATATTTATTATTCAGCAATATACAGTGCTACTATCTACTACTATATACTATTGTATGCAGTAATTGCTTCAGGTCGACTGAAGAGGGTGACTTGACGTCGGACGACGAAAGTTTAACGTCGTTTTTCGACGATGGACGCATTCATCAAGTAATCGAATTTGTGTCATTATAAATATGATGGAAAGTTTATCTATGCGACTTTATGTTAACACTTATATTTTCTTACCCTACTAATGCTCTAGATTCTAAATGAGCTAACTGACTCCACGGAATATGCTGATGATTGCAATACTTTCAACAAAATTACTCTTGCACGTGACTTGGTAAGGGAACCGCCGTTAAAGGAAAGCAATTTTTTATTTCACAATTTCTATTCCAACCATCAAAATTAATATTATCTTAAAAATAATTTGTTAATCCCTTTTAAATTATTTATTTCAAATTTACATTTGTCAAAAATAATTTCATATTTTTTTTTTATACATTCGAATTTTATTACAGAATTTGAGTGATAAATGCATCCCCAAACTTGAAAAAATCTCCGTCAAGAAATTGAAAGGAAAAAGCGTAACAACGTATACCAAATAAAAATACTTATTACTGCTACCAAAAATAACCATAAGATTTGATAATACAGCAATGTAAAAGGTGACTGGTTATTAATGAAATCGTAAGTTTAATTATAGTATCTACATTTCGGTGACAAATAAGGTAAAAGAGAAGACTTTTTTTTACCATTGACGCCTGTCAAATAATTTTGAAGATTGTGAGTGAGATTCCTGTCTGAACGGAGTTCCGTAATAATTGTTATTACCATTGGAAGGTGGTGCTTATAAAAGATTCCGTGAAATAAAAAAATAGAACGATATTGATTGTCCTATTTATTATTATCTGTATGGGAAACTTAGCCAACGAATGGTCTAATTTATATAGAGGAAAATTCAAAGCGATAGCGTTTTGAAATTTGAATGAAATTTGAAGCGAAAGTTAGCGAGGAAAACGATAATACGATCACGAATAATAAATTTTGACGTTTTATCGACTGCTTTTTTGCTACAATGTTCTTTGCCCCCACAAAATCTCTATCTTGCGTGCTAATCAGCGAAGTTTTTATTTCTGGATCCCACGTTTTTTAATTTTGTATGATGATACACCTGTCTTCTATATTTATTACTAAAATACATGTGTTTTTTTTATCAATCCTCATGTCTTATCTGTCATGTGAAGCTTTTTTAAAGTTCGATCTTTTTTCTATGCGAAATTCTGCTCCTGTATTTAACTCAAAACAGAATTTTATTTTCTTTAATTAACTCGGAATTATACTTGACACAATTCGTTAAATGAATTTTCACTTTCTTCCCAAATGCATTCGAGTTCTTAATCTGTTGAGTGAAATAGTATAGAGTTAAACACACTTTTTAACCTGCTGGCGGCCGGCAACACCACTATAGTGGTGTTGCCATGATTCGAACATATCCGAAAAAAATCCCGGCCGCCAGCAGGTTAAAATCATTATTTTTCTTATTATAATGAGTAAATGCTCACTCTAAAATCAAATTAAGTAAATCAACAAAAGCAGCTTCAAGTACTATACGCAAACAATAAAACCTTTTATGTAAGATCAGTGTGGTGTTCAACAATATGACAAATGTGTTGCCTCAATTTGTGAAAATATTTTTCGTAATGGATTCTATTTGTAACAAATGGTTCGTTGGGAGTTACGGTTAACGGTATTGAAAAAAGGGTCGAAAAAAATGTCATCTATGTGATATTTGGTGATAGCATGACAATTAAGGTCTACAAAAGAGTCGGTACATGGAATAGGTGAAAAGCATTTATTTGTCAAAAAATGAAAGAAGAAGGTCAAAGGATTCAGGATAATGCCTTGAGATTCGGGTAGTTTTATCTGATTTGATGCGTGTCGAAACGTACTACAATTGTGTAGATATCCATAATATCAGGTGAAAGACACTTACTGTCCGCGTATACACACACGTACATATACATCAATATTTCAGTAATAACAGCAAACATTTGAAAGTGTTACCCATATACTAAATGGATGAACTGTATAAGTATATGACATTGACATTTATTCTTTTATAAAGACATTTTGTGTGTTGTTATAGTTGTTACATTAGATGCAATTATCAAACGAATATTTTAGGTGTTATAATCATCATTGGGTAAGATATTTTTGTTAGTACTATAAAAGCAAAGATCATTTATCAAGCTCAAAGTGTAAAAGTAGCAAAGTTGTGGCAGAGATCTACCAACATTTCTACCGAAGTAAAAATTTAAACCATTCAAAATTTGTACAAACTCCAAAGTTTAAAAACATTCCAAAATATTCTAGAATATTTTGGAATATCGTGGAAAGAATGCCTTAGGCTAAAGAAGAAGAAATGATATCACTGTGACGTGGATATGAATTTCACTGTAATTCACAATGCGTATGAAGGGCAATTTTACTATTATCAGTCACACGATTCGCTATAAATGATAAGATAAACAGATACAAAACCTTGTTATATTACAAGTACTGCGTATCAGCTTATAAAATATGCAGAACACAGCTGAAAATATTTTTGCTTTGTTATTATAGCTTTTTCCCTATACTTATCGCTTATGCAATCTAGTTCTAAACGATAGCGTCAACACCATACAGTTTTAACGAATTTTTTACAATTTCCATACGAAACTCGAGCAAAAAAGGTGGAGGATCGTAGAGAAACGTAGAATTTTATCGTTGTTTTGAAGTGAAACTTCTTAGGATACGATATTTCAAGCTGGTTCACCAGAGAAACGAAAAAGTGAAACGCGGTAAGAGGATCCCGCTCTTTAATATAATGTTTCATTATTATTCTCGTTCACTGCAAAAAGAGGTAACGCCAATTATTACAAAATACCTCGTTTTGCGGCAGAACCTTCAATTGCAATTTTGAACATAGATGAATATCTGGGGGAAAAAATATATATATAGGTATATCCCAAGTGGCAGGTTCTAAGTCATTTGATAAGTTTCAGGGCTGTCCTTTGACAAAATTCTTTATCAGTGATCGAACAGCTCGTACGTCCTAAATTTAATGTATTATGATTTAATAAAATAGGCATCAAATTTTAAGAAAAATATTTTAAGACTCGCGAAATGTTAGAAATTTATTTTTGATATGAAACTACTCTTGGTTTTCAAAAATCCTTTAAAAGATAATTCCTTTTTGCAGACAATTCGGGCATATAAAATATTAGGGTTTTTTCAATAAATTTTGATGTCCTGAATCTCTAGGAACTTCCAGTGGCAATTTTCTTTTTTGGTCATGCTTTTCATGCGGTCTCGTCCTGATACATCGTTGATAGGGATCTTATTCTACATCTTTAAGGTACGTTAACTCCTCTCAAATATTTATACTTTAAAACATGGAATTTTTCCGATGCAAGAAAGAATTATGCAAACAATGATAACATTTTGAAACCGTGACATTGAATTTCTTGTTTACCCTATATTTAAAAATTCCAAGGGATGTTGGGTCGATGTAGGCAATAAACTTGACAAGGCCGAGTGACACTCAACAATGTCCATCGATCGATTTAGCGACAACTTTTATCACTTAAAAAAATGGTTAGAGGGAAAGAAGAGAAAATAAAAAAGGAATAAAAAAAGCTCGGAATGGGGATGTAAATGCGCGGGCGCGCATCAACTTTCCGAGGCGCGAAGAGTTCACAGCTTATATGTCTCTTCACAAGTTTTAGCATGACAAATGTCACGAATGTCGCCTATTAAAAACTGTGTCTGTATTATTGTTCATCGTTATGATTCATGCGAAATTCGTACGGTCTTTTGACGCACACAGAATTCAAAATATCTTTCTAAAAACGGTTAATTTTTTTCATTAATATTTGCTACAGTGTTAACAATTTTCATCTGGTTTCCTGTGAGATTTTGAAGATGTTGCTGGTGAGATAACATAAAATGACTTGAATATTCGGTGGAATATAAATTACAAGACAGGTAATTTGATAAATTTAAGACAAAAGAATAACCGATCTCAAAAAAAGTGTCTCATCGAAAAGTTTATTGTTTTTTGAGTGAGAAAATAATATCTATATATATTAAAAATATATACAAAACTCTCTAAAAAAGGATATATCCAAAACTATACATATAGTGTCGATCTAGATTATCGAATCTAGATTATTCACCACTTCAGTTTTTCAAAAAATTGTGCCAAAAAGTGGTGAGAGAAAAAATTTGAGATATTGTATGAAAAATTATAGATTAGAGTTTTTCGAAACCTAACAACCAATTCGCTATCGGCGATCCGTAAAACCCCTTTATAGGTACCATTTTTTGTAAAAACTGCAAATTTTACAGAATTTTGGGGACACTATGCAATTTAAATTTTGACATTTGAGGTCCACTGTTTTGACTTATGAGTTTCGAAAATCTGTCGATGAATTCGAAAACAGCGATCGAAAAAACTTCCATATAATATTTCTTATGATAATCGAAAATTTCAAAATTTTGTCCTGTCATTTTGGATTTCACTTTTGAATTCTGAAAATTTGTTAACACATTCATAATCAAACAATCAAAAATTTGCAATTGAGAATTACGTAACTGCAGTTTCCTGGATCTCGGCATTCAGTAAATACCAGGAAGGATCATTCAATTTTCAAATTTCATTTTAAGCAACATGACGTTAGGGGAGACTTCTAAACAACTGGTAATAATAAATAAATACACAAATGAAAATAAATTAAACAATAAAATAATATTTACTTTATTTTACATCCTTGTTGCATAACATACTATTTCGATGTAAAATCGGTACCAGAATATACACGGAAATGTCGCTAAAAATCTATTTGCCGCTGGCATAATTAATATCCAACCCGTTGAGCATCGTGGTCTTGGATTGACATATTCGACGAATTCAATATTTATGATAATGTGACTTTTTTTCGTCGATTGAACGTCGATCAGGAGAGAGCGTGCGTCTTATGTGTAACTAATCTACAACATATATATACATCGCATTACACTCATCCATATCACGATTTCATCACTAGCTTCGAGGAAGAGAATCTACTCAAGCATAAATCCGACGCCCTGTTACTCAATGAATTGAACGCTACTTGCGTCAAAGATGGATCTTTAGGGAGACTTCTCCGTACACCCACGAAATTACTACAAAAAATAGTAAACTAACGCTCGTGGCGTAGAACCGTGAAATTTATTAGAAGAATTGTGGAAACTTTACCATTCTAACGCGTAATAAAATGTAATTAATCTTTACAGCTTCATAACTCACCCCATACAGGGTTTACATTTAATAATATAGAAAAAAAATGACGGTATAGTTTTAAGACGCCTATGAAGCAAATACATTTGTGTGTCACTAAAGAGATATATATTATTTTCATTAATCACCAGTTCTTTAGGTTCGTCGTAGGTGGACATGTATTTGTGTATTCATTATTCTTCTTTGCATTAAGTGGCCAATATGGCTTGGTACATACCAATTAAGGTACTTGGGTAAATATTTACAGAGCAGATAAAGATATTAAAATTTCCATTCGTGTTATTTCAAAATTGTGTCGCGTAAGGTCAAAAATGGCAGAGAAATTATGCCATAAGTCATGGAAAAAACAAAACCCCCTTACTCATTGTTTTATTAGTAAAATGTTCGATTGATACCCTTCTACATTTTCAACTGCCAGCAAAATATCAAAAGTTCTTTTATAACTTTTGATAATCTGTATCGATAAAGGTACAATTAATAAAAATTACACGCTAAAAAGAAAGACACTTTTTTTTAATGTTTTAAATTACTCTTTAAAACAATTACTCCGTAAAAGATTGATTGCTATCATCATATGATTCGTACGATTCTATTGTAATGCAGAGTGAAGAAGAAACGGCAGTCATGAATATTTTATCTCTGGTAGTTAATCACCCTGCTACTGCAGTTCCATGATACCACGGAATATTGATTTTTTGAAATAATTCCGCCCATTCGGTCACCTAATTAACGGAAGGAGCTTGGAATACACTTTCGCCTTATGATCCCTGCAATTATTTCTATACTATTATTAAAAAGCTCCGGTGATAATTATATTTGTATTTTTTCTTATCGCAAATCACAGTCGACGTTAACTAATAGGCTCTGGTAAACAAAACCATTACGGTTGGCAATTACACAAAGTAATAGATTACAGTTATTAAAATGCTTCTGGAAACTAAGCACTTCGTGCATTTCAAATTTGTACTAATCAATATTGACTATCACGCTACAGTCACTTGTTAGACAGCCTATGTTGAATCTTCTGATCTCATTAATTAAATATTGGAAGTATTAATTTTCTAACAGCTTTCAAACATCGATATTGAAATTATTTTTGAATTGTAGAGAAAAGGAATCACTGTGTGATGGGACCCGGCTAATTTAATAATTTTTTTGGTATATGGTCCAAAAAGAACAAGGCGCGCAGGTCTTGGAACGGTATTCTAACTATTTTATCAATATCTGCAAACATATTTTAAAGTTTTCAAAATTTTCCGAATTTTTCCCTTGAATGAGCCGTTTATTCTTGTTAAGGATAATAACTTGTGCCACTTGAAATTAGCTGTCATAAAGACATTCTGCGAAATTTAAAAAACTGGACTTCGGCCACTTTAAAAATTAACGGCTGAAATATTACTCCATTAGAAAAAGAAAAATGGCCTTATGGGGGTTGATTTTTCGCGTTATGGTAATACCGCGTTTGCATTCCAGCAAGGAACAATGTAAAACGAAGATAAAATTAATTGTTCACAGATATGAATTCTACTACAACGGAAAGCCCATTCTTCGATGAAGTGGATAATATACAGGATTTTCAGTTACCTTTCGAATTGAGGGTTACAACGTATCAGGTATATTTCTCAACACCATAATATCTACCTAGATCATAAAAAATGCAGCTACTTGTACTAAATACAGGCTTATCGTGTTAGAACATGCCTTACTCTGGTTACAAGGAAGAGAATAATACCATCATCGGGATAGGCTATGCATTCCAATTATTGGACTTGCTGAAAGTAAAATTAAATTTTACGTATACTGTCGTTAAGCCGCAACCAGACGTACTGGGTGGTGATCACAGCGGAATTTTAGGATTATTGTATAATAAGGTACACGAAATTCTTTCATCGCATTTTTTCAGTCGAAATACGACTTACATTAATATTTAACTCGTACATCAGAAAGCAGACATGGCCGTCGCATTTCTACCTATCATTCCGGACTATCATGAGAAGTGTTCCTACAGTACAATCTTGGAAGATGCGCGTATGACATTTTTTATGAAAAGACCAGATGTGTCCGCTACTGGTACTGGAATATTTGCACCTTTCAGTACGACAGTTTGGCTCACGATACTTGCTTCTCTTCTGATAGTGGGACCTACTATAAACTTTTTTGTTATAATAAGGTAAGACATTAAACCAAACGGAGCATATTCTACGTAAGTAAATTTTTCTAACTGCTTGCGGAAAATAAAATAAGATATTATAACGGACTGGTAACAATTGATAGCCTCCATAATTACTTCAACACATTTTGTCCCCCCTTTTGAAGATCGGTATCGGAATCGATTTTTTTTCCACTGTTCCGGCAATACAACATTATTCTGTATTAAGCAGATTAGTGTTGTTACTTCCAAAGATTAGGACTTCAGATAAATATTAATCTATATCGTTTCCGTTACGATACTCACAATAACGAGAATACATGTGCGTTACTAACATAGAAATTTGAAAAGGGGGGTTCAGGGTCCTCACTTAGTGAAAAAAAATTCCTAATAATACTTCTATTATAAATTAATATTAATTCCTTCTTATATTTTTCCTTTAATTTTATATTAATTCCTTATTATATTTTATACGTAAATAAAGAAGTGACAGTTAAGTTAATGAGTATTGTCACCTGGTTTTTATTTTAAAATTTATATTAACTTATTTTAATATTACCATTTTAAATGGTACGCGTAAATATGAAATTTTGTTTCGTACACAGTTTCGTATTTTCTCTATCATTTAAAGTTCAATTGTAAACTCCATTACTATATTTTTACTAGCGGTTGGGAACGAAAGGTAAAGTTGAGTATTGCATAAGTAATATTTATAATTTCAACTCTTGATATTACGCGTATTGTATATCGACAACTTTAAAAATTGTTGAATTATTTGTAACCGTGTAATGCATTTACACACATTTGTTTAAAAATGTAGGTCGAAGATTTGGATAGAAAAACAAAAGGGAATGTATACATTACCACAATGCATATGGTTCCTTTATGGGGCTCTCCTGAAACAGGGTTCATCGGCTTCGCCAACAGGAGGTATGTGCGCCTCAATTATTTAATATAAATAGAGAGTCATAAAATTTTTTTTAAATTAATACTAATTTCTTTTGTAAAAATTAATAAAAATAATTTATAATAATTAATTTTCGACAAGTATGTAATCATCGATATAATACCGCACCTCTTCCGTTTTGTTCACAGATTCCGTTCGCTTGTTATTTGCAACCTGGTGGATATTTATCACTATTTTGTCGTCATTTTATACAGCCAATCTTACAGCGTTTCTCACAAAGCCACAATTTACCTTATCCATCAATACCATAAGCGACCTGGTTGCAAAGCGGAACCCATGGTTTGCACAAAATGATCGGACAGTGGATCTTGTTTACAATTCCATTCATCTGTCAGGGGTACGTATATCGGAAACACATGAACTTTCTTTATGAAATCTAAAGAATCTGTTAAAACTATAATAAACTCAGTAGTTAATGACGAAAAAATTAATTTTTTTTTCATTTGACATCATTATCTACTGGATTTCATGTATTACAGATACTCTAGAAAAGTCCAAATTATTTTATTGAAAAATATCCTTTTTTACATGAAAATTTTCTCACCCAAGTAAACTTTTGATAGGACAATCCAGATTTGGTGTTGCTGAAACGTAAATCTACACAACGATCTCGATTTATTCGGGACAACGATTATCCTTTTACACGAATATACGAAGAAATTAATAACAGTAAGTATTTAAGGATATTTGTTTGACCGCGACTAAATAAGGATATTCCTTTACTTTACAAAATAATGACTACTTTTTTCAGAGAAGATATTTATAGGCGAAAGACACTTTATCAAAAAACTGATGTTTGAAGATTATAAAAAAAAAACAAAAGCCAACGTTGCGCAAACGAAGAAATGTACATACGTAATTTCTGATAAAGACGTTTTTGTTGTCAATCGTGCTTTTGCATATCAAAAAAACTCAAGTATTCAACCAATAATCGACAAGGAGTAAGTACAGAAGTAGAGTAAAATTCCATGAATTCTTATATGTCACTGAAACCAATACGAATCGACAGATTGAAGTGGGAATCTGCAAATTAACGCCTTTTATTTTTTAGATATGCTAGTTGGCATTTTCTATACACGAGCATGTAGGAATTTCATTTTCAATTAATCAAAAATTAATTTCTTATTATATTTTACCGTAAATGAAAACCCAGCGGAAAATAAATTAACTGAGAGATTCCTTAGATTCCTAGGAACATATGTTTTAAAACGAAATTAATGATTTCGTTTCGATCTCGATTAATAATTTACATATTCTTAGAATGGTAATTATTCTTCATGGCAAAAGTTCCATTTTTGGGTTTACGAGCTTCAAATATAAACTTAAAAAAATGACTGATTTTCCATTATAAAAATGAAACATTTCTAAATATGACTTATAATGACCAACTTCATTAGAAAAATATACGATTGTTGAGTAAAAAGCACAAATTAATAATGCAATTTTTTACAGATTAACAAAATTCGTCGAGGCAGGTATCGTGTCCCACCTAAAAGAAGTAGATCTTCCGATAGCTGAAATATGTCCAATAAATATACAAACGATTGAAAGAAAATTACAGAATGCAGATTTACGAAATACTTATCACACTGTCATGTACGGTTACGGATCAGCGTGTGCCTTCTTCTTGTTTGAACTTATACTAAAGTCTTTCGAACGACCATTGAAGCAAATGAAAACTAATTGTTGTAGCAAGCGCACAAAACCCGGTGGTAGTAAATCACCTCCCTCAAATTTGCCCGTGTACTCGATTAATAATAATATCGATTACTTTAAAAGAAGTCCACCACCTCTTTATCAAAGTACAGAACATAAACCACCTCTAAAAAGGCAATACGTCAATGGTCGCGACTATTACGTTATATCGGAATCTAACGGAGATCCAAGACTAATCCCAATTCGAACACCGTCAGCTTTTCTTTTCCAATATACAGCATAAGTTTGTATTTTATGCAATGTTCTGTTTTATTGTGAATAAATTACTTTTCTTCAGCAGGAATATCGACCGTGTTTTATTTATTTCAAAAGTATCTCCTGTATTGCATAAATGTTTACAATTGTTACAGGAATTTTGAAGAAAAACGAATGTCATAATTTTGTTAATTTCGAAAAAAATCAGGTTTAAAGAGGCTGAGCGTTTTTGAATCCTTTATTTTTCAATATTTTAATTCATAAACATACACATTAATTTGCAAATAAAGTGAAATAACATGTATATCAATCAGCAATCAACCCAATCAATATTGCTGAATATTTTGTGAATAGTTGTACAATGACCTAGTTTAAATCTCTCTAAAACTCGAATCTACGATAAACGTAGTATTCGTCCAATGTCCTGCTAATTATGAATGAATACTTATAAATCATTCCTAAATCTTGGTTTCACCCACTAATAGTTAATTCGTAAACCTGGAACAACACAGTATTTTAAAATAGAACCAAAACGACATCTGGAAGAATTTTTATGCAAAATAAGTTTCTTTTTTTTTCTCCGTCAACTTTTCCTCTGCAATTCCTGTATGAAATAGTCAATTCTGAAACGATACGTTACCGTAGCAGTGGGTGAAGTTCCAAGAGCATATATTACGGCGTCTGCTATATCTTCAGGCTCTAGCAAATTCAATTGGCCGATAATTTCTTCGGGTAATCCAGCGCCCAAAATCATGTTTGTTTTTGCAGCTCCAGGACTTATGCTCTAAGGAAAAAACGATGTTATAATATTCGAACATAATATGTATAACATACCAAAAGATTCATGCGAAACACATTGGTTTAACCATTTGCTAAGCAATTATTAGCTAAACATCTTATTAATTAAATACGCCAAGGGGTGCGATCACGCTTTTTTTTTGTTCCATGTCCAAAAACGCCAACATTTTTGAAACTTGGAATGGAAAGGGCGCTACCGCGCCACTTGGCACTTTTCATTTGGAGAGGATATAATAAATACCCGTGGTACTCAAAGGGTTAAACCAAAACACTTGAAAGATTGTATTAGGTTGTCAAGTACGTTTTCAAGCTAAACCTTAACTAAAAGTGAAAATTTAATAACGAACAAGAATCTTAACAGCTATCGCAATAACAAGAAGGCACTTACCCGGTAAACATCATTTTTCAAAAATACTAATCACATTGTACTTACATTAATTAGTTCCCGTTTTTGCGATATACAAATCACGATCATTTCAATACATACCGTAATTTTGATGTTAAGATTTGCATCAGCAATTTCATTACGAAGTGAGTGCACCAACCCAGTTATAGCCGACTTGCTAGCGGTATACAGATTTGAGGGTATTTTGAAACTCGTAGGAAAGTGAGCAGCGGTGCTGTAATCAATGACACCGTTAATCTATTTTGATACTATTAATATTTCTTTCTTTTAAGAAATTCGAAATTTCGAGATTTATTTATAACCTATTAATATTAATGATATGTCCAAAAGTATCACGTTGACTGATGGATCTAATTGCCTCCTTTGTACCGATTGCAACTGCTAACACATTAAGATCCATCACATTTCTTAATTGCTCCGTGGTAGTATCTGAAACATGAAATATTCAAATTATGTAATTTATTTCAGGGACATCTGTTTCAGAAAAAATTCCACAAAAATTGATCCATCCATCGATCTACTTCTGTTTCAGTAACGAAACCCGAACGATTTAAATATCATGGTATGTCAAATGAAATTGAATTCTTTGCCGTTGAAATTAACGTAATATTACTTCGACACATTACCGGAAAGGGGGCCAATGATACTAATCCCAGCATTATTCACAAGTATATCAATTCCACCAAGATTTTCTTCAACCCATTTAAAGGCTCTTAAAATTTCCTCCTCTTTGGTCAAATCACACTGTATGGGATAAAATCTACCCTCAGATCCTTCTAATTCAGCTTGTAATTCTTCTAATTTCTCAATCCTTCTAGCTAGACCAACTACATTTATTCCTGATTGTACCAATTGTTTCGAAATAGCTACACCGAAACCGGCACTAGCACCCGTAACAATTGCCACTTTACCAATCCAACGATCCATCCCTTTTTCCAACCGATAAGTCACTGCAAGTAAAAGGACCTAACGCGCTGCTTTTAAAGCTTTTGTCCTCCCGCGCTTTCCCCCGCTTGAAATGACCAAAGATAGATTTTGTTCGAATGTTCCCCCGCTTGCCTTTTTCTGTTACTTTGATAGCAAGAAATTTTTTGGAAGTTTTGGAACATATACTTTCACAAATAATGTACATTTAAATTCAGTCAGTACTTTTTTTTACAGCCATTATATCAAATTTGTAATCTGTAATATTTAAATTTCTAACAATTAAGAAACAAATGTTTACCATGAAAAAGTAAAATATTTTTGATCGATAAAAGTTATGATAAGGATTTCAAGAGAAATGTATTGTAAATAACGAGAATACCGGAAGCAGAATTTTTCCTAATAACTCCTAATAGAGTTATCCTTTTTTGCACAATTTGACTCTATGTATATATTATTATTATTATTTTTCTTACATTAGAAGTGTATTTTTTACGGATCCAATAGTGTCTTAGTTTCCGTTATATCAATTATTTGAAAAATGTTAGATGCCACGTTTTAGGATCTGGAACAATGTATGGGGAATTTTAAGGAACCCATGTGATCTTTACTTGTCTCTAATAATGTACCTCAAAAATCGAGTTTTGTCACAGGTCAATAAATTAAAATGCTTCCTTTTCCGGATATTTTACCTGCCCTATTCCTGAATAGAAAATAATATTATTTATGCATTTCTTACTGACACTGAGTCAACAAGGAGGACATTAAATTGCCATTAGACAAAAAACACCCTTTATCGAGTTTAGACCAGCCAAGTTCGTTCGTACAAAACGAGCCACGTTGGTCTCTATGAAGGGCATATGAAATGACAGAATAAGTAATTCAAGAAAATCGACTCCCTAAAGTCGATAATATATTTATTAAACATGATACAAGTAAATCTATATTTGTTCCGACTAACTAGTACTCCTATCAGAGAAATTTGCCGATGGCAAAGCATTGAACCTGTCGTTTTTAACGATAATACCGATCGTCAATAGCTGCTGATTGCAATTGCCCCATACTCCCTCACTATTCTTCTGAAACTTATACGAACCTTAGTGTTTATACTTCATATTCCCGTTCCTCATTCCTGAATGTAGACTAAAGACGCCTAATACAAGGTAGGGTATTATATTAAATTCCAGCATAATTTCATAAATTCTTCATTCCGTTGCACATTGTTAACATGCAGCTGTCAAATCACACGTCAATACAGACCAAGGTTGGCTCGCGAGGATATTTATGTACCAGGAAAGTAAATCTCATGAATTTAGTACTAGTACTATTTGAAAAGTTATAAACAATACAGCTTGCTAATAAAGTTTTGATATTTTCCTTTAACATCTTTTCAATGTATAATACAATTTGTCACAGCGTTTCGTGGCGTTTTGTAGCATTTTTTATATTTTACACAGTTGACTCTTATATTTCTATAATTCTTACAATTTTTCAAAGTATTCACTTACTATGATATGCTTTGAAAGGTACCTCGTGCGAAGTGGTAACTGGAGGCACAATGGGGTATCGGGGCGGAATGAAGTTCCACGTTCTTCGGCTTCAAGTAGGTGCAAGGGTAACCCCAAGAAGCAGATAGAAGGAAAATAACTTGAAAAAGTTGCTAATTTCGTAAACGGATTAAATAAGTTATTGGTGCTTCAAACTCTCCGAATGCTCAAGTGCGAAGCGTGTCTGGAATCGTTGTATCCCTCACTGACTTCAGTAAAAGCACCACTTTCCTTTCCTCGTCACTTCCGTTGCACGTTGCTCACGAACGAAATTACAGCTCGAATTTTGTGACAAATAATGATTTAAAAGAACCTTGAGTTTGAAAAAAATAATCATTTGTAACGAAACATTTAGCTCTCAGTAGCGGATACCCTGGATAGAAAAGGACTACACGTGTAAAGAAAATTAATTGTAAATTATATAAAATGTAATATCATTTCTATAAAAGAAATGTTATATTAACATTCTCATATAGTGGATTTGTTAATATAACAATGCATGAATTTTTTTTTATTCGTCGGTAAGAAATTTCTAGAGAAATATTTTAGAATCAGGTCTTCTGGCGCAGTAGTACTTGCTGATTGATGTAATCTAAGTACTCTTAAAACAAAATGTTATTTAACCTGTCTCTTTACTATAAAATTTGTTACAGTTAATGAGAATATTATATATAATCGTAAATACTAGATAGTCTATCGATGTACACAGGACTACATGGAAGAGAGTTAGTTTAGAACGTGTTACCTTACTTCGAATGTTAATTGTGCGCCAGAAAAAAAAACAATGTAAAATAACATTTTTTAAGAGTACTTTTATTTTTTTATTAACCTGTATGTCCAACTACATATTTAAAAAAAGGCTAACTTCCCTACAATTTCCCAACAAAGGGTTAAAAAGCATAAAAAAAGAATATTAAACATTTTCTTCGCCAATAGTATCCGTAATTTTAAAACTTTGTAAAAATGATGACATAAAGTGTACAATACCCCGATTTTTCGAAAATGCGGGAAATGTGTTATTGGCCCATAAAACAACGATTGCTTTGAAATAATCCTCATACAACGATCAAACTCGTTTTCGACATGTTTGATTAGAACGAAAGTTACTTTATCCAAAATATTTAGTTTCGATAGAACCTCGCGTTTCAATTGCGAAAACTTCTATTACAAAGAAAATTATTCAACATCATTTGCATGTCCGCATCTATTCATACTATAATTTTCCTTTAAAACAATTAAAATTATTACAATTTATACAACGATGACGTTACGTTCATTATTGCACGCTTTCTCTTTTGTTTTCTTCATTGATAAACTTTACTGCCCCTTTCACTGAATGAATTTCCAGCTGTAAGAGTTTTTGACGTGTCTAAAAGTAACGCAAGCACAGTATTGTTATATATAAATTTATAGCGTTTAGTACACTTTTTTGACGTTTAATTTAAAATTGAACCATACAATCATAATGGGTTTGTTAAGATGTGCCGATGATGACAATGTTGATGACGGTGACGATAGTGATGATAATAATTATAGTAACAATATTAATAATAATAATAACATATAATATTAATAATACAGTTCTAACTTTTACAATTACCATAGTGTGAATCATATCTGTGTAAGTTCGTGTACTCTTTTTTGTTAATGTATGTGTATAATGTAGTTTAAACAATTCGGTAATTCTTACGAAACAATGAAGTTTACAAAGTCTGATTCACTTTTTCGAATATTTATTTATGCATGCGTTGATCTTTTATTGTGTCCTTGGATTACATTCCTCCGACGACGAATTGTTTGGTCCTTGTTACATATTCACAGTCACGTAAAGAACCAACCGTAACTTGTAAATTCCTCCAGTAAAATTTGCCATTACTTTCATTCATTGACTAAGAAGCGTTCTTATTTCTTTGTGCATATGACAGAGAAAATCAACGTAACTTGAGCTGCCGTCATTTCCTCTGTCTTCCACCAAAAAGTGACGCAACACCATTTCCAATTTATCTCGTTGTCTTAGGATAGTTAACTGTAACATATAAGAAATATAATCTATAAGTATTTTTACATTCATAAACAGTCTCGTGTAGTTATTTTTTTCGCTAAATATAATACTCTTGTGTTTGTAAAAAAGGAGAAAATTTTAGATCATACACGAGTTGCTATTGCGTAGTCAATTTAAAAAAAGTTGTCGCAATTCAAAGTTGAAACTTACCCTCATGCAACGATGCCTTTCCGCTCTTACATGAGCAATTATATCTTTTATACGCTTATTTAATGGAGAGTCAACATTTGGTAAAACTGTACGATCTGTATCTACTTGAACCACTGATGGAACTCCAAAAACACCTTGCACCCACTGAGGAGAAAGACCAAGTCCTAACCAGAGGAACATATGGATGCTATTTTCTGTAAAATTGTAAAGAAGTTGTTAATGGCAAGAGTTCGAAATCATTAGACAATGAATATTTTCATGAGGTAATAATTTACAAAATAGTTCTTACCCAGTAAATAGGCGCCATCATCAGTGAATTTGTCTATAGAGCATCGTAACATTTGTGGCATGTCTGTGCCTTGAGGATCAATGTCGTGCAATGGAATTAATTTGGGGTAAAAGTACACAACTGATATCGAAATAGGCATGGTAACTACAGCTTGCATTACAAACGATCGGTCGTCAATCGTCATATCAGCCCCTGAAAAATTTAGAACGATAAGTTTCACCTCTGTAGTTTTAGAATCATAAAATTCGATACTTCAAACTTATTTTAGAAAAAAAGATCATCTTCTGATTTTGATTAATATAAGCACATAGAGAGAATTAACATTTATGAACAAATATTAACGAAATTCTAGACATAATGTGTCTGAAAATTTTATCTAATACGTAAGAGAAGGAATCAAATGTATCTATCAAAAACCAATAATTAATTAACTGCAGAATAATTATATGAAGAAAGTGTCATTCTTTACATATTTTTAAGAATGTTTCATTATAAAAGTTATTGAAATAGTTTTTAAGCAACCGAAAGATGGTACCTCCTGATATAGCATCACTCTTTAGAATGCAGTTTACATAAAGTGGAAGAAGTTTCATGCATTCTGGAAGAATTAATTGTCCAAGACTTGAAGGAGACGCGCAATGTTGTCTATACGCTGCTAACATTTTAGCACATCTTGAGATCAAATTATCCTTTATAGATTTTGATGTTGCCTCAATTAATTTGAAAATACCTATAAAAAATTCAGAAGAGTTAATTTTTGAATTTATTCAACAAGACTGAATGAACTACAAACTTTTTGGAAATACTTACTTTGTTTAGAGAAGAAATTGATAATAGCATCTAAGTCGCAGGCACGGTATAATTCTGCCATTTGTGAAGAAGTTCTAAGACTCAAATTTATAATACGTAATCTTCTTATGCCACTACAGGACGTATAAAGTAAAGCTGCTTGAATATAAACGCCTTCTTCTTCAGCGAGCTTGTCATCGTGTTTAACTTCTATCGCAACTGCCTGGAAAATGGCATTTAATAAGGAATAAGTATATTAGCAACTGAGGTCTCCACCAAATTTCAAACTTTCGTTTAAGGTAAACAAATATTTTAACATAGTACGAGATAAATTGTAAAGAAGCAAGAAAGGGTTACCTTATTTGAATCTATGCTAGCCAATTCCATATCAGTAGTGTTTGACATAAAGAAGTGTCCATAAAAATCGGTCGCTCTGACACCAGTAGATGTACGCACACGCATAACTGCATCAAAAGCAATGGGTCTCATAATATTATTAATCACATCGGTAATTAATCTATCGCCATCGATATCCGCCTGAAAAATATAAAGGCAAGTTAGTAAAATTTGTCAGGTGGTAAACAAAATCGTAACATCTAAAAATAAAGAGAAATATCTACAAATAAAAAATAC
Source organism: Gasteruption jaculator (assembly GCA_949825005.1). Taxonomy (NCBI): domain Eukaryota; kingdom Metazoa; phylum Arthropoda; class Insecta; order Hymenoptera; family Gasteruptiidae; genus Gasteruption; species Gasteruption jaculator. The sequence continues at coordinate 10,956,642 of OX463765.1, read as the reverse complement.
TCTATGGTGAGATTTTTAAAGAACACAGTTGTGAACTGAGCAGTTCGTCTGAAGTCTTAATGAATAGTAAATATGTATTTCCGAAGATTTCGTAATTCCGTGAAGGGTTATCAAAATAATTAGCATTGCATAAAAATAGCAAAAGAACAAAATCATTATGACGTAAAAATGTTACTAGAAATCCTCAAATTATTTCTCAGTCAATGTACGAGAAGCAATGAAACGATATTCATAGCATATTGTGACAAGCTGCTATTGATCGCAATTCGTAAGTATTGAAATTCTACAAGGGTACACGACAAGTATGGAAAATCCCCTTAAGAAGTTTAGTTATATTATATATCTATTTGTCAAAATTGACGAGTTTTAAAAGTGTGTATAATTCGACCATCACTTAAAACTTTCAGAACACATAGATAACCTTAAACAAAAATTAAAATCAATAAATACCTGAAAGTATGTATATTTATAAATTTCACCACCCGTCAGACGTGCCACTTGTCCAATAGTTGCAATATCAACATAGGAATTATTAAATATGAAAAGATCCACGCTGCATCCAGACCCAACGCAATCTTGACCCAAGTTATTGTAAACGTTATTTTGCGGAGCTAAAACTGCTTTCTCTTTTTCTGTTCCTAAAAGTTTCCGATCATCGCGATTCTTCAGCTTTCCAGGGGCTTCGGCAATTGGCAAGGATGAGTGGAACACCATCAATTTTCCAGCACAATCCGAAGCCTATAAAAATAATAAGATAACGTCAAACCAACTTAGACTCAGACTTAAAACAAATATAAATTTCCCGACTTTTTTGTTAAAGTTGACTTACTTTTAATGCTTCTAAACCAGCTGTAATAGCCGGTGCTAAAATTGTTTCAGTTTCTCGAGTATCAGCAAACATTGCAGGAATCTGAGTCATTAAGCTGTCGATAACACTTTCACTTTCTTCAGGATCGCAGAGAAAACCATCGAGTAATGGCATGAAAACATCTTGTACATCACCAACAACCATCATCTGTGGTTGAGCTAAGCATGGGTTAATGTTGTAAAAATGTACTGTATTGTTGTAGGTGATGAAGCCAACCCTCATGTTGCTTTTTGTTTGGCCAATATCAACTGGAAGATTACGTATAATCTTCTTCATTTCCGCGCAAAGTAGATTGATTAAACCTGATTTAACTGTGTTGTATGAAACGTCGATTACGAACACGATAGCTGGTGGTTTTGGAAAATTGTTGTTCTGCAAGAGAATAAAAGCAAGTATTAGTTATATAATAAAATGAGAAAAAAAAGCATGAGCGGGTGAATGAGAATAACTGCTAGAACTTGCTCCGATTCTCGAACTGTAAAACCTTCTGTGATTTTTATACCCATTTTTATAATTTGTCGCAAACCTTTTTTTTATGAAATTGAAGAGTATTTCTATGATCATACTAATATAAAATTGCCTTTTTTTATACAATCAAATGGTACATACCCTACAATAGTCTTTAGTTGCAAGATATTCGTAAGTGCCCAACATTAATTCAGGCCTTTCGAAACGATCCATTCTTTGCCCAGTATGATCTAAATGTTGGAAATATTCGGTCGGAACTGAAATAGAATAAAAATTAAGGAGTATGAAATAACAGTCAATTTACAATAAATTTATAACACTATAATTTTGAACAAAGGTACATTCGCATCAAAATGAAATGTGTTGTCAATTTGAGTTTTGTTTACTAGGGTTCTACTGTCAAGTGTTAGTAGAAGTCGTTACTAGTAACAAAGCTAAAGAAATTTTCATCCTCTCGAAAATTTATATGGTTCGTATTTTCTAAGAGGGTTTTCGCGGCAAGTGTCCTTTTCTTTAGAAAATCAGGGATCCCCATGGTGTTCTTTGATTCCGCGTGAAAAAATACATCGGAAAGGACCTTGCCGAAAACCCTATTTTGATTAGCCATCGCCGGAGAGTCGATCAAAGTCGGCCCAAAATTACAAAACGAAGGAAGAAAAATAAATATAAATTTCCTATTAAATTACCTTCAGTAGTGGCTTTGCAAAACATGCACTGGAATCTGCGGCCTGCATCAATAAATTGCATAAATGGACTCATATATGCCTTGCAGCGTACACAACGAACGGGTCCAATATCTCCCATGTCCACTATTGGAGGATCATATTCTCCTTCGGCAACTCGTGCCATTGGACTTAATATAAGACCAAATGGGACACTGGTCTGCAACAATATTTTCCAGAATCAACAATTACTTTTCTGAATCTTGCTTTTTACGAACATTCATTAGAAAGCGTTGTATAGAAGGTTTACCTGTTTGATAATATCAGCAGTAGTGGGAACGGTGTACATGGTTGATCGGATGAATCTCGGAGATGAATTTCCTTGATCTTGTACAGTAAATTTAGTGGTTACTAGCGGTGGTACTAATCCTTTTTGATTTGTAATGAATACTCCGCCTCGTGCTCGTTGATCATCTTGTATAACTTGAATCTACAGGAAACAATGAAGACATATAAGATAAATTGTAACTACTAATCTTAATGTAAAAGTTAAAATTTGCTGATACAGTCATAAAACAAGTAGTTCTAACTGCTAAAATACTAGAAAATCATTCTCTTACCGGACTTGGCATTTGATCTGGATCAAGTCGTCTCGTTTGCTGTGATTGCATTGCGGGCTGATATCCTGGGGATGCTCCTAACACTCCTCCTTGGTAGGGGCTCCTTTGACCGCCATACATATCCTAAAAATTTTTTTGTTGACATGTAGTTACAAGTTGAGTTCATTAGTACTTAGAAATGCACTATGGCGACCAATATATAGATGAACAGAAGTAGAAAATATTCGTATTAAACCCCAGCTTTATAAGAAAAATTATTTTATTTTTTTTTTACTTACCGGTTGACTTGATTGGTAACCTTGTTGTTGGTATGCTCCCTGTTGGTAACCTGGCCCCAAAGCAGGCGGCTGCCGGGGCGTTCCCATTGGACCTGGAGCAGGTTGGCCAGGCAGGGGTGGTCCGGACATGTACTGGCGTTGAGCTAGATTTTGATTATTAGGAAAACCTGCAGGGCTTGGGGCAACGGGACTTGCTAACTGAGAATGGCCCATTCCTGGAGGTACCGTTAAGCCTGGTTGTTGCACTTGTGGACCTGAGAGATTCGCTTGCCCTGGCAATGGTGGAGCAGAAAGATTCTGTTGTCCCGGCAATGGCATGCTCTGCTGGCCAGGATATGATTGCGGTGGTATGTTTGGCGATCCTTGATAAGGCTGGCCACCCAAATTTGCTTGTGCCCCTAAAGGTGTTGTAGGCACATTTGGAGAATTGGGATACCCCGGAGCTGATAATTTTTGACTTTGCATCGACGGATTGATTAAGTTCTGTTGCCCAGGTAACGGAGGTCCCGATAAATTTGGAGGACCTACTGGAGCAGATAAATTATTTGATCCTGGAGGTGGATTCTGTTGTCCTGTTGGTGGAAACATCCCAGGTTGCGGTGTTCGTCCTTGTGGAGCCGGTTGTGTAACCTGAGGTCCAAAGGATTGTGGAGTATTATTGGCATTATGCCCAGGAAATGGAAGACTAGCAGATTGTGGCGATTTGGACAATCCTGCTTGTGTTGGCATCGGAGGATGAAGGTCTTGTCCAGGCGGTTGGCCAGATTTTCCTGACTGCGGTTCCATTTGAGCAGAATTATCTGAAATTTTTTATTATTATTAAATTAAGATACACGATTAAGGTTCTGAAAAAAAAACCAAAATAAATAACCAAATGTCACAGAATGAGCGAGGTCATTTATCGTTGCTTTATTTGATAGAGTGAGTCATAAATCCAAATACTTTCTTAAAATTCATGGAATAATTTAAAAATAATGATAATTTTAGTAGAAAATATAAGGTGAAAAGCAAGAAATAGTAGAGCTTTTGGAGAATTTCTAGACCTGTAAAACATTATCACATTGACTTGGGGAGCATGATTGACTTTAAATAGGTTTACCTGGCCCTGGAGGTACTCGGTCTGCTGAATCACTGAATCCATTTACATTCGATGACGCATTTGGTGGAGGATTGGTTCGCCCCGGTGGGAGAGGATAGCTTTGCTAAAAGCAAAAAGTATTTAATTTAATAAAAATATATTAAAGATACATTTACGTTCTCACTTGAGCACATCCTCAATATGCAAAGAAACAATTGTCCGGAATATAAATTAAAAAATGTGACAATTATGTTACTTACTGAAGATGGTGGTCTCTGGGGATTTCCTATAGACATATTTGACATTTGGTTAGCTAATGTATTCTGCGGTTGAGGTGGTGAAATCATATGAGGCGAACTGCTTGGTGGAGGAACATTTTGCGTATTAGCTAAACATAAAAGAAAAACATTGAACGAATAAAACGGTAGAAAATAATGATCTTCATATTTGACATTTGTCTTCCATCAAGATTTCATCTATTTTACCAAGAATCTCGTAGATTGAAAAAAATAATCAAAAAATTGCCAGTCTTACAGATTTGATTGTTATAATTCAAAATGTGTACAATTTGCACCAACGGTTCAACAAAATTTCTTCAATTTGTTTGAAATCATCGAATCGTCCAATTTGGAACGTTATGAAAAACATATTATGTGTTTCTAAAAGTTTAACATACCTTGCATATTATTCATGTAATACGGAGGTTGCATTTGCATTGGTGGAACATTGCTTGTAGGCGGAGGTCCATGCGTTTGCTTCTGGGGTGGAAAACCCGATTGATTGTTAGGCCCTTTCAAAGGATTGTTCAATGGTACGTTGGAATTTAATTCCCCATAAGGTGGAGCATTTTGAACCCCGGAATAATATGGGGGTTGTTGTGGTTGTTGTTGTTGTTGTGGCATATATTGTGGATTCATCATTTATTCTGTAAATAAACAAAACAAATAGTGATGAGTTTTCTGAAGTAAATAAGATAAAGAATGACGAAATACTCATTTATTGGCCTTTGCATCTTAATGTACTTGATATAACATGGGGTATCGCAAGATAATTTCTGTGTTAGAAAGATACATGGAAATAGTGATGCAGGATATTTGCATTCTCAATTTCAATAGGTAAAAGCTGTGTCTTATCTAAAACTTACTAAACATTTATTTATTTACCAAACATTTACTGATGTGTGATACAAAATAATGAACTCTTGAGATAGTTTAGCATGATTACCATTTAGGAATTTCCAGTAAACTTATTTTTTTATCTGTATTAAATGAAAAAAATTCATTTTATACAATAATTATAAAATTTCAATGTTGATCAATTGTTATTGTTCTGTGTAACAAGAGAATTGCAAAAAAATCGACATTTTAAATAAATTTAGAAGTGGAAAAAAGATCTGTTCATTGAAATTTACAAACTTTATGTACATAATGCTGAAAACGAATGTGAATCTATAAAATCAATAAACGTTGTGAAATTGGCATCTAATTTTCATATAGATATAGATTACAAATTTATTTGAGGAAACAAATTCAGGACGCTGTGTGGCCCTATATTTATCCATGAAATACAACTAAATATTTCTTCAATAAGAAAGAAGTTAAAAGCTATCTCTTTAAGCAAACATAAATGCATAGTAGCATTGCTATAATCATTTGCAAATATTCGTAAATAAAACTAATATGCACTTTTCTATCTTACAAGAGAACTTTATCTTATTTATGTCTTTAGACTACTAGTTAATATAAACACATAAGTAATGTTCGTATATTTATACATAAAAAAGATTTCCTTTTACAGTATTTCCTCATAATATTGGTAATTTAAAAATTCTGTGATGGGTTCCAGATTGATTTCTACATCGATAACAGATTTTAATTTTGTTATAACTGTATACTTGACCTCTAAATAAACTTGATCATTATGTGTCCTATATTCTAAAATTTATTGCAAATGTTCAAGTTTTGATTTATTGTGATATGTTTAACTCCAATTGTGTAAAACATTAGGTAGAATTAAATATTGTAAAAATTATAAAAATCTAAAATCATAATAAGAAGGATGTCTCGGCCACAGAATACAGGAAATTAAATAGTTATTCTGCTTGAGCAAAAAATGTGACAAAATGAATGAGAACTTCCTTTATTGAAAAAAATTTACCTTGAGATAAATTTTATTAGAATTTAAAAAGATTTAAAAATGCATATTTAACAGGATTATTCATCAATGTCGATTAAATCCCCTTTGTATGAAGTTTATTTGAATATAAATTTTTTAAGATCCAAGACTATTTTAGCTTTAGTAATTTTTTTATCCTTGTACAAAATCTTCATTTTATTTAACATTTGAAGACATTTAAATCCTTTTTTATAAAGCAAGGGTGGTAGTATTATGGTAAAATATGAGTAGCTAACAATAATTACTAAATCTAAAAATACAACATTACTTATTCCTAACAGTTATATTTAAGAGATTTTGGTGATTGAGTGATTATTTAAAGAATAACAATTAAGTAAAGGTTAAAGTGATGTATGAAGTGTAGATATAGTCTATAAGATTAATTACGGGAAAGAATGTCTACAGTATAAAAACAATTATCCTACAAAATATTTTCCACAATATAAGTGAAATGTAAATTTAACTTTAAAGTGTATAAAATTTTATCCATTTTATTTAGGAAATAGTATTCCTTTCAAAATTTAGCATTAAAAAAATATGACATTTTTCTAGAACAACTGTTAAAAACCAATGAATGTGAAACTGGCTGTTAAGTATAATAGTATACCTACTTTAATTGCTACACCAGACGAGTATCGCATACGTATTAACAAATATTAACCTATAGTGCTCGTAACAGTAATTTCTATATTCTCATACAAATCGTATCAAAATTAATGCCACGAATGATTTTACAAATCTCTCAATAAGGAAACATATTGAATTGAAATGTTATTAAACGTCTTACGTTAAGAGAAAGGTTGATGAGGATGGGTTGGAAGTGTATGTATGCCAAAGTATTTCGAACCACGATTTTTCAGCTAATTTTGGAATTACTCAAATGTTTTCATTAAAATTATTTCGGGTACTCACGCTATATATGTAAATATGCTTGAATCATAACAATACTTATTAAAATCAGAAATGTTTACACAAATTTGCAGAAAATATCTTCAACTGCAACAAAGATTACTACTGCCGATGCCACGTAAGGTAGTACTGCGCATGCGCCTACCGCACGTTGACGCGACACGTCATGATGAAAATTGGAGAGCTGGAAAAATCCTATCCTTTCTCAAAAAACTACTTCCTTTTCACAACAATATTTCATTCACACCTTCACTTTCTTGCAGGATGCGACGTCTATTAATTAAACGTTAAATAAATGCTAATATTTTTGTATGTTTCCACAATGAATTTTGATTACCTTGTTGTTTTGCCGCACGGGAAGTAAGCAAGATACCAGTACCGAATTGCTTTACTCCGTATTCCAAAATAACTGAACAAAGTTAATATTAGTGTATACAAGCGGTTGTATATAATATAGCTTACAGATTTAATTTCTTTTCTGTAAGAATTCAATATTTCTTTCATCGAATTAACCAGTCTCGGCAATTTATTGTTTAATATACCATCAAATGGTAACGCGCGTTTATCCTACGTGGTGTATGAAACGTCATCGGAACTGAGTCGGCAATAAAGGGACAAGAATTTGTCAGACTATTGCCTTTCTATATGTTTTTACTTCATGGTCATGTATCTCTTCATATATACAAATGCAGTTTTTTTCACATTACCCGTAAAATTAAAATAGTTGAAAGTCTCGTTGGAATGAATTATCGAATGTATGCCACTGAGAACGTTGTTATGTAAAAATTCGGACGTGAAATGATGCCTGTCCGAATTCTCATGAATTTTGACACTGCAAGAAGTCAATGGTGGCGCTGTTACAATGTCAGGGATGCGCAGTAGCATGGCAGTTTCCGTTCTGCATAGTGTTTTTAAAGGCTCAGTGAAGATTTCTTAAATCATTTCAATAGAATTTATAAACGGAATACGTGCTGCAGGAAGTGAATTAAGTGAACTTGATATTTTGTGTTATTTCGAAATATTCTGTGACAGAGATTTGTTAAATTTCTTCCTGGGAATGTTGAAGGACTCGTTTGTCGTCCGAGCATCCAGCCAAGAGGTAGGTAAGTTTTTATATTCTTCTCTCATTATGTTGGTACGTCCATTTGTCATAACTTTTCAAATGAAATGTAAACATCCAAATGAAGCTTATCCAAGGATCCCAAAGCGCCCTTGCCTATTTCCTCGCGAACTATAGCGATAAACGCTGAATCTAGAAATATGAAACATCAGGAATGAAAGATTTTTTACTCATCGATGCTGAATAAAACAATCTCGGATGTTCCGACTTTGTGAAAATGGAAAAACATGTTTTTATGACATTTACCAATAGAACCTTTTGTGTCTGCGAATGGCGCTAAGAATATCGATCCTGGAGCTTCTGGCGAGGCCACCTACGTTTAGAGGTCACCGGGACTCTAGTTACATTATCGCGACCTCCACTCTCGATCTTGTTATATAGTTCACACACATGACTTCGTATTTTTAAATACGTTCTAAACATTTTTTAACAAAGTATCATGCTAAGCCCTGTAGAAAATCATTCTTATTTGGAACGCAGCTGCACCTCTCGGGTGTGGTACTGCAAAAAACACTGTCATAACCGAATCACTGTGTATGGTATATCTATGTACTTGAAAAAATTGTTGGTTTTCGACGTGTTGCGATAAGAATTGTAGATTGTCAATTATTTAAACGTTGATATTACTATAAAGAAAATTCCTGTGATATAAAAATATCACAAAACAATTGCAAAAGTTGTACAATTTGCATTTTAGAATAAAGAAATTATATTATTAGTAGGTTTTTTGATGGCATTAAATGTAAACGAGATAGAACATTTTAGAAAATCGTTTTTATATGTACTTTTTCAGAATTTTTTATCAATTTTCTGTTTTTATACAATTTCCGCGTTTATGACTATTAAATCATACTAATTTACCAAAGTGTATTAAAAGATAGATATGAATAGATATCCTTTTTTCACAAGTAATAAGATTTTCTTTAACTGAACAGCATTCCAGAAATAGTTTGAAATATTTTTTGAAACATCAATGTAAAAAACTAATTATCCGAATTGTGATGATTTTGAAAAAGTTAAAAAATTTCGTTACCCAAAAATGTCAAACCTTTAACGCTACTAGGAAATTTACCATAGCTTCAATAAAGAGTCAAAATACTTTGAAACAAATTTGATACTCGCAATTAATAAAATGGGTGTGTCTTTAAAATGAAAAAGCAGAAAGTTATATCACAAATGTATATGTTTTCAATAGTTTTAAGAATTAAAGTAACATGGGAATTTATGTAAAAAATGTGGATTTGTGATCTTTACTATCAAAGTTAGTAAAATTAAAAATATTCTTTAAGTAATTTATTAATATCACTCGCTCGTTAATTTTATGTACCAAATAGTTATGGTACCATGGAAGAACATTTCAATTATCAATATACAGATATATTTTTCTACTAAAATCGATAATTGGTAAATTTGTTATTTAAATCTTTACAGATCAAAAAATGTTTTTGAAATTTCTACATCATTTTTATAGATTAATGACATATTTTCAATTTTTGGAAAAATAAATTTTTTTTACAAATTTTTTAAAGGAAAGCTGATCTCTAAATTCGATAATTTTACAAATTAAGAAAATTATTTTAGTTTCTGATATCAATTCAATTTGTGTTACATGGTAGTAAATCGTAGCTCACTACTGCCTACTGCGTATCTGAAGCTACAAATATTAATTCAATAAAATGATCTTCCGAATGTTTGCTTTCCTAGTATTTATAGAAATATTTATGTCTGGGCGTGGCTCATACTTTATAATGAGTGGATGTAGATTCAACTAAATGACTTTCAAGCATGTATTTTTTTAACTTAAGTTTTTTAAGAAAGAGAAACGAAGGGTAAAAGTCAGAAGGCTTTTATCACTAATATTTGTCCACCTTTAATGAGTTCCTTTTTATAGTAAAATAGGCTGTATTTAAAAACAAGAGAATATATATGCAGAATAAATAATAAGATACTCACCCATTTTACTAGCTTAAACGCTTAAAAAATCAATGTCAAATGTTCATGTAATTGCCCTATAATAATGCCTTACTATATTTTGAATGTCCCAATGTCACAATAATGAATATCGATATATCCATTACTATTTATAGCTTTGTAAAATTAATCACAGAGTAATCAAGCAAGAGACGAATAAAGGAATGTTTCTTGATTTAATATAACTTAATTGCATCTGCTTTCGAAATTAATAAAATATTTTACTCTACTTTGCATGAAAATCTTCTATTTTATTTTGTATGAGTTTCGTGGAGAAACTAATTGCTATATGAAACCTGCTATCTTAACCATGAACTTTAGTAATTGAATATCAATAAGTTCATGACAATAATTAGCAGACTAAAGTTCGAAATATGAGCACAATGATGTTCTATATAATTGTTTTCAAATCGATAAAATGTAATAACACATTGTAAGCATGATTCAAAATGTAATTTTTGAATATTATTCAGTCTATATACAAATTTTTTGGAAGAAGAAAAGCAACATCCTTTATTTTTTCGTGATAAAGTCAACATGTTTGCACATTCTAAATAAAATTTGATATTTATTAATAAATATATAAGGGTAGTCTTAATGAAAAAGAAGTTTTTTAACATTCCTTCACCAGTTTTTGAAAAGGAACGAGTATTGACATAAAAATTTGAAGTCTAAGACTGTCTTAAAAATATTTGGCAACTTCACGCATATAATAATACTGAAACACTTAATGTTTTAGCAAACTAATTATTTTAATAAACAGTATTTTTATGCTTTAGAACAATTTTTTCATCTTTTCCAAATCTCATTAGCACTATTAGTATTTTTACAATTACATTTTCCTATTTCTCGCAATAAGTTCCAGCTCAATATTATTTATAATAAGTTTCACAAATTCATTGACTCTGGGTCTTCACAGAAAGTGAAAATAATCTAATCTATAATTAAAACATCAAAGAAGTTTATGTTTGATTGTGATATAGTGTTCATTATATCGTACATTTTATACATCTGTAATACACAAGTACAGCAAGTATAAGATAAATAATCATAAATGGATATAGTTAAGATATTCTTTCGAATTCTGTTAACAATGCATTGTGAATATTCAGATAAATTTGTATTTTGTTTACCAAACAGAAATATTGGAAAAGTACAGTATAAATCTAAGATATTCAAGTGTAACTGTGTATCCATATAATTTGAAAACAGGAAATTTTTAGAAAACATCTTTAAAGACGTTAAATGTAATTTCTGGAAATAAGCAAAGTATCTTGATTGATTATACCTTGTTTGCAAGTATCAATAAACGGATCAATAGGATTTCCCAGTCATTTTGAAATGTTGTAAAATGTCAAATTATTATTGTTTAATGGGGTGAGCCCATTTTCAGGCTAATCCACGTGTTTGTACAAACAATAAATAAAAATAATGTTTTGAGACGATTGCATAACAAAAGGCTGCCGAAATTTAAAATAATACAATATTTTTTTGACATTTTTTAAATTTCCAGTGATACCATCACAAAGTGCGGCTAAAAAACTATAAATATTTTTTTTTTCATTATTTTTTAATCGAATTCAATTGGTATAAAAAGCTCAAAAGTAGTGGTGTACAGAGTGTCCTTTCAGGCGTTAATGGGTTAAGTGGCAAAGGGTTGGGACACGTTGAAGTTATGCCAAAGCTATTTTTTGTGTAGTTCAGTTTAATCCATCCAAGAAAATATTTTATAAAATTTGGTACAATTTCTACAAAATTTGTTGGAATTTTTAAAAGTTTTTTAACTTCGAATACTATTATTTAAAATTGAATTAGTTCAATTGCAAGTGCAGGAAATAATTGTTTTTTCAAATATCACAAATTCTCGAAATCCTTGTGATTTTTATGTATAATTGCAATATTGTTGTTTTGAGTTTATAAATATAAATTCATTAAGAACATTTAATTATTGATAAGCTAATTGTATTTGTGTATTACAAATTAGACGAACATTAATTAAAATAGTATGAAATCTTCCATGTAGTATTAATAATTTCAGTCTTAATTATGTCCTCTATTCGCTTTCTTTAAATGATATAAAATAATTAAAATACCCTGCACACCAATTATTTTCTTTTTTAACGTACTTCTGACGCAAAACTTTACCAGGTCTGTCGGCAGCTGTATTATACATATGCGTAGCTTTGAATACTGCTACAAATATATTTATCCAACATAATACGATGCTCTGCGATTCTTATTTATAGAACTGCTGTGATAATCCTATTCGAAAATTCTGCAAATCTTCTAGAGAGTTATACAGAATTCTCAGTATATTACCTACTTCTTTGAATTATAATTTCCGGAATGGATAATGCCTAAACAATGGGTTATTTGTCCATTCTCTTCCAGTTTCAAATTTCCATTGGCCATTGTGTTTATATAAGGGGCAGAAATTGGCAAGCTCTGATAAAAGCAAATCCCTGACACTTCATGAGAATTCAAAAAATTATTAGTTTGAAGAATTATTTATTAGAAATCCTTTTTCTCAATGTAAGCAACGATTACTTTTTACCTTACCCTTTTATTAACGCTAATTACTTCTGTTCACAAAGCACCGCGTCGTGAATTGTTTCGTCACGATGCGACATTGATTACGAAATTAATGTCATTCTAACATTACTATTTTTTGCTTTAAATGGTAATAAATTAAATCATTGAATATTTCACACAATTATTAGTGTACTCGTAGTGTCTTATCAGCATTTTTTCTATTGCTCACTGACGTACGAAATGTTACAATATAAGTGCTGTTGTGATACATTGTGTTCCTTGGTGGTAAACAAGGGATACGTTGAAATTCATAATCATAACAACCCATTCCTATATCAATTTCTTTTGTTTTACTTCCGCAAGAGCAGCATTGCTGCAGGAATTCCACAAGGGTTTTTCTACCGATGCGCATCTTGCAAGAATTTTGCATTCCACGCAAGGTTGGCTTGAGTTACATCGAATGATTTTCTGTACAACCAAGGGCACTTCAATGATATGCAAAAAATTGAAAAAAAATTATTTTCTAACACAGTTAAATTTCTGTCATTGTCTCTTTTTTTTATTTTAAATTTCATGCGAAATGGTGGCTTCGCTGCTTTATCCAATCCAGGTTCATTTCGTAATTATGTTTTAAACATGATAGTTCAAAAGATTGTATTATCTTCAAGTTCTAGCTAATTCAATTCAACAGAATAATATAATCAGCACAAAGGGGCTTTTTAGACTCCACCGCTAAAAATATGTATAGCGTCGAAAAGTCTCTTAACAGCTAACATGTCTTTGGTACTCATAACAGTCAACATGGAGTCTTTGACTTCTCCTGATGTTTTTCGGCTACTGTAAAAATTCATGGCATTACTTTAGATGTCTACCGGAAGATTTAAAAAGTTTATTGAGAAGAAGAAATTTGGTTAATATGTTTTTTTCATAAATTCGTAGCAAGGTCATTAAAAAATCCATTTTTTTCAAAGCACAAATCCTAGCTCTGCTTCCGTTAGTTGCTACACATAAGAGCGTGTGTACGGAGCTTTGGGAGATGAAATGAACAGTTACGCTACTGGGTCGGAAGAACAAGGCAGTATTAGGAGGGAGTTAATAATCATCATATACGTCATGTCTTATTCAGTGTCTCCTATAACTGATATAAACGCTTTCTCATACTGGCATAGGATTTGTGTGCACGTATTGTCTTATAAAAACTTGACTTGACTTGACTTTTTACATTCAGTATAATTGTGTCCCCATGTAGGTGTATTTGTTTTTTCTGTGTTACAAGATATTGCAGGTGTAAAATTGTATAAGAAGCCACGTGGTTTTCCAGTTTTGATACATCATCCGACACTTATTATCATGCCATATTCAAAAGTAAGTGATCCTTCCTATACAAAACGTCATTGAATTGATTTAATAGGGGATATCATTAATTTCTGTTAGCCGAGATGTACTGAGATTGCATCCGGTGACCAGGAATTCATTAAAGTGTATAATTTCCTAATTCCACGCACTCATTATAAAAACATCTATTCAAGGCAATGCAGTTCTAATGAAGATTAGATAATAAGTCAAGAAAATAATAGGCGGTGCTTTGAAATGGTGTTTTATCATTTTCGCGAGTTTCTCGGTGATTGTGAAAATTGCAAAAATTAGCTTTTTTTCTGGTATAATTTACATAGAGAATATTATAGCACATAATTGAAAGCGACGTAACCAGAGAGTATTGAAGTTTAACTATCAAGGACTTGAAATTAGTATATTTGAATATCATCTTAAAACAGGATCAGAATTATTTACTAGCTGGTATTCCCATATGGTCAAAGTTGAAGAATGCACGATTAAGAAATTAGTTAGGATGCATAACAAAAGTGAATAAACTTGTACTAAACCAGTTTATGATTTCGACACATCTCAATTCTTGAATTAATGTAAATTAGACCCTAGCAGTTGACTGATATCAAACTCAATTTTTGATCGTTAATTTTATCCGACAAAAATTTTAATATCACAAGAGATAAGTGTGTGCTTTTTATAAAAATATGTTTTTAAAATTTCCACTTTAAACAAGAATTAATTATTTTTGTATTCACAGTTTAAGAATGCCAATCCGATTAAAAGTGGTTTGCTTTACATTCAAGTATCTGCTGATTCTGTTACAACAAGGAAAGTTTGATGTACAGTTTTTTTAAGCACAATAAGTTTTGCAAAACATTAGCCTTGACATCTTTTACACAATCCAAATCTGCCACCGAAGTGCGTGTTATCAAAAAAAAGTATTTATGATACAACTAAAAAAAACAACAAAACACTTTACTTGCGCCTCAACGTTTTCAATGACCCATTATGGTTGTTTTTGAAAAGATTTTTAGTTGACTGATGGAAAATCATTTAGTATGCTGTTTGTAAAAAGCTTTTCTCATCACATGGTCATCAATTCCAAACTGGCTTAACGCAAACTCTATAATTTAAAGTGGCCGCCACGTAGAATTAATAACGTTACGGTATCATGGTATCACTTTCATTCCCTACAAGTTTGGGTGTGGGCAGTGAAAATTGCGGGTACGTCATATATTCAAAGGCTAAAGAATAGACACTGCATTATTTTTATTTAATAAGAATTAGGACCTATACAAGAACTATTTCACAGAAAAGACGAATTTGGTGTATACATATTTCATATCCTTTGATGCTACAGGCATTTTTGTATTCCCATATTGTTGCGTTTCAAAATGACAAATGGAGTGGATCAATACGAGGAAACACAGTCTACATTAAAAACATCTTTAATAATAATAATAATTAGGAGGTTATTAACTCTTGTATCTCGGAAGCATTATAGTTTGCGTCAGCTGTGATGAAATTAGAAAGAAGAATAAACAGAAAGTTCGGCTCGTTCCTGAAATGAGATAAAAAAAAATGAAATTAACCTAATATCAGGAGATGCGCTTTATGGGAGATATTGCATTCAAAATATTTACATTCGTTTGCATAGAAATAACGAAATTTTATCTCAAAATGGAACAAAACCTCATTTTTATTAAAATTGGTATCTGCATATTGATTTAAAAGCCATTATAGAAGTTATTACCAATAAATCGACAAAATGCAATGAATGATAATTAAAATTTAAATACAACGGACGTCAGCCATTACACAACTATTTAGTGCCTTCAGTAGGATGCAATATCTGAAGACTGATAACAGCTGGCATTTTTTTTACTTATGAAAAATTATAAAGCTCGTTAATTTAACCCTCAGCTGGCCCGCTTCGCCAGAATAACATAACTGGTACAGAGGGGTTTTTCAGAACCCTAAAAAAATTTATATAGCCTGGAATCTTTTTTTTAATTTTATGAACATGAAAAAGTTACAAGATAGTTGTTAAATATTGTTTTAAAGTATAGCATAGATTATTTTACGAAAACGTAATATTTATAGTGTGGAAAAAGTTGTAGAATTTTTTTACTATCAAGGTGCTTAAATTAAAGGTGGACTAGGCTCGGGCGTCTCAGACCCTAGTAGACCAGCTATGAGTTAAAGATCGACTTTTGCGTTGGTATCATTATTCTGCTGGGGAACAATTATTTAATTACGAATGTTTGCCTATTTAGATTTAATTTTTTTTGTAGTTACCACATATGAGATTAGCGACTGTTATGAACAATTGTAAAAAAATTATCTTTATAATCTAAAGTGTCAGCTATGAACTAAACATTTTTTGACAAGTTTTCTCTTTGTTTAAAGCTGATCCCTAATATCGCTCTTGACATGATTATATAAAATTCGTTTTAGGCTTATTAGCACTGCCTGAATGAAATGCTTTTTTTCCAAGCACTGGCTATTACGTTTAAAGCAGAAGTCAGAGCGTTCTGATAATCAACATTTGCCAGAGTGTGAGGTATTGTTTATTGCAAGACTCCATCCAGTTTGAGTGTATTAGAGTTAAAGCATTCCATCTAATAGCGAGGTAACTTGAACCAGCATTATTAATACTGGTAGTCATAGTTATAGTAGATCCCTCTTAGCGGCAGTTCTTCGCTTAGTATATGTTCATTATATGTTCAGGTGCGTATTTAACACTTTATTACCTTGTAGGTTGTGTAAAAAACCTAGAACATCTTGAAAAAGATTTGAAGAATAAAAATGAAAAAAGTTGAGACAAAAAATCCAATTTGCAACTTGAAAGAAATTTTTTTTGTCAATCAAAGACCCTGAAAAATATTGTAGTTATCTAATTGTGCCATCATTTTAGCCACTCTAAAAATCGTTAGTCTTCTTTCTCCTCAAAATATGGAATTCTTGCTGATCCCTTTAGTCTATTAAATGCTCTCAAGACACGTATGCTACCGATACAAATACTCTTGAAATACTACAGTTATATTGCTTTGCAAATAAAATGATTGGTCTCCTGTTTTATTAGGTATCAGATATTGAAGGAAATAAAGAAGCTGAAATGTGCATTACATCAGAGATTGTGTAACATCCACTTGCTTCACTGGAAGTTTTAATTCCTTACATATGATATCAGGAAGAGTTTGCACAGACGTTAATTGTAGATGCGAGGAAATTTTGAGTTGTTCAAAATTCACTACCTACAGTAGTGTGCCTTATAGTGTACACTATTCGTATTTTGATAAAACATAAGTACTACTTTAGAAATATGTTTAGAATGTGGGCGATATATATTTATCAGTTATAATACACCTTGAATGCACCTGAAACCCACTTTGAAGGTGAAAGAATTTTAAAAGAGCGCGTAAAGTCTATCCGAGCTATGTGAAAACTATTTCATTACCACCAATCGGTGTTATTGGCAACACCATTTCAATATTTTTTACGTTTTTCTAAAACTAAATTTATAATTTAAATATATAAGCTAAATTTATAATTTAAATTTTGATTCACAAAATGCAATTTTACCTTTAAATAAATCACACATTACAAAGCCAGATACGGCAAAAAAGTCCGGGCTGTTGAAAGCTTTAGGCGAGAAAAAGTCCGATCGTAAAGGGTTAATACCTAAAGCTCGATTTGACCATGTAATACCCACAATAAATTACTGTATAGGATTTTACAGATTTAGAACTGTACAGATTTAGAAGATCAGGAAATTGCACAGGATTTGGAAGATTCCTTTTCACCCTGTATCAACGCTTTAATGTATATTTCACAACGTTTTACCGATTACCCCATCTTGTACGTGAGGTCAATTTGTTTACTATCATTTGAAGTGGGTTATCGTTACTGTATCATACTATTGACATACTGTAACCTTGTTTATTAAAATTTATGTTACGTCGCAGTTATGAGTAAATTGCAAGAATACAGTGCTTGAATTGCTAAATTAGAAATAAAAGTACGCGAAAGATAATTATACGAAATCGTTCAACGATACTCTTGTTAATATTTGATACAATTAATATCACCCTCTAAATTCATCCCCTGCAGCCTCGTCAACTTCATGTTTAGATGTATGGAGTTAAAAAAATTGTAGAGGTGCTAACGGTTTAATTTAATTAATAAATTTGTAATTAAAGCTTAAAACTCAATCGGTATATCACTTACTTTGGAGGGCAAATCCAGCCAACCTCTCTTCTTGGTAGAAAAGCAACCTTATCATTTACTCATTGCAATTTACGCTATGAGTTTGCAGAATCGGCAAATCGATTATCATAAATATATCATTTCTTGTCACTTCGTTATGAGAAATAGAGGATTTTCAATATAAAATTAGTCATTATAATGTCGGTTTTCCATTTATGTTGAAATTGAAAAATCTAATAGCGGATGTGTTAATTAGCGACCCCAAAAAATTCTATATACCGACTTTATATATATATAACTCCCCGTAGAATTACAATTATATACCATTAATAGTCTTGCGGGCGATCTTGCAGCGAAAATAGCCCATGAATAGAATATTAGTTGTGGTCTGACCCAATACATGAAATCAATTTTTGATGTTACAGGGTTCCGGATATTTAAAACGAGCCAACACTGAACGTCTCCATGAAATTTTCAATCAGGTGAGATTAAAAGGTCCTTAAAAGTTAATTTTATTTCGGAACACGAGAGGGCCTATGTTGATTGTCAAGGCTTAAAATTTCCGCATACGTACCTTGAAATTGTATCAAATTAGTCTTCAGGCTAATAACCATGTGATGATGGTGACCTTTTCCCATTAAGCTTACCTCTCAGTATCCTATATTTCTGTATGCATTCGACGTTTGACCCAGTCATTCTATACATGCCCTGCCCATTGCAGCCTCTATAATTTGATGAGCCGACTATGTCCGGTGTTCCAGAAAAGGCGTGCATTTCCTTATTATGCAGTTTCCTTCATTCCCTTAGTTGATTATCGCTCTTAAGGTCAACCGTTTTTTTTACAATACGGTACATTTATTGTTTCCGACGACGAACACGAACCCCTATGTTATCAATATTTAATTATTCGTTTCTTGAAGTTCCAACTAAACTCATATAATTTTTCTACTCTTTTTTAGTATGCTACTCAAGAGAAGAATGGAGAGAGGTTCATGACCCCAGCTGATTTCGTACGAAGTTACTTGGGTCTGTACACAAATCCAGATTACAATCCCGATTCTGTCAATTTGCTCGCTGGCATCGTTGACACTAATAAAGATGGGTAATTGTTCTCAGAAGTTGTGAATTTCTATCTAAAGCAGCAACTACACTAGAATAGATGTTACAAAGTTTTTGCTTGTTTCAGACTCATTTCTTTTGCGGAATTTCAAGCATTCGAAGGGTTGCTTTGTGTGCCCGATGCACTATACAAAACAGCCTTCCAATTGTTCGATACCAATGGAAATGGAATGGTTGCGTTTGGTATGTACTTTTGTAACATAGATAGATATATCTCATATAATTTGCAAAATGAAAAGGTGCAATAAGAAAAGTTCTAAAAGTAATATTTACGATATATAATTACAATTAATTAGATTATTAGTAAATTTTTCATACGAAAACAAAAGGTTCTGAGAGATAAAAGCACTTTATTCAAGAGAAAATGGTCCCAGGAGGCTCGAACCTCCTGGGCCGGTACAAAGATTTTTAAAACAATCATCGCTATATATATATGTATATTAT
Source organism: Gasteruption jaculator (assembly GCA_949825005.1). Taxonomy (NCBI): domain Eukaryota; kingdom Metazoa; phylum Arthropoda; class Insecta; order Hymenoptera; family Gasteruptiidae; genus Gasteruption; species Gasteruption jaculator. Next base: position 10,936,860 of record OX463765.1, on the reverse strand, counting down.
TTAGAAATTTTTGCACGAATTCTATAGACAATTTGAGGGTAGCTACAGTAGTTAGTGAAAAATTCGCAACTGTATACTTTTAGAACAATAAGATATTTCCTCAAAGAAATTACAATATCAATTGTTATAATTTATTTTTATAGCGTAGTCAATATACAATAATATAGTCAATCTTTATAGTATGCAAATAAGAAAAATTTACACAACATTCATTTACAGATGAGTTCGCTGAGGTGATGAAGAAAACCGAGTTGCATCAAAAGATGCCATTCAATATGGAAAGTAGCTTTATTAAACTCTATTTTGGGAAAGATAAGAAACGTCTGATCAATTACTCAGAGTTTAGTCAGTTTTTACATGTAAGTGCTCACAAGTTTTGTCTAATAGTTACACTAGTAGTTAATTTAAATTACTTGATAACATTATGATTTTATTTTTTAGGATTTCCATGAGGAATATGCCACAGAAGCCTTTAAGAAATTTGATAAAGATGGGGCGGGATTTATTTCTCCATTAGATTTTCAAGATATCATGCTTAGTATTAAAAATCATCTATTAACAAAAGATGTGCGTGATAATCTTCTTGCGGTAAGTGAACAATGCATACAAACAAAAAACAGGCCTATCACACTTTTTTAATATAAAAACCCAATATTCTACGATTTCGATTTTGCTCTTTACAGGCAGTTAGCACTGGACAGAGTACGCGGAAAGTGAGTTTTCCTTATTTTATGGCGTTTAACTCACTTTTAAACAATATGGAGCTTATTAAACGCATCTACCTGAATGCAACTAATGGACATAGGTTTCAAGAAGTTACTAAAGGTAAAGTGGTTTTTAAATTTCAATAAATTGTAATTGAAAATCAAAATGTAGTTGGCGATTTTAATACGTCTAACCGTTCCTTCTCAGAATTAACTCTACATGTGAAACATAAATGAAGCATATTTCTGACTTTTCTTTACTATAATTGTTTTATTCGTGAATATACACCATCCAAAATATCTTCTTTAGTTTTTTTGCAGTTTCCTATATCTATGTCAGTACATGTAGTCACTTCGCATGACGCAGACAATTAATAAAATTTTTTTTTTTTCATATTTCCTTGATTGTAAAAAAATTTTTACTCGTAGCTTATTTCAAAGAATAACAATCTGCCATTATTTTTTTCAGAGGAATTTCTTCACTCAGCACAAATGATGTCTCAAATTACTCCACTAGAAGTTGACATACTCTTTGATTTATGTGACCTTCTTCATCAAACTGGGTGAGTTACCAAAATATTAAAAGCATAATATCGATGGATCAACATGGTCTGTCGAAGGCACCCGTAAATTTTCCGTAAACAATCGCATCATGATTCAGCATCCACACCGGAAGGGGCGATAATTGTATTTTTCTGTTAGCACATCAGTTATTCATCCAGTGTGTCTTTTTCGCGGAAGAGGAATAAGAGATTTTATCCCACTGCTTATCACGTTCGAAATGTTTCTATCATTGCTCTTGACACATTAACTCTCCTGTTTCACTAAATCTTGTGTAAAAAGATCTATGTTCTATTCAGACTATTTGTTTACATTTTTAACGCTGCTCGGATCAGTTCTGAGGAAGAAGCTGAGGCGGGTTCGCGGTTTCGGTGCGTCTTTCCTATTACAGACATATCATGTGTCGTGAAAATACTTTTTGTTCATATTATTTCATATAATCACTGCTTTTTATCAGAGTTTGTGATACATTTATATTTTACTAAATTCTTCGTATGGAACCAGTAAGGTGGCAGCTATTTTGGTCGCATATCATTGAATTGAAACTGTGAGAGGCTGACATTACAGAGCAAAACTTACATTTTTTTTTCAACATTTTATGATTTAGGCACGCACGTCCCCGAAATACATCAAATTTCTTAAGTAAACAGATTGTTTTTATAGGATTATATTAAAACCATAATCTACTATTTTATTGATAGTAAGCATCGCTGAACTGGTGCTGGTTGGTGCCTTCGATTTTATCCTAATGTGCCATGGAAAAAAAAAATCATCTTAATATATCACCACGCTTCGACTCGATCACAAGACGAATTTCACGTAATTAGTTACTAAATATATGCTTCTTGGCGTTTCAGAAAAATTGTGTACAATGATCTTGTGGCTATTACGCCGGAGCAGTATTTCAAACAGATTACAAAACGCCTTGCTGAAATTAAGGCGGTATCGGTAAGTCCAGCTGAAACCTGACAAATACACATAGCACAATAACGTTCCATAATGCCACCTTTACCAAGCAACATTTTATATCTATCCTCTGAGTCGATGCGAAATTCACAAATTTTGCTTGCCGTTAATAATTAGTCTTTATAAACTTGATTTCAGAGTCCAGATGAACGCGGAATTGTGGTACAAATTCTCGAGAGTGGATATCGATTCGTTCTGGGTTCCATCGGTGGAGGTATGCATCCTATTTTTCATCCATTTATTTCTAATATCATACTTATTAATGCAATGACATTCTTTCGTAGCGGTGGGAGCGACAGCGGTGTATCCAATTGATTTGGTGAAAACTCGGATGCAAAATCAAAGGACGGGATCTTTCATCGGTGAATTGATGTACAGAAACAGCTTTGATTGTTGCAAAAAGGTTGGAATCGAAAAGTCTGTTGAGGTGACACCGTCTGCATTGTTAATCATAAAGTCGATATCTTGTGTTTGACAGGTTATACGGCACGAAGGTTTCTTTGGGTTATACAGAGGATTGGTTCCTCAATTAATGGGAGTAGCTCCTGAAAAAGCTATTAAACTTACCGTCAATGACTTCGTTCGTGATAAATTCATGGACAAAAATGGAAATCTACCACTTTACGGTGAAATCATTTCTGGGGCTTGTGTACGTATCTTTCTATTTGCTACAATTGATTGTAAATATTGCTGATTTAAAACTGGTATAAATGGAGACATTTTTTACCGCAAGAGTACCATCCTTGCAGTTATTATACGACTACTCGAATTAATGAGAAGTTATATAATAATATTAATGAAAAAAAAAACGATGAAAATCATAACTAAAAAATATATAATTTTAAAAAATTTGGTCAGTGCCTGTTTTTTAGTTTCGTATCAAGCACTTTTAATAACAGGAATGCTTTGTCCCATTTTTTAGAGAAAGTGACTTAAAATCATCATTTCAGAACCACACGCTCCAGCAATTCACTTAACCGTGTAAACCTTATCTTTTAACAGTAATAATCTAATAAAAATGACTCTATGTAGGAGACATTTTAGATTAATATTGAACGTTATGTATTTACGTGAAATAATTGCATTAATGAATTCGCACCCTTGATCCCAGGTCGTGATAAAAGTCTATATGAAACACATTGTAACTTTATGCAATTATCTCCGTTCGATATGACATCGATTGATCTTGCTATGTAAATATAGAAGTCACGGGAGATGTTCTGAGAAATAACTCTCAATTGTTGCGCAACTCATATTTCAATCATTATATAACGCTTGAATGAGTTGCTGTATATTATTTGTATAGTAACTTGCAGATAAAATCTTTCGAATTCTCTATATTTGGAGATTTCAGGGGTAGAAAAATATTTTATCTGGGGTACTCACGGTAAAAAATTATATCATATTTTTGTCTTGTAACGTGTCTTCAGAAACTAACAAGTAATCATTGGTAACTTAGCTCTGTTGAGTAAACTAACGTTAAGACATTTATGATTTCACGTTTTACTGATGTAATAAATATGTTTTTCTATTTACAGGCTGGAGGTTCGCAAGTTATTTTCACGAATCCATTAGAAATCGTGAAAATTAGATTGCAAGTAGCTGGTGAAATTGCTGGAAGTTCGAAGGTCAGAGCGTGGACTGTTGTAAAGGAATTAGGTCTTTTTGGATTGTACAAAGTAAGTCGAATTTATAATTATTATAAACCTTATGACGTCTTACACTTAACTGTCACACATTTGAAATTGTATATACTCGTTTTATAACTTGAGATAATATCGCACCCTCGCAAGAAGAGTGCCAGAAGTAAAAAAATTGGGATTATGGTGTCGCTTGTGTTTTAAAATTATCGAACATTATTCTAAGTCCAAATTTTCTTTTGCTTTTCCTGTAAAATTTACATTTTTGTACTTCTGTCATTCTTCTTGCGGGGGAGGTAAAAAAATTTAAGCTACCTTTAAATCAGGCTAGGCAAACTCATGTTCACCATTTTTCGCACATAAGATATAAAACTGAGGACACTGAGTTTTTATAAATAGACTCAATGATATTTTGTCATGGAATGCAAATGGTAATTTCATTTTCTAGAAAAAGATTCTTCTGTATTTTCGTGATATGTACTTGCTTTCTAATTGGACTAAAACTGTATAAATGATGAAATTGAACATTTGAATTATTACCTTTTTTCACAGGGGGCAAGAGCTTGTTTCTTGAGAGATATACCATTCAGTGCTATATATTTTCCAGCATATGCGCACACGAAAACGAAAATGGCAGATGAAGGTGGTTATAATACACCATTATCGCTTTTGATATCTGGTGCTATCGCTGGTGTGCCTGCAGCAGCACTAGTAACACCAGCTGACGTAATTAAGACCCGTTTGCAGGTATGTTGAGAAAACATGTCCTGAATTTCTAGGCAAGCCTAAACTTATCTTAGCTTGTTACTGAAATTTTTTCGTGGCTGCCAATGTTTTAAAGCATTTTTATATTATCACTCTATCTTGTTAAAGAGTGTCGGATATTAAAAAATAATATTACGATTTTACTCTTCCAGGTTGTTGCCAGAAAAGGACAAACGACGTACAATGGCTTAGTTGACTGTGCACGTAAAATTTACAGGGAAGAAGGTGCAAGAGCTTTCTGGAAAGGAGCGACAGGTATTCTTATTTTACTAATGTTAATCTATATTTTATAGTAGAATATCAGTAATTTGAGTGTGACATTTTTCAGTAGAGAATTTCGACATTTCGAATGAGCTTATTTCTTAATTCTTTTTTAATTTTATTGCCACGATTTTATTTAAGTTTTATTATAGTATAGTTGTTATGAAATACTGGTATCAGTTAGTAATATATTTTGATATGGTCCGTTGTATGCACGGGGGTCCGATCCCCCTTTGGTGCATCACGTGGTCCCATTTTCTCCCCAATATGACCCGGCGATTTACTTATCAGTAAGTAGATAGCGTCTCGGTTTATCTCATATTTTTACAGAAATACCTTGTCTATAATAAACCGCAGTGTGCCGAGTTTGTAAAATCCGTCATCTTGTGTTATTCCACTTCGACACCTACACACCCCTATAAAAGTTGAACATTCAAAATTGTTATGTCCGGAAAGTAACAAGGATTTCCAGATCATGTTATGAAATCACATCGCTGAATGTCCAATAATAACAGTTATTAACATGAGTCTTTTGAAATTTAGTGATGACACTTACGGTTGATAGTTTCGACTTCAGTTTCATGTCTAAGGGGCGATTCTTATTTGCAATGCTGAAAATTATGTGATTTTGGAGTGACTCCCCACAATTGACCAAAACATTGTTCCTGTGTACATATATTTCTTGTATATTTTGTTCAATGTATTTTAACAGAAATGTCATTTAATTGTAAGATACAAGTATAAGACACAATTACACAATTTATTATCATATTCGTCTGTCTCCTAAAATTAACCTGGAATAATTTGCTCAGAAGTTTGTGTGTTGATTTCCTTTATTTTGCACTTATATTTTTTATTTTGACATCGCCTGTTTCATACACTTTCTATAATTTCGATAACAAAAGTGCGTGTAATCTGTCACATTTATCAGATTCCACGAACGGATTTCGTTTTCTTATATTCGAGAGTCTTCATTCTAATAAAGAACTGAGAAATACATGTGTAAGAATTTAAAACGATTGCACACATTATAATATCTTTTGTTTCTTTTAGCGCGAGTATTCAGATCGTCACCACAATTTGGGGTGACGTTATTCACGTATGAGTTACTACAAAGGTTGTTCGTGGTTGACTTTGGAGGATCGTAAGTATAATCTTTCGTACTACCAAGTCAGCAAAATAGCAACGAATTGTCACTCCTTTATAAATTTCTGATACCGTTCAATTTTTTTTATTGCATACTTTTATGCGATATTAACATATATTTTTTTGCAGCCGCCCAACTGGATCGGAGCAAAAAGTACCAAGCATTGGAATGGCAGATGAGGTTCGATCAACGAATCCTGATCATATAGGTGCATATCAAGTAGCTTTACCAATCTTAACGGGTATCGAGACGAAGTTTGGTCTTTGCTTACCGAGGTTCCAAGCTGCAACTACCGGGAAGTAACATTGGTGGAAATTAACTTATTAATTGGAGAAGAGCCTATTATAGAAATAAAATGAATAACTACCGCATTGGTGGATTATCTCTAACGCAGTGACATTACGAACTTTTAAACCATCAAATTTTCAAAAATTTATGTATACTGGACAGGCGTTTTAAATAATCTGTGTTATAGCGGTTGTGCGACACAATGAGAAATCCATTTCTGCAACCTGTTAGGGAAAGAATAGAAAAAACGTTTTCTTGTAGCTGTATCAGAGCACAAGACGATAGAAACAGTAAGATTTACGAAGTCGTTAAACTTATCGGGTTTAACTTTGCGATCAGATATATTGTTTCACAGTTTTAAATCTCTGTTAATATCTATAATTTTATATGAAGTATTTGTAAATTCTGTACCATTCTATCCAACGATTACGTCCATTCAACATAAATTTGTCAATATTTTTTCATTGGCATTAATTCTAATGTTAAATATTATGTACAAACAGTAATTTTAATAATATATATTAAAAATCGAGAGTTTTAGATTATTTTTTTTTCTTGATTTCGAAATATACGACGGCAGTTTTTCTTACAGTAATTTAGCAAATTCTACTTTGTAGATCTTACATTTTTGATCGCATGCGTTACAAAGAAAAAGAAATTTATATTTTACTTATCGACCAAATTGAGACATTATTGAAATATTTACGAAAATGTGAATGAAAGTGAATGAAATTTTATGAAAAATGCGCAAAAATCAATCAATTTCTGGTATGTCGTTAACTACGCTTTTGTTATATTTCTGTTAATGTAACGTATATTTCACAAGAATAATTACAAATGCGACATATGTGAGATTGATAATTTGTACGTGAAGATTCAAAGAATGCTTAAAAAGTTTCGAACATGAATGACAAAAAACACTTGTGTACTTCATTTACAGTATAAATATAACAGCCCTTCCCTCTATGCCTTGGCAAAATTAATGTGATTTCAAACTTATACAGGAAGACTATGTCGAAAAAGTCTCTATTGTAGACTAAATTTGATACAAACTTTCGGTGTGAAATGAGTTCTTGTGCAAGATAAAGCTAAACATCTTGAAGAAACTCCAAATTTTTCTAAGCAATGATATTTAAAAAAAAGGAAAAAATTACTAGTGCTTCATTCAAGAAAGAAACTAAATGATTACCATTAAATTATCACACACTTGTGGAAAATTATTTTCTGTTTGCTGTAATATTAAACTTAGAATTAGTTAATTTATAATTTTTTTTCAGTTTAATTTTCTATGTTTTGCTAGAGTTTCGTATTTTACATAGAATTGCCTGTACATTCATGTATTTACACTTTTCTAATCGCTCGTTTCTTTAAATGTAGGATATTAAATTCCTGGGATACCAACCTGATACAAATTTAATATAACCCTATCCCAAGATTCTTGCAATAGAAGCACAAAAATTCTGCATGAAATAACATGGTCATTAAATCTACGAATCATTCATTTTTTGTGCGTAGCATTTCCTCATTAAGGTTGGATATCTAAAGTTCTTCGCTTTTATACATTTATAATAGTTAAAAACCAATGAATATTTTAAACACGTTCGTCTCATATTGAGACGTATTATTTATAACGCAATATTCTACAGATATCATTGATTTACAAAAATAAGTAGTTTTTACGGTATTTTTTGTTTGAATACATTCATAATAATTAATCCGCTGCTCGCTAAGATTTTTTTTGCATTTCAGTCGCTTCGCATTCGAGACTTTTCTGTTAGTTTTGTAGCAATTACGATTACAGTTGCCTGAGTTCAACTACGCAAGTATTAGATTGACATATCTATTTATTGACATGGAACGAACGCTTAAAAGGGGGAAAAGAAAGGAATTTGAAAAATACGATGGTTCAAATATCGTGTGAAATTGAAATTCTATCTTTATTCCAAGGGGACAATTTAAGATCGAAAGAGTGGGGATTAAAAATCAATAAATTATCTTCTGCACAGTAAACTTTGTAAATAGTTTTTATAATTAGGATAGAGGTCATCTAGATGTTTGCAGTTAACAAAAATAGGCAGTAAACAGAGATTTATTTCATTTGTTGCAATCACGCAAATAAAATTTAAAAAATATACTAATATTTACCTAAGATTGTAGATTATTGTGGGTGTAAAACTGAAACATATTTATAGAAGTCTACGTATTTTGAATGTAAATCTTTAAGAATTATGGCACCAAATTTTGGGAAAATTGTGATAAGAAAAGGATAATTTTTCTAAACAAGAAGCTTTAAATTGGAAAATGTGTAAGATTTATAAGCTAACAATATTTTAAAGTAATTAACAACTATAGTAAACATAGAAACATAAACCAAAAGTTTCTTGAAAAAATTGTTGAAATTATAATTAGATAGTTCTGCACTTTGGAAATAATATATTATATTTACCTCAATATACAGTAGAAAATAAAATTTTTAAGCCTAATAATGAAGCTCTAAGAGTTTATACTAAAAATTGCAGGTATTGTTGTCGAAGAATCAATTTAATATTTATTAAAAATTGTTACATTCTTATTTCAAAGGGTGAAAATGGCATTTTCACTGTTAAAAGAAGCTAATTTAGGCAAAATGAGATAATTTTAATAATCGTAATAGGGAAATGATAAATAAACATTTGTATCTACATGGCGGTACCAATTAATTCTCTTAATATTAAGAAATCAGAATATTTGTTATATTATCGACCAACAATCCTGTGAATAATATGCTGTAATATACGTGTAAAATTTTAAATGTACCTGAACGATATAATGCACAGTTTAATACGCTATAAGTGTTACAAACTTTTAATAACATCACAGGGTAACCCTCGATGAAAATATTTGAAATATTTTTAATGTATATTTATTTATGATTTGTCAGTGTAATATTCATATCGGTGGAATGATCGTATTTCATTTTCATCATTCTCAGGATACAATGATTTTTACATTCTTAGTGGACTAATAACATTTTATAGAAAAAAATTGGTTTTAATATACAAAACAATGGAAATATTCTGTTGGTATTCGTGCAAGATTCCTGCTGTATGGGTAAAAGATATGTGACCTTTGGTAACAGTTTTAACGGCATGGCTAGGAAGAAATTACAGGTTTCTGTATTTCTGTTAGAAGTTTTACATCATGTTAAATAATATTTATCTTTTAACGAGTGGGAGTTATGTGATTATATGAATTCCATTTTTTTAAAATTCTCTCTTAATAATTTCATACGTTATTTTTTTTAAATATGATTAAATCTTAAAAAGAATTCTCGAGTCAGTTCCAATGTTTTTTCATAGATGTCAGCATACATATATAAACCGGAATATACTTTTATTCAAAGTTAAAAGGAAAATATAAAATTCTTCATAAGGATGCTTAAAATCTTACGTAAAATAATATATACACTTATATTTGTTTAAGTGCTTGTTTGAATGATAAATCATTAATGCAACTACAAATTACATCTTGAAAGATCACTATTTGTTAATATGTATTAGTTTGATCTTTTTTTAAATTTTAGTCAGAATATTTTTAAAAGCAAATTATATAAAATATACTTTTATTAATAAATTGGAAGAAATGGCAGTTGTAATTAAATCTCTGGCAATATTCTTACTTTATCGTTACAATGGTTGACATTGGTAAAAAAGATAAACTAAAAAGAAAGTGTTGAGATAACAAATACACGAATTTGTAACCAGCACGTCCACTTGTTATAGAGCGTTAAAGTAACATAATTTCTATTTCAATTTCCATGAGAGAACAAGTACTGACGACAACACACAGGAAATATTCCCTATTTTGTGTAAATGTGTACTTATTGTTCCATTTGGTTATCAAAAGTTCAACAAAGAAACTTGGAGGTTTTCCTTTTGCGTGTACGAACAGCCACGTGAGATTTCGACAAAAGAAAAGAGTAGCAGAATTACCTATTACTTTTTTCTTTAAATGCAGAGTGTAACAGTACATTCCCCTGGAATTGGTTCCTTATTCCTACTAAAACGTTTAAATTTAAGATTTAAGAATTGCGTCTCTGGGTGAGTGGCTGTCGGGGGCAGTCAATACATTCCCATTTCCATACAAAGCCTTTCAATTTCCCTACTGAGCCTTTGATATTTTGCAGGGCGAAGGGTCCTTTACTCATTCGTGTCCCAGCCCTCTTTGGTATTCTATTCTCCTAACCATGAGACCTTCGTCCTCCTATTCGCTCTAGCGCGGGAAAATTATGTAAACTACCATAATGCATTTGCGTCAAATGGGACTGTTTCATAGTCGTGTTCCTATTTCGAAATATGTACACCAAATAAAACAGAAATAGTCATTTTTTTTGCAAATTACTAAATCTATACCCATTTCCAATATTTTTTGAATGACAACGGTTACATTTACACAATTTGAAAAAATACGTATATCAATTCCCGAGAGAGTGGCGAAACGTTAACGAATTAGATCGAGTCTGGACATGCCAAATATCTTGAAAGAAAATTGTATTAAAGATCGATTTTGGTAACCAGAAAATCATCAGTGATACCAAAGACGACTTTTGTAATTTTTCTGTTACTTTAAACTTTCATTTAAATTTTACGTATGAGCTGGAAAGTTGGATCACCCTATTTACCATCATAGCTATAACGCAAATTACGGAATGACTTCTTTTTATTGCGAGATCATTTTTTACTGCTTTCAATACGATAGAGAGTCGTAATTTTACGGTTCAACTAAGATAATTTAACTTTATTTCATATAGATTTTATTAAAACTTTTTTTATGAAATTTTAAAGAACTTTATTTAATATCTTTATATATATAAAGCCACGTGTATGTGGACTACTGGACCGATTGAGGTTATATTCACACCGTATGTCACTGAAGTAGCAAATCAGATTTTTAACACGTCAACCACCATGTCGGTCACCGGTGACCGACACTAAACTTTCCGTTCAGGCCGCGCTGGTTATGACAAATGCAACAGCGTATACCCTTGCGACCCACGCGGCGTAAATAGGGGTTCACGTAAATTTTACGTGGCAATTAACGTGTTAATTATTTTTGGTAAAAAATACTCCTGTCAACTATAAAAAGTTACATTTACTCTCAGCGTGTAGGTGTTCAAATCCACCTTCGATACTCATTTATTTTCTAAGCGGGTAAATTCAAACCGAAAGTAACAGTTTTCGAATATTTCTGCATTGTGTAAAAGAGCAAAAAACACCCCAAAAAAAAATTCAGCCGTTTCTTTTGAGTGGCCAAAACCCCTTTGTTTTAATTTCCCAAAATGTTTTTTATGACAGCTAACTTCAAGTGGCACATGTTATTGCAATTAACAACAAAAGCTCACAAATGAACTTGGGCCGCTTTCAAAATAAACGACTCAATTATCGATAAACAAAGAACAGAGATTTGAGTATAGAACGTAACATTTATTTTACACTTAAAACTTCTCTTTATTTACATTGGCAATATGGAAACCATTAAACAAATACGACTCCACGAAAATCCAAAGAGAAAGTGTAACATGTCAAAAAAACATATTGAACTTCACATTTGCGGTAGAAAGGGTTTGCGCATATGTCGAATACATAACCCAGAGTGGGTGTGTATGCTTTGTTGAAACTAGAACTGGGCATGCATGTGTTAAAGAAAAATGTCTCAAAGACAGAGGGTGGTAGCCCGAGGGCAAGACAAACCCCATGCAGTCACCTCTTTCTGTCAATGCACAGGCGGAAACGATAAATTGTCCTGTTTCGTCCTAGACATTCAAGTAGAGTGTACTGCAGGAAAAAAAAATGGACAAAAAAGGCAGTAGGCATGTATCTACAATACCCATGGAATAACTGACCGGAGAATTCTGGAAAAACGTAACGCAATTGTTAGGGAAGATCTTAAGAGGCTGTATGTTGAAATATGTGACATTCTATCCGTTAGTAGCCTGAAAGAATTCCTTTAGCTGTAAAATTCCATGTTCCATTTCCCTTTTTTTCCCTTTTACTTACTTCGTGTATTTCTTCTAGTCTACAATAATACCGAGATTTCGTAAATCATTGCCGCTTAGATAAGGTCAATTTGCAATGATGTATCATTCATTACATGAAAAGGTAACCCAGTGTAGTTCATTGAAAAGATCATGACGAGCGTACTAGCTAACGTTAGTTGCGCATCAAACGATTCGTTCCATGAACACGTCACACTCTACCCTTTTTAACAGACTAAAACCCTTTTTGAAGTTTCCCGACGAACTTGATGAAGTTAACAAACTTATTATATCAGATCTCCTTTCTTCTTAGTGATTTATAGTTGTCACTTGAAAATCTTAATCAGATTTACTTCCCTCAGTTGTAACGTAGTTTTCTTGCATAAAAAATCGTACATTCTCTGTTCACGGTATTCGAATAGAGCAAAGGCTGTCAAAAGCGCGTTTAAGCCTCTAAGTGGCCAAAAGTTGGAACACGGAAAAATAAGTCAAAGTTTTTTTTTTTCGTGAGATTAAAAATAACGAGAAAAGAGGTTTTTTTTTTAAATTTAGTACAATTTGAAAGAAAATATAAGATGGGACATACATGTCCCAGAGAAATTTATGGTAGGTGTGGTTTATCAGCGCGACAGCGGGGCACTATTATCCCACCTGCGGTAAATTCAGCAAAGAATCCGAAAATCAAAATCACGTTTACCACGAAATATAGCCGTTGATCATAGAATCGTGAATTTCGACATCTAAAGCAGAATGTGGATTTTGCATATTGTCTACTCGTTTCTTAAGGAATTTTTTCAAAACCGTAGCAAATAAGTAAATAAATATATGTAGCAAAGAAATATAACTTTATATTGGAAATAAAGACTTATAATGGACGACTATGAATTTTACTCGGATAATGAAATTTAGTACTTGGTTGGTGAAGTTGAAATTCAAATGGTAATATTCCTTCTTTTTTTTTTAGTCTTTCTCTATTTTAGTTACTCAGGGTTAATATCCTTACGTAAAATTTACCTCATTTAACAAATTTTTGACAATTTTAAAGATACCAAGTTCCTAAAGTTACTGCAATAGCTTAATGATTATTATTGATGTCGGATTAACTATTTTTTCGTAAACAAATGGAATAAAATAAGTGGCTATTTCACAAAAACCATGAATGTTTGCCATTAATACTGTTATTATTTTTTAGGTATTCATATATTTTTTTCAAGAGTGAAAATATTACTTTCCATTAAATACAACGATCTTTTTGGTAATGTATAAACAATATTCTTGATGCATTTGGCTAACTTTTGTCTGTAAGGTAATCATGAAGAAAATGATCAAGGAAGCCAGCTGGTTATACTTTTTTTTTCCTTGAAACGGAATTTTCTTTAAACCTACCACTTTATCTTACTCAGTTATTCCTCCATCAAAGGGAAAAAGCAAATTTTGTAAGCACAAAAGGTTACGGAGATCGTAGGGGAAATTTATGTACGCACGGTTTAGTATGGCGCAACCACGACCATCTGCGAAGAATTTCGTTCGGTCTGCCGGCTTTCGGTTTCCAATGATTTCGGTCAACCGGACAGTTGGAAGGAACCGGTGCTTTTCAGTTTTTACTGCAACCATTCGCTTAATGATCCCTGATTTCTCGGTGAGTTAAGATGAAACTCCCTTAAATTACACCGAATGCTACTGAAAATTATGAATTTTCTACTTCGGATCTGTGAAAAAGTGTAACCCGATTGACCCATAAACCGTAAAATATATGGAACATGACTAGCGTGATTTTAAAATTGAGTTTATTACATAATCTGTTAGATGACGTACAATTTCTTCAGATTTCGAACCGTGATGCCGACTTTGAAAAATAATAATGATAAAAAATATTTTGTTAATTACATTATTTTGAATGGTGCTAATTTTCACAGTAACTCTTTTAGAATGTTTATTTCGCAGTAAAAATCCTATTTTTTGCTAATCGCCTACTTTCGTACACTGAAATAAATTTATAGTAATTTTAACTATCGCTGTAGATGAATAAGGCACCAACCATACATTTTTAGTAATTTTTAGTAATTATACATTTCTAACATTGAAAGTAGATTATAAATAAATATTTTTGCATGTACAAAAAAGTCCTGAAGGATTTTCAGTTCAAATTGTGCACTATAAAAATAGTATCATCAAATTTGACACTACGAGTGACATACTTTCAGAACTGACAGCCCACGAAAGGTGTAGCGAACGTCACAACAATACTCAAATGCAACAAGAAAAACGAAAAAGCGACATTGTCGAAGATTCATATAATCGAAAAAAAAGGTTAAAAGTTATAGGAAAAAGCCTCTTGAGTTTCCATAGGTCTTATTGTACATTTCACAGTTGAACATTATCAATACAAGAGGCATACTTGAAAATAAATTGCAGTTAGTCAATGCAAATGACTGGTGATACCTTTTAGGTAAAGGACGACTGTATGGAATTCCGAAGACCCCCGATTGAGTGAACGGAGTGACATTTTCTTGGAGAAAGTTGCTAGGGAAATGACACTTGAGATAAATGTTTCACTGATACTTCACAAATACACACCTACTCCATAGCACGGAACCATCATAAATCCTGGCACACATGTTCCTTCAATAGCTTTTGAGAATAGTGAATACGTTTTCACGCAAATTTACCCACCGTGGTATCGCTCAAGATGGACAATATACTTTTCTCTTTCTTTGAGCACAGTAACGATGCTTTTTATGCTATTCGTTCTGTCCAGTTTTCGCAGATGTAAAAGGTAATTTCCGTTCTGTCAAAAGTTCCTGAATTCTTTACTGAAATTCATTTCCATGGTAATTTATTCGATATACATACATTTATTGATATTTGCGATCGCAGTCGATCGTTCTAAAAAATGTTGCGACGAAAAGTAACTAAACAGATAGTAACTATAGAGATAATAAGTATTACTAGAGCTAAACGGAGTCACATTTATCTGTAATCAAAGTTCTAAAAGGGCTTTTCCACACACGCTGTATATTTAAATAGGTATGAACATTTAAAATTATTTTAAGACGCCTGTTGGAATACTACCACGTTTGCTTCGACGTTACTTAGAAACGAGACAGTTAAAACGAAGGAGTATTTTATTCTTTTTTTACCCTGAATTCAAAAATAACAGAGACAATAAAATTTCAAACTTATACGTTATCTGCTAACTCAAAAACGGTCGTACCGATAGACGACTGACAGTAATAACAGTATTGGTACTCTCTTTCGCTCGAACTCCTCAAGCGAAGTCACTTTATTCTCTCCACGCCTCGCATCACGCCAATCGCTATCCGGCGTCGATGTGTGATATTGTAAATATAAAAGCAGGACAATAAAACATTATACGTTGCTATTCGGTATCCTGATAGCATACTGTAATGCTTGATAACTGTAAACGTTCTTAGAAAGTTATTGAATCAAGGAAAAAAAAACCTTTTGTAAATCGGTACAGTAGTTTTTGTCCAGAATCCTTTGAAAAAATCTGGGAAACACATTTTTATATCAGCGTGTAAAATAAATTATAAGTAACCGTGTGTGCATTGACTACAAACAGAATTTCTATGTAAAACATAAATAGGATATTACAATGTAAGAGATTATTTGACAAAGCAAATGTTTGGACGAAATCTCATTGATGTGACCGACTGGACGGATTGTTCAGTAATTTTAAATGTGATTCTGAGATTTGTCTCCATCCTTCCAAATCGTGCAACAAAAAATATAATAAAACGGCGTATTTGGCAAATAGCAAGTTAACCGAGTAACAAGTTACGTTCGCTTCAACGGATCTTCTTCCTTATAAATACGCATGTTTGGACACTGCAAACTCAAATAAAGAAAAGGCTTGGACTTTTTCTTCAGCATGAGTAAACAGTTATTTATCTAGTTTGACATACTGTAGGTATATCCAACCAAGCGTCTACGTACTCCTTCGTCTTTTTCTGCAGGATCACACAGATCGATCGTCCGTTTAGACTAATCCAATCCCGATGGAATATACACAGGTATAGGCAACGTTTACAAGTTCCGAGTTTTCGAATATTCAAGGGATGGTCAAGTATTTTAACAATTCAAACTTTAACCCTTGAATATTCACCAAAAGCAGGTGGCTTGGCTTTCAGGGAAGTTAATATAATGTTGAATAAATTATGCTTTTGAAATGGTGTTTATAAGCGAGCATGTGATTATTATCGCTCTAATGGCGTCCGAGAAACGTATGGGAAGATTCCATCCATTGACCCATTAACATGTTAATCCTTTACTATGAAGAAGCATATCAATTTTCCGATAGAATATTCAATGAGGCCGTTATAGAATTAACTTATTAGGCCCAGTGGTTACTCGATATATAAAGAAAGCAAGTCGATTTTCAAAATTACGCACGGGAAAGGATTTCATGGCATCTAGGGTCAGTGATTAGCGTAAGTTTATTATGAAATTATTGTAGCTGTGCAATTTTACTCGTATCTGTGGTATATTGTACTTATTGAGCTGATATGAGCACATGATCTTAGTAAGATAATTGTACAATTGTCGTGTAGATTATATATTCCTATATATTTACTTTTTTACATGACTCGAAAGAAAAACTTCTCAGGCATCACTTTTTGTACGTATTTTTTCACAATTCCTGTTCGTAATTATACTCATCTTTTACAATCATAAAGCCAGACCTATAAAGTAGAACTTACATTTCTTGGCATGTTTAGGACACACCTCAGAAAGTTTAAACGCGCAGGGTAGAAGCCCCAATTACAGATAAGAAAACATTATCGTCGCTGAATGTCAGGAGGAAAAAATGTAATAACAATAATTCATGTAATTTAAAAAGCTAAGACTGGCCGAAAGTTCAAACCAAAGTGTCGACTGAAAGGCACGCATATAGAAAAATGACGATATTCTCTTGATAATTTTTGAGAATCATGAAATCTGGGTTGGCCAATCTTTGTAGGGCTAATTTTTGGCTAATCCAATGGGACAGTCGAAATTCCCGATTTTTCAAGGCAAATGGTCCTTTTGCTCCAAAAACCTCTTTTTTTTTAATCGCTATAACTTTGTTCCTATTGAGATTTCGGCCCCGGGCGTACGCGAGGACAATGGATAGCGGGTTGCGAGTGAGCACCCAGACTCTTTAAGCAGAAGTGCTAAGTTGCTACTATTCACACTTTGTGAAAAGCTCGTATCGTGCTTTCGGTAATCACACGCGATCGTCGGCGTTGTCTTTTACCGCTCACCAGATGCCTACTGCCGAAGTGATTCTAAATTTGAGGCAATTTGTGCAAACTTTCTTAATAATCCCAATTTCTATAAACCTCATTCAATATAATACCGACATGTCATCGCGATATAATTTGAAGATCATTATCCCTATGATCCTTCTGTTAACATAAAATTACACGGTACATTTTTTCCACTTCTGTTGGCTTCCTCGTTAAATATTATTTATCAAAGAAAATACACGTAGCGGCTTTCTTCCCCCGCGAATGAACGGTCGGCTGGATATTTCTCAGAAAAGAGAAACTTTCAAACCTACTCGAATAGAAATACATTTATTGTTACCGTAAGAAACGAATTATTAGTCCTGAAAAAACGGGTTGACTGGCATCAATTTTGCAGAATTTCGTTAAAACACTTTTAAACTTACAAATAGTGCATTTTAATTATCATAGCTTTTTTTGAATTAATGAAATCGTAAAAAGAGTCGCGACACTTTTTCTTCGTGACGCATATATGCGTATCTTGAAAAAACATGCTTTGAAATCGCTGAAACTGAATCAGAAAGCGAATTTCAAAATTTCGAAATTTGAAACATCAAACTAATTGTGACGTGTTATAAGACTTAACCTTTTTGAATTTTTAATTTGGTTTTGCTAAATTCCAAGAATACTGAAATGCCACGTTCATTATTTTCCGAGTTTTTCATTTAATACTGTAAATTGTATTAGTGAGAAGAACAACTAATATATTAGTTGTTTATTGAAGCTATATGAATTACATCAATATTTGAACAATTTTTACATGAAAATCTACTTGAGAAAATGGATCAATTCTGAAAATAAATCACACGCATATAAATGTTATATACAGAAAACTATATTACATCGAAAATTGAACATCCAAACCATTCACTCCATTATATGTTATACCGAGAATGAAAAACTATTCCCATTGTCTGGTCTGGAAAAATATATATGTCCATTTGAAAAGTGAACAATGGTTCAAAATACTTTCTAGAATTATGGAGACCCTTCTCGTCTTACTTTTGAGATCAACAATTTGCAGAAACTCAAAACCGCGTGACGTAACAATGGCAATTTCCTTTTTTAGTAGTCAGAAGAAATTCCTTCCGCCCACAATGTCTGGATGCGTTATCTTTACCTAAAATCTACTAGTCTTCGCCCTCTCTTAACTTTTCCAAAAATGTCCTGGTGTGAAAAAAAGTCTACAGCATTCAGTTTTTTTCTTTTCATGTATCAAAGCCAAAATAGCGCATAAAAAATTGTAGTTCTTCTATCTGAAAATTTCCCAATAATTTCTTTCTGCTGTTCTGTATACCCAAATGTCATAGAACTATTGTCTTGTTCGGAAAGAAATTTCCCTTTTTTATTAAAACGCAGAACAATTTCTACAAAATACAAAAAGATTTTATTTAATCATACATCACCAGCTGATCACATTCGTGAATTATAATTCAAGTTAACTTCGTTAATCTTCAAAAATTTCTTTCATCTGCATAAAAATTTACTTTATATATTCATGTCATCTTTTTAAATTTTTTATTATATTTACTCCCACTTCCCTAACGATATTTTTTTACAATTTTTTATAACCCGAGAAAATTCTTTGAATACAACTATTTGCAACGTGATATGCAAGTGAGTTTTATTTGTTTAAACAATTCCTAGAGAGATTTGTACATGTTTGTCCCACCTATATATAAGGAGCACCGATATGCCTCTCCTTCTTTCAACAGGTGGTAAAAAAAGAGAATCAACTGTACAAGTTGTTTGTCTGAAATAAATGACCTCCATTTTTCTTGCTAACAGCTTTATTTTAGCGCAATGAAATGTAATGATAATCAATAAATGTCAAGTCTTGTAAATAATCTACAGAATTGGAAAAAGGTTGCACATGCGAAAAAGATAAAAAAAACTACAATAAAATACAATTTTAGGTGTATTTGATCCATAAATGATATAATAATTACTCAGATCACGAATACTTGAGCATTTACAATTAGTCGAATTTTCTAAAGAATTTAAAGAGGAACATATTACATACGACGGTGATTGATTTTTTTTTCAAATTCAATCTGATAAGTAATACAATTTCTCTTATGTTCAATATACTTATTTCACTACCCTTTACCGTTTCGGAGGTTTTCGAGAACAAAGGGAACTGCGGTTTCGGATGGTGCACCTATGCACAAATTGTGTGTGTTTGAATATACACTGCAAGAATGTACAGTATGTACGTACATCGACAGAAGACAGTATCCTTTCCACAGGATGCAGAATCAGTGTTTGAAATCGGAACAGACTATACCCAGTCTCATTTTTGAAAACAGCGGGTGGTTCCAAATCTGTTTGCTACAAACAGCTCCATTTTCCAAAGATTAAAGGATTATATGTAAGGAGTATACGCTTGGGTGGCTGATAATAACGGAAGAACAATAGTGGCCTCCACCGTAAGGGCTAAGAGTGCTTCAAAAGAAATACCGTGTTTCCCAAACAAGGATCACACAGAGAAAGGTTTGGTGACACCAAGCCGCTTGGTTTTCCGTCTACAATTCCTTATTGCACGAGACCGTGTAAGAATTATTCAGCACCCACGCTCCAGTAGACTCCGAAAAGGACTCGTACCTATAATGCCTTCTTACTGTCAACGTAATTCCTAGCCTAATAGCACCACCGGAAAGGACACTGAGCACCGTCGGTATTCATTCGCGTAATTTTGCGGCAAACCTTTTTGTCACAACGATACTGGAGTGTAAAATAGGATTTTGCGACAAGACCCTTGCTTTACCTCAGGTTGCGCGTGTATACAGGTCAATATTCTTTGCAAGGATTATCAGAAACGATAGCTTTATTTTTCTCCTTTAACATTATGCAAAAATTAGAACTCCTTGAAAAAAAGAGTGAATATTTAATTTTACAATTTTAGCAATAAATGATTTTGAACATTTTCTTGCGTTTCTTATTTTGACCAACTTGTTACCGACTCGTATATTTATCCTACCTTTACAAATTTGAATCCGTTTCGGTCGAAAATCCATAATCTCATAATTTTTTAACTTAAACTTGTATTTCTGAAAGTAATAAAGTGATTAGGTTAATTGAACATAAAAACTACTAATTTTGATAATTCATTGTGAATGTAAAAAAATTTCACATACCATGTATACGTTTGTTGAACTATAACGTAATGACTGTCGATTAGGTCCTCAGCATTTAATTAAAGCTATACTCTTAATTAATTACTGTTTCTCTTATCTATAAATTAAAGAGTATTAATTCGGGGGTGATAACGATCGTAAGATAAGGATGTAATAAAAAAGGAAATGTATCGTAACATATACATATATCTCTATCATGAGAGACAAGCTATGCGTCAGCATTGTGCGTTTATGGCATGAAATGAATATACACCAGTTTTCTTTTATAACATGACTTCTTTTACTCCTAAACTTGATCTCAATTCTTAAAATGATTAATTGTTTAAGGTATACTTGAAATTCGGTAACTATTACAATATTTAATCATTCTCCACAAATATAGGTTTCTTAAAAATCCCCACGAAAACGATGTGCCATTAATCGACAATCACTACATGCGTTATTTCTTTGAACTCTTGGCGGCCCTGTGGGGTCTAAGATGCCCCGGCCCACTTCAATTATAATTCAAGCATCTTTATAATAAGAAAATTCTACATTTTTTAAAAGGGGTTTAGCCGCATTACATTTCCAATTGTTTATTCCCCAGATTTTCTCAAAAAAATGTTGATTCATTACAAAAAACTTTTAATGGCGCATTCTTTAAATATGATATTCACCTATACGAATAAAAGAAGTTGTATCAACTTTATTCCCTATTAATTCGAGTTAATTACACTTACGGAATTACGTGTTTCCTATGAAACGAATCACTCATAGAAAATAGTCCTGAAAATGGCGTAGTCAGCCATTGCGTAAATGCAGAAAGTGTGACGTATGACCCTTCACGAAGTCAACCCCAACATTACATTCTGTCTGCGTTCGTATAACTCTATATACCACACCCTCCGAGTTCTGACCGGTCAAGTCGAGGTGTTCTATACAGTAGCAGCTGTTAAACCCCTTGACCTCCCGTTGCATGTTTCTGAAATGCACAAAGCTTCAGCAGAAATGTCGTTTCAAAGATGAATAATACCTTTAGCAAGCAGAGAAGGTTCGTTACGTTTACATACTGACCGTTTACTGGACGTTACACGTTGCTGTGACATAAGCTATTCGGACCCTTTTTTTCTATGAAAAGAAGTAAAAATCTACAAAAATATCTAACGGACGTAACCCATGCAATGCTTCCCTTTTACTAATACAACTTTTGATTGTGCCATTCTTCTACCATTACCCACATTTTTGATAATAAATTATGGTTTGATAAGGATGGAAAGGATTACGTTTAACTCAATGCATATTCCCGAAACGTGTGGTTTCTGAAATATTTTTATCCCGTCATCTGAAATTAGGTACTTTGGTGTCCGTAAATATTCGTTAATTCGTGAAAAAAGGTTTTCAATAATTATAGTACTTCTGTCTGAACCGAAATAAAAAAAAATCAAAATTGTCTCTAAAAAAACGAAAATTGCAGCAATTTTGGAGACGAATTTGCAATGTCAATGGAAAGAATCCCTCCCTTCAAGGGTTAAAACAAAATATCAATCCCCAAGTACGAGTTTCAAGACAAAGCAAGTCTACGAGATATTAAAAAATATATCCATGGCTTTTACAATGCCAGAATAAGCCACCTGATTCGCCACTGATAAGTGTCTACAAGTCACAGATAATACTTCTCATTACGTTTACTATAAAGAGCAATTATAAATCACGACTTGACACCTTTTCGCTTCACAATAATCATTTACTGATCACTAACTGGTTATTGGAAAATTATTTTTATTCTGTAAATATTCATTGGTGTGAAAAGTAAAAAGAAGAGATAACATAATATTCGTGTTTGGATGTGTCTGTTTTCAGTCTACATGTAATATCAAAAGTATGCTTTTTTTTCATATTTATAAGTAACGGAATGGAAACGGTGTTATTCGGCATTTCAACCAAGTAGCATATTTTCCCTTTTACGTACAATTAAATTGAAGCGGAAAATATGAATGACCATTAAATGAAGAAGCTATTGTCAGGTCTAGGATTAACTTCGTAAATGATAGAGACAGGTGTCAATTACTATAATTCAATAAAACCAACTAACAAGGAAGCCGGTGGCCTAGATGTGCAGGGTTCTGACAGTATCGCGTGACATTAACGAGTTTAACGTGAACATGAAGATACTAAGTAAGAGTTCAATGATCTCTCATAAGGATTCTATCAATTGGAACAAAGGCATTGAGTTTCCTTTGAAAATTTTGGAGATTTTAATTACTTTTTCTGTATAACTGGGAAGACCGAGTAGCTTCGAACGCTAGAAATGGGTAAAAATTGTATAAAGGAAAGAAGAATTGTGGAGCTAATAAATTCTGTATATTTGCAATTTTTATAATGCAACATAAAACTATACTGAAATAACAATTATTCCGACATTTTTATAAATTTTTCCAATATTTTCATTACTCTACAGGTTGCGGGAACTTACCGAAATTTGCATTTGCATGATTTATTATTTTGGCGTGTTTGTATTCTTCGTGAATAGCAAATTTGGATGTCACTTTGCCAAAAATGACTGAGCAGTTAATTGGTTCATAGCATTGGACATCAACCGCTAATAACGAATCTATAAAAATTTGATTCTTACTCGTTCAAAACTCTTACGTTCTGAAATTATTAGCTTTTGCAGCACTGTTGCATTTTAATTAGAAAAAAAGAAACATACCTATGGGAGATGCTTAAGATAAAAAAACAATGCAAATATGTTTAATTATTGAAACTTATCCCTTTTGAACCTTCATATGCGATCCAGACAAAATTTTCAACGTCGATAGATTTTCATAATATTGAGCGAATTTAAGACCACGCGCATAATTCAAGCCTACGTGATACTGGAATAATTCGTGATAGTTGCAGGCATGGAAATGCACTTTGTGAATACAGGAATTTTTAATTCTGCGCATAGAAACGGAAGCGTGGTTTAATATAATAGTTTTCTATTACCATGAATTCATACGTCATTGAGGAAAGTGAATAGAGATAGAAAGGAACCTAAGGAAAGTGACCGCATGTCAATACATTATTGACACATGTTTTTAATCTAAAAAAGGTGGGCAGCAGAAAAAACTTCACCTTAGCAATTTAAATCGATTTAGCGTTCACATTTTTTCTTTCCTCATATTGTCAAGCAGATGCTGTTCCCAAAAGCACGCTCCGGTACACGTTTTATCCTCGGTTTTCTCTGGACGCGTGCCACTGTGAACCAAACCTTATTATCACAATTTTTTATTGCCTTCCAAAGCTTTTTATTATCGAGAAGTGTCTTCGCGGTACTTAAGGACGTATGTATATTCAGAGAAAAGGATTAACATCTATACAGTTAGAAAAAAATTATGTTTGCTAGAACTTGAACATATAGTCATTTTTGGTTAATATTGAAAATTTTACTGATTTACAAACACGTTTCTCTGGTGTCCAGATTTCCTTAGTTTTTGAAAATACTAATAATAAAGTGATAGACATTTATATACATTTTTCATAAAGTAAGAACTGAAGGCTTCCACTGTTCGATCTATGATTGTAATTATTATAAAAATATTATTTTTAATAAAATCATTGTATTCCAAAGGTTACATATATTGGACTATCTTATACTTAATAATTAATAATTTTTATTAACGGCTCGAGTGCCAAGCGGCGCGATCGCGCTTTTTTTGTGCCATGTCCAAATATCGTGCCCCTTTTTAATTTTCGATTTAGGAACAATAAAAATCCATAGCACTCAAACGGTTGAAAAATTGTAACTTCAAGAAAAGTAGATGCAACTGAAAATAATAATGTACTTAGGAAGAATTATATAAATTTACAAAAAATAGTCAATAATTCATTTTTGAAAAAAACTAAAATTGTTGAAAGGTAAAACAGATAATTTGTACTTAAAAGTATATCCTAACAGAAACTTTTATAGTTCATTAAAAGCAGGGCGTAATCGGTGGACTCTGTTTGCAAAAGTTTCAACTTAATCAACGGCAACGCTCCACGCACTGAGAATACCACCTTCAGGATTCATTCCAACGTGGAAAGTAATGAAAATATAAAAACTTAATGTTATTTATGTAATTATGTACAGGGAAACCCTAAGTTGTAGAGTAATTTGACATGTGATGTGTTGAAATAAAGCAATACGGAAGGAGTGGGAAAGAACGAAACCCGGATAAAATTTAACTGAAAGATGAAAAGTATTTAATTTCAACGAACGTTAAGGTCGAGTAATTTAATTGCAGAAAAAAGTAAACTATAAAGCAATCGGTTTTTCTGTGGCATTAAATAGAACTACAGTTTACTGCCAGCGCGAGAAATATACAAACTAAAAAGGAATTTAATTATTTCGTTTGTACGAAACACCGGTCTGGACGAATAGTGGTGGAACGTTAACACAAAACGTATTATTTGCTATATCTACGATTTTAATTGGAGAACGCGTGGTCTTAAAAGTACCTCTTGAGTTTCGCTTTTTTTCCTGGAGTTTTTGCAATCACGATTCGATATTGATTTGAGGCATCTTTTAACCGCAGCAAAAGTTGGTAGCAACTTTAGCGTGCCGTGTTATCAACCTTATTTTTGCTGTAACTTCATTTGATAATAGGAGATATAATCACATAGAAACTTTCTTTCCCGTAGTAACTATAAATTATTATATAAGTTCTAAAAACCTCGCTGAAAGTTCAAGATCGTCACGACATAATACAACTTTACTTACTTACTCGGTGGATTAAGATTTCGAAAGTCCATAGCCGTATTTAAGCTCGCGAACCCACCCAATCCAATTCTGTCCCAAGCTAGTTTTGTCCGTACCCTATCGAAGCATCCCGATTTCCCTAAATCTGTTTTTATATTGTCTTCTAATCTTATTTCAATCAAACAATTTAAAATAATAACTTAAATTATTTTATTTAAATATCACATATGAAATACATGTACTATGATCCTGTAACGATATATATCGTTGTTACATCGCTCGTCACTTGGTATTTCGTATAAGTCACGTCTCTTTATTACCTCTCGAAGTGACTACGACCTGTTACGAAGAACCTCAAAAATGATGGGACAAAGCGGCTTTGTATCTATAAAGCTAGAATAATTTCAGCCGTGTATCCACACAAAATCCTTTAACTCTTTTTTATGTGTGCAGATTTTAATGCTTTGGGGAAAAAAATACAAGCCCAAATTCATACAGTGAATTTCTTTCGAGACACTAGCGTGTCTCTTGATTCAGGCAAATGCGATATATAATGTAATGAATCGCTTTCATTCTGTCTTAGAAAAACTGGAATTCAAGCGAGTTCGGAACAAACTCTTTTCATTATATCACTTACCTTTGAAAAAGGGCGACATGCAGATGAATAGGAAGGATATATCACATCTAAGAAATCATTAAAGGAAATTGATGTTCCGTAGTTAGTCTTCTTAACACTTTCAAAAGAGATTTTTAAGCATTCGTCGGCATTCGAGCTACCGGAAATCAATTGTAACGTCTGCGCTAAATGGATTCGCTCATCGCACGCTTCGATTGCAAGTCGTCATTTTTTACAGAATACTTTCTACCCAAAGCTAACTTTTTGTTTAACAAACAAAGGGTCGCAGTCTGTTTATAAAACATGTTTATCAACAAAACTCAGAAGGTTTGCTTCGCTTTAGTTAGCTTTCCTCCTCGCTGGTGATCAAGAGCTAAATTAGATTTTTGTGAGATACAAAGAGCAATGGCTGCCATAAACTACCATCGTACCACCCTTCCCTGTTCAACGAAAATTTCCGAGAATGAGATAAGCTACATCACTGGGATCCCTTGTTGTTTGTGGGGTTGTAACCCTCTCTGTAACATATATTCAACCCCCTCGTGTGCTCTTTTAGATGGGGTTGTATCAAGAGAGCACTCTTGCAACTGACCAATACGCCATTGG